>OV815281.1:51594919-52794919 GCA_929108145.2 Limnephilus rhombicus
ATTCACACATATAAAGAGAAAGCGCAATATAGGAAAAATATACACCAGAATAACATTTCAACATACTACTAAAACCTATTCATGGAGTTTAGGATTGTTTGAGTGTAACCTATATTTGTGTTGCACGAATTTCCCCAAGACGTAATTATTTTATTATTAATTGTTAAACTAATGTTGAAGACAAGATTTTTATGCATAGCACAAAGGGTAACAATTATTATAAGCAATAATTATCAGCCTGAAACACTCATCCACATTGAAAAATCTTCCGAGAAAAGATACATGACGCCAACGGGACTTGAACCCGTGCCCTTCTGATTGCCGGTCAGCTGCTCTCCCAATTGAGCCATGGCGGCTTATCTTATACCCGCCAAATGATTCAGTATATACTAGTGTTTCATTCAACAATTACTGCTTATTATATTTTTTCCACCTGAAAACAACCAACTTTATTTTTGCGAGAGAGACACTGTTAGTGTTAAATCCCTCTGTTAGTGTTAAATAAAGTTGGTTGTTTTCAGGTGGAAAAAATATAATAAGCAGTAATTGTTGAATGAAACACTAGTATATATTGAATCATTTGGCGGGTGTAAGATAAGCCGCCATAGCTCAATTGGGAGAGCAGCTGACCGGCAATCAGAAGAGCACGGGTTCAAGTCTCGTTGGCGTCATGTATCTTTTCTCGGAAGATTTTTCAATGTGGATGAGTGTTTCAGGCTGATAATTATTGCTTATAATAATTATTTTATTATTGATATAGAAAATTACTTAGTTTCCGTACTAAGCCAAATACGTGGATATTGAATTGAATGAATTATGCGCAATGATATAATATAATTATATCTCGAGTACAATATACGTCGAGGATAAGCTGCAATACAGGCGTGAATATATTATGGCCCAGTCAACATTAGTTAATACTAGTAATTAGGCAATGCCTGTTCTAAGAAACTAATCATGACATAAAGATATGTGTGTGAAACATTTCTAGTTTTCTTCTTTATTTTATGTATCAACATACCATACACATTTGTACGTTGTTCTTTTCAAATAATACATAATTGTGGTTTCAAATGGTGTCGGCGTGCCGCTTGAATCATCGTAACATTTTATTATAAATAAGTATGTACTTATCAAGTTAAGCATTTAGGCATGAGGGACCGTTCATCAGAATAAACATCTGACCTCCGATCTTCTTTTTCCGCTTTTCCCTCCGTTCACCACTGTCAGTCGCCCCTAAATTGCGTTTTCTATGAATAAGTAAAGGTGTGTCCAGTCTAAAGAAAAGGCTGGTAATTTTTCTAAATTATACAATTAAATAGATTATATAAATTAAATGAGAACAAATCGTAAAATCAGGCAGATCATAATGCGTTTTGCCACATCACGATCTAACACATCATGTGTGCCCGATTTTATGATTGGCCTGCGACATATACAATACTTATTTAAATAAAATTATCAACGCGTTTCGAAACCAATGGTTCCTTCGTCAGGATAAAATTAAAAAGAAGAAAAGTGGCAAAAGACTTAATTTAGATATGTTTTATTTAGGTATATTATTATTAGCCTGAGGTGCAGTTCTCCCTTTCGCTCAGTATTCGGGTGGTAACGATGACAGTAACATATTGGTTAAACACCTATTATTCGTTTTTCGAGGTGATTGTGTTAATATACAAATTTAGAAAATTAAGTACAATTTTTAGACAAAAAAAGATTACAAGAAGTGGAATATTTGTCTGCAGGTATTTATTTGTCTATACTTGTGTGTCTTTTGACATTTTTGTTAATTTTAATTTTATTCTGACGAAGGAACCATTGATTTCTAAACATGTTGATAATTTGGATTGAATAAGTCACGTACTCAAAGTGATTTCTTTTTATTTATTTTTATTTTAACTCGTCTGCTTGTTTACGAATAAATACATCCCAAAACACGTAATCGCATTATTCTTTCATAAGACCAAAAACGTCCCAAGCGACCTTACATTTTAAAAGCTATATATATCTCTCTTCCTATCATGCAAACACATGTATTTTTATAGAATGAAACAAATACTTTATATAAAAACCACTTTATTTTTTTTTTAACCAGAAAGAGAACGAAATAATGCTTCTCATGGTCTTTGAAATATGAAAGCTATCTTGCATAGATATTTTACAATCTCGATCCAAAGTGACAGTCTCAGAATTTATGAGCGGGACCGAGGCTTCCGGATTGTTAGGTGCGAATATATTGAGCCAAGCAGACGGGTTTTTGCGAGTAATTATATTATTTTCTATTGAATCTGCTCTTTTATAATTCCCGTATGGTCCAACATTTAGTCAATTCATACAACTTTAAGAAACATACAAAGTAGGAAAGGCTAGACATGTATCTAGTTGCATAACCTCTGGTATCGATCCTACCTGAATCACAAACTCCACCGATCCTTCTCACCTTCAATCACCCACTGCGATAACCATCAACCTTCTGCCAACGTTGATAATAATAACACCGCCGGCCAATAACTGTTACCGCTGATTTATGTGGGCATTAGCGTTTATGCCTCTGGCATGTGGTGACCCTGCTCCTCGCCTGGCTTGGCGCAGCCCTGGTACAGCCCTGCTGGCCGATGAATGGAAATGCTTACCCTTTTATACTGCAACTATCAATTGTTATTCGAGAAGTTTCAGAAGAAACAGGGTTGCCAAAAATGACCGAAAGGAAATTAATGTTTTTGAGACTTCATCGATCACAGCACGGCTGCAATTACAATGGCGAAAATACATATTTCTGAAATGTTGATTTTTTACATTAGCTCCACACAGGAGGTCCTGAGAAAAATAATTTTCCTGGGGGCCTATGTCATCGTTGGGGATGCTTTGTGGAGAGTATTTTTAAGAAAATGAAGGAGAAGAAGTTCCAGGGATGGAAAAAGGTAAGAGGGGTGGATAGGAATCTAGGGTTCAGGTCATCCGCCGCCAGATCCAGTCAAACCTCACCCCATTATAAGTCACCAAACGTAGCGAACCACTTGGGGTGACCTACGGCAGAGGTATTGGTTATCCAAAAAATGGTTCCCGGAGCGACACTACCCATTCACGCCTCCCAAATTGAGGTTTTAAATTCGCGTGAGGATTGCCATTTTTGATATACTCGTACCTACCTATTACTTCGAAAACGGTACTTCAAGTGGAAGATACGTGTTTTTGTTACAGGATACTAGCGACTCACCGTGGTTGATTGTTGATAATTTATCTTGAGGTTAGTCATTATTAGGTGGGTATAATGATTAGGCGCACAGACAGTAAAATGCTTGTGGTATTTACTTAATATTTTATTGAAAAAGAAAATAATATTTTTAAATCTATTCGAAATTATAAAAAATACAATACACAAAAAAATTAAAAGATAACGGTCGCAACTGAGCTTCGAACCCAGGAGCTTTTGTCTTACCAGGATAAGCGCCTTAACCAACTCATCCATTGCGACATATTATTTTTAAACAAATTTTTTTTAGGCATTGAATGTCAAATTCTGAATTATTAATTTTATCTATCAATTTCTTTGTCAAATGGCATAGCAACGCATGCCGGGTACCAGCTAGTCTTAATACAATACAAAGTCGGGTTAGTTTCACTATTTATAACTCGAGATCGGCTTGACCGATTTTGATGAGCTTTGATTTGTTGGATTTGTCTCCGCCCCGGATAACAGAATAACTATTAAAATATCACAAAAATTAAACAAAAAAAAGTTATGAAGAAAATTATTTTTTTCGTACACTTTGTATGGAACGAATTCTCATATTTTGAAAGAGCTCCAGCAATATTGTGATAAGTATGATATTTAACTGAGCGTGAATTCCAAAAATTCAAAAACGTCAAATGTCAATGCACTGAATCTGAATGTTTTGCTTTTGTTCTTAATCATATATTGCTGTCGCTCTTTCTTACACACTAAATGTCAATAGTTGAAAATGAGACAAACCGTGAACGTGTGTCTCTGCACCCCTCCAAAGGAAAAATACAATAATAATAAATCTCTGAAATGAAACGCATTTTTTTTACGTGAGCTCCACTCAGGACCTATGTCATCTTAGGGGATGCTGTGTGGAGGGTCTTTTTAAGGAAGGGTAGATTAGGAAGTTCTGGGAAGGAAAAAGGCATGAGGGGTGAGTAGGAATCTGGAGGTCAGTGTATCTGGAAGTGAATCCATCCCTCCGACTGCGGTGCAAGGCCATTGCCTTGACCGGAATTGACCTTTTACCTTGACCTTTCCAGCCGGACTATTTCGATCTATTGGTCGAGAGAATCCGGCTGGAAAGGTCAAATGGCATCCCTCAATCAGTCTCTCTCGATCCGGCCCGCCACGCAGCAGGTGGGCAGACGCTTGCGCCGCCAAGACCCCACAAAAGTCACCCCATGAACCCGGGCACCCCTGCTAAATCACCAAACGTAGCGAACCACTTGGGGTGTCCTATGGCAGAGGTGTTGGTTATCCAATAAATGGTTCCCGGGGCGGCGGCACCCATACCCGCTTCCTTTCAAAAATTCCCGTAAGTAAGTGGAAAAGTATATATCTCTGATACTGACAAAAACTAAAGTTGGGCATCGATAACTGCTTCATTGTGTAATTTTTAACTTAAGAATAAAACTTAATTTGATTCAACATTTATTCATTCTGAGGCGGTACGAAGTTCGTCGGGTCAGCTAGTTTTAAATATATTTTAGAGTCCTCTTTCAAACACCTAATACTACTAATCAAATTTCAATGGTTGAATTTTAGAGGAGTCAACGTAACTATTTTCATTAAAAATGTCTAAGCCGTTACGTAGCTTTCGTGAACACCGTTTTGAGGTTACACAACATTAAAAATACGCTACGAAGTAAGTTAATTACAATTTTACTAAGAATTTAAAAAGCATTCATAGAATCACCTTTAAAAAAAATATTTAACATTTTCCGAAAAAAATGTTTCTTTTTCCGTTACAAAATATTTCAGATAAGTACACGTATCTTAATTAACTTCCTTTGAAATGGATAATTTCTTACAAATTTTACATCAATTCGCCTTGAAATAAATAAAAATACTAAGAGCCTAAATAAGGCTGAGCCTGACGGGGGTTGACAGCTAAGGGCGCACCCTAATATTATACTTCTGCAGAGGATCAGAATTAGGATGAAAACATATTTTCAAGGTAGTGGCAAACCATTTTTTTTTAATTTTAAGTTTTATTTTAATTATTTCTCGTCTTGACACAAAGCTACACACAAAAATACACTTTCTTGATTATATATTATAAATGTGTATTTTAGAGCCCATACCTTTTATTCCATTTTCCTGATTTTGTTTTTTTATGCATTTCTATAGTCCGTCATGGAGGATACTTTATTTTAACTTTTTGACACCAACAGTACATGAATCAAATGAGTGGCATAATTCATAAAATCTTATAAGACATGTTTCTGTAAAATATTTGTAAAGTGATTCTTCATTATTGTGTTGTGACTGTATGTTGCTTCTGTGAAATGTTTTTTTTTTTTTTCATATATTGTGTCAGCATATTGGGTTGGGTTGGGTTTAACTTTTCAAAAGTACCAATTGGCGATCCCTTGATGAGTTTTGATAATTCGTGGGAGTGTATATTTTACGTTACTTCGTTGTATATTTTATTTAATAAAAAAAATATATATATATTTAACGATTTGTGCAAACAAATCATATTAGGGATTGGCCTGGAAGATAATATATCTTATTCTTAAAAAAAATAAAAATGTTGCCGTTTTTGCACAAGACAGTTAAATGCATTAGATACATTATAGCATCCAATAAAACATCCCAAGGGTGATATTTACGTGTTTTCAGATTATAAATGAGGAGCATTAGCGGCCTTCAACGATTATGGGGACCATGTATTAATTAGCTGTTTATATAACTCCCACGGTCATAATGGCACGGTTACTTCAATAACACGCGAACATTTCTTTAATACGAGTGAAGGAGATGCAATCAAATGATTATTGGAATAAATAACGTATGTTTTATGATTTTTTTTGTGCCGTTGCCGTGCCTTAACCGAGAGAATTATAAAATCGCACATACACTCCCTATCGTCAAGAGTTTTCTTAAATTTGGCAGAAAATCCTTATTAACGTGAATTTATATTTTTTAGTAAGGCTTTACTTTAATAAGACAGTAAAAAAGGTACTACGATAATATAAAAATATCTCATTTATTATTTCCTCTAAAAATGTTTCTTGGTACAAATCTTCTATAGTTCTTTGACACAGCCCTAGTTGAGTGTTTCCAAAAATACTTATTAGCGTTTATTGCTCATAAAAATGGCCTTAGAAAGCTTTTTTCTATGTCTTAGGAAAATCCCATTAAAAGTAATTAAGACCTATCAAATTCAATGACATATTGCTTTCAGGGTAAAACAAGTCGTTTATTACAATCTATATTTGTTTGGGTATTTTTTTATGAAAACACCCCGGTTCAAACAAAAACATGTTATTTATGAGTGCTGGTTATACAAATAATTCACAACTAAATAACATAACATTGGAGGATTTGTGATTTGTGAATGTAAAAATTATTTAAAAAATTATAAAATTAATTATTAAACACTATTTCATGTACAGAGACCCATTTTTAGCAAAATTTGTTGAGTTTATTACAGCTTTCATTTTGGTCAGAATACCAACAATAATTTAATCCGTTAATATACTCGTACTTATAGAGTCTGGTTAAAAGACGAAACATAAATGACCTCTTAATGCTTTATAAAATTGAAAATAATCGTAAAGACAGTAACTTAGTCAACGAAATCAAGTAATACGCCAAGCCTAAATCTACCAGAAACCTTAACATATTCTGTACTGAAATATTTACCAATAATACTGGATATTTTAATCCTATGTCTAGAATGTCTCGATTATGCAACGATCTTGTAAAATACACACTTTCATAGATATTTTTGTGAATAATATAACGTGTTTCAAAAAATATCCCCACGATTTGTGCACGTTAAACAAAATATATAATTTCTTTTATTTTATTACTTTTCAGTAAACACTTCAAAAATATTCTATACTTATTATGTATTCCAATTTTGTATTTAAGTTTTCAAATCTTAATATATAAAACAAAGTCGGGTTAGTTACACTATTTATAACTCGAGAACGGCTGGGTTGATTTTGATGATCTTTGATTTGTTGGATTTGTCTCCGCCCCGGATAGGATAATAACTATTAAAACATCACAAAAGTTAACGAAATAAATAGTTATAAAGAAAATTATTCTCCCCATACATTTTGTATGGAACGAATTCTCCTATTTTGAAAGAACTGCAGCAATATTGTGAGGGGTATAATATTGAACTGTGCATGAATTCCGAACATTAAAAAACATCAAATGTCAATGCGTTGATTGTTGTGCATTTGTTTTTAATCATATAATGCTGCCCTTCTTTCTTACACACTCAATGTCAATAGTCGAAAATGAGACAAATGGTGAACGTATGTCTGCACACCTCCAAAGGAAAAATACAATAATTAATAATAAATCTCTGAAATGAAACGCATTTTTTTACATAAGCTCCACACAGGAGGCCCTGAGGAAAATAATTTCTCTCAAGACCTAAGTCATCTTAGGGGATGCTGTGTGGAGGATCTTTTTAAGGAATGGGGAGGATAGAAAGTTCTGGGAAGGAAAAAGGTATGAGGGGTGGGTAGGAATCTGGGGGTCAGTGTGTCCGGGAGTGACGGACGTATGAATCTATCCCTCCAACTGTGGTGCAAGGCAATGGGTCGAGAGAGTCCGGCTGGAAATGTCAAAAGGCCTCCCTCAACCAGTCTCTCTGGATCCGGCCCGCCACGCAGCAGGTGGGCAGACGCATCAACTGCCAAGACCCGGAAATAAGTCACCTCATGAACCCGGGCACCCCTGCTAAATCACCAAACGTAGCGAACCACTTGGGGTGATCTATGACAGAGGTGTTGGTTATTGGTTGGTTGCCAAATAAATTTAAAAAAGGTTTATATTATAGTCTCGTACACTCACATTTAAATTACTTGATTGAAATCTGGGGAAACGCATGTGAAACATACATAAATGAATTACAGGTAATACAAAACAAGGTAATCAAAAAACTATTTAACTACAAGCCCAGAACACCCACAAAAAAAATATATATGGAAACAAAACTACTAACGTTAAGAAAACTATATGAATACAATACATGTCTCCTTATATACAAAATAAACAATAAACTCGTACACACAAACACAGAATTCATTAAAACGTCTCAAGTACACAAACACTTTACGAGACAACACGATAACATACATTTAAACACCATCCACACTAACTATGGTAAACAATCCATTGGTTACGAGGGAGGAAACTTATATAATTGCCTCCCAAATGACATTAAAAACGAAAAGAAGCTGGGTAAATTTAAAAAAAAATTATTAATATTTATTCTTGAAAAACAAAATAATGATGTTGAATAGCGCTGTATTGAAATATTTACTTTATTTTAATTTGTATAATTATTTCTAGTTAAATGAGTGAAAATGTAATTTTCTTTTAACTGGAATAAAAAAAAATATTAAAAAAAAAAATTCAATCGGAGCGGCGGCACCCGTATCCGCCTCCCGAATTCCCGTAAGTAATTGTACATTTGTACACACAACGCCATCTCTGATACTGACAAAAACAAAACACGGACAGTTCCGCATTGATCATTGCTTTAACTTTAACTTCTTACTTAATAAAAAAAACTGAATTTAATTCAACAGCTATTGATTCTGAGGCGGTACGAAATTTGTCGGGTCAGCTAGTTATGTATAAATAATACTTGCATTGTTTTTCATGTGTTTGCTTCTGTGATGTGATTACTGCAGACACATTAGTCTAGGGATATTTATATTTTAATTTATTATACATTACCCACAAAAATGTTTTATAAATATCCTGTTTGTGTCTCAATTAAATAAATAAAATAGTATATAAAAATTTAGGTTCCGAATGTTTGTGTCCGCAAATCTATGAAAGTGATCGACGGATTGACGCATTTTTTTTACGGAACGTTGCACTTTAGCAGAAGAGCGTTTCTGAATATAATGGTAAGCTCTGGCGTTATGAAATTTGTATTAAAAATTATTATATTTTAATAAATTTTAAATTTCTTATATTTTAGTTACAGGGAGGGAAGGCAGGAGAGGGAATGTAACTAAAGAGGTGGGCTTTGCGGAAAGATGACGAAAGAGGGGGAAGGCGGGAAAGGTGGAAGGGCAACGCAGAAGGGGAAGGAGACGCGGGAGAGGAACGGGGACGCATGGGAATGGACATGCAGGGAGAAACAAAAACAACAACAATTTCGCATGTCATGTACCAGCTAGTATCATAATAAATTCAAAGTGTAAGAACAACAAACAAAAGGATTTTAACTGTAAATTTAAAATCACCGTTGAAAATGAATTCGAATATGAAGAAAATTCGTCAAAATGAACACGAAACCGAACACAAACGAACCTATTCTCAGTGCATTTTTAAATGGTGTCCAATTAACGATGCAGTTTCCCGGCGAGGTGCACTTTCCCGAACGTTAACTGTTATTTAAGGAAATGGGAGAAGCATCCGTAAAGTTGGCGACTTTATGAGTCTACAAAGACTGGCCGTGGCAAATGAGGAAGGAAGTAACTCCTTATTCCGGGGCTTTGTTATTAGCCCCAACTTCCGGGCGTCATTGCGGCCTGAAAAAGAAACGTTATTCGAGACTTCCGGCTTTTGCAGAACGTACCGCGGTCTCCCACCCCCTACCTACAAACTTTGTCAAAAGAAATGTTTGGTAGACTAAGAATAAGAATACATGCTTTTTGTTACGTTCGTGTTTTGAAGGACATACGTCCACGACAAGGATTTTTTAAATTATTTATTTTTAGGCGTCATTTAACCTGTACTGTGTGACGCTAATATTTCAAATTTAATTTTTGCAATTTAATATGCATACAAGTAAATTTCCTAAAAGTGACATTTTTTTCGTACTACCATTTTTTCTCCTCATCCGTCAAGTTAGAACTTTTGCATTTTATTCATAATGGGATGGTCCGATGCTCTGTGGGGAACCCGCTTGCACAGCGCGGGTGTAAACCAGGGCCGTAGCCAGAGTTGAATTTAAGACAAGGCAGCGGTAATTACAGGTAGGGCGCAAGTAAAAATGTAACTAGGTCTGATCTGGGGGCGGGGGCGCCCGCCCAGGCGGCACTTTTAAAGGGTGGCAAAATTTCACAATAAATAATAATAATATCTTTTTAAAATTTTAACCATTTTGTTTCATATTTTTGTTGCACCTACGATTCAGAGCGATTGAAATGGGCACGGAATTTTTCATTACTTATTCTATGACAAACCTGGGGAATCCTCTTTCTTTAAATGAATGTATAAAAATGTCAACTTAATCACTGCAGCGCCTGGCAGCACCGTCTAAGTCGAATTTTATTCTGCACTTGGATTATTTATGACTAATATTCAGTGAGAATGATTGAGAGAGGTCCGTGGGAGATGCACGACAGTTCTAAGTTTCATGGATCATCATGTGTTCCTATGGATCATCAAATCATCCATGTGTTCCAAATACAAAAGTAAGATGAAAACCATTTTCTTGTTCTGGGTGTAGTATCTAAGCTAAAGTTGAGGACTCGCGTGCAGATTAATTATTAGATTAAAACTAGTTTTATGTTCCGAATGATCTGTCAAAATTCCAGTAGCAGATTAATCTGCTGACGCATTTCGAAGAAAACCGTTCTAATGAGTTAAAATTTTTGTTTCAAACCATTCTTCAAAATTCGTAATTCGTGGGAAAACCATACTACGCATTATATTGAAGTAATACTAGTTAAAGCTGAAGATACGCAAGAAGATTCACCCTTAATTTAAAACCAGCTTTGTGATCAGAATGTAAATATTCATCTGCTGACACATTTTGAAGGAAAAAATTCTCTTATTTGAAGTGCAGTTATAAAATTCTAGTTGCAGACTATGGTACTGCCAGAATAAAGAAAAACTATTTTCATCTGAGTGTAGTTTTAATTCGTCGTAGACAGATTTAACTTAATCCTGTTTTGGGTTCAGAATGTAAAATTCCAGTTCTGGATTCACCTGCTGACACATTTTGAAGGAAAAGATTCTCTTATTCGAAGTGCATTGGAGGTTATCCACCACATACCCGCTCCGGTGTAAGTAACAGATGGTTACTACTTCAGGGCTCTCACAAGGACTCTAATTTTTTTTATAGAACGATTCTACATTTATAATTAACCAAAACTAGACCCCCATTATCCCTGCATACGTTGTTAGCGAGCAGTTTGCAAGTGCATGATCTGATGACACTGATGATAAACCGTTTGGTATGGAGAAGGTCCGAAGATATCAATCTAGGGATTGGTTTATTTATGACTCAACCGTTTAATAGCATCTCCAATCCATTTGGGAATTTCCCATAAGCAGTGATTGCAATACGCGCACAATCTCCCACCATTTACTTCAATGCCATCTATGGGCAGAATAAAAAATAAGTATGATATGATTCCTTGGTTAATTCGAAGCTGTTTAGTTAGATGTCGCTACGCCATAGGTAGTATTTTTTTTCAATCATATCAAAATATGAACAAACAGTTTACTAGATATGATTTTAGATTTTCATGGCCAAAAGTATTTTGGTTTTTTGTTTTTGTTTTTGGGGTGTTATGCCGTGTTACGCAACCTTCTCTTTTACCCAACGTTTCGGACAGATGCTACATCTGCCTTGATGATGGACACTGTAACGCTGTCTGAAACGTTGGGTAAAGGAGGAGGTAGCGTAACACGGCATAACAACCCAAAAACAAACAACAACAAAAAACAGTTTGCTAGTATATTATCATATTCGATGGTATTTCTTAAGGTAGGGCACAGGTATTTTAAGGTAGGGCATTGCCCCATAACGCCCCCCCCTAGCTACGGCCCTGGTGTAAACTGTGCGACCTAAAGTTTAAGTTTAGACTTACGGGTTTCAATACTTCGTTTGTGTGAAATCACTACGAAACCAATACATGATTTTACTTCAATGGCAAGCCAGAGATAATCTTAATGTGGAGAAGGCCGCTTGTCAACATGAAATATATTGATGGTCTTCAGTTACCGCAATACATGAAGTCTTGCATTTCGACATGAAATGTATTAACATGAAATATATTGGTGGTCTTCAGTTACCGCAATACATGAAGTCCTGCATTTTGACATGAAATATATTAAAATGAAATATATTGGTGATCTTCAGTTACCGCAATACATGAAGTCCTGCATTTTGACATGAAATATATTAACATGAAATATATTGGTGGTCTTCAGTTACCGCATTACATGAAGTTCTGCATTTTGACATGAAATATATTAACATGAAATATATTGGTGGTCTTCAGTTACCGCAATACATGAAGTCCTGCATTTTGTGAATATGTCTGCTTTTGTGTAAATACATATATACTCGCCCTTGAGATTATTTGGTCAAAATATACTCAATTTGATAAATTTATACTCGTCCTTGATGATTTTTGACAAAAACGGCGCTCTACAAAATATCAAAATTAATATTATAATTTATATTATTTCGTAAATAAATGTTTTATAAACATAATATTTTATAAACATAAATTTATCTCCATCTCTACATATTATAAAACAAAGTCCTCCATCGCGCCTGTCTCGCTGTCTGTTCGCGATAAACTCAAAAACAACTGAACGGATTTTCATGCGGTTTTCACCAATAGATTAAAATAAAAAGTAAATCAAAGTTCAGGTATATAATTTGTCAAGGTTTTGTATAAGTTGGTTGAGATATATAAAGGTGGACGAGCGGGCTGGCGAGCGGGCTGGCAAGCGGGCGATGTGGATTTGATTTGTATGCAAATCTACAGTTGATGATGAAATTTTGCACATGTGACCTTCAAAACAAGAGGAAGGTCACTGTCAACATTTCATTTCGAAAACTTCAGCTAGTATAAATATAGCCGGAGACTTCAGCTAGTATAAATATAAACTGGGCAGCAGTGATTTTTTTTACGTTTGTAAAGAGCAATGGGGTTAAATTAAATGAATACTTTTTTCAGAAAAAAAAGTCGAAAAACTGTCAGCTAGAATATAAATGAACTGGGTGCGATTATTTACAAGGCACCTTCTTCACTCGAGGGTAGAAATCTGAATAAAGTTAGACAGTAAAACATTAGTACCTTATCCCATACCTCACTCATCTGTCTATCCGATTTACACCAGTGGCGGTTGATGAGAATGATCAGTACCCGGGTAAATGTTTGCCCGGGGTCCACTACGACTGAGACTGTGTAATCTTTGGTAAGATGTTCTACTGTACAAAGCGCGGAGGGGGTCTGCAATTTTGAAACGAATCCAAGTTATATCAAAAAACTTTTGTGCTCTCAGTGTAAAACATTTATTTTTTTAATTTTTATTTCGATAAATTGAAAATTTGTGATGTAATTGTATATATTTCCTCCAAAGATTACTCTACCTCCCATCTCCACCACTCAAGAATTTCTACTGTCGGGAGCGAGTTTAACTGTTGCATGTAAAATACTAATTTATTTATTATTTGCCAACGTTACTTTTAACCGTGCAAAATAGAAAGAAGAAAGTTTAATGGAACCCATTGTATTTACAAAAAAAGGTCAACTAAACCAACACAACAACAAAGAACTGACAGAAACTGTATTTACAGTTGAATCCTGGAGTAGCTAACAAGAGAACTGTTTTATCATATAACCAGTGAATAGCAGAAATTACAGCAGGTTTTAGTCAAATTCTAAACCTAAATAGCTTTACTTAAAAACCCAGTGAAAATTTTATTCAATTGACAAACGGCCGCGGATGTGAAAACATTACTAATTAAAAAATTGTTCATGGAAAAAAATACACTTGGTTTACACGGCCTAAGAGGGTAGGTTATCTCTGTTTTAGTAATGATGACTGAACGAAATTTGGAATGTTTTCCAAAGTATTTTGAATGTTCTATATATTTCTTATTTTTGAAGGTGTCGTAAAAACAAATACCATTTATGAAAACTAGATAAAATTACCTTTTAGATTTGTGTAATTGAAATACACTTTAGTTTTTAAAAACTGCCATATATTAAGATTCAAACGCGAAAAAAATGGATTTTTTTTTTACCAAAACATATTTGATGAAAGTGTATAGAAATTTATAAAAAAAACAAAATTTAAAAATTACAGACCTTTTATATAATGAATTTGGAACGAAACTGTCACCTCACTTTTTTCTCGTGCATACAATAAAAAAATAAATTAAATTTTTTTATTTCCAAAAAACTAACCTAAAAAAATAATACCAAGTTTTATAACAGATTTCTTGCAACTCTAAAGACGTTAATTTCATTGATACGTTTAGAAACACATGGATTAGATATTAATATTTTTAAACAACACCACTTTCATGAAATTCTCGTAAAATAAAATCCTTTAAATGTAAATTTGAATTTTCATGTTGTACATAAAATTCTTATTGACATTTCAATTTTCAAAGTATGATTATTGTTATTATAACTTGACTAAACCTTATTAAAAACCACAAAAACACGGTAAATATATCAATTATGCGAATCTAATAGTGAATTAGTTATATTAATAGATATTACGATAACATTTGTGTAATATTACACACACACCCGCGGAGTGAGTTTTTTTGGCGGTTTTAACGCAAATGACGAATGCGCAGGCACCGCCACCTAGCGGTTATTTAGGAAAACAAACAATTAAATTATGTACAGTAAGAAAAATTCCACTGTTGCCAGATTTAAAATACATTTTAAGAAAAAATCTTATTAGTAATGTTATCGTGTTTTAGTGTATGTTTGTTTTATTTAGGTTGCTGCAGCAACACAGTTGCAGTGTTTTTTTTAGTAAGGCTGAATATCTTTAAATTTTACTCTGTAGAGAGTAATCGAGAAGATATTAACAATAATAAAAATATTTTCAAAATGTCTCGTTTCAGGTGTTTCTTCTCAGTTTTGTTAACCACGTTAATGGTTCCACAGCAGTGCCGCAAAGTTGTTCTGGCTGCAGTTTAAAGAGTGAAAATATCCCGATGGTAGCCATCTTGAGAGGAGAAGGCATCAGAAAAATAATAAGGTTTAGTTGTTTAAAAATGAACGCCTTTCATTCTCTTCTTTCTTTACTTTCCTATTATTATTATTAAGAAATCATGAAAAATTTGTTTCCATTTTAAATCATAACGTCACACACCTCATATGTTTTGAGTACGACATCATGTAGTACCTAAATATATATAGTAGCAGTGTTACAGTGCTTGCATGCTATGTGTCGCCATGTATCAAAGGCAAGGCAGATCTCTACCTTCCCTGTGTGACCGACCAACTCCCACTCCCCTGGGAGGATATTAACGTCACGTTACGTTTTGTGACGTTTGCATATTGCCTGATGTATGTTTGCGTTTGTTTAAATTTATCACGACTATTTGTGTTTCATACCTGCAATTTTCACTCAATTGAGGACTATAGTTAGCTTTTCAGTATGCACTTTATTTCTATTTTTGAAATCAATTTGTGCTAGAATAAAAATTCTTTTATATAATAAACTAACGTTCCGGGCATACGTTGGTATGCCAATTAATAAGAAATTGTTTCTCCCTGTGTGTTTTTTCCGATTCGTCCCGTTCCCCTTCCCCCTCCCCTTCCCCACAAATCCAGAAAGTTTCATCGCAATCAGATAAATGGTTTAGCAACGCATAAATAACTCACATAGAAATTGTTTGCGTGTCCTTTCCTATTCATCCTGTTCCCCTTCCGCCTCCCCTTCCTCTCCCACGTCCCCTTCCCCTCTCGCGTTTCCACTCCGCCTTCCTTCTCCCCACTCCCCTCGCCCCCTTCCCCCGTCCCGCGAACCCCCCTCCCGAATTCCCCTCCCGCCTTCCATTCATTCAGTCCCGGTACATTCATTTTTCAAACAGCGCGCGTACCAACTATTGCAATTTTTTTATACAAATTTCATAATGCCAGAGCTCACCAGTATATATAGAAACCTTCGCGGGCATGCACACATCAAATCCCCAAAGTTTGAATGAAATAGGCAAAGTCGTTCGGAAGTTACACGCGTACATAAAAAAAAAAAATCTTATCAAAGGGTTGCAACGACGCATATTTTGTATTTAACTTTTTTTATATTAGCTCTACACAGTATGCTCTGTAGAAAATAATTTTCCTCAGGGCCTATGTCATCTTTGGGGATGCTGTGTGGAGGTGTTTTCGGGAAAGGAAGGAGAGAAAGTTCTGGGAAGGAAAAGGTATGAGGGGTGGTAGGAATTTGGGGGTCATGTGCCCAGGAGTGACGGACGTATGAATATATCCCCCCCACTGCGGTGAATGCGATATTCCGGGAGAGTATTGCTGGAATTTTTTTTTTTAAATCTCTAAAAGTAATATTTATGTGATCAGTTTTTAAAGAAGGTGGTGGCGCAACACGGCATAACACCCCAAAAACAAATAACGAAAATACTTTTTGCCGTGAAAATCTTAAAACGCATCAGATGTCGTAATTTTTCAAGTTTAGTAACGATGTTAATTTGAAATTTAAATATTTCACCGTTTCTAAACTTGACAATTTTTATTTTAAACAGAAAATAGGTAAAAATTTACAATTGTACCCACTATTAATGTACAATTTTTTGAATAATACTTTTGGATCTTAGGTGAAGCCGGCTTGCAACTACTATTCTAAACCTTCACCATTTTTTTTAATTTTTTTTTACTTTTTTGAGTAAAACCTCAAATTGTAATATTTAATTAAATTAAGAAAATATTAGCGAAAATCTGGAGAAAGAAAAAACAGAAAAAGATATTGGCACCTCTGGGACACGAACCCAGGACCTTCTGCTTTCATGGCAACAGCTCCACCAATTGAGCTAAGGTGTCTATATCCAATTCGGTCACTTTTAACTGTACCGTACTTTGACTAAGAACTACCAACATTATCTTCATTTTCTTAACGGACATGGCTGCTATCTTTGTGTATGATTGCCAGCCCGAACTATCTATCTATTTTTATTTTAGTTTATTTAGGAAACAAACAGTTATACATATTTTAATAAGAAAGTAACATATTACATGATTGCATTAACCAGCGAAGTTTCCGCTACAATCTATCTATAACTAATGCTATCTAGATAGTGTCTGAATAATTTTTTGTACATTTTATTTTTAATATGCGACATCTATTGACTCTTCTGCAATTCTAGGATGAATATTTATAATTATTTTTAACTTTTATGAGTAAAACCTCAAATTATCATATTTAATTTAATATTTATTTGTTTAATGGACGCTAATAATAAATAATGTTCCCAAGCCACTAATATAATACGTACAAACATTCTAACAACAAGATAACGGGCGTGATATATTATTACGTGGTAATCATTAAAGTGTACCCCCATTAAATTGTTTTCAAATAGGTTTCGTATTAAATTTTAACGGCGGCGTACGGAAGCTTTCACGAAATAATGTTATTAAATTTTTAAAGTCACAATACCTGCGCTGTAATGGACTAGTGAATTTAATTTTGCTTAATGATGTATTAATTTCCCTGTTAAGCTTTCAGGTATCTTCAATAATAAACACTCCGCTGACATCACTGAGTTTTTCATTTACACGATGATTTTAATTACCTACACTAAAAAGGCCCATTGCTTCTTGGTAGTCGGAAGGACCTTCCTTCCTCTGCAGTAGGTATGGAAGAAAGGAGATACTTGCCAACGCGTGCAAACATCTATTTTATAAAAATCTGTGATTGAGTTGGCATCACGTTTGGGTCCCACACGGGTGTCGCATGTTCGATTTCTCGGCTGGTTAAGTCATCCATCATGACACAAGCAAAATTTTCTGTTTACTGTGGTGGTAGTAGAAGATTTTGAAATATTTTCGTTGGCTATTCGTACCCTGGAAATAAATATGATTATTTTTTAAGTAAAACTCGAAGTGAATTTGGCCAAAGATAATACAAAAAAAAAACAAAACATTAAGTACATCGAACATGATAAAAAAATTATTGATGCCAATATACAGCTTTAACAATGTGCAAACATATTTAATTCCTTCTTTGCAAATTTTGTAAAAAATCGTGCGGAAAATATTCATAAGCCTTCTAACTCGGAAAAACATACAAATAAAAATTTACAGAAACGTAATATACTTTCAACATTTGAAATAACAACAGAATGTGAAATCTTAAAAATAATAGAAAATATGAAATGAGGTTTGTCTCCCGGTTTTGATTCTATTACGGCACACATGTTAAAATCTATGAAATCTTACTTAATAAAACCCATCACTCATTTAATAAACTTGAGTTTAACGAAAGGAATATTTCCAATGAACTACAAAAACACAATAATCTCACCTATTTACAAATCTGGTGATCCACACCAAGTAACGAATTATCGCCCAATTTGTCTAATTTCTAACATAGAAAAGATCTTTGAAAAAATAGTAAAAAAACAATTGGTAAATTTCCTAGATTGTAATAAAATACCACACAAAAACCAGTTTGGTTTTATTAAATCACTCAGCACACAAGATGTCATTGCAAACGTAACTTCATACATTTACGAATCATTAGATAAAGGTAAAAAATGTGTGCGTATATTTATTGACCTCAGAAAGGCATTCGATAGCATATCCCATGAGATGCTATTAAAAGAGCTAAATAATATTGGCATAAAAGGCAACGCGATTAAATGTATCACCAACTACTTAAAAAACCGCTCTCAAGTGGTAAAAATCAAATTACATCATACGCCAACGATACAGTTTTAATATTAAGTGAAAAGACTTGGGAAAATGTAGAATTAAAGGCCACAGAAGACATCAATATGCTTAAGAATTTTTTCGACACTAATTTACTATCACTAAATAGTGAAAAGACATTTGTAATTCCATTTGCAATCCATCCAAACGACGCTACCAAAAATTTTAACATTGTCATACACGATAGCACTAAAATTCATAATCGACAATATTGCAAATCACACTGTACAATATTAAAAACAACAAATAAAATTATATATCTCGGAGTAATTATTGATAAAAATCTGAAATGGAAGGAACAAATATGTCAAGTAGTAAACAAAATCAGAAAATTAATATATATATTTTTAAGAATAAGAAATTTTCTGTCGATAAAAAATCTATATTTAATCTACTATGCCTTACACGATTTTAGATTTTCACGGCCAAAAATATTTTTGTTATTAGTTTTTGGGGTATTGTGCCGTGTTGCACTACCTCCTTCTTTAGCCAACGTTTCGGACAGCATTGCAGTGTCCATCATCAGGGCAGTCGTGCAACGCTGTCCGAAACGTTGGCTAAAGAAGGAGGTAGCGCAACACGGCATAATACCCCAAAAACTAATAACATAAATACTATGCCTAAGTGCAATCCACTTTACAATACGCTATTATTAGTTGCGGATCCGCGTATAAATGTAACCTTCTTCCAATAGAAATTGTACAAAGAACAATTATTAAAATTATATTTAAAAAATCCTTAGACTACCCAAAGTTTGTTGAATTTCAAGAATATCAAGTACCCACACTTAAAGATTTATATATTAAAAATTCATTAATTCAAATTATAAAAGAAAAAGAAAAATATCAATTTTTAAATGAAAACAGAACTCTACTTAAACATGTTTTTCTATGCCCAAATCATTACACTTACCAGGTAAGAACTTTTTTCAATCGACTACCAGAAGAAATCAGAAGCATTAATGATAAAACCCGAATACTGCTCTCTGTCAAGAGACATTTTAAAAATATTCTTAAGAAAAAAACCACTGTCAATTAATCTTACAGAAATCCTTAGTTTTCGAGAACATTCTTTCTTTTTTTAAATACACACTGTAATCAAAATAAATACTGCAGCTCAAATAAATTTATGTACAATGAATTATTTGAGTTAGTACTAACTAATAACATTAATGTACACTCCCCTTCCATACACAAGCACATGCTTTCAATAGAAGGGTAGTAAAAAAAAAAAAACCTGAGATGTATAATAAGGAACTCCAGTGAAAAATATTATGGCTTTAAAAAAATATGTTCATATAGACCAAGAAACGCTGATTCTGAATATATAAGTTTTATTTCATAATATTAAATGCAGAGTTTTTAATAAATTATTAAAAAGTGCATTTTTAAACCTCTTCGGAAAACACAGCGTTATGTTGGCATTACTGAAATGGTTAACCGTGACGTCACAGTTAACCTGTGTATTGTATTGTATTGACATTTGAAATGACTTGAAGTGCACACGTACCTATGCAATTCAACATTTCGTGTTTTTGGTTTATTTTCATACTGTTTATAGAGATTTAGATAAATAATAGTTATTGTGTTTATTGAAACATAATTTAGGCCCTCAACAATTTACGAAAAGGGCTATATTTGAAGACAATCTGCAATAAATGTTGTCTATTTGAGGTTAAAGTCGTGTCATATTTTGACGTTTGTTTTTATGTATTTTCAAATTGTTTTTAGTATAGGGCTTTTTATACAAGTTGTTACACACTCGTCATGATCAGTGGATTATAAATACCAGTGTTTCTGTATGTATTATACATAAAACAATGTACCGACAAAGTAACACCTGACACAAAACACGATGTCACATGTATTTGCAATGAAAGAGATGATTTATTGTTTTTATATTGCACTTTGATTAAATACAATAACAGTAGCGGTGAAATGTGGACATTTTACCAATGTTTTTCTATATTAAAAGCAGTTAATCTTGAATAAAAAACACACCTCACATCTAAAAGTCATTATCCGCCATGATTATTCTGGGTTCTTCACAGTGTTGCCAACAGTTAGAAGTGAAATTTCCCTAGAATTTCACATTTACGCAATTACCTACGTAGCCACCTGATTGTGTAACACTAATCCTGTTATATGTTAATTAATATGATAATTAATTGGAAAGATATCGGAACTTGGTAAATATACTAATAATACCGTGATTTTCCAAATAAAACACTTTTTGCTACGTGAAGTAATAATTTAAAAGTACGAATACACTCACCACTGAATTAGAAACTGAATTCCAAATTTAAAAAAAACACTTTGCAAAATAAAAATCATAAGCAACCCGCCGCTCATTTGTACCAAGCGTGGTATTTTGAAGACCCCCCCCCCCCGAACGTGTCACGTAGTATGGGTACGTTCCCTAATATCATATTGAGTTGTCAGTGTTAAAAATAACGTGGCATGTAAGTACATGAAAAATAATTAAGATTCATAGGAATTCCAAAAAATATATATACGTATATATATATAAATAATACCAGTAATACTGTCATATGTAATAAAATTTTGGCCAGAGTTCGAAATTTCCCTAGATTTTGTCCTGATTTCCCTTATCCCTAAAAAATATTTTTCTCCCCTAGATCTAGGGAAATTTCCCTCGCCATAACATCACTGATTCAAAATGACAACTTAAAAAGTAAAAAAATTAGACCACCATAGATACGGTGCGTTTCTGGGAGTCTTTAAAAATTAAAACTTTGACAATTATTTTAACTATTAAAACTAACTATAAAAATAAAAATAAAAATGCAGTTATTTAAGTTTGAAGGTCTTTATTCATTAAAAAAAATAAAAAAAATTGGACTGGAGTTCTCTATTACCATACAAATACCATGTAAAACATAATATTAAAAATAAAACATTATTAAAAGAAAAAAAAAATCTTTTACGCACGCTCGACTTGGGGGGTAAGCTGGTGAATGCGTTACGAAAAGTGGTGATCGTTACGAAAAATGTCATGGGAACAGTGAACGATTGCTAGGCGAACGGTCGGGCCTTTACGCACGCTTGACTTGGGGAGTGATAAAGATAAGGATAAGGATAAGGATGGTCACCATAAGGACGTAGGTCACCCCGAGGTCGTAGGTCACCCCAAGGTCGTAGATCACCCCAAGGTCGTAGGTAACCCCATGGTCATATTTCACCCCAATATCATATGTCACCCCTAGGTCATAGGTAACCCCGTTTGCTACATTTGGTAACTTAGCAGGGATACCTGGGTTCATTAGGCAAGGTTTGTCTTGTAGTTTTATATCAGTTGTGTGGTCTAAAGCACACTCGTTTTTTTACATTTCATTTTACATTTCCACAAGAAACCCTGAGGAAAATAATTTTCCTCGGGGTCTATGCCATCTTTATGCTTGGAGGATGCTGTGTGGAGGCTTTTTTAAAAGGAAAGGAATCAGAGAAAGTTCTGGGAAGGAAATAGGTATGAGGGGTGGGTAGAAATCTGGGGTTCAGTGTGTCCAAGAGTGACGGACATATGAATAGTGAAAAATGTAAACCGATGAGACAGGGCAATAATGTCCCGTCTTCTTTATTGACCTCATGTGAACTCGGCGTTAGATAACCAAAACCCCTGCCACATGTGACCCCAAATGGTTCGCTACGTTTGGTGACTTAGCAGTGGGGTGCGGTTTCATGGGGTGAGGTTTGTCTAGTTCGCTTTGCACCGCAGTAGGAGAGATGGATTGAACACATTAACCCTCCGATTCCTATCCACCCTTCACACCTCTTTCCTTCCCAGAACTTCTTCCACTTACATACCTAAAAAGAGCCTCCAAGCAGCATACCCAAAGATGACAGAGGCCCTGTGAGATCTAATTTTTCTTCAGGGCTTCCTGTGTGAAGATTATGTAAACAAATAATACAAATAATGCAATTCACACGCGGTAGAAGTGAAACCTTCAGATAGACAGGAGTGGGGAGGCTACGAAGTACCGCACAAAGTGGAGACCGATTATTCTATCTCATTCTCTCGCAGACTAAATCCTGTGGATGTTTGTGTTTGTCTGTCGCTTTTTTCGTTTAGTCGTGTGTCAAATCACAACGGTGCTAAAGAAGTTTTCACTTCAACAAGATCTCACTTCCAATAATTTTGTCTCCTGTAAAGGACAATAAGAAATTAAATTTAAAAATGAAAACTTTAATCATAAAATACCTACTAAAAGCCACCTGCGTAGAAATATTACTGTATTCCAAGTAAAGGGTTTGATATATTGCTTGACAGTTGTGATCTTGTTCAACGTTATAAAGTTGTATTGGAGCCGTAAAGGCATTGTTGTATCGAGCAGGGTCCATGAGGGGTAGCAGTGGGGTGGTGGCGGAGGGTTGGGTCGGGAGCTGGGGGGTGTTTTACACCTCAAAGCAATCGACAAGGTATCTACATAAAATCCGCCATTTTGCAGCGAGAACAGGGTCACAATGTCAATGTGTGTTTCACAGGGGTTCAATAAAATCATTCGCTTGTGTATTCATTGTTTGACATTGTAACCTTTTTGTATTTTATATTTTGATGTTTGGGCTCGTCTTTCCATAAATGTGTCTTTCCGTAAATGATTCTTTTTTTCAGAGTAATATTTTTATAACGCGTGTTTACGACACTGATAGTCATTTTATTTTATTTCTTCAGCGCTCTTGGATTTATCTGTTGTCTTTCTCAGACCTCAGACATTTCTATCAGAAGGTCTGAATAATTCCGTTTTGCAATAAAATCGAAATATCTGGATTCATACGTGTATCCATCTCGCCAACTGCTGTGTAAGGCGATGGGTCAAGAGAGACAGTGGAGGTTATCCACATTTTACCCGCCCTGGTATAAGTAACAGATGGTTACTCCTTCAAGGCTCTCGCAAGGTTCTAATTTTTTTGTTAAATGAAGCAACATTTATTTATTTTGAACGAATCTAGACCTCCAGTGTCCTTGCATACGTTGTTAGTAAGCAGTATACAAGTGCTTAACTGGAAAAACAAAATGCAAAAAAATAGGTTAGTAAGACAAAGATAAATTAAACAGGGCAAAAGAAAAACTCATTCGTGAGGCTCCATGAGACGGCATTGCATCTGTAAAAACCTGCAAGCACCTGCAAAGAGAGACAGGCTAGAGAGGTCTAGATTAGGCCTCCCTCAACCAATCTCTCTCGATCCAGTCCGTCAAGCAGTGAGTGGTAAACGCATTGGCTGCCAACACCTAGGTAAACCTCACCCCATACTCCCGGGCATGGGATGAAGTTTATCTAGGCACCCCTGCTAAGTCACCAAAAGTAGCGAACCACTTGGGGTGACCCAACGCAGGGGTGTTGGTTATCCAATAAATTGTTCCGGGGCGGTGGTAACCATATATCTGCCTTCCAAATTGGGAGCTGTTCCGAAAAGCCGAGGGTTTAAAACGCTTACGATACCGCAAAATTTGCAGATGATTGCAATATCTTTGAGACATTATAATCACGTCATCTACATTAATATGGATAGTTTTCATTAGTATCTTTAACATATTAAATAGTGTTTTGGAGCTTAGTGGCCAGCGAAAAAGACACATGGCCGAATAATCATAGTCCTAACTTGTACGAAGTTGTTTGGTGAAAGAGATTTGAAGAGGAATGATAAAGGACAAAAGCAGTTTTAAAGAATCTGTTCTAAAAATAGGAAAATTCCTATCAAGAGACATTTGAAATAACACTGACGGCCTTTCAATAGAAGTTTTTTGTAAAATTGGTTATGAATCGATATAATATATGTAAGTATCTCGTGTCACGGTGTTTGTGGTCGTACTCCTCCGAAACGAACCGACCGATTTTTATGAATTTTTTTTATATATATTTGGTAGGTATGAGAATAGGTCGTAAACTATGTTTCATACCGCTAGGTGATTAGGGTGAGCCTTTCCAGATTTTTTTTTCCGATTTTGATAAAAAAAAAGTATTTTGTTTTTTGCATTAAAAACATCTTTATCCCCAAATTCTCACCCTCCTACCCCCACCATCTCATTTTTTAATCGCGTTTTTAGTATTTTTGTTTGAACAAATTTAAGGTATTTCAAACTGAATGAAATTATGTATGTTGTTGAATGACAGATGGCGCTACTCTAATATATTACTTTTTTCACTTTACATTTAACTTTTAAGCGATCAAACAATGAATATGTCCGTTTGAGTTGAGAAAATGAATGGTTGGTGTTTTTATTTTGTTTTTATCGGCGGTCATCGTCTACAGCGCTCCATTCCTCTCTCTGTCATTGATTCCATCCCCACACGCTTACAATACATTCGTCGTTTTTTATTTAACACCCAAAATATTCGTTAGAAATAATTTATATGGTCAGCTACTTTTATAATAAAAGTTGAGTTGTGGACAGACAATTATTATAACCCGTGGCAATTATTGATTTATTGTACAACAACATGGAATTTTAAAAAGCTTTAACTAAAGAATGAATAGATTCGACTTTCCCAAAATATGCCAATATAACATTACGAAATGAAAATGTCGCCAATTTTTCCATGCTGTACTTTGCAAGCATCTTGTGGGTCCGGTGCATTGTATTGACTGCCCGGTGGGGCAGGGTGTACGGCGTACGGGGACCTGAGCGTCGGCATCGTAATGCACTCGGCCGGCGTAATGTGCCCCTGGTCCTTCTGTAATGTGGCACCTATCCCTAGAAGCAATTTATCACGGGGTAAATTGCCCCGACTGCCTCACACCTATATTCATGATACGCCGCTGCAATCTCTATTCCGTTCCGTGCTGGATGTAAGTATTACATGAATTCGATTATGAGTTCTGTGAAAATATACTACTTCAAACTAAATTCGACTTTTTTTGTGTTCAAACAAAATGGCTTAGTTACTACCCGCCTTTGTTCGAGTGTAAAATATGAAACAGGCAATGTAACGATGTCTTGAGTAATTTTAAAAAATATTAGCTTAATCAAATGGAGATGGTCCTCCGTGGACATTTCCGGTATTCTTCCAATCACAATCCTTTCTAAACATCACAAGCACCATCCTACAAATTATTACTAAACTAACATCAAGCCTCTTTACAATAAAAAAATAAACACTAATACATAACAAAACATAATACTCGGAATAATAATAAAATCCGCATTCCACAAACACACACTACAATATGTGGGATAAAGTCTCTGAACAATATTGCCTACACACTACATCATAAGCTTCCAGATATTTGTAGGGGAAATTAAAAATTAATTAATTAATATATAATGCTTTAAAAAAATATTTTTTAAATACGTTTAAGGATGAAACTATGTAATTTTCTTGTCATGGTCTGTTCTGTTTTGTTTCTTTTTCTCTCCTTTTCTTTTCCATTTTATTGTTAATTTGTGTGACCTTGTTCTTTTTTGTTTATTAGTTTTCTATTGTTGTTCTATTGTTCTATTGTTGTTCTATTGTTGTTCTATTGTTGTTCTATTGTTGTTCTATTGTTGTTCTATTGTTGTTCTATTGTTGTTCTATTGTTGTTCTACTTAACTGGTCTTTTACTTTTCGTCTATACTGTACGCAAAACTTATATTTTCAACAGGACTGAGTACACGAAACACTCGCTTTTACCTAGATTACATGACGTTAGTAATAGATACGCAGATGTGGCGGATCTATTTAACTGCACGGAAGCTAGGTACAAGAAGGCTATTCTATCATTTGTCTTCAATCAATATTAATTTTATTTTTACTATAGTATTGAATGTAATTTTAGCCCTTTGTGTCATTTCTTAATCAAATGCCACAATTAACTTAACTCTTTTTTAAATTTATTTCCTATGTATCTACAACTAATATTTTGTGATATGTAATATGTATTTATGGTATATTAACATCGTTAATAAATAAATAAATAAATAAATACCAAAATACCTATGTGAAAATGTAACTGTTTTCTCCCACTTATGAATTGTAATTTCCTCCCGTCCTAAAATGAGTTTTGTAACTCATCGGGATTGCCCTAGCCAGAAGTAAAAAAAAAACTAAAAAAAAAAAATAAAACTTCATAGCTGCACTCTCTAGAACTACTGACGATTAGTTTTAATTGACCAGTTAACAATATTCGATTTCACCTAGAAATTCCAGACAAAACAGTCATTCATGACGTCATAAATATACGCCCCAGAATTTAAGCTGGTAATGAAACAGAATTTCTGCTTTGTTAAGATGAACTTTTGTCACAGACTTGGCAGAATTCAGAACTTAAAACTCACCTTTTCAGACAGTCATTTCCTTTCGCCTTCATTGCTTTCGTTACCATTATACCCGCGACATTGTAAATAACCAATTGTGTAAAAATGTAAGCAAATAAGAACTTGTTAGATTTTATAATGTCATTTCACGAACATTCTCTAGTCCTAAAGCGTTCTAAATTCACCAGCCTTTCAAAATAAATATTAATTATACTTTTACCACAAATTTTCTCATATCATATCATAATATCAAAGCTTTTTTATCAAATTTTATTTTTATTATTTCTGTATATGTTAAATAATCTGACATGAATTATTTGTACTACCAAATTGTAAAAGCCCATTGGGCGTTAAATAAATAAATAAATAAATAAATTTCCCTACCCATCCTTTATTACCACAATTACCTGTCCCTACTGACAATATTACCTACCGTACAACAATAAAATCAATATGTCAGTCAGTCTGTTAAAAGAAACTGTGCAACGAACACCATTATTCTCTCAGTTTTATATTACATCGACCAGTTTATGGAAGCTTGTGCAGTGAGTGACTTAGTGCTCCCTCAGACCCATAATATTGAGCTGAACATCAACCATAAAGGGTAAGTCAGTTTCCTTCCCCATTCATCTGTTTACCATTCCCCATAGTTGTGTCAAAGTATTCACAAGCATAACATTTTTTTAAATATATTCATTCAGTCCACTCCACGTGTCGCCTTTGCGATACCAGTAGCAAATTTAAAATCAAGCAATGTCAAATGTTTTAAATATAATGTTTTCTGCAACAAAATCGTATCTTCTCTAAACATAAACTTTCTAATAAAAACGTGCTTACGGGAAGTGACTTGCCAGGTAAGTATGTTTTCTGTATCTTTTTTAAATAATAAAATTATGAAGAGCCTAAGAATTTGTAATAAATTGTGCAGCGCCCTTGGCGTGATTTTCA
The DNA here is from genome assembly GCA_929108145.2 of Limnephilus rhombicus. Classification (NCBI taxonomy): domain Eukaryota; kingdom Metazoa; phylum Arthropoda; class Insecta; order Trichoptera; family Limnephilidae; genus Limnephilus; species Limnephilus rhombicus. The sequence goes on from OV815281.1 coordinate 51,622,997, forward strand.
AAACATACTTTATATAAATTTAACGGCATTAGTCCTAACTAATATTAGAAATGTATGTTTGTTGGTATGTTTGTCCTTCTTCCAATACGCAACGGAGAAACCGATTGTCGTGATTTTATTAGTAGTTATAGTTGGAAAACTGATAAATGATACAAGTTACTTTTTATCCCGGAAAAGCATTTCCACCCCGTGGGAAAATTTTTTGTACAATAATTTCTTCCTTTTTCAAATTTGTGTTGGTATAAACGCTTCTTTAGAAACCTACTTACATTCGAATTCTAAATTTAATATTTTATTAATTAAAGCCAAATGTACATCCCGTGACTAGTTGCGCGCAAGTTGTTTCGTGATACTAGTTGCGATGCTAGTTTCACACTCAATTAGAATCGCGCTAGCGGAAAGTTACGATATCACTGGTGATATGCAAATATTTGCTTGAAAAAAACGTTATACAACTAGTGTCGCGAAATCATTTCAGCTGAGTGGATGTGCGTGAAAATTATATATAAATTGTTGAAAAAAGCTTTGACGTTGATGGTGCCATGGTTGCTGTGATTCGCGCAACTTACACCAACTTTTTGTAAAATCAATTTTTTTTTAAATAACATGCAATTATTTGAGACGTGCTTTCAACTGGTAGCAAAATGTAATTTCGGCTTTAAATTTTCTCAGCGCAACATGAAATCTTTTGTATGTTTCTAATTTTATTTAATTAATAAATCAAAACCAAAATTTTCAATAAAACCGTAAGCTTTATAAGTATAAAGTTAGTCACTTTTTATTAGTGAATACCGCACAAGAGTCAAAAACTGCTTCCAACCATCTGGATCCAGTGAAATTGTTGTGAGGCTGAAGGTAGTGAGGAGGGGAAGAAGATGGGAAAGAAGAAGGTGAGAAAATAAGTAAAATGTGGAAAAGTATCATCGTCATCTTCTTCTTCCCCTTATCCTATTCGGGTCGGTGACCCACTGCATCGACAAGGCTCCTCCATATGTCCTTGTCTTACGCTGATTGTTCGGCGTCCGTCCATGGCAGTCCCATCCTCTCCGCAGACAGTTTCTGGAGTTGCCTCGTCCAACTGTGCCTGGGGTGGCCCACTGGACTACCTTCTGGAATCACACTCTGTATTTTCCTCGGAATTCGGTCATCAGACATTCTTGGTATATTGCAAGCCATCTCAATTGCGATTTTTCTATGAAGAGTAGCAGTGGTTCGGTTTAGATCGTCTCGCATCGTCGACTTTCTTATATGATTCCATTTCATAACCCCTGCCACTCCTCTTAAGTACCCCATTTCGACAGCTTGAACTCTAGAGCGTGTTCTTTCGTTTAGCATCCATGTCTGTTTGCCGTAAGTGGGCGGTATACAGCGCGTGTTCGAGCGTAAACAGTCTATTTGCCAAAGACTTTTTAGCGTGGAGAATGGCACCATGACCAAACCAAAGCATCAAAGTTGCGGATCGGCACGCGGAATATCACCAGTTACCAGTTTAGCCGGAAAGGAATCGGAACTAGTAAATGAGGTCGGGAAAGAATGTTATTTTTAATTAACACATTGTAAAAATACACAAATTAATCAATAAAATGTATTTGTGCACATTGGGATTTGAACCCGCGATCTTTGGATTCCTGGCCGAGAGCCTTCCCTTTCGACCATGAACCTGCGATCTTTGGATTCCTGGCCGAGAGCCTTCCCTTTCGACCATGAACCCGCGATCTTTGGATTCCTGGCCGAGAGCCTTTCCTTTCGACCATGAACCCGCGATCTTTGGATTCCTGGCCGAGAGCCTTCCCTTTCGACCATGAACCCGCGATCTTTGGATTCCTGGCCGAGAGTCTTCTCTTTCGACCATGAACCCGCGGTCTTTGGATTCCTGCCCGAGAGCCTTCCCTTTCGACAATGAACCCGCGATCTTTGGATTCCTGTCCGAGAGCCTTCCCTTTCGACCATGAACCCGCGATCTTTGGATTCCTGGCCGAGAGTCTTCCCTTTCGACCATGAACCCGCGGTCTTTGGATTCCTGCCCGAGAGCCTTCCCTTTCGACCATGAACCCGTGATTTTTGGATTCCTGGCCGAGAGCCTTCCCTTTCGACCATGGAAGCCAACGTTAATCAACCTTAACCACCTTCTAAAAGTATGGCTTGCATGAATAATAAAGTGGATGCAGCAGAAAAACAAGACTGTCAAATAATAGCAGTAGGTACTTGTTTTAATCTGTTTATTCATTTTAAAGAACAAATTGTTTAACACCAATATTTTCTATTTTTTCTAATGAATAAAACATTGCCTTGAGATACTTGAATAATTAACCATTGATATCGGTCCTACAAATTTCTTTGAATCATTAAGCCCTTTTTCCTTAATAATCAGTATTCAAATAAAAGCGAGAAATATTTATTCAAACGAAAATAAATAATTTACGCTACATTTGTCAAAGTTTAGTTTACAATGGTATTTATTATATTCCAGAAACTTCTTGAAGAAGTAGGTAAAATTTTATTATAACTAAAAAATCGGTTAATTGAGATAATCTTCGATGAATTTCATTATTTGAAACACGGCACAGTACATTTTAAGTAAAGGTACAATAAGTTAGAGATTTTTTGTTTATTTTAAGTTGCGACTTTTCATAAACTTTGACTGTTCCATTCTAGTTAGTCGTGTAGTTTCGGCATCCTTCAATAATTGTCGTTAGTATAGTTAGTTGTACCAAGTTTTGTGGTTTCTCAATAGATGTCAGTTATATTTTAGAAGAGTATCGTCTATAATCATTCGTGTGTAATGTGAGAACGGTTTCAACGATAGACGAAGACATCCGGTCGACAAAAAGTCGGGCAGAAGCCATCAGTCTCGCAGTCCACAGCAGCAGAATCCAGCAGCCTCCAAGACTTAGAATGTCTTCTAGTCCATTGTGAACCTTACGATAAACTTAAATAAGCAACATATATTCTCAATGAACCTAAATTTTATTTGGATGTTTGGTAGTCCAGCTGGAGAAGTCAAAGGGTCTCCATTAACCAGCCTCTCCCGATCCGGTTCACCATGCAACTGGAGGCAAACTTCACCCCGTGAACCCGGTCATCCCTGGTAAATCACCAAACGTAGTCACCCGTAGTGGTACGACGGGTGACTTATAGCAGAGTTGTTGGTTATTCAACGGGTTGGCTGTTCCCATACCCGCCTTCCAAATTGATAATGTCCACACTCCTGCGAGGCAATAATTAACCTAATAAGTCTTCCCGAGGCATCGGCTTAGTTGGTTCTGGTTAATATCAAAAACCCTTGTAAGTTGCCCCGATTGAAATTATTCATTTATAAGAAACTTATAGAAATTATAAGAAACCTTTCAGAAGGCATCATTTCTAGAACCAGCATTCCCCAGATAAGTGCTTTTGGAAACAGCCATATGTAAAAGTCATACCATCTGAGGTAGAGGCTGTTGAGCATTGTGTCGTCCTATTTTGAAATATTTCATTTCATTTTCTAACTGTCATTTTGTATTTCAATTCATCTTGATTTATTTCCGTCTGTGGACTCTTTTACTTTCAATATTAACGCCTCTGTCGTATTTTATCTCAATACTCTACAACAAATTTGTCTTCGTGTCATTTTGACTATGATTTTACTAGAAGCAAAATTGTCAACCCATTCCGAAACTATTGTTGTCAATTCCTTTCTAAAACTCGTGCATTCCTTTTCTAAAGGCCTAAGCTACCCTTCGCTCGTGAAGAAACCGAAAACTGGTTGGCAACTCAATTCACGGCGTAACTCAACTTTACAATTTCGGTGATTATGTCAGCTGGTTTAACAAAAATATAATTTATTAAGAATGTATCAATTATCAACATTAATATATGATAATAATTTATCAACATTCAGAATAAAATGATAGTTTTGTGCTTTGAAATATCGCAAATTACTCGAAAACTTAACAGGTCATGAGACGCAACCATGGTAATCTGTCAACCAGGCAACTGAAACGCGCTAGCACTGCGAGTTGCCAGTGACTGGTTTCGTCGCTTTTGACAATTGGTCTTTGAGAAGTTGCCTGTGTGCGGACCGCCAATAAAATTCGTAAGTTGCTTTTCTGTTGCTAGCAATTGAGTTGCCAACTGTTTCTTTTTAGATGCCCCATGAGCGGATGGACTGCCAGTATCAAAATTCATTTCACGTTATTGCAAGTTTATATGGACTTTTATTCGAATCGAATCGAACACAAATGTTGTACGCGTCTAACCTCCAAATTACTGAGCAAACAATTTCCCTTGTTTTGGAAACAAAAGTAGTCATACAAGGAGCTCGCCTTAAAACTGACTCCAGGCATCCAGGGACGATCAAGGGACCACGCAGAGATAACGTAAAAAAATATTTTGAAATTTCACGACCAATTGGTAAGTACGTAGACGGTCTTCTTTCGCCCCATAACTGACATCCGTCCTTGATAAAGCCTGTAGCATTTAATTATGAAATTGGTTTAATAATGATACAAGTTTATCAAGAGCATTAAAAGCGTGAATTAAAATATCAACAATGCAGCAAAATGAAAGTCACAATATGTTAATACAATATAAACTTTATTGCAAAACGTGCTTACACATAAAATGCTGATTAGGTGGATTGACAAAGACTCTTCTCTAATAAATAACTCCGGGCATACAAGAAACTCTAGGATTTCTTGAGTTAAAATTAAATATTACATTGTTTTCCGAAATGTTTGGTCCAATTTGGAAGCCTAAGAACACATCCTCCTCTTGAGCCTGCCTGATCTGAACTGAAGCGAGCCGCGTGACTCGCTAGTTCCTTTTATCAAAATTTAAAAATGGTTGCGATGCTAGGAAACGGGGTAAGAAGATACGTGTGACGAATTAACCATTACAAGCTACGCACTAAGCTAAACTAACGCAACCTTATAACTGCAAGGTTAGCCAACTTCATAAATCGTTCAAAGATTTTTGTTTCATCCCCTTGAAATTAAATGATATCCGCTCTTCCGTCCGTTAATCTCAGTCATCGAGAGCAAAAAGTCCACAACTAATTGAATAATTTCCCATCAGATTAATTTGAGAGTCATGAATAATATTTCCAATATCTTTGAAGTGGATATCAAAGGCTTATTAATTAAGTATCGGCAGAAATTATATCGGAATTTCGCGGAGCGAATTAAAGCATTCTTTTAATTAACACCTCAAATGCTTTCAAAGAATAATCATTAACGCAAGTTTTAAGGATGATAACGTAATTTGTAATTCCTTTCATCGTATTAAGGAAATTTTGTAATTTTTCTAATTCCGGGTTTAAGTCTATGATAAATGTAAAATATAAAACCTTTTCCCGTTACCTGCCTCGAAGAGCCGACTGAATTAAGATAATATTAATTTTAAGCTCTGATCAATACAAATTTGAATAAAAACTGGTGTCGCTAGCTTATATAAGTCCTTTCGACTCGTAGGTGAATTTATCGATTGACCGTAAACCGGTAGATGCAGTTTTTAGTCATAAGTTGTTACAATGTTTAGTTTGTGGTTGGAAGTAAGATAATATTGTAGAGATTTATTATAAGTTTGTCCAGGGCCCTTGAGGTGATTTATCACAAAACCGGCCCTGTACAAATCATCCAAATATTATTGAAGTAAAACTTCTTTACGCACGCTTGACTTGGGGAGTAAGCTGGCGAATGCGTGACGAGAGCGTTACGAAAAGCGAGGCGAACGGTAGTTGAGAGCCGTACGCTTCGTTAATTACGGAAAGGCAAGAGAGAGAGATGCGAGTACACATTTTCTTTCGCTCTTTCTCTCATAGCCAGTTACGTTACACAGTACAGGCCTATTGTCTGTATCACGCTGTAGGAGCAAGACAGAGCTGTGCGCGCGCGTCTTTCTCTCTTTCTATCATATAGATGGAGCAGAAGTTTTACTTAAGTTGTGTGATCTAAAGCACACTCGTATTTTTTTTATTATTGTTCATGTCAAATAAATTGGAAGAACTATGGTTTGTTCGTTAGCGGTCTACAGTCGTGCTCGGGAGCGATGACAAGTTACCGACATTATCGATAAAACCTACATCGATCGACCGTGCTAAACATCCTGAGCTTTGTTTTGTATTTAGTCATTTATATTGTAGCAAGCGAACACTTCAGTGCGAAAGTAACAGCGCGCACGTCATGACTAAGCTTTATGTGAAATGACTATTTTCGATTATTTTTTACTCTGAATTGGTTTATGTTACGAATCCCAAAAAATATGCTTTGGATAAATAAAAAATTTTCCTATCGTTTCGCTTGAATAGATTTAAGATAAAACTGTTTACTATTTTATACAAAAAAAGCGATACATTCAAGAATTACATAAATAAAAATATCATATAATGGCTAAAAATATTTGTAACAGTTTCCCTTGATTATTTTTTTCTTTCCGAAAAAATTATTCACAAAATAAATAATAACCACTTCACGAGCTTACTTAATTACAAGGCATTTAAGTATATTCACATTTGTCTTGTGTATTTCTCTAAAACTCTAAACCACTGGGAAAGAAGCGTTTTAGACCTGCTCGCGACGAACCGAGCTGTTTAATTACCTTTGTACCAGCGCAAACTAGTCACAGCGAGAGCTCGAACGTGTCAATGACGTCCTCTTCTTCTCATGCGACTTGTTTCAAAACGAAAAAGACAGAAGATAGTGGTACGATGACGTCACGTACGAACTCTCGTTGGAACTAGTTTAGCAGCAATCAGGAAGGGAATTGTTGGTTTTCGGCTGGCTCGCTTCGCATCGGTATTGATGCCACATTCGCTTTTATGATCGTACGGGAGAGTTACTACTCGTAGCTTGCTACAATATCTTAGATAAGCCGATCTAAACTTAACCTAGTTACGATGGTGTTAAGTAATAGATTGATTTTTCTTTCTTTAAAATAAAGGGTTTATTGATGGCGTACCGTCTCAATCCCCTCCCATTGACTCAATGGTTACTTGAAGCAGTCCTCAGTCAGTAATCGCATTTCAATGGGGTTTAACTCCCGCATTTATCGTTTACTTCCTTCCCCCTTCACACCGTTACTGTTGGTGAACCGACAGGGATTGAACGAAGACATTTCCACCATTGTAAGGATTACGCCATTGCCGTTTTCTTCGATTTATATTATTACTCTGACTATCGTTCCCGGGCCTTAATCTGTTTTGTTCATAGTAATACAGTTGTTTTCAAACAGAATACCTTTAATTTAAATTATAAATTTGAATGAATGGCTTCCTATGTGAAGTTAATCCAAAAAAACCATATTACTACTATGTATTATTTTTATTTATCAACCCCCTTTTTAGATGTTTTTATATACGAAAAGTTAATATTATACAGTATACTGTATTCATACAGTGTACGTAACTGAACTGTCTCAGTAACAACATTTTGTATTTGTTCAGCGATAAATTGAAAATCTTCACTGACTTGGTATAATTATTTCCCTAATTTTATGATATTCATAGAGATACAATCAGCTTCTAAAATGTGGAGTCTTTCTGAATATTTAGAATAAAAACAGGAAATATATATATATGTATATATATATATATATATATATATATGTAGAACAATTTTCTCGGTTTACCCGCGTAACGTAGTCCTTAAAAGGACTTTTTAACTCCTGACGTTTCGGACAGATCACACTGTCCATCTTCAGAGGCCTTATGTCTTGAGTTTTTGTCTCAAACTGATAGCTTTCGCATGTCTGTTCGGTCCAAAAGCTAAAACTTAAGTGAGTGCAAGTCACTTCTTATGTCTAGAACGAAGTACCCGGGTTGCAGGTGATTGATGGTGGAGGGGGTGGGGGGCGGGGCTGATAGTAGATACCTGATTGGTAAAGCTAATTGGAGACACTACTGGTAATTTTGGAAATGCCGTTTTTGGGGTATTTTCATCGATTAAGACTTTCCAGGTGTTGGGAATTCTGATTGCGTCATTTCTAGTATTCATATTATTTTTATGTTTATAAATTTCTATTGCTTCGCGGTAATATATTTATAAACATAAAAATAATATGAATACTAGAAATGACGCAATCAGAATTCCCAACACCTGGAAAGTCTTAATCGATGAAAATACCCCAAAAACGGCATTTCCAAAATTACCAGTAGTGTCTCCAATTAGCTTTACCAATCAGGTATCTACTATCAGCCCCGCCCCCCACCCCCTCCACCATCAATCACCTGCAACCCGGGTACTTCGTTCTAGACATAAGAAGTGACTTGCACTCACTTAAGTTTTAGCTTTTGGACCGAACAGACATGCGAAAGCTATCAGTTTGAGACAAAAACTCAAGACATAAGGCCTCTGAAGATGGACAGTGTGATCTGTCCGAAACGTCAGGAGTTAAAAAGTCCTTTTAAGGACTACGTTACGCGGGTAAACCGAGAAAATTGTTCTACATCTTACACCCGTGAAAACCTTAATCATAACATATATATATATATATATATATATATATATATATATATATATATATATATATATATACTCGTATGTACATGTGTATTTAAGTATGGGTGTAAATGTGTGTTTATCTTAGATATATTTTTAAATTTTTATACTCGTATGAAGTCAATCATGTTGATCACTGTAGACACTATGCATATATATTTTAATTTGTGTGTTTATCTTACATATATTTTTAAATTTTTAAACTCCTACGAAGTCATTCATGTTGATCACTGTAGACTCTATGCTTATATATATTTTTTTTATTTTTTTATAATTTTATTTTAACTACCACTGTTATCCACATAATATAATACCCACACACAGGCTTCGCCTTTGTGGGATTTGTTTTTGTTACTTACATTTTTTGTTATTATGTATTTACCCATATGTAAATGTACCAAAAAAACTTTGCTAATAAAAAAAAAATTTAAAAAAAATACCACGAATAGTGATTTTATATTCGGTGAATATTCGGTGACACTTAGTACATTTCGCGGGTGACCGGTCCCGACCTGCATCATTGAAGTGCGTGCGGTAACCGCGCCGTGGGCGTATTTTTTTATTTGCGAGTAGGTCGTTTCACAACACCCATTATTTGTTGATTGTTTCATCAAATTGTGTTACTTATATTGTGTATCTATATCTTTAAAAATATTGAAACTTCAAGTGCTTGGATCTTAAAAAATACATAAAAACTGTTCGCCTAGATTGGATATCATACCCTTACAAGTGGTAGTCATCAAACGCAAAACAGTATCCAAGCCTAGCAAAATTTGCTAAGATTTATTTATCATCTCCCGGTAGCAATATATACAGGGTGTCCGGGGGTAAAGTGCATTAACTTCGGTAGGTGATTCTACATGGTAGTACAAGTAAAAAAGATGAATAACTTTTTTCGAAATTTCAATCTTTAGGGGTAGTGTTTGGGTAAAAAGATAAAATTAGTCCGGCGTGTGCGGCCAGATTTATTATTTTCCGCTGTTACGATACGGGCCAATCACAATCGAGTCGGGCGCCCGGCAGGCTCTCAGCAAGTACGTCTTTTTGTATGGGAAAAAAAAATGTAGGAATTTCGGAAAAAGTTGTTAATCTTTTTTACTCCTACCATCGTATAGAATCACCTCCCGAAGTTAATGCACTTTACCCCCGGACACCCTGTATAGCGAGCGGCTTTTTTCGGAAGCATGTTTAATTTATGAGGAAAAGCGCATTCGTTTGCTATCAACAAATGCTGAAAAAAAATGTTTTCATTCATCATAACTTAACATTGATAAATTAAGTATTAAATATGCGGATCGTTTATTGAAATAAAAAAAATTGTGAGTAATATTGGGCGTTTTTTTCATGATTTAATATTCGGTAATCGGCCGAATGGTTCGCAATATTCGGCCGAATACAGAATGTTTAAAAAAGTAGCCGAATAGGCCAAATACCGAATAGTAGCCGAATATTCGTGGCATCTCTAGACTATTCAGGGTAAAAAAGAATATGTATGGTATTTAGTCCAAGAATTTTTGCACTGAAATAAATCCCAACTTACATATTTATTATACAGGGTGTAACAGGACGTACCCGAGGGATTTTAACCAGTGATTCCTGAGCATATTTGGAGTAAAAAATGTAAATGAAATTTTCGTCTCCGGTGAAATTTTTATTTCAAATAAAATCATTTTTTTGGTTTTTTTCCACACGCCGTCACTGATCTCATATTTCGAGTAAAGGATACGGCAACTCCGCGCAAACCCCTCCCCCATATCCGCTAGCCAACCTGAACCCCGTTGTTGGCAGCGTACTCTTTCACTCTCTACTGCGCGCCTCCTCGTAACGCGAATAAACATATTGCCAGGTGGTTTTTTAAATAGATATTTTTTTGGAGATAATATTTAACATAACTTTCGCATACAGTATTTTTAAATAGTGTAACAGGACGTACCCGAGGGATTTTAACCAGCGATTCCTGAGCTTATTTGGAGAAAAAAATTTGTATATCATTTTGCTGTACGGTGACATTTTTTTTCAATTAAAAACATTTTTTTTTGTTTTTTCTACACACCTTCACTGATCTCATATTTCGAGTAAAGGATATGGCAACCTCGCGATAACCCCTCCCCCTATCCGCTAGCCAACCCTACAGTTATCGGCAGCACGCTCCCTCACTCCCATACCGCGGCGAAGCTACCCCTTTCCGAATACCGCTCGGTCAGTTGTGTTTGGAGTTTGACGGTGAACGGGGTCGTGCGTAGTTGCTTTGAAATTTGTTTTTGTTTTACTGTTATTATTAGTGTTTATTCTAAAAGATGCCTCAAAATTATCCACCTGCCCATGAAGCAGATATAGTGTTTGTTTATGGAATTTGCCGAGGAAATTCAGTGGAAGCTGTAAGAGAGTATCGCAGAATATATCCAGAACGACGTCTACCACACCATACAACTTTCGTACAGGTTTGTACCTAACTACCTATTTATTATCGTAGAGCTAGACACACATTTAATGCCGCCATCTCATTGTAAAGGCTCCCAAAAATCCGCCTAATTGTGTCTTGTAATGTTACGGAAAAAGGTTATCACTACGTATGTTTATTTACAAAACTTTCCAAAATTTTATGTTTCACTCTCGGAAATCCAAGATAATACCTATCAAACGTGCCAAGTAAAAAAAATAGGGTAATGTTTCCCAACTTGGCTAATTCTTTAAGCTCAAATTATTTAAATAACACTTCATTTAACTTAATATCCTCCTCACAGCATTCCCGAAAATGTGTGGAGTTGATGTAAAAAATGAATAATAATACAACAGAAACAAGAATAATTTACGTAGGTTAATTGGTAAAAGATGCTTTAAAGTTCCATTTTCATTACAATTAAAGTTCGAAATTCTTGTGAAAAAAATATCAAGCCGTCGCGTCATTTTGAAATTGTTATTAACACTTATTTATAACCCAAATTAAGAACTAAATAATCATATTTTGTGCTTGTCCCCCAACGTAAATAGTTGCTAATCAAAATCGGTTCCAAGAAAGCTTGTTTTAAATAGTTTCACTCACAAAATAAATAAATTCGTACTTACGGAACGTTTTCTATGTTAATCAAATATTTCTATGTTCTCAGAAATAAACTGATATAAAACGCACCCGTCATTCATTTTTACTGATATTTTATAACAGAATAATGTTAGCAATTGTATTTTTGTTTGCAGATGTATCAACGCCTGCGCGACCATGGAATCGTACGGGTTCAGGGCGGAGGAAATAATGATGTTCCAGTTCGTGTTGAAGAGAGGATCCTCAACATGATGACAGAAGACCCGACGCTTTCCGTGCGTCGCGTCGCCATGATCGTTGGAGACATAACACACACGACGGTATGGAGAATCCTAAAAAAACATCGCCTGAAACCTTTCCACTACAGGCGCTGCCAAGGTCTACTGGAGAACGACCATTTCTCAAGACTAATTTACTGTAGACGGATGCTACGAAATGTGTTGAGAAATGGAGATTTCATGAAAAATATTCTATTCACAGACGAAGCCCAATTTACAAAAACAGGAATATTAAATATCCACAACCTGCATCATTGGGCCGAAGAAAATCCTAAGCTTGTCCGGGAATCGTCGAGCCAAGAGAGATTCTCAGTAAATATGTGGGCGGGTATTTTGGGTAACAAAATAATTGGTCCGATCGAGTTGCCTCCCAGGTTAAATGGACCGATGTATCTGGAGTTCCTGCAAGGGCAGCTGGGCGACATTCTGGACGAAGTAAACTTACAAGCACTGCGAAGGATGTGGTTCCAGCACGATGGAGCTCCACCCCATTATTCCGTTGCCGTGCGGAACTACCTGAATGTAGAGTTTCCTGGACGGTGGATAGGCCGAGGTAGTCCTAACATTGCATGGCCACCGAGATCACCCGACCTAACACCGTTGGATTACTACCTCTGGGGAACTCTGAAGGAAAAGGTATATTCGAAGCCGATAGCGACGAGAGAGCAATTGATCCAACTGATCATGGAGGCAGCAGACGAACTGAAGGCGAATCCTGCTAATTTAAGCATCCATAATGTGTTAAGATTGCATGCATGCATTGAAGCCGATGGCGGCCACTTCGAGCAACTTTTATAATAATAATAAAAAAAATATTATAACCAAATGTCAGCATTTTTATTCTTACATGTCATTCATAATATTATGTTCGTATCTGTGACAGATGACAGACACAAACGCGAACAAAACATTGCCGGGTGGGTTTTTAAATTATTTTTAGAGGTATTATTTAATTATAACTTTCGCAAATAGTATTTTTAAGTATTGTAAGTTCAGTCAACATTACACTTAAACAGTAGATACTAAAATGTTTTCAAAGCTTATGATCGAACCACCACGATTAATTTATTTGAAACTTCTATAAGAACTCACATTTTGTGTCAAAATTATGAAACATTCCAATCCTTCATAATCGGACTGTTTGTGGTTAGTTTGTATTTTATTGGTAAGGCTGAATACAGTCAACTTATTGACTTGATTTTTTTTTCTTTAAATCGGCACCATTACCTTAGGGAACGTACTCATACTACGTAACCTCTTCGGGGGGGGGGGGTCTTCAAAATGTCACGCTTGGTACAAATGAGCGGCGATTTGCTTAGGATTTTGGTCACCGGGAGGGGGAGGGGGGGGGGGGGGGGGTTAAAAATTGCAAAAAAAATTGGTCACGTAGTATGGGTACGTTCCCTTCTGTAAAATGATAATATTATTTGTATCGGTAAAACAGGTTATTATTGCAATCCTTATTCTGGATAGTTCCTTGTAATCCAAATGTATGCTATTACATTCAAAACATTGCTAGATCAACTTATTTTCTAAGAACTTTGTCAACATACTTATTGATGGGTTGGTAAAACCAATAGTTTATTGTTTCAAAACACTGGTTAGGCCACATTATAAGTCGAGAACTTTCTAAGAATTGTGTTAGGTATCCTGTTCTTCATAATACGTATTAATAGATCGGTAAAACCAATAGTTTATTGATTGTAACCCTTATTCTGAGTACCTACATAACTGAAAAATATTAGTACCTACATTGTGTAGTTAGGTAAAAATAAATGGGGAATTTGAATCATGACTAGGTACTTCCAAGAATACACAATTACCTACTACGTGGAATTGCGAGGAGTATGCTAAGACCGAGTTGTTTGGCAGTTCATCCTCTCTACCTACCGCGTGATGTTTAATAAATCTTTTGAACAAAATATTTCACACGGTTTTAAAATTGTTCCAATATGTAATTGATTTATTTTTAAATTCATTTATAAAATTAAATATTTTTCTTATTCAAATAATTCAGCACCTGGCAGCATTCTAATTTTAAAATAACATCGTATTCTACCTATACATGTATGTATTTCATATTATTTTAAATTCTGTGGGTCAAGGTCACGGTTACGCATTTGCAGCTGTTGACAAGTTCGTTTTATATGAGCATTGATTTTATTGACAATAATTTCGCGATGATAATGCGCGTTTCGTTTTGGTGATTCTGGATACCTACTTAAGCAAGTGCAAGGGAGATTGTTTTTCGCGATGATAATGCGCGTTTCGTTTTGGTGATTCTGGATACCTAATTAAGCAAGTGCAAGGGAGATTGTGTTTTTAAAGGTGGTTAAATATTTATCTTATCTTATTTCTTAATATTTATGATAAAAGGACCATTGGAAATTATTCTCAATTATTGTCAACAAATAAGTTATTTAATTACTGTTTTTGTGTTTAATTCGTAGAACTACATTTTTTTTTGTTTAAAAGTTATTTAATGGTGGGTTTCTTCATTTACCGAGAATGCTAAATGCAATGCTAATTGTAAAAGTAAACGGTCAAATGCATAGACATTTTTAAATTTCGATAGTTTACTTTTACAATTAGCATTCCATTTAGCATTCTCGGTAAATGAAGAAACCCACCCGTCTTCTAACCACAAATTATTTAAATTAGAATTCCATCAGGAATTTTCGGTACTTAAAGTCTTTACTTAAAGCTAGCAATAATATCTGAGTAAAATAAGCATAATAATTATTTACGCAATATTAAATATTACTTGTTTGGTATTGGAGCATATAATATGGTCCTGCCTTGAAGCGCGCTGGCCGTTGTCGCCTCCCTTCCACTGTGTGCACGTGTGAAATTGCGACGTTGTCTCCCGAGTAGACCAATGATCATGCCATTGGCGACGCGTGATTTAAAAACATAATTTTTGTTTTTAATAGAAAAAAAATATCACCGGAGAGCAAAATGAAATCTACATTTTTTACTCCAAATATGCTCAGGAACCGCTGGTTAAAATCCCTCGGGTACGTCCTGTTACACCTTGAGGTTTTACTCATAAAGTTAAAAATAAAAATAACAATATTCATCCTAGACTTGCAGAAAAGTCGATAGATGTCGCATATTAAATAAAATGGATAAAGATTTATCCAGACACTATCTAGAGAGCATTTAGTTCGGGTTTGAATCTTGCAATCATACATAAAGATAGTTGCCAATAATATATGCGTTAAAGAAAATGAAGATAATGTAGGTGGTTCTTAGTCGAAGTATGGTACAGTTAAACATGACCGAATTTCATATCGACACCGTGGCGCAGTGGTTAGCGCGTTTGCCCGGAAAGCAAGAGGTCCTGGGTTCGTGTCCCAGAGGTGTCAATATGTTTTTCTGATTTTTCTGTTTCCAGATTTTCGATTGAGTTTCGCTTATATTGTCTTCATTTATTTAAACAATTAATACAGTTTAATACAATTTAATACTACAGTTTAATACATTTTATACTACAACAGTTTAATACTTAATATTGTTGAAATTTCTAGTTAGTCCTAATTAGAGATTTTTTACAAGAAGTTCATCGTTGTAGAAAAATGTAATATCTACTAATATATCTAAACAAAACACTAATATATCTAAATGGAATAAGACATAAAAATTTTACTATATTTTTGGCAGTCGATTTTTTAATGATACAAAGTTCTTTAACTAATGTATTTGTCATCATTTATCACAAGACACTATATAATCCAGTCAAAATAGACGAAAAAAGGTGCTGACCTCACATTAATTCTTAATAAGCTGAATTTTGGTATAAGTCTTGAATACGTCATTACGAATGCTATGTCAAAAGTCCCCATCGATCCCGCTCTGGCAAGGTTTTTTTTTTCGAGGTCAAAGGTCATACTTTTTTTGTTTTTTGCGTATATCTTTGAAACAGTAAGAGCTATCGAAAAAATATTGACTAAAAGTTTGTAGATTGTAAAATTCTCTACAAAAATAATATCAATACTTTATTCTCTACGAAACACCGTTCTCGTGTTATCGCGATTTCAAACCTAGAAAATACTAATATGCACGTATGTGTCCAGTATACATCATCGGGTCATCCATTTGAAGAAAAAAATATTGGAATATTGGTTTTTGTGACTCATACGTGGAAAATACACGATTCTGAGTAAATCAACGTCCATCCCTAATTCATTAGTCGGTTGGTCTGAGTAAAGTCTGCTTGTTACTGCCGGCGCACACCTTCATTTTTGGGATTTTCCATAGCAACCGGCGTAAACCTGCATTTTTCGGATTTTCCGAAGAACCGGCGTTTTTGAAGGACATAACCCTAGTGAATCCAGTCAGTTTTGAACGGTTTTTCGTAGTGAATAGACGTGTTTGTTGGTGATATTTTCATTTTAAACTGTGCCTTTACAAAATTTTATAAAAATGTCAGAAGTTTGCTTCATTTGCAGTAAATCTTTGATTGAAGGAGAAATTGTGGTTGTTGATCGTGGGATGAAAACTTTAATCGATTCATGATGATCCTCAGGTTTATGAAAGATTTATTCGAGGATTTTTCACTATTAGACGTTCTGATAAATTAAATTGTGGTACTTCAACGGATATGGTCATTGAGCAATCTATGATCAAGTCAATGAAAACTAATGGAAGTATTGCACGAGGGAGAAGTACGCAAGAGAGCGTCATAAGTAAATGGATTTATGGCATGCATGCATTGAATACTGTGTGTGAAAGATTGGAGGATCTCGCCAATGTTAGAATGGACACAACCGATCAGCATGTAGATGCATGTGATTCCCGCGAAAAGAGAGATATTGAAGACATCAAGAAACTTTGTGAATGGTTTTTATCGCACGATCCTTTCTCCTGAGTTCAACAAAATCATGTCCATTGCCAGTGGAGTCGTCGGTAATGATAAAATTAATTGTCATAATGTTCGTGAAGTGGGAATTGCTTCCATCAGTAAAATGACCAGCCAAACATTTAATTATATTAAATTTAAACGCGCTGATAAAGTATTACCTCTATTAACCATGAACAGTATCATGAAAATCCATGATGAGAAGGTACCGATAGATCGTGTATTATTATTTTAACGCATGAGTATTGCGAAGACATTTGAAGATGAACTTGAAAAATTCTTTGACTATGAATTAGCCCCTTACCCATTATCGCTCTTTGATGCAATTGGAATTCGTAAGACACAGAAGTCTACCATTTATGATTGTTTTGAATGTGTGAATATTGAAGTCGAGAGCACAAATACATCATCGATGGAGGATATCTGTTACATCGTGTTGTATGGGATCGAGAGGACACATTCAATGGTATTTTGGACAAATATCTTCAGTATGTTCGTAGACACTTCGGTCACAACGTTACCATAGTATTTGATGGTTATACTGATTGCATGAAAAATATCAAAGCTGCAGAACAACGTCGTCAAGCTACAAAAACATCTTCATCGTCTGATATAGTTTTTGATCGATCAATGACTATTCCAACAAACCAACAACAATTTCTCGCTAATGTTCACAATAAAACTCGCTTGATTTCGATGTTGTGTGAAGAATTCGCAGCTGCCAAAATTCTTGTGAAACAAACTAAAAATGATGCTGATGTCCTCATTATTGAAACCGCAATAGATCAATTAAGTAGCAACAATATAACTATCGTTTTTAGAGAAGATATAGATTTATTAATAATACTGACTGCACGAACTCCAAGTGATAAGATCATTTACTTTTTAAAACCTGGGAAAGCTCAAATTCAAACAAAAATATATTTCAGACCTAACTTCAAAAACTGCAGTATTTAAATTGTTTGAAAAACGTAATGATTTGATAGATAACGCAGAAGTATTTAAAAACATCAACTCTTCAGCAGACGTCATCCTCACTTACGGAATTCGCTTTCTCTTTGCTTTATATGGAGCTCCGAAAAGATGGAATCGATAGACAAGTATAGATTTTTGAAGTTCGTCAAAAATACAAGGAACAATAAAAGAGTGCAGTTATCTTGTCTCCCTCCCATTGGTAGAATACACGAAACACGTGCTTATCAACACGTGTTTCGTGTATTCTACCAAGTGCAAGTGTGGCTGGGCAATCAACTGAATCCTGAAGACTGGGGCTGGAAATTGATGAATAATAGTTTGGAGCCAATCCGTACTTTACTTCTACCTGCTCCAGAGAAACTGCTGAATATATTTTTTTGTAATTGCAAAAAAGGCTGTATGAACAATTGTGGATGCAGAAAAGTTGGATTGTTTTGTTCACCAGTCTGTACCAACTGTCAAGGCCACTCTTGCACTAATGCTGAATCAAATGCAACAGATGAAGATTCTTTCGAAAACGATGAGGATCTAACTGATATATCTCTCTTCTTAGAGCAGTCAACACAAATTGAGCAAAAAGAGGAAGAATAGAGCGAGGAAGAAGAAAGCGAGGAAGAAGAAACGAGTGATAATGAAAAATCTGATGATGAATAATGTAAATTTCTTGCTGCTACAATTGGCCGCACACGCCGGAACAATTTTACCTTTTTACCTGAAAAGTGCCTCTAAAAATTGGAATTTCTAAAAAAGGTATTAGTCTTTTTTACCTGTACTATCGTGTAGAATCTCCTCCTGAAGTTAATGCACTTTACCCCCGGACACCCTGTATCGTGGAGTATTCCTACTGGGGAAACCACATTAAAAAAAGCGCCAAGTACACTATCTCAAAGGTGGTGCGGAAATGTGTGCATACCTACGGTCTGAAATCGCGATAATTCGAGAAGGGTGCTTCGTAGAGAAAAAAGTATTTTTATCATTTTTGCAGTGAATTTTACGATCTACAACTTTTACTCAATATTTTTTTCGATAGCTCTTACCGTTTCAGAGATATACGCAAAAAACAAAAATGATGACCTTTGACCTCGGAAAAAAAAACCTTGCCAGAGCGAGATCGATGGGGACTTTTGACATAGCATTCGTAATGACGTATTCAAGACTTATACAAAAATCCAGCTTATTAAGAATTAATGCGAGGTGGATAGTCTATTTTGACTGAAGTAATAAAGTTATTTCAATAAAAAATATAGATTAAGAAGAAAATTCTAAAATCTGTTCTTACAAGCATAACTTACCTAACCGAGCCATGTAGATAGGTATATTTATCAACATCTCGTAAAAGTATAATAAAAATATCGTGTAATATTCAGACAGAATCGTTTTGTTGTAGCGACACAACAAACAGCACCCAGTGAATATTTCATCCCCTTGCGCCAAATTGAATGAAGGCGACCTGTGGATTAAGTTGACTGCTCGCTTTATTCTTATCTCATGAAAATTCCACAAAGCCACGCAATCGAAGCGCACCCAATTTGGTGACTCCCAACCAACAATGAAAATTTTCTATTTATGGAAAAGTTGAAATTAAAATTGGGAATGGAAATGGAAAAGAAAATTAGGTCTAAATAAATTAGAAATAGTGGAAAATTAAAAGTAGTAAAACTTTAGATGAGTCATCCAGACTCAAAATGACGGAAAGTATACATACAGGAGCCAGAAATGGGTACCAAAAGCTGATGTTTTTTCTGGGAATTCCGGGTATACTTAGGTCCTATCACATATTAACTAACTAACTCACCATTACGCCGTTTCCCCGCAGGGGTAGGCAGAGAGGACGGACCGCCAAACAACTCGGTCTTGGCACAAACTCTTTTCCTCATTCACATTCATCCATCGTCTCATACATTCTCTTCTATTATTCTGACTTTTGACATGACCCGACTCAAGTATCTGATTCACTTGATCGTACCATGTCTTCCTCGGGCGCTTAGAGCCAATTATGTTTTATAATTAATCACATATTATGTTTTATAATTTGAGGGCCATTAACCAGCCAGCGGCCGAGAATTAATTTTTCGTCGAAAGATGTTCTTACGAATACTGGGTATGTTGTATGTTCTTACATACAGGGCGGTTCCAATGAGAAATATTAATTATTCGATTAACCATTTTGAATGTTTTTGGCGCTGAGTGGCAATTTTTCAGCATTAATTATTCGATTAACCATTTTGAATGTTTTTGGCGCTGAGTGGCAATTTTTCAGCATTTTTAGGTTTTTTGACGATTTTAGCGCTAGTTGGCAGTTTACAAACATTTTGGACGTTTTTGGCGCTAAATGGAAATTTTTCAGCATTTTAAGGTTTTATGACAATTTTATCGCTAGATGCCAGTTTATAACGATTTTGTACGTTTTTGGCTCTAAGTGGCCATTTTTCAGCATTTTGAGGTTTTGTGACAATTTAAGCGCTAAAAATGGCAATTTTTTTAAATTTTCAGGTTTTCAGCATTTTGAGGTTTTTTGGCGATTTTAGCGCTAGATGGAAGTTTATAACCATTTTGGACGTTTTTGGCGCTAATTGGCAATTTTTCAGCATTTTGAGGTTTTTTGACAATTATGGCAGTTTATATACATTTTGGGCGTTTTTGGCGCTAAATGGCAATTATTCACCGTTTTCTGTATTTTTCAGCATTTTCCGTACCGGCTTTTTTAAATAATAACTCAATATCGATTTTATTTCATTTAAAATTTTCTTTAATTTATACGTGCATTCAAAAATGCTGAAAAGCGCGATGATAAAACCATTAAAATTAGGTACTTTTTGTAATTATTTTTGAATCACAAGTTTTTATAATTTTTCAATAATGTGTAAGCAAAATAGGATAGAAAAAAAACTTAAATATATTAGTTTTTAAGACCGTAAATACAAAGACAAACTGTAGTATTTTCATCACAAAACACGTGCACGGATTTTTTTTAAATGATTTTATTTAAACCAAAATTAAAATTCTGAAGCACAGCTTTCCCAGATAATTTATTGATTTATTTTACTACACGGTTTTATGATTTGAAATGTGTGTTGTATAATACAAATTTTTATTTGAAAATTTAACAGATCTGCCTACCTACGGTAAATCTTATTGTACTAAAAATAAACAAATTTTCTCAAAATTTAAAACACAGCTTTACCAAATAAAAGAACAGTCTTTCGAAAACAATTTATAATTTAAAAAATTGATTTAATAATGACTTGTTTCCGGTTTTGTATGGTTATTCCCTCTTAAAAAAACCAAAAAAAGTGCTTTTTCCTTTTTTTAATTGAATACCACGTAAGAGTTTCAACTAGTGACGTTATGGCGTTACCATTTGGGGTATGTTTTGAGTCTGAGGGTAGCAAAGAGGGGAAGGAGATGGGTAAATGAAGTTGGGGAAGTACCTGCCTATTCACATCAGATCACAATACATTATATCTGATTAACCTTTTAGCAATGTTTCAGAGTAGTGTTATGTCGCCAGGGCGAAACTGGCAATGTAGAATATATTGGTAAATATTATCATTTATCACATTCATAATTTCAAACGGCCATGACGGTCTCCGTAGTCAAAGATGGCGGGTTCAAATCGCTGAATTCAAAACGGGAATTGATTAAAATCAATTTTAGTGTTAGTCAATTAGCCGAAAGTCTGGTAGCAATACATCCACACTATCCGTTTTACCAGAGGACTCAAGCTTGACTTTGAGACAAATATATCATGCGTCTGTAACATTAGTTGGAACATTAACCCATGGACGGCATCCGAAGCAATCTAATTAGTCGGGAAATTTAACAGCGTCAGGTGACTGCGGATGCTCTAGGTGGGTGTTAATATCGCCAGGAAAATAGTGTCGGAAATTCTTACAGAACGCCTGAGAAAACACAACAGCGCTTTCTCGAGCAAGTTGTAGGATTATTTCCCGCGAGGTTTCATATTTGCTAATTAGATATACACTTTAAAGTAACAAAGATTATATTAAACTAGTGCAGACCGATGAAAAATCAGGGTCTAGGTAAATTGACTGAATAGGAATGTTTCGTAATAAATTTTTCGAATTCATTCATATTATAATCACCAAAAAATGTAGACATAATTTGTCTCGACCCCACCTAGCGAGAGATTTAGCACTAACAATGCCTCTCTCACAAAAATCAAGTTGGTTGTTTTCAGGTGGAAAAATGTAAGTAATTGTTGAATGAAACACTAGTATATATTGAATTATTTGGCGGGTATTGGATAAGCCGACAAAGCTCAGTGGTAGAGCACCTGTCCGGCAATCAGAAGGACACGGGTTCAAGTCCCGTTGGCGGCATGTATCTTTTCTCGGCAGATTTTTTCAATGTAGATGAATGTTTTAGGCTGATAATTATTGTTTATAATAATTGTTACCCTTTATGCTATGCATAAAAATCTTGTCTTAAAAACGTTAGTTTATCAATTAAAAATAATAATAAGAAATATATATTTTAAAAGTTGATTAACAATTCAAGTCAAAAAATATATCTTTCGGCCAGTTGCTGTTCGAAATATTATTCTTTCGAAAAACTAAAATTCGAAGAAATGGTTTCGAACAAATGATTTCGAAAAATTGAATTTGAAAAACATGTCTGCTCCCAAAAAATCATGGATTAAATGTTCCACAAGCGCCGCACTTTCAAACATAGATTATGGTATCGTTTAAAATAATATGGTATATTCGCGGCACAATCAAGAGTGGAAGATACTTCCAGTATCGTCCAGGTGTAAGACCACCATTCAGAATTGAAACATTGCTTGAAATGTCTTTAACCGTGTTTGGTGATCAGATCTTAAATCCAGGAACTTTCCCACCTTCCTCTCCCTTTCTCTTTTCCTTCCCCACTACCTTCAGCCTCACAACATACCCCAATTGGGGAAGCCACAGTCTCACCAGCTTTCAGGCGGTTCGGAGCAGTTTGAACTCTTGTGCGGTATTCATAAAAAAAAAAAAATTATTCATAGTGATTTCTATATCACAAAACAGCAAAGTATAGCTAAAAATAGACCAGTCGTAATATTAATATTCGATTCAAAAATTTAATCTTGTTATTTTAGGAAAAGTATTATAATTTATAACAATAATGAAGGTTCGGGTAAAATTATTTGACTTAAATCAACATTTTTGTTGTGTTGCCTTTATTAGAAATCATCACCTAACTTAAATTGGAAACGATTAAAACATTTTAACACTCGTAAATCAAAAGAATCTGTGTTATTATTATTTATAATAAAAGTTTGATTGCTTTGTTCGCGCTCTTTTATCTATATTTGAATAAATTTGTCCGCTGTTAAACCAACTTCTGAATTTATTAACTTTCCCGTAGGATCCGAGAACGACAAAGATCTGAACCAATAAATCTTTGCGCTTTTAATTTCCTGATGTCAAACTATTTAAATTATCCAGGCCATTGACTGTTCTTCATAGCCGGATGAAATGAAAAAAGATATTCTGAAGACATTCATTATTATCAGTCATTTCTCGACCATTTCATCGATTTAATGGTCATTGGTCATGTCATTAGTAACAAAATATATTATTTTCTATTTTGTTGACCCCTGTGGCAGATCAGGCCCCCTAGCATGGTCGATCGATATAGGTTTTATAGAAAATGTCGGTAACTTGAAATCGCTCCCGAGCACGACTGCAGACCACTAACGAAGAAATAACAGTTCACGTCAAATAAATTAGGAACCCTTAGTCGATGTGAACTGTTGCTTGTTCGTTAGCGGCCTGTAGTCGTGCTCGGGAGCGATGACAAGTTACCGACATTTTCGATAAAACCTATATCGATCGACCATGCTAGGACCCCAGCAAGGGTCCTTGCTTTGGGTTGGGCGAATAAATATTTATTATTGTAGAAAGCAATCACTTTGTTGTTTGACATATTTAATAAAATAAAATACTTTTTTTTGTTTAAAACCACGAGATTTATTAATTTACGAACCGACCGGTTTCCCTTTACTTAAGCATCTTCAGGGTACAAATTAATACTACTAGAATAAATACTTATTTTAATTTGTTGGTTTTTTCACATACCTAACTTTATACTGGTTAGGTATTTGATTTTTTTTTTGTTTATCTATACAAAATTTAGTTACAGGCACTTGTTAATACTTGTCTCACTAGGATATACCTGTGTCGAGACATGTGTCAGGATAAACTTTATCATAATTGTAATTTATAAGAATACTTACGTAGTTTTAATGTCGATGTCATTAGTAGAGGTAGTTATATGCAGTTTATATGTAGTTTACAACAGATGTCGTTAGTATAGGTAGTTATTTGTAGTTTTGAGGTATCTCAATAGATGTCAGTAAAGTGTCTAATTCCCGAACGGTTACGGAAATAGCCGATGTTATCCGATAGACAGCTAGGCACCTTCAGTGCCGAGTTCCCTCGCTTCACAATTACGCAGAACATCCATTATGGAAGAAGTGCCCCCAGAGGAAGTGTCTATGGGCCACAAAAAAATGTCCCGGTTGTACGGCGCCGTGGAGGATCGATACAGTCAAAACATACCTTCTTTTCATGAGATTTTACATTGAAAAATATTTTGGTTGCTTACTAAAATGAATCTTATTCGATTGGAAATAAAATAAAAGAAGAGATAAGAGTTCTTGTGAGTGTTGGGTGTTTTCTTCTGTGTTTTCATTATTTTTATTGGGAAAAACACTTATTTGTGTTTATGAAAAACATAATACAACTACAAGAATATTTTATTATTCATTAAACATGATTTTTTTAAAGCGAGAAACAATAATATTCCATGAAAACTGTTTATTAGTAGATTATATAGGTAGATACTAATTTTATAAATATAAAAACGCATTATCTGGCGAGATGAACAACTTAACAAAAACATTATTTTAATAAAAAAGTCATTACTGTGACGGCCGGCGTAGTGCAGCGGTAAGGCGCTTGACTCGCATTCCGAAGGTCACGGGATCGAATACCGGCGTGGCAAATAAATTTTATTTGATTAATTTGTGTATTTCACAATTTTTTCATTAAAAAAATAATATATAGTATATTTGCGGCACGTTCCAGAGTGGAAGATACTCTCAGTATCGCCCTAGTGAAAGACCACCATTCAGAATTGAAACGTTGCTTGAAATGGCTTTTATCCGTGTTTGGTGAGCAGATCTGAATAGCCAGGTACTTCCCCACCTTCCTCTTCCCTATCTCCTTCCCTCCCCACTACCTTCAGCCTCACAACATACCCCAATTGGGGATGCCATAGTCTCACTGGCTCCAGACGGGAGCAGTTGGGACTCTTGTGCGGTATTCATGTAAAAAAATAAAATACTAAAAATGAAATCAGCTGGCGTATGGCGAAAAGTAGCTTGCGGTTGCTTCGTTCCTTTCACACAATTCGTGAAATTGCTCGCGCATTTTTTCTCCTGTTTAAAGGAGTAATACATGTAACGGTTTTTTTGGTTATTGAAACAATCTAAATAGATTAGATTCACAAGAAACCCATTAAAATAAATAATTGATCAGAAAAACCAATTCCCAATAGTAGCACACAGGCAAAATAACACAAAAATAAATCACTTTTGGTCATGAAATTCTCAAAACATATCCAATTCTACAGTAGTTTAAATGTCAAACAGTGGAATTATAAAACAATGGTTTGTTCACTGGAATAATTATTGTATTTTTTAAATTCATATTTCCTCATTCAAAAGCTTTTTGCGTGTCATTGTTTTGCAGATTTAATAACAGAACTTGTTATCCGTTCTGAGTTTATGTAGGGAAATAAATATCAGTTGCTACGACAAAGAACACAGCTAAAAATAATATGGTGTACCTACACAGTATTTGGTTCACATGATTTGAATAAATGTAACAAACGGTATTATGTTCCCGTGGTTTTCTATTTCAGTTTTACCATCGACACGCTATGTTTGGAGCGATTTCCACTTATAATCTTTAAGTATTTTTATTCTGTTATCAAATATTTTGCGATTTTTGATCACTTTTATCAGAGACCATAATATTGTCCTAGATATTTTGCGCTTGGAATTGTCATGAATGTAACTTTTAAAATTTTATTGTTTTGCTGCAGGGCCACTTAACAGGATCAATTCCATTCTGAACCAATCTACAGCAAGTCCGGCGTGTGCAGGCAAGACTCCAACCAAACACCCAATTTCTCGTACGGGAGTGCCGTGCGGTTGTTAGCGACCTATAAATTTGGTATCTTTACATAGTATAAAGCAACGGATTTTATGTTATTTTATCTACGAACGGACGAAGGTATATAATTTGTCAAGGTTTTGTGTAAATTGGTAGAAATATAAAATATATAAAAGGAGCGAGCTGGCAAGGGCTGCAGGCTGGCAAGCGGGCAGTGTGGATTTGAAATTTATGCAAATTAATAGATCGCATTGGTTATAAAGGTTGTGTAATGGCGTTGTCAGTAGATGGCGGTGTTTCGTTAGCCACAGTAACGTGTGGCCGGGTATGCTGTTTATAGATATTTTTTCACGAGAGATTTGCGAATGAACATTATTTAATTTTTTATTGCTAATATTTTATTAAAAAAAAGCAAGGCCTACATTATTTAATGGTATTGTTTTGAATTTACTACTTGCTAACGAAATATATATGTACAAAATACGTTGGTAGGTGCTACTTTCTCCATGGTTGAAGGGTAAAACTCTCGACTACGAATCCTGAGGTCGCAGGCTCAAATTCCGGCGTGCACAATAAATTTTATTTTCTTAAATTTTCATTAAAAATAATATTCATTTAACATTATGGTAAGTTAACATTTTTATTTTATTTGAGTTAAATTCCTGAAGTCAGCAGGTTTCAATTCCCTTGTGAAGTTTATGTAGCTAAAATTACCAATTTTCGTCACGAAAATTGCTATGTTTTGCGCGATATTTTATTTGACTAGTTTTGTTATTGCGTTCTGTCAATAAATACAAGGCTAATGTTAAAATTTGAAAAGTGACTTAAAAGCCATGACACATTTGCGTGCAGTACCAGGCATACTTGTTTACAGGGTAAAGTCAATCACACCACCCTGCAAATCGGAAGGTGTGGAAAAGCAAGCTCCAATTTTCCCCACTCTCCCTTCAGACATTTAGGGGTTCCGCAAATCGGATGATGGGTAGGCCCTATTGGTGACCCCCCAATTGGAGTCTGTTGTGAGTTCGAAGGTAGTTGAGAATGAGGAAGGTGTGAAGGTACCTGGCTATTTAGATCTGGTAATCAACCATGGAAAATACCATTTATACATTCAATGATTGAGCGCCCGTGTGGCTTTTATAAACATAACACATATCGAAAATTTACAAACGTTATGCAGAAGTAGGTACCTATAAATACAAACATATGATGCATTTAAGAATCGTTTCGATTTTGAATGGTGGTCCATCATCAGGTTCAATTTGGGAGGCGGGAATGGGTACTGCCGCCCCGTGAGCCTTTATTGGATAGCCACCACCTCTGCCATAGGTTGTCCCAAGTGGTTCGCTACGTTTGGTGATTTAGCAGGGGTGCCCGGGTTCATGGATTGAGGTTTGTCTAGGTCTTGGAGACGAATGGCCAGGACACGCTGAACCCGAGATACCTACCTACCCCTTAAACCCTTTTCCTTCCCAGAACTCTCCTCTCCTGCTTTCCTTAAAAAACCCTCTACCCAGCTCCCCAAAGATGTGTGGAGCTCAAATATAAAAAAAAAAAAAAACAAAAAAATGGTCGAAACTAAAATTGTCTACCACTCTGAAACTATCTAATATATAAAATTCTCGTGTCACGGTGTTTGTTATCATACTCCTCCGAAACGGCTGGACCAATTTCGATGAAATTTTGTGTGCTTATCTGGTAGGTCTGAGAATCGATCAACATCTATATTTCATACCCCTAAAAGTAAAGAAGGGTGTTCCACTCCGAATTTTTTTTTTTTTTTTGGACAAATTTTTTATTTTTAATTTTTTTTATGGTGAGGCATTAAAACTTGACGATAAACTAGAGAAACAAGCCGAAATAATAACTCATTCGGTAACTAGAAATGTGATGGAAGCGCTGGATGAGAAGATGAAAACAATTGTTGAGGAAAATAATATCCTTAAAAATAAAGTATCAGAACTAGAACAAAAACTTAAAGCGGTAGATAGAGAAAAACGTAAAAATAATCTGGTGTTCTTTGGAATAGAAGAGAAGGGGTAATCTGGAAGAGACCTAGTTGACTACATCACGGACCTCATAGTAGACACGGGAGTACACTTGGACACTTAAGAAATTAGCAACGTGTATAGGATAGGGAAACAAAGCGAAAACCAGAATCGTCCGGTTATAGCATCTATCACAACCCAATGGAAAAATCACCTTATACTCAAGAACAAGACAAACCTCCCGTCAGGTATTAATGTGAAAGAAGATTACTCGAAGGAAATCCTGGAAAAACGAAAACAGCTACAACCTCAATTAGAAGATGAAAAAAAGAAGGGAAATATCGCTTACATAAAATATGATAAACTGATAGTGTTAAAACCGCAGGAAAACATTAGCGAAAAGAGGAAAAGAGGAACTTCGGATTCTCCCAAGTCAACAGCACAAAAGAAAGTAAATACAAACAAAATATTAAGCAATCCTCCACAACCTCTACCCAAAACTAGCACGAAAGCGATCACCAGACCCAACATACTAAACTATGTCAACCGGGCAAATTCTGACTCCCAACTAAATGCTGCAAAAAACTAATAATTGACTCGGAAAATTGGAAACAAACAATATTAATACCAACAAAAATTAACAATCAAAACCCAATTAACAAAAAGTCTCCCAATTCGGCTGGTCCCCGCGGGAGTTATAGACCACCACCCTCTAACAACAAGAAGAAACAAAATACTCAATATTGCAACTTTAAAATACGAGAACCCTTAGAACCGAAGAAAGCCTACACGAGCTAGAAAAAGCTCTCGAAGAAATAAAATGGGATATCCTGGGCATTAGTGAGATGAGAAGACTAGGAGAAAAGATTGAGGAACGCATTGACTACATACTATTCCACAAAGGCGAAACAGCCGGTCAAAGAGGAGTAGGATTCATAATCAAACGGTCAATGAAACAATACATACAAGACCTAATTGGAATCTCTGATCGAATAGCCATTCTTAACATTGACATACCGGGATACCAAAAAGTATGGTCAGTTATACAAATTTATTCTCCAACAGAACAAGCAAAAAAAACAGAAATCAAACTTTTCTATAAAGAATTAACAAAGATATTAACAAGGTATCAAAATAACCACATTATTCTAATGGGCGACTTCAATGCTCAAGTCGGGATGAAGCAAGGCAAGGAAGAATATGTCTTGGGATAGTTTGGCCAAGGTAAAAGAAGTCCACATGGCGAATTTTTGGTTGAATTATTATTACAACACAATCTAACGCTCTTGAACAGTTTATACATGAAAAACCAAAAGAATAAGTGGACATGGATCTCTCCCGATGGCAAAACCAAAAACAAAATTGACTACATAACAACAAACTATCCAAAAGCCTTCACGGATACATCGGTCCTAACTAAATTCAATTTCAATACAAATCATCGTATGGTAAGAAGCAATATAAGAATAGAACCACCAAATAAATCTAGAAAACATTTCGCTTCACACACTACAAAACACCACAGCGATGAAACTTTAAGGAAAATAACACAATCCCTAATTGAATCAGTTGAAGAATTAACTTTGAGTAACACTGATGCTCGTGCGAAATATGGAAAGCTATAAAATCTACTAACTAAAAAAAAAGCTGAGACTAGCAGAAGAAACAAGTACGAACTAAGTGACACAACGCTGCAATTTATAGAAGAAAGAAAACACCTATTTTCAAAACATCCTAAAAAAGATAACATTAAAACTATAACAAAATTAAGTAAAGAAATCAGAGAGAACATCAGGAAAGATAGGAAGACCAAGAGGCTGCAAACATTAGAAAAGCATATAGTGAAAACAGGGGGAGTGAAAAAAGCACTTAAAGAATTGAGAGAATCAAATAAAGAATGGATACCAAAATTAAACAAAAGGGGGAATACTTCTTCAAATAGAAAAAACATAAACGAAATAGCCACAAAATTTTACCAGGACCTCTACTCAAGCCCAGACGATAAACAAAAACATGATCCGAAGAAAGACGTCAATAAAGAGCAGGAAAACGTTATAACTGAACCAAAAATACTTTCCAGAGAAGTAGAAAAAGCCATATACAGTCAGAAGATGGAAAAAGCCCCAGGTCCAGACAAAATGACAAACGAACTTCTTAAAGGCACCATGGAAGAACTACTACCAATACTAACTTCAATATTCAATGATATACTTACAACTGGTCTAATACCTACACATTGGAAAACATAAAACATTATTCTTATATTCAAGAAAAGACAAAAGGAGGATATAGGGAACTACAGACCTATAAGTTTGATGTCAAATATATACAAAGTATTTTCCAAAGTTATCCTGGAAAGAATAAGTAAAAAGTTAGACGAAAATCAACCACGGGAGCAAGCCGGCTTTAGACAAAAATACTCTACCCTGGACCACATACACACGGTGAAACAAATAGTAGAAAAATATAATGAGTATAATAAGAAACTATACATGGCATTCATCGATTACTCCAAAGCTTTCGACAGCATAAGACACATAGCTATATGGGATAGCCTTGAACAGCAGGGGATACCTTTAAACTACATCAATATTATAAAAAACATATACTTGAATTGCGAAGCGAGGATCCAACTAGAAACCTTGGGAAAAAGTTCAAGATCGAGAGAGGAGTAAGACAGGGAGACCCTCTATCACCAAAACTGTTCTCGACTGCTCTGGAAAGTATCTTCCGCAAACTAGATTGGGACAAATATGGTATCAACTTACAAGGTGTAAAACTTAACCACCTAAAATTTGCAGACGATATAGTCCTATTCGAGGAAAACCCAATGCACCTAATTAGAATGATAGAATCACTAAACGAGGAAAGTGTGAAAGTCGGCCTATGCATGAACAAAGACAAAACAAAATTGCTTACAAACTCTGAACCAGTAACTATAAAAATTGACAATCAACCACTCGAATATGTGTCAGATTACATCTATTTAGGACAGATAATATCTCACAAAGATCAAACCACTAAAGAAATCGAGAGAAGAGTAGCAAATGGATGGAAGAAATACTGGTCTTTCAAAGAAGTCTTGAAATCTAAGGAGCTAAGTATGCAAATAAAAAGGAAAGTCTTCAACACGTGTAAACTTCCAGTCATCACCTATGGATGTGAAACTTGGGCACTCACCAAACGCCACAGAGAAAAGTTGGAACGCTGCCAGAGAGCCATGGAGAGAAGTTTGACAGGAACAAGGAAACAGGACAGAGTGAGAGGTAGCACAATAAGGGAGAAAACTAAAGTTGCCGATGTAGTTACCCGAATAGACCAACAAAAGTGGAGATGGACAGGACACATGATACGCGATCCACAAGAGAAATGGTGCAAAAATGTCACTGACTGGTATCCCAGAGATGGCAAGAGAAGTAGAGGACGTCAACACATAAGATGGGAAGATGACCTAAAACTCACTGCTGGACATCAATGGAGAAGAGTAGCGCGTGACAGGTCCCAATGGAAAATGTTAGAGGAGGCCTATGCCAAGAGGCAAACTGAGCTTCGGGATATACTATAACAAATAAGATCATGTCTAATACATACCTTACAGAAGTCCAGAATAAAAAGGCTAAATTATTATTATTATTATTAAAAAATACATGCAAACCTAAATTTTCACCCTTCTACTATTAACCCATATTTTTTTTAAGTGGTATTAGTAATTCAAACCGGTGTCACTTCTGACCCGATGAGAACGAAGCCGGCCTCTTTTCTGTAATTTTAAATTTTTTACTAATCAATTACTGTTTGATATTGTTACTACAAACATGATTCACGGTCCATGCGGTAATTTGAATCGTTCATCGCCTTGCATGGTAGACGGAAATTGTACAAGGTTTTTATTAAAGATTTCACCAACGATACGGTCACACATGTGGAAGGATATGCAATATATCGTCGAAGAAATACCGATAATGGCGGACAATCATTCATTAAAAATATCAGTAACGTAGACATTGACATTAACAATCGTTGGGTGGTACCATATGCACCTCTGTTGAGTAAAAAAGTGGGAAGGAAAAAGGCATGAGGGGTGGGTAGGAATCTGGAGGTCATTGTATCCGGGAGTGAATCCATCCCTCCAACTGCGGTGCAAGACTATTGCCTTGAGCGGAATTGACCTTTTACCTTGACCTTTCCAGCCGGACTCTTTCGACCCATTGGTCGAGAGAATCCGGCTGGAAAGGTCAAAAGGCCTCCCTCAACCAGTCTCTCTCAATCCGGTCCGCCACGCAGCAGGTGGGCAGACGCATCCGCCGCCAAGACCCGCACAAAAGTCACCCTTGCTAAATCACCAAACGTAGCTGTGGTGTGTGTTTCTTCGGGTAGTAAATAATATCCGTTAATGTTAAATTGTTTATTGTTGAAGAGGTTTATATGGAGAGAGTGCACAACAGCCAGTACATCCCTTTTATACATCTTCATACTCGCTGTCTCGCTCTCATGCCGTCACACTCACACACATACATCACACCCCCACACTTAAATCCTAATTGCATATATTTTTATTTACAAAGTTATACAATTCAAGTATTTAAATATTTCAACTCCAGTATATGTAATTATATTCTTGATCTTCAATCCTTGTAGCATGGGCGTTGACCTCGAGGGCGTAACCTCCCCTCCCACGGTGTAGGTGACCTGCAAAAATCAGAGGAATTAGGAAACTTGGTCATGTCCACATCCGAGAGTGGACCCAGGTCCAGCAAATCATCAGACATGTCACACTCCCCTCACCTAACCTTCCTCTCTGAAATCTGATCATGGTGGCGTTTCCAAGTTTGTCCCGTAGACATGATTTTAACTAAATATATCCTATTCCCCAATCTTTTAAATTTTTTTCCTAAAATCCATTTATTATTATTACTTCTTAAATCCCTGGTTAAAACTTTAGAACCAACATCAAAGTACTTTTTAATTTTTCTTCCTCTATAATACTTTTTCTGTTTATGCTGGCTCAATAACATTTTGTTTTTAACCGTGTTGTCAATCCCTTTAAAACCTTGACTCTCAACATTATCCACTATTGGAATAATCGTATTAAAAATTGATCTAATCTTCCTACCCAACATTAATTTACTAGGCTCAATGCCCGTAGACATCGAAGGCGTATTTCTAATATCAACTAAAAACGTTAAAAGTTTATCTTCAAAATCAGTAGGAAATTTATTATTTACCATAATTTTTTTCAAAAAATTCTTCACTGTTTTAACCCCCTTTTCAGCTAAACCGTTAGAAGCAGGATACTGTACAGCTGAAGTCAATGATTCTATATTGTAATGATGACAAAATTCCTTAAAAACTGTCGATGTGAAAGCTGTACCATTGTCACTTACAATTTGTTCCGGGATCCCGAACATTGAAAATAATCTTTTCAAAACTTTTATTATACAAAACGAATCTACTTTATTTACAATATGACAGTCTATCCATTTTGTAGTTGCATCAACAATTATTAAAAAATTATGACATCCCAAAGGTCCCATGAATTCAATATGCAATCTACTCCAGATTAAACCATTGATTGGCCAAGGTGCCAACTCAACTTTACACGGAGTAGGTAAACATTCCATGCATCGAGCACACTGTTTCACAGTTGCTTCTATATCATTCCGAGCCAAAAAAAATAATTTCGAGCAAGACTTTTTGATTTTACAATGCCTAAATGCGATTGATGTAAAAAATTCAATATAATTTCCCTTAATTCCCTTGGAACTACAAATTTATTATTATAAAATAAACATGAATTATTAGTCGATAATTTATTCCTAAAATAACAGAATTTCAATAAATCATCCTTTAAAAACTTTTTATCCGGCCAACCATTAGCTACGAACTCGATAATGCTCGCTATATTTACATCATTAATCGAAAACTGCTTCATTGTTTCCGCATTTAATGTTGTTTCTGACTCGATTACATTCAAAAACTCTGATTCGATTGTATTCACGTTTAAACTATCAATATAATTTAAAAGTCGATGGTTTCACCTCTTCCTCTCACTCGATAAATGCTGGCGTCCCGCAGGGATCGGTTCTGTCTCCAACTCTGTTTTTGTTGCACATGAACGACCTTTTGTCATGTGCACCAATTCACTGCTACGCGGATGACAGTACAGTTCATGATAGCTTTTTGTTTGACAAGCCCCCAAAGGGCTCACAAACTCCAACAGCTCGTAAGGCTTTGAAGCAAAGAATGGACGGTTACCTCGAGAGTGTTTTCTCTTGGGGTAAAAATAATCTCGTTGAATTTAATGTTTCAAAGACCCAATCTTGTCTGATTACGTCTAAAAGGGATCGCAATGAAAATCTAGTCTCTTTCAACGGAAGCAATCTTCCGAACAGGCCCTCCATTGATTTGCTTGGTGTAACCCTAAGTGACCAGCTCAGGTATGGGGGCTCCATCGAAGCCAGAGTAAAGTTAGCCTCCCAAAAACTGGGCGTACTGTACAGGGCCCGCAGATACTTTAAAAGTACACAACTGCTAACCCTGTACAAATCGCAAGTGCGCCCCACGGTTGAATTTGGCAGCCACCTCTGGTCTGGAGCTCCAAAATACCTGAAAAATACCCTCGACTCTGTGCAGAAACGGGCGGTCCGTTTGATAGATTCTCCCATCTTAACAGACGGATTGCAATCTTTAGAGCACAGGCGTCGGGTGGGAATGCTATCCTTGTTCTACCGGTATTACAATGGAAGATGCTCCGAGGAACTAGCATCATTGATCCCTTCGGCACCGGTGCATAGTCGGGAAACACGCCAAACGCGTGCCCAACATTTGTACACAGTTGACATTAGTCACATGAGAACGGGTCGTTTCTTCGACTCGTTCTTATGTTCAACAGCTCGGCTGTGGAATGATTTGCCGGCCTTTGTGTTTCCTCCTTCCTACAACATGGGTCTCTTCAAGACCAATGTTCATTCCTTCCTCTCCTCAAAAAGACCCTCCACACAGCATCCCAGATGACATAGGCCCTGAGGGAAATTATTTTCCTCAGGGCCTCCTGTGTGGAGTTAATGTAAAAAAAAAAATAATAATAATCGCTACCATCAATATCGTCGCTACAAACATCTAAATTATTTTTATTATTAATCGGCATCCGTGATAAGAAATCCGCTTTGTTATGACCTGATTTAATATGCTCTATACTATACTCTGCTGTTTGTAATATTAGAGCGTACCGCTGCAAACGGTTAGCGGCCAACACGGGGATTTGCTTATCCGTGTTCAAAATGTGTACTAATGATTTATTGTCGCAAGCCAAAACAAATTTATTGCCGTATATGTACTGAAAGAATATCTTCAACCCAAAGATTATAGCACACGCTTCCTTATCTAAAATAGAGTACTTTAATTCTGTTTCTGACAATAAACGGCTAGCAAATGCGATAGGTCTCTCTAAACCATTATCATATACGTGACAAATTACCGCTGCCAAAGATCTGTCAGATGCGTCTGAAATAAGTTTAATCGGTAAATTTGGATCAAAATGCACTAAAATATTATCTGTCGTCAGAAGTTTCTTAACTCGCTCGAACGCAATATTACATTACTCAGACCATACATATTTTACTCCCGTTTTTAACAAGTTATACAATGGAGACAAAATACCTGAAATATTATGAATAAAAGATCTATAGTAAGAAATAACCTCGAGTAAACTCCTAAGTTCCGAAATATTATTCGGTACTGCCATTTGAGTAATCGCACAAATTTTATTTTCTAAGGGCATAACTACTTTCTGCGAAATTCTAAAACCTAAATATTCTATCTCTGTTTCTAGAAAAGAACACTTATTTTCATTAATAGTTAAACCACAATCACTTAACTTGCTAAGTACTGATTCACAAATAGAAAATAATTCCTCTTTAGAATTTCCAAACAACAAAATATCATCCAGAAATACACGAACGTTACGAAGTCTGCCGACTACCGCCGAAATGACTTGCATAAATATTGCTGGGCTTGTGGTCAAACCGAAAGGCAAGACTTTATACGCGAATAATCCTATATGCGTACTTATCACACATAATTTCCTCGACTACTCGTTCAACGAAATCTGCCCAAAGGCATTATTACGCAAATCTATTTTAGCAAAAAAATTTGCACCATTTAAAGATGAAATTAAATCTTCAATACGAGGCAATGGGTATTTCAACTTCGCTAACATAGGGTTTAATGTGGTTTTAAAATCGGTACAAAGTCTAATTGAACCGTCTTTCTTTTTTACAACAACAATCGGACTAGCTATATCACTTATTTTTACTTTTTCAATTATATCTTCACGTAACATCTTATTTAATTCCTCCTCCACCTTACCACGTAAACTAAAAGGTAACGCTTGGATTTAAAAACTTTGGCCTGAACTCCGAAATAACTTCGATGTTAGCTTCATAACCTATAAGCCTACCCGATTTTTCTGAAAACACATGAGCTTATTTTTTCTTTAAACTATCACGAAAATTTAATTGATTATCACAACTAATCTCACTGGTATTTACCGAATTTATTCCACTCAATCCGATACCGAAAACTTGTAAAAATTTTCTACCAACAATCGTAGAATTACCGTTTTTAATTATTACGAACTGCGTATTCACACTTTTATTTAAAAATAACACACTTAAGTTAACTTTACCTATAATATTTAACCGTTTCCCGTCATATCCTGACATCGCATCTTTCCAATTCATAGGAAACAAAATCTTTTAAATACACTTCGTAAGGAATTGCATTAATCTCTGCACCGGTGTCAACAATCGCCCGCAAAACAGTGTTACCAATAATCAGATCTACGAAT
Source organism: Limnephilus rhombicus (assembly GCA_929108145.2). Lineage (NCBI taxonomy): Eukaryota > Metazoa > Arthropoda > Insecta > Trichoptera > Limnephilidae > Limnephilus > Limnephilus rhombicus. The sequence goes on from OV815281.1 coordinate 51,659,650, forward strand.
ATCGGTTCCGGCCCCGCGCCGTCATGTAACATAAAAACCGAATTCAATCGTTTATTTTTATTACCTATTTACTGCTTTTACAAAAATTACTACGATGACCCGATTTATTGCATCGATTACAAAAAATATTCTTCCAGCAATCCTTTTGGAAATGACTCGTTTTTCCGCACAAAAAACATTTTTTTAATGCAACATTTACTGGCCTCTTACTACGCACTGCACTTTTAAATCTGATCGGACTATCCGACCTGGATTTACGGACATAATTACTATCCTTATGCACAACATTTAAATTCCTATCAACCTTGTTAAGATTAACAACATGTTCCATGAAGCTGCTAACTTTATGCATTCCGAAAAAGAAGTATTGATCCCCTCAACGAACAACTTATGTTTCAATTTTTCATTGAAAATTCCAATAATGAATATGTCCTTCAAACAAGGTGCCAACCTCAATTCAAAATTGCACGACAAACTAAGTCGTCTCAACCTAGCAGCGTAATCTTTAATAGATTCGTTAGCTAGCTGTTTACACTTATAAAACAACTCACGCGACTCGAAAATATGTTGAATTGGTTTGCAATGTGAATCAAATAATTTACATAAATCATCAAAAGAACAAACAGAAACCTTTTAAGGGAAACACAAATCACATAATAAAGAGAAAGTTTCTTCGGTGAGGCAACTCAGCAAAAATGCTATTTTGCGCTCTTGTGACTCAACTATGTCATCATGTAAGATGAGGGCCTGATCCAGTCGTTCCTTGAACAATGACCAGTCTCCCGTTCTGTAACAGAACGTCCCCAAATTTTTGCAAACACCCTCTATTGGGCGAAGAGCTGAAACAAACAATCAGGACTACTTATCTCAGCACTTCTAGAAGGCTACACTCCGAGATCTACGTTCCACGTGCACGCCACTCAGAGCCGTGAATCAGCTCGTCCCGACAGCTGCGGATCCAATCCCTCTCCTCCGAGGTCTTCCTTCCCAGACTGTAGCGACAGAAACCAAGTCCCGGTTTCCGGCTAATCCACTCAATGATAATCCAATCCTAGACCTGATCCTTGATCCTGGTACCTGGTACCCCGTTACACGGTGTACCCAACGACAACAATTCTACAAACTTGTCGTACCCACACACGCGAATAAGTGCGTGTGGCTGCTCCAAATTCTTCTTTACGCGATCGCTTCCTGCGATCCGCCAATTTCTTGACAACAATCTTCCGATCTTGGATTCCGATTCCGATTCTTCCGTAATTTTACGAACTACCGGCGTAAAAAAAACGAACTACCGAGCTGCGCCAACTGTGGTGTGTGTTTCTTCGGGTAGTAAATAATATCCGTTAATGTTACATTGTTTATTGTTGAAGAGGTTTATATGGAGAGAGCGCACAACAGCCAGTACATCACTTTTATACATCTTCATACTCGCTGTCTCGCTCTCATGCCGTCACACTCACACACATACATCACAGTAGCGAACCGCTTGGGGTGACTTATGGCAGAGGTGTTGGTTATCCAATAAATGGTTCCCGGGGCGGCGGCACCACTTTCAAAAATTCCCGTAAGTAAGTGGAAAAGTAAGAAAATCACAAAAAATATAAATTCACACACAACGCCATCTCTGATAATGACAAAAAAAACAAGGACAGTTGGGCATCGATAATTGCTTCATTGTGTAATTTTTAACTTAATAGAAATACTAAATTTAATTCAACAGTTATTGATTCTGTGGCGGTACGAAGTTCGTCGGGTCAGCTAGTATTAATATAAAATTAAGTGTCAATCAGTTTTACGATGCCTTCAATAGGCGAAAAAGCTGTTACCCGTAGTAATAACTCAATAATTCTATTAAATACATAAAAGAACTACTAAAAGTATTTAAATTGAGTTCTACAAATTAAACTTACATAAAAAAATAATAATGCCACTAAAACAAGAGGAAGGTTACTTTATACATAAGATTTCGAAAAAAACCCTATTTTTTCCTCCTTTCAGAATGTTGATACTTCTTTACGAATTTGCACACCAGACGTTCAAAATAATAATAATATTCAGAGGATAAATTATTAAATAATCTACATCTGAATTCGAAAAACTCTGTATAAGGACTCGGGCAATGCCGGGGAATTTAGCTAGGGTTAATTAGCTTTAATCAGCACTTTGATACTGAGATTAGTTGTATTTTTGTAAAACATGTAAATTTTATATAACCTGTGACCTCAGAAACCCTTACCACTCGCCCCCACAGCTTGTCAATACCGAAAGATTTCTCTAGTTGCAAAATACTGAACACCCAACAGAGTTCAATGAGTAAATAAATTCTACTTTACGATAGCTCGCTTTATGAGCAAAGTGCCCGTGTGGTGCTTTAACTTATCTTCCTATCCCTACGGGAATCTTACTTGACGATACGCAATATTTATGTTCTTACTCAATTATTTATGCATAAAGTTTGGCCCTAGACAATATTTGCCACCGAGATTGTAAATCTGGCATTTTGCTTTAAACTCTCGACTCATAAATCTGCGAGCTCATTATACTTGTTAGCTCGTAAAGTCATGTTGATGCTCCATAAAAACTGTGTTAATAAAATGACAACAAATTCTCAACAATATTTTACGCGCCGTATTCAAAACGAGTTTTTGGCGTTCTAAAAAAAGCAATCAAAGGCAGTGAAATATGTTTAATCCCAAGAAGAACTAGAATGTAATCGATGTATTGGGTTACCTTCTAATATTCATAATACCGGAGGACTGTTGTATTTCCTTTTGGTTTACTATCACGGAAAGCTTCGAAGTATCTAATCCTGGAATTACTAAGATCCTGGTATTCTTCTAGTCCTGTTTTAATCCCTTTACAAAATATACAATGTTTTTATTTCAAAAATCTATTTTCTTTTTAAGTTACCTACCAAGTGAAACAAAACCAAAACGGAAAGAAATTAATAGATAATAATATCATCAACATTTCTAACTTACACTTTAAATTTAAATTTCTAACTTCTTTTCAAATTGCGTGGCGGGTATGGGTAACACCGCCTCGGAAATCTTTTTTTTAAAGTATATTTTATTTATAGCTATAACATTTGAAATCTTATGTCTAATATATTCAAGACAATATAAATTTACCAACACCTCTTCCATAGGTCACCCAAGTAGTTAGCTACGTTTGGTGACTTAGCAGGGGTGCTCGGGTTCATGGTGATGTTTGTCCGGTTCTTGGCGGCGGATGCATCGACCCACCAGCTGTATTTTTATTTATTTTATTTTAGTACATTAAAAAGAAATGTTTCCCAAAAATGTGTATACACAGATGATTTAATTACGATGTAATATTAGAAATTATAACAAAAATAGTTGGCTAAATAGGCACATGTGCCAATGGGACAATAATTTAGTTGGTACCAAAAATAAACCAATCCCAATATTGCCTGTATGGCAGGTCAGATCGGGAGAGAGTGGAGAACGTCGCCTTGCACCGCAGAGGGAGGGACGGATTCATACATCCGTGTCTCATGGACACGCTCACCCCTACATTCCAACTCATCCCTCTTACCCTTTTCCTGCCCAGAACTTCCTCTTCTTCCTTTTCTAAAATGGCCCTCCACACAACCTCCCCAAAGACGAGGTAGGCCCTGAGGGGAATTATTTTCCTCAGGGCCTCCTATGGGGAGTAATGTAAAAAAAAAATGTTGATATGAGGTGTGAAAGTTTGCAACGACGATTTCACAAAATCTGTTCACCGATTTCTATGTTTGTATTTTAGTTTTTCATATTTTAAAGGGAACGTTTCTACGCTTACTATTTTAGAATATTCCAAAACGTGCAGATAGAACTATTTGCAGCCAGCTGGGTCTTAATAATTCATCGCATAAGGTGTTAACTGCATTTCCCGGATGCCATTCCATTTGGGATTCCTTTAATTTCCCGTAACATATGTTTAACTAAAATACTGTACAAAGGATTGAAACTAAAATTCAGAAATTATTTAATGTATTATTAGGATTCACTTTTCAAAACTTTGTCATAATTGTTTGAAATAAGATACAAATATCTGAGAAAATTATTTTGGTTGTAGAAATGAGCAAAATAAATTGTTTTGCATTCAAAGGTCATTTTGAAATGTCAGTTAGTACCTTTTGGTTGTGAAGATTTATTAAAGATTTGCACTCGAAAACGCACACGTTTGAGGAGTGTTGCAAAGATACACTGCACCTATTTACAGCCATATTGATATGTACCTATTTCATAAAATGTTAAAGATTAAAGTCTGAGGAGTGTTGTCTTTGTAATCCTTAGACATTTTCCTAAACCACCCGTGTAGAATTTACAGATAAATAATCCCTTGTTGAATTTTAATTGACGAAAAGTGCCATATTTGATGAATTAAAACCTAATAATATGTTTTTATTTTTAATTTTTAACTTTATGAGTAAAACCTCAAATTGTAATATTTAAATAAATGAAGACAATATAAGCGAAACTCAATCGAAAATCTGGAAACAGAAAAATCAGAAAAACATATGGACACATATATTGTCTTCATTTATTTAAATATTACAATTTGAGAGGTGTCAATATGTTTTTCTGATTTTTCTGTTTCCAGATTTTCGATTGAGTTACGCTTATATTGTCTTCATTTATTTACCTATTAATATGTGTTTAAAATTTGTAGCTTGCTATAAACAAGAATAATTATTGAAACTATTTGAAATTCTCTATTCCAACCAAAACATTTTTAAACTATCGATATATGAATATTCTTCAGCTATGATGCATAAACTGACACTAAATATAATATATAAATATAGATAAGACTTACTTATCGATTCATTTAATTTTAAAAAGTAGTCGGTGATGCCGGGCATCAAAAATATTTTCACATTAGACCCAAAAGAAAATATTTTCTCTCGGGGCCTACATCATCTTAAGAGTCACCGTTCGGAGGCTCTTTTTAAGAAAAGGAAGGAGTGGAAGCTCTGGGAAGGAAAAGTGGGTAGGAATCTAGGGGTCAGTATGTCCAGGAGTGACGGACATATAAATCCATTCCACCCGCTGCGGTGCAAGACGATGGGCCGAGAGAGATCATTAGGAGAGGTCAAAGTCAAAAATCCGCCGCCTGAACAAAGTCACCCGATGAACCCGGGCATCTCTACTAAGTCACCAAACGTAGCGAACAACGGTGACCTATGGCAGAGGTGTTGGTAATCCAATAATGATTCCCGCATACCTGCTTCCCAAATTGGAAGTTAGAACAGGAGTGATAAATCGAAATAACAGAAAACTCCGAATGGGAAGATGTGTAAATGCGAATAAATTCCACTCTCTTATCTCATCGCTGCGGGGAAATTGGGAGAAGGTTAATTAGTTATTTAGTAAAATAATTATTGAGCGCAAAATTCACACCTTTCAGCTAATCCATAATTCTACATTACAAAAAGTAAATATTGTATACCAGAAGTGTATTCAGTAATTCAATTCGTGTTATCTGTCAGGAAACTGAATAATAAGACTACTTCAGAGAAAACGTCAAATTCCAAGGAAACGTCAGAAAAGTGCTAAAAACCGGGAGAAAATAATTCGTGAAATGTATTTTATTTTGTCAGATTAGATCAAAGATAAATTATTCGTAGAAATATCGCTTCCTTGTTAAATAATTTATTCGTTTGCTCTTATTTTCGGCAAACTTTTAAATTTACCATGAAAAAATTCTTTAGTAAGTATATAAAAGAATTCTGGGACTAGACTCGCAACAATAACATTTGGCTGTCATCAGTTCTTTTGTTTTGCTCTTTCAAAAAATATTCTTAAACCAATCTTTTTATTGTGTTTTGGCTGTAAAAAGTTTAGTGTGTTGGAATCTTCTCCCCCCTGATCTTCCAGGAGTCACTCTTGCTGCTCATTTTCAGATATTTATATAATTTTTTTACTTCTGTCACTTTTTATATTTGCTGTAATTTTTTGAACAATGGAGGAGGATTTCCCTCCTGTACCCCTTACAAAGCCCCCAGATCCCCCTCCTGACCCTCCAGATGGAGACATTTCAGATAAAATAGACTTTTCAGAACATTCAAACATTTCAGACAATGAATCTGTCATCCTAACATCAATTAAAAAAAGAAAATTTAGTCCCCTTTCCCCAAAAAAACATGATTCGCCTTTGTCTCCTCAGTCCCCTCCAGCTCTTCCTCAACCTCCTCCAACAATCTTTTACTCTACTCATTCCCGTGGCCCCTACATTGTATATGCGCAAAAAACTGAACAAGGTAAAACCATCCATCCTCTTGAATTTGGTAAATTTCTTTCAAATAACAAGAACCTTTCGATTAAACCTGGAGGTGTTAAAGCCGAGGGTCGCTTCCGAATCTCTGTTGAATTCCTGTCGGGTTCAGCCGCCAACAACTTTATCAAAAATATATTTATTTCATCAAATTCTAAATTCAAGGCGTACATCCCAACTTTCAATGTCACTCGAATGGGCCTGGTCAGGGGTATCTCGACCGATCTGTCCATTCCAGAAATCCTGTCCTCACTTTCAACCCCCCAACATATCGGCAATCCCATAAAAGCCAGGAGGCTAAATTATAAGGACACCTCTGAGGGCATCGTTTCCTGGAAGCCCTCCCAATCTGTCGTCATCACATTCGAAGGACAATCTCTTCCCTCCCATATTTATTTATTTTTCAACTCCTTACCAGTTGAAATGTACACTTATCCTACCACTCAATGTTACAACTGCTGCCGTTTTGGTCATACCAAAGCTGCATGCAGATCCCCTCCCAGATGTTTCAAATGTGGAGAAAACCACTCGGCTGACCAATGTTCTTCTCTCTCTTCACCTAAATGTTTTAACTGCTTAGGCGCTCATTCCGCCATTAACTCTTCTTGCCCCGAACAATCTCGCCAAAAAAATATAAAAATTTCTATGGCCTCTGAGAACTTGTCTTTTCTGCAGGCTTCTAAATTATTCCCGCCTGTCAAAAAATTATTTTCCGAGGTTTTATCCAGTAACTCTTCATCCAACCCTCTCGCCTCCTCCTCAACATCTTCCCGTTCAACAAAATTCACATACAAAAACCCTATCTCTAAACAGGCTCGTGGATACGATCAGCAACAACACAACTCACTTCTCTTAAATCCCAATGGTTCTCCTCTTTCACACGCCACAAATGGGTGCGCAAACAATTATAATTCATCCTCAACAAACTATCAAAAGCTTTCTGAACAACTCTCCCAAGATAATTCTTCATTTATTCAAACTCTTATTATGCTTCTAATTGACCTAATTTCTTCTCAAACTAATCTACCGTCCAACGCTGCTTCTATTATTTCCACATTAAAATCATTTATTCAAAATGGCTCTTCAAGATGTCAGAATTCTTCAGTGGAATAGCCGCAGTGCTATTTCTAACAAATCAAACCTTCTTAACCTATTAAATTCAAACCTTGTTTCTGTGGCTGCTGTCTCGGAGACATGGTTTACTCCATCCACCCACTTTAATGTGGGAGGGTACTCCTGTCTCCGCGATGATCGCCCGGAAGGTACGGGCGGTGGTGCTGCCCTTTTTATTAAAAAATCCCTTCCGTTTTTCCCAATAAATAATATCAAACCCCCCAATGCTGACTTTCAAATGGTTGCAGCTAAAATAAAGGACACTTCCTTTGTTTCTATCTATCTTCCCCCAACATCGCACTTCAATAAACAAGCGTGGTTGCAAATTGTCCGTCAACTAAGCCCTCCTTTCTTTTTATTGGGTGATTTTAATGCCCATTCCCCCGTCTGGGGTTCTGCTTTCTGTGATCGAGACGGTCGAAGTGTGATGGATTTCCTAGATGAATCCAACCTTTTTCTTTTGAATGACGGATCTCCTACTAGAATCTCTCGCCCCAACACAAACCCCAGTGCAGTGGATCTCTCCATATGCTCTATTAATCTGGCACCTCTCTCCTCGTGGGTGGTGTCCCCCGACCCTTGCTCCAGTGATCATTTCCCGATCACCATCACTTATCAAACTTCTTTCCATTCAGACAAGTCCCATATTTCGACAAAGATTAAAACAAAACACACCAAATGGGACGAATTTAATTCACATATGGATAAGTTTATACAAAATTTATCCTATACCGATACATTATCTGTCAAAGATGACTACGATAACTTCAAATCAATGCTCGTAACTGCAATCAATAAATCAAATCCTCCCCCTAAAACCAAATCTCTCAAAAAACTCCCTCCAACTCCCTGGTGGGATGAGGAATGTTCCAAAGTAGTGAGAATTCGGAAAGCTAAATCTCTTTCCTATCGTCACAATATGACTATGGAGAACTATCTCATATACAAAAATGCCGAAGCCAATGCCAAAAGGGTATTGAGGTCAAAAAAAAAATCCGGGTGGTACAACTTCTGCAGTTCAGTATCTCCGAACACTCCAATTTCGGAAGTTTGGTCTATGATTCGAAGATTTCGATCCTCCTTCAGTCCAACATCTCCTCGAGCTTCTCATTCTAAATGGATAGACGAGTTCTTGGACAAAATTGCCCCCCCTTCTGTACCTAACTTAGATGAAATAACTCCAATCCACAACACTCCTATGTCTGATCATTGGCTTGACTCTCCATTCACTTTAATTGAATTAAAAAATTGTTTATCAACAGTCAAGGACTCATCTCCAGGCAGAGATGGTATACCTTATAGCATTATCAAAAATAGTAATGATAATGTTCTAAATCACTTTTTAAGCATCTTAAATAAAATCTTCCAGACTGGCATAATACCTGATGACTGGAGTTCTCAAATAATCATCCCAATTCTAAAATTAAACAAATCACCCAATTCTGGATCCAACTATAGGCCAATTGCTCTTTCATCCACCCTTAGTAAAATTTATGAAAAATTAATTAAAAACCGGTTAGAATTTTTTGTCGAGAGTAATCATCTTCTCTCTCCATCCCAATTTGGATTTAGGAAAAAGAAATCTACACAAGATAACCTTGCCATCATCAGCACTGATATTAATTTATCCATTTCTAACAAAGAAGTATGTCTTGCAGTCTTTATAGACATAGAAGGCGCCTTTGACAATGTTTCCATCCTAATTCTTAAAAAAAAACTTTTAGGTCTTGGCTTACCCCTCATGTTTGTCCAATCTATTATTAATCTTTTTCTCGATAGGAAAATTTTCATTGAGCTACCAGATGTTACTCCTCAGAGTAGGTCAATTTGGAAGGGTTTACCCCAAGGCGATGTATTATCCCCCTTACTGTATAATATATACACACACGATATGCATGTCACCATTCCCCCTCAAGTAAAAGTTGTTGAGTTCGCAGATGACATAGCTTTCTTCTTATCATCCAAAATCATTCCATCCGCCGTCAAATATCTTAATGAAGCCATGGATGCCCTTTGCACATGGCTTACTTTAAATGGTCTTGAACTTTCAGTACAAAAGAGTCAGTGTGTTACCTTCTCAAATCGTCATAATAACCCCCCTGTTCAAATTTTATTTAAAAACTCTCCAATCCCCAATGCTTCCGAAGTTAAATTTTTGGGAGTAACATTTGATAGGAAACTTAAATGGTCTTCCCACATTAATAATATAGTTACTAAATGTGAAAAAATTTTAAATATTATCAGATCATTGACTGGCGTTTGGTGGGGTGCTCATCCTATCTGCATCAATTCCCTTCAAGTAGAATGTTCTGATCCTCCTCTTTATTTAAGGCGTCAATTATTTGCAGACAAATTTGTTCTTAAATGTTTAAATTCTAAAAGTCATCAGATTATTCCCAGAGTCTCGTTGTTCAACGACTCAACACATTCATCTACAATCAGAGCTCGAACTAAACCTCTCCCTGCCATCTGTAAAAATTTTCGCTCTCTCTCAGAGCTTCAAATTATCAAAAATGATCTTCTTCCTTTGTACAAATTAAAATATAGTCACGTCACCCTATCCCCAACGATATTAGAAGGGATCGGCATCCTTAAAAGTCATTCCAATCTCCCAGCCCGTACTGTCAATAATATGTTCAATGACATTATTTCTTCTAAATGGCCCAACTCTTCTCTTTTATTTACTGATGGCTCCAAATCTCCGGACTCTCCTAACTGTGGTATTGGTATTAACGTTTACCACAATAATTCTAATGAAAGAATATTTTATTCAATTTCAAACCAATTTTCAATATTTTCTGCCGAGTGCATTGCGATTATTGAATCTCTCAAATATATAATAAAAAATAATTTTGAACATTCTCTTGTTCTCTCTGACTCTCTCAGTTCCCTCCAAAAACTTAAAACAAGTCCTCTTCTTCATCCTGATGATCACTTTGTATGTCTTATTCGAGTATTGATAACCTCCATTCAAAGCTCTGGAAAAACTGTCACTCTGATTTGGATTCCTGGACATGTTGGCATAGTGGGTAACGATATTGCTGATTCCTTGGCAAAACAAGGAGCGTCTAACCCTACCGTTACCCTCGTAAACCATATTCCCCTGTCTGATATTTTTTCCATCATCAAAGATAGATCCCGCAATGTTTGGACAGAGTATTGGAACATTGCTAGTCAATCCAAGGGTGCCCGCTACGCCTCAATACAAAGGACTATCCCATCAAAACCGTGGTTTCAAAAATTCCCCCATTTTTCCAAAAAAGAAATTTCCTTTCTTATTCGTATGAGAATCGGACATTGTTCCGTTCCTTCTCACCTTTATAAAATTCATGTGCTTGACTCCCCAGATTGTACGTTCTGTGGTCTAGATGTGGGAACTTTAGATCACATATTTTTTGATTGTCCCTCTCTAAATAAATATCCTCTCTTCTATCAAGCGTTATCAAAAATTGCCTCTCCTCCATTCAACATCTCATCTCTTCTAAGTCTGAACTCTACTCCAATCTTCCATAAAATTCTGAAATTTGCACATTTAAATAAAATTAATATATAAATTCTCCTTTCCTTTCTCTGTAATTATAAATGATGGCCTAGAACACCCTTGAAGGGTGAAAGCCAGAAATAATTGAAAAAAAATTGAAGTATATAAAAAATATATAATATCTTACATCATCATTCTGGGAGTTCATTACGTATTCCTCTATACAAAACATCTTTAGAATTTCAGTGTAAATACTCTGAAAAGCTTTTTTTTAATCTAAGACTCTGGTTAAAAATACTAAAGACTGCGTCTTTCTTTGAAAATCCATGACATTCATAGCCACTCTAGGCGCTCTATTCGACGCTGAAAGTATGTAAAAATATACCCCCTTTTGGCAAATGATTGATTATAAAAAATACACATCCCACCCTGTGAAGGGATCTACCACTCAATTCATCACTCTTAAGGGATTTTTCTCATAGAATTTAAGTGTTTTTTTTACGACCATTGCGAAATAGTGCGTACAGGAGAGAAATAAAAATGAGTTTTGGCGTTTATTAAATACACACATTGACTTACTAAAATGGTTTTATAATGTGAATCAGTGAAAATGTTGAAGTTGCATCTAAAACAAGTCAATATAAAAAAATCATATTACAATATTTGATAAAAATGATGATCCGCGTGGTAAAAAAATCAGAGTAAATAAAAAATATTTACACGTGGCGGGTGGTGGGATATATATCCTGCCAACCCGCGAATCATTTAATGGATAACTAACACCTCTGTCACAGGTCCCGCTACATTTGGAGATTTAGCAAGGGTACCCGGTTTCATGGAGAGAGGTTTATCTATGTCTTGGCAGCGAAACCTAACCTAGACCTCTCCAGATGGACTCCCTTCACCCATAGCATTGCACCTCAATGCGAGGGACGGATACATACGTCAGTAAATCCTGGACCAATTAACCACCAGCTTGGTTGTCACAGCGGAAAAGTTGGTGGAGTTGAATAGATTTGGCAAGGACACGGATATGTATTGCCATTTAGCGCCAAAAACGTCCAAAATTGTCTTAAACTGCCATTTAGCGCTGAAATCGTCAAAAAACCTCGAAATGCTGGTAAGTTGCCATTTAGCGCCAAAAACTTCCGAAATGGTTTAAAACTGCCAACCAGAGCTGAAATCGTCAAACATCCTCGAACTGCTGATAAATTATCATTTAGCGCCATGTTATGAAGTACTTTCTTGAATTATAACTTCCCACCCCTATATGATTATTTCCGTCATCAGGTACTAAATATTTAATAATAGTTGTCAAAAGTTTGCAACATTGGCTAGATCTTCTGATTGGCTAAGAATTCGGTGGGAGGGGCGAGGCGGCCAGCCAGGGGGCTGCGGGCTTCTTTCCGGCGCTTCTAGTTTCAGCTTTGCTATGGGACGGTTCTTCGCATCTTGTCGGCCGCCTTTTGGTTTCAACGTTTTTTGGAACACGTAATTTAAAATACAGTTAAATTTTATATATCGAAATCAACTCAGTGGTGTTTCCGGACGAGGTTCTCTGCCCAGATGAAACCCGAGACGGGGTAACGTACGTACAACTTATATAATTATGTGTTATTATTCAACCCTTTTATTATATTTTAGAATCATTAACCTTGAGTTCACAAAGAGATTAAAAGCTTTTCCTAGAAGCGTCGAGTCATTAATAAATTCACAAATTATTTAAAAGCGACAAGAGATCTTCTAATTTATTAAACCCTATCTTTATTCAATAAATGAAGCGACGATCGTTTTGAATCAAATCCGATCGAATTGAGAACACAATATCCCTGAAGAAAGCAAGCCGGAGGTTTGTATTATAATTTGGTTTTTTTAAGTATTTAAATTGAACCATTGTTGTTGTGTCTTGAACATTGTAGTGTTATTTATTATTAATTTGTTATAAGTTTGTAATCAGGCGGTTCGAGCCCGTTGTTACGTAACAGCCAAAAACGTCGAAAATGGTTAAAAACTGCCATCAACATGCAGGCAGTTTCAAACCATTTAGGGCGGTTTTGGCGCTAAATAGCAATCTATCAGGATTTTGAGGTTTTTTAGCCTTTTAGCGCTAGATGGCAGATTATAAACATTTTGGACGTTTTGGCTTTAAATTGCAATTTTTCAGCATTTTGAGGTTTCTTGACGATTTTAGCGCTAGATTTTTTTTTACATTAACTTCAGACAGGAGGCCCTGAGGAAAATATTTTCCCTCAGAACCTATGTCATCTTTTAAGATGCTGTGTGGAGGGTCTTTTTGAGGAATGGAAGGAGTGAACATGGGTCTTGAAGAGACCCATGATGTACGAGGGAGGAAACACAGAGGCCGGCAAATCGTTCCACAGCCGAGCCGTTGAACTCAAGAACGAGTCATAGAAACGACCCGTTCTCATGTGACTAATGTCAACCGTGTACAAATGTTGAGCGAGTGTTTGGCGCGTTCCCCGACTATGCACCGGTGCCGAGGGGATCAATGATGCTAGTTCCTCGGAGCATCTTCCATTGTAATACCGGTAGAATAAGGAAAGCATTCCCACCTGACGCCTATGCTCTAAAGATTGCAGTCCATCTGTTAAGATGGAAGAATCTATCAAACGCACCGCCCGTTTCCACACAGAGTCAAGGGTTTTTTCAGGTATTTTGGAGCTCCAGACCAGAGGTGGCTGCCAAATTCAACCGCACTTGCGATTTGTAAATGGTTAGCAGTTGTGTACTATTAAAGTATCTGCGGGCCCTATGCAGTACGCCCAGTTTCTGAGAGGCTAACTTAATTCTGGTTTCGATGGAGCCCCCGTACCTGAGAGTTACACAAACATATCGATGGAGATCCTGTTCGGAAGATTGCTTCCGTTGAAAGAGACTAGATTTTTATTTCGATTCATTTTAGACGTTATCAAACATGATTGGGTCTTCGAAACATTAAATTCGACGAGGTTATTCTTACCCCAAGAGAAAACACTCTCGAGGTAACCGTCCATTCTTTGCTTCAAAGCCCTCCGAGCTATTGGAGTTTGTGTGCTCTTTGGGGGCTTGTCATACAAAAAGCTATCATGGACTGTACTGTCATCCGCGTAACAATGAATTGATGCACATGACAAGAGGTCATTGATGTGCAACAGAAACAAAGTCAGTGACAGAACCGATCCCTGTGGGACGCCTGCATTTATCGAATTCGAGGAAGAGGTGAAACCGTCAGCAACCGCCTGAAAAAGTCGGCAATCCACGTACACAAGGATGCGGGAAGTCCGTAAAAAGGCAGTTTGTTGACAAGCCTTCGATGCCAAACCCGGTCAAAGGCCTTGGAAATATCCAGTGCAACCGTTCGGATCACACCAAAGCGTTCCAGGCACTGCCCACAAACTTACGGGTTCCGCCGGAATCCGTATTGACAGTCGTTAATAATAACAAGGAATATGAGCTATTTGTCGTTGATCACACGTTCCTTCACCTTAGACCGAACTGATGTGATTGCTATGGGGCGGTAGTTGGCTGGGATGGAGCGGTCACCCTTTTTGGAATAGGGTGGAAATAGATGTCATTTTATAACCGTTTTTGACGTTAAATGACAATATTTCAGTATTTTGAGATTTTTGACGATTTTGGCGCAAGTTGCGATTTAGCGCCAAAAACTTTCGAATTGGTTTGAAACTGCCAACCAGTGCTAAAATCGTAAAAAAATCTCGAACTGCTGATAAATTATCATTTAAACTGCTATTTACAGGCAGAATTTTTGAGCATTTTGTGGTTTTTTGGTGATTTTAGCGCTACATGGAAGTCAATAACTATTTTGGACGTTTTTGGCGTTAAATGGGAATTTTTCAGCATTTTGAGATTTTATGACCATTTTAGCGCTAGATGGCGCTTTATAGCCAATGTGGACGTTTTTGGCGCTAAATGGCAATTTTTAAGCAATTTGTAGTTTTTTGACAATTTTAGCGCTAGGTGGCAGTGTATATCCGATTTGGACGTTTTTGGCACAAAATTGCATGGAACTGGCGGAGAAAGGATGAAAGTAAACTGAATGCTGTTGAAATGAGATCCCTGAAACGTATGTGTGGTGAAACAATGTATGATCGTGTGAAAAATGTGGATATCCGCAAAGAATGTAAGACCCTCAGATGGTTTGGGCATGTAGAGCGAATGAACGAGAAAGTAGTGTAAGAATAATATACAACGTGAATGTGAATGGTAGAAGAAGTCGGGGATGCCCGAGCAAGTCATGGCAGGATCAAGTGAATCAGATTTAGAAAAAAAATGTCGAGAACAATATAACTATTAAAATCCATTCATCACAGTGTGAAAATAAAAAGGAATGCAACGATGAAAATTGCCTACCAATAACATGCAAAAATAGTATAAAGTATCTGGGTGTCATAGTAGATAGACACTTAAAATGGAAAGAACAAGTCCAAAATACAGTAACCAGAATAAGAAAACTTATATACATATTTATTAGACTGAGAAACATCTTATCATCCAATATGATCAAAACTATCTATTTCTCTCTTGCCCAATATATTCTACAATATGGTATAATCGGGCGGGGTGGGACTTTCAAAACTAACCTCTTACCTGTAGAAAGGGTACAGAGGTTGATTTTGAAAGTCATCTTACGAAAACCATCTGTATTTCCAACAACACAGCTATTTGACTCTTTTAGGGTTCTCAGTCTTAATAAAATTTTCAAAAAGAACTCATTATTGCAAACTCATAAAGATCATTTCAATCCATCAACAACAAAATTCACAAACATAAACAACCGACCACGATCACGGGGCAATTTAGAAATTCCAAAATTTAAAACGAGTGCTTCCCAACACCATCATCATGCTTATCAAGCTATAAAATTTTTCAATGCTCTCCCATATAAAATCAAGTCTGAAAAAAATTATAAAGTTTTTAAATAACAAATAAAAACACTAATAGTCCCACCCGACACTAATTATAAGTTTTAAATTCATCATCACAATAATAACAACAACAAAAAAGTAAACTTAAACATAATCTCTAAAAATATTTCATCACCATATCAAATTGAAAGCAAAGTACATACGCATTATTTGCAGGCACCAAATTGTTACAACTTTATTATATGTACTTACTCTGACAATACTGTCAGTTATTATGTCCACTTATCTTCATAAATATATATTTTATTAATATAAGTACTTGTAATAACATACTATGTGAAACCATGCATTTTACAATGGCACTCCAAAATTCAAGCACGAGAAATGTTTTCTCTTTTGAATTGGGTAGTTTCATTAAAAAGAAATTTATACATTGTTATTAGTTTTAAGAATCAAATGTTTTACTATGAATCTGTATACGTATGTATTTTTTTAAATAAAAAAAATAAAAAAGATACTTGAGTCGGGCCACGTAAAAAGTCAGAATAATAGAAGAGAATATATGAGACGATGTATGAATGTGAGTGAGGCAAAGAGTGTGTGCCAAGACCGGGTGATTTGGCGGTCCGTCCTCTCTGGCTGCCCCTGCGGGGAAACGGCGTGATGGTTAGTTAGTTTTTGGCGCAAAATTGCAATTTTTCAGCATTTTGAGGTATTTTGTTGATTTTGGCGCTAGATGACAGTTTATACCATTTTGGACGTTTCTGGCGCTAAATGTCAATTTTTCAGCATTTTGAGGTTTGTAAACGATTTTAGCCATAGATGACAGTTAATAACCATTTTGAACGTTTGTGGCGCTAAATGGTAATTTTTCATAATTTTGAGGTTTTTTGACGATTTTAGCGCTAGAAGGCAGTTTATAACCATTTTGGAGGTTTTTGTCGCTAATTTGCAATATTTCAGCATTCTGAGGTTTTTTGACGATTTCAGGGCTAAATGGCAGTTTAAAACCATTTTGAAAATTTTTTGGCGCTAAGTGGCAATTTTTAAGCATTTTGTGGTTTTTAGACAATTTTAGCGCTCGATGTCAGTTTATAACCATTTTGGACGTTTTTGACATTAAATGCCAATTTTACAGCATTTTTGCAGAATGCAGGTATCTTGGTTTAGTTCTTGCATTGGCTGCTCCAATGAGGAGCACCGTTATTCAGGCAGTGGTACTGCTGGGGCAGGGCTTGCTCGCCTTGGCTGCAGTGATGAGGAGCACCACTATTCTAGCAGTGGCACTGCTGGGCTTGCTCGCCTTGGCTGTGGTGATGGAGCACCACTATTCTGGCAGTGGCAGCAAGATAGAGCTGGAATTGAAATTAGAAAATGGAATTAGCCTTGCTGGCCTTCGGTACTCTTTGGGAGGCGGGCTAGTTGGTGCCATCACTTGAGTTGTTATAAACTGATTTAATGTTGGGTGTCATGTTATGGTTAAGAATAGAAGTAGGGTAGGTTATTAAACAGATTGATAGGGTTATCTAAATATCAGGGTGTGATGTTAGGTATTAATATAAGGGTATGACACTGGATGTTTTGTATTGTGATTTGTACCTACTTTGTGGTCATGTTATCATGACATATACACCTCTTATTGAGTGGGTGTATTAGATGTTATAGTTACAGGGTTATACATAAAGGTACAGTTATCAGCTTTAATCCCATGGGATCTTAGACGCCAAATCTCGTTGTTCGAGATATGCTGTACTATGTCGGTAGGTATGGATAACTCCCATCAGAGCGTGGGCACTGTTATTTTTGTCAATGTTGTAAAACTTGAAAATATAAAATAAAAGAGTTGATGTATAACAAAGATTTATATATTAAAAGATTAAACATACCTGTGGACCGTATCTAACTAGCTAAAACCTATAACGTTGCTGCGACGAATCCAGATGCAAAGCAAGGGGACCCTACCTTCCTCACATTGCATCATCGCCAGGTTTTTCGATCTTCTCCATCCATCTTAGGTAATTGTGGGGTATGGGAACGCCATGCCCATAGCGTCCTCCATTATATGTTTCAGGTCCCATCAGGTTGGAAATATACGGCGTGGAATAGGCGGTCAGGTTGTGCGCCGTTGTATTATTGGTGATTCATCTCGTCGGATGACGGATGGTGTATATAATCGAAGATTATGATTAAACTTGTTCGGTCAAGTCGCCATTTTAGCACATCGGGATTCTACACTATACCCGTAAAATAAAGATTCTCCAGTCGCGGTCACATTATACCGGCTGAGATTTAAAGAAAACTATCGTTCACATATTAAATTAACTTTAAAAAACCCGCCGATTAAACAATTTTCATTTTTAATTTAAATCCACTTGTTGACTGTCGGATTCACGTCCTGCTCTAAAGACGCGAATCCAAAAAGTAAAGGAAATCGATCATTATCGCCCTATCGTTCGAAAGTTTAACTAATCGGAGAAAAAGCGAAACTATTAGTGGCCAGTAAAATAATTGGAATTATTAATGTAAACAAATATTAATAATCCTGGGGTAATTTAGAACATTATTAAATTATTTTCAGAACAGCATCTCGTCGCAAACAAGTTGAGAGTCGGGCCAGCTGGTGCCAGTGCTTGAGTTGCGTATCTCGTCGCAAGCAAGTTGGGAGGTAGGCCGTTATGTGCGTACTGGGATAAACAATATAAAGGAATAACTTATCATGGAAATGGGATGGCAGGACGCGGCTCAGGCTAGTATGGGAATGCTAATTCAGGTAGGTTGGTGATCAGCTTGGCGTGGAGTCGCAGCGCTCAGGGCCGCGAGCAGGTTAGCAATCTGTTTTGCGTGGCAGGGCAGCTGTTGTAATCTCTGATAGAGTTTGATTTTGGCAATGTGGAATGCTTCTACTATCGCGGAGGTGATGTGAGCCAGTAGATCTATGTTTCAATGTGTCCACCCAGTGTGAGTATGGTCTTGGTTTTCAGTATATCCGGGACTAGCGTTTAGGGTCGGGCCGATTGCTGCACGCTCGGGAATTCTCTGGCTGGCTGTCACAGGGTATCGAATATCCGGATTGCTGCATATCTCGTTTCTACATATCCGGTAGCTGTATATCTCGCTGCTGCTCATTTTGTTGCTGCATATCTCGTGGGTGCTCAATTTTTTGCAGCACATCTCGTTGTTGCATGAGTGGTAGCTGCATATTTCGTTGGTGCTCATTTCGTTATATTGCTTTTGTAGTATGCGAATTGCTATGTATTATGCGAAAGTCTTGTAATATGCATCTCAGGTCCGGCTTATGATAATATTATTCTGATATTGCTATAATTAGATAGAGGTAGGTATCCGTATTTGAGACAAGAACGGTTAGTAATATTTTTAAGTATGTACTATAGTAAATGTTTGTTGGCGTAAAATGATTGTAAGGTTGATTTGCTTACCACGGGAGAGAAGATAATTAGTGTGAGAGAGACCGCTATTGTATGTCGAATAGTGCTGAATGTCAGACGTGTAGGGGGTCGCGTATTTCATTCCAAATTTGTTATAATTTATGCCTTCATCCAAAAATGCTGAAAAGCGTGATAATAAAACTATGTACTTTTATAAAATAATGTACTTTTTGCAATTATTTTTTGAATATAAGTATTTATCATTTTTCAATCATGTCTAAGTTAAATAAGAACGTTAAAAATAATCTGAAATATATTAGTTTGTAAGTGCACAAATAAATACACAAAGGACCAATTTTCGTCAAGAAACCCATATACATATATATTTTTAATGATTTTATTTAAACTAAAATTAAAATTCTAAAACGTGAGATACCGAGATATCATATTGATTTATTTAACTGCATTATTATATGATTTGAAATGGGTGTGGTATAATACAAAATCTTTTTTGAAAATTTAACAAATCTGCAAACGACCTATGGTGTAACCTTATTATACCTACTAAAAATAAACCTTTTTTATCAAAATTTTAAACATGCGAATGCTAGATAAAAAGAACAATCTTTCGAAATTCATTTATAATTTTTTGTGGAAAAGAGTCAGTACGTCTAAAATCTGATTTAATAATGACATATTTCTAGATACGTTTTAAGATTTTCACGGCCAATAGCATTTTCATTATTTGTTTTTAGGGTGTTATGCCGTGTTGCGCTACCTCTTTCTTTAGCCAACGTTTCGGACATCGTTGCAGTGTCCATCATCAGGGCAGATCCGGTAGATGTGTAATTTTTAGTGGTGAAGTGTGTGCTTATTTAATTCGAAGCGATACCGTGTCGCCAGCTCCACTAACTTTCACCGGTACGAAATAACCGTGATGAGCAGTAGCGTCATTGCCGCGGAACGGAACAGAAAATTCACTAAATCGTGGTATTTATGCTAGCCAGGAGCAGTCGAGAAGTGGCTCAATCTCTTAACGAATTCTAAAATCATAATGGTAAGACCAATTGTAAGTACTATATGTGCACCGACGTATAAACTCTCCCAAAAACAAACTCTAACCTTTCGAGATTGCTGCAGATGCAAACTGGTAAAACTGAATCTTGGATCAAGGATTCCACAGATCTGATGAGCTGAAAAAGGTCAAGACTGAAGAAGGCGATATCCTATTCAGTTTTCATGTAGTGTCCCTTTTTACAAATGTGCCCCTAGAAGACTCTATGACAATGCTCAGGGAGATCTACGTGGACGACAATTGCAAACTTTTTGAACACTGCCTCAAAACGGGATATTTTGTATTCCTGGGTGAACTTTTTGAGCAAGTGGAAGAAGTTGCGATGGGCAGTCCATTGTCGCCAGCACCAGCCAACTTTTTATGGAGAAGTTTGAAGAAGTGGCACTCAACCCAGCTTCAGCTGTTCCCAAGGTATGGTGGCGTTATGTTGATGATGTTTTCGCCATCTGGCCTCATGGAACAGAGAGACTGAATGAATTTCTGGATCACCTTAATTCACTCCACAGTAAAATCAAGTTCACAATGGAAGTGGAAAACGATGCAAAAATCCTGCCTCTTCTAGAAGTGGAGGTGATGCGAAAAGAAGATGGTAATCTAGAACACACTGTATATAGAAAACCAACGCACACAAATCGGTATCTTCACGCCGATTCGCATCACCACCCAGCGCAGAAGAGAGTACTTATCCATACGTTAGTGACCCGAGCGACCAGAATATGTGAAGAAACGAAAATCGGAGCAGAACTTACAAAGCTGACCAATGCAATGGAGCGTAACGGTTACCCGGCAAGTCAGACAAGGCAAATCATAAGAGCCAAATCTACACCAAACGAAAACAGAGCTAAACAAGAGTTAAAAGGCTGCGCTTTCCTGCCTTACGTTTCCAATGTGGTAGACAGAATTGCCAGGCTGTTGAGAAAAGATAGCATCAAGACTGTCTTCGGTGCCACAACTAAAATTCTAGACCTACTGAGGTCTGCAAAGACTAAGTTTCCTCTGAAAGCAGATGAAGTGAATGAACTCAGCTATTCCAGATGTGACAAGGTTTATGTAGGCCAGACAGAGCGGACGATCTCCAAAAGGATAGCAGTACACTTTCGTGCTTATAAAATCGGCCACCCTGATAAATCGACAATCGCTGAGCACTTAATCGAAATCGGCCATTACTTTGGATTTGTTCCTGAGGTCCTGAGAAGATCCAAAACTTATAGAGCACGCCTGATTACGGAGGCAATTGAAATCCACAAAAATCCATTTAATAAATAGAGACGACGGAGCTAAGCTCAACAGCTCTTGGTATCCGGTAATTGACGGCTACACCAAAAAACCATAAAACCATGTCTAAGTATGCAGTAATGCCAGCTCGTAGTAAACCATTTTGTTTTATACCTTTAAATTAACTAAATTCGCTTTAACCATTATAATTCTAATTCTAAAATACATACCATTGTGATTTTTAATTTTTAGAATTCGTAAAGAGATGGAGCCACTGCCGTCGGCAACTCGCAAATGGACTTGCCCCTGCCTAGCATAAATACCACGATTTAGTGAACTTTATATTCTTTAACTTTATATGAAAGTTAGTGGAGCTAGCGACACGGTATCGCTTCGAAGTAAATAAGCACACACTTCACCACTAAAAATTACACTTCTACCGGATCTGCCCTGGTGATGGATACTGCAACGATGTCTGCATCGTTGGCTAAAGAAGGAGGTAGCGCAACACGGCTTAACACCCCAATAACAAATAACGAAAAGAGACATATTTCTAGTTTTCTCTGGTAATAACCTCTTAATGTATAAAACTTTGGAGAATAGGCTGTCACTAGAAAACTTTTTTTCAGGGCTTAGCTAACTTTTTGGGTGTGTATTTTCTATTAACGTGTCAAAAAATTATTTTTTTCAATTTTCGTCTATTAAATATCAATGAAACGAAACTGTGCCTCTGGCGCTTTCCCTAGCATGCTTTGTGTGTTGTAAGTATCCCAGGTTTCCTCAATCATAATAAAATTTAAACATGAGAAATGAGGTTTTCAAAGAAATTGATTTTATTTAATAACATCAATGTTCTTCAAAGATAAGATATCTCTAAGCCCTAACACTGGAGGGTGTGGTGGAAACGAAGTAACAGGAGAACATCGAGAGAAGAAGTGAAAAATAACTTGGGATTTGTTAAATGCCAAAGCGGTAAGCCTGTGAAATATATCCGACGTCTGAGATTTTGCAAAAAAAACATTTCTTTCCCGACTTTCTCGTAAAAAATGAACATAAAAGCAAGGTCAGCAATTTATTACTCTATCTTCCTCTAAATAGGTAAGTGGGGGGGGGGGGGGGTTAGAGAAGGCATCAGGTAAAAATGGTTTTATATAACAATATACCTACGGCTTTATTATTCATATTGTTTGTACATGCCTTAATTTACCATTACCATTTTATCTTAATTATTAATACTGCTTTTGTTTTACGAATGCTTGTATTATTATTACCTCATATGTATATTATTTTGTTCAAATCTTATAGTTCTAGATTTAGACGGTAGCATTAATATGTGTATTCATTTTGTTGATATTTAATAGTTTTAGATTTAGATGCTAGCATTACTATGTGTATCTGATGAATTTTTGGTTTTATGGAAATATGTTAATTCCTGGAAAACTGTATTTCAACTCCCAATAACTCTTATTTGATTATATGTATTTATGCTTTAATATGTATCTATGTGTTCGATTATGTACACGTATGCGAATACCTGTGTGTATATATGTGCGCATATGCGTGTATGTGTGTATGTACATATATGTGTGTATGTATGTATGTACATATATGTAATTGTATGTGTGTGTAAGTTTATGTATATATGTACCCGCCTCGGAACAGTAAGAATATACTGTTATTATTAACATATTGTTAATAATATGTATAAATATTTAAAGCTGAATTGTTTTAGTTTTTTGTAAATACAACTTGTACTATTTCATTTCATTTCATGTTGTAATATTCTTTACCTAACGAGTCGATTGCATTCATATTTATTCTGTTTTATTGTTTATGTAATACATGTTATTAATATTGTTAATTATATATTTGCTTCTTTTCTTGTAAAAGCCCACTAATATAAAATAAAAAATAAATAAAGATCACTGGATTTTTTAATTCGAGAAAATCTAACGATTTGACGTTATGCTTAGGAATCGCAGGTTAAAGATATTCTGGTACGAATTGAGTTATTAGTTAAAATTGATAATGAGTTATTAAGTTTTTCTTAGAATTCCCACAAGAAGGCAGTACTTTCAGTGGATTCCCGTTATTTACATTTATTTAACAATGTATCCCTATGTAATTATTTTTTTAAATATTTGCACTTATTTTGTAAAACTGTTGGACACAAATAAAAAAGAAAAAAAACAACATATCCATGTTGCGAATAATCTGACAATATTTAAAAATATCCTACCACCACCATAGTAAGCGTAAAATTTGCCTGTGTCCTGATGGAGGACTTAACCAGCCGAAGAATCGTACACGCGACGCCTAGGTGGGACCCAAACACGATGCCAACTCAGCCACTGACCGATCATAAACGAATGAATAAAAAATTGTGACTTAATTTTATCAAATTTAAATTCTATTTGAAAATTTTAAAGCAGTGTTATTTTTTTAAAGAATTCTAGAAAAAAAATTTAAACTTAAATTCTAATTTTGGTTGAAGTGTAAAAAGCAAAATTGAGTTATGCAAAGGTCACATCGTTCAAAAGGTAGTGAATATTATGAAAAGACTAATAATTAAATATTTCATTGCAGAAGAAGATAACAATAATATCTTAACGAAAATATGGAAGATAACAAGACACAGAAAAACAGAAAAAAGAACAATGGTCGCAACTGGGACAAAAGTTCAAAAGTTATAAAAGAGAGTTTTTCTTATAAAAAAAAATATTTCTTTAAGTATTTAACATTACGATTAATGTGTCAAATAGATTTCATGAAAAGTATAGTATGGAAAGTATAGTATGGAAAGTATAGTATTTCCATAAAGTTTCATTAGTAGAACCGGTTGAACCATAGTTAAAGTATTCGAGTTCGGGCAGACAACCCGTGATTTTTCCAATACACTCCCCATCCTAGCAAAGTGGCTTTGGAATATTGTCGAGGAATTCGCGAGGGTTCGGCCGGAATTTTCTTTCCGAGTCCATCAACGTTGCGGAAGTTAATTTTTGAAGCAGTGGTCTGGGGTTCGGGGTTCGGGGTTTGACTTATGCGAGCTTACCCCGCCTTGAGGGTGCAATTTATTACATTCCATGTAAGCCATCAACATACTACACAAGGTTCCGTTGCGCTGGATTTTCAATATCTCCTTAATGCAGGGAAACCCACTTTTTCGTATCGATTCTATTGAAAGCAGTTTTGTGTATTCTATTATATGATATTTTAAAGGGTGTTATTGGATATACCTTTTTTACATTAACTCCACACGAGTCGAAGAAGCGACCCGTTCTTGTGTTCAACAGCTCGGCTGTGGAATAATTTGCCGGCCCCTGTGTTTCCTCCAACAACCTGGGTCTCTTCAAGACCAAATGTTCATTCCTTCCTCTCTTCAAAAAGAGCCTCCACACAGGGAAATTTTCCTCAGGGCTCCTGTGTGGAGTTCATGTAAAAAAATATATATATTAATTCATGTTGGTAATTATGAAAAAATAAAACGGATACAATCATCTCTGTCATAAAGACGTAAAGCCCATTTTATTTGACTATCCTAGAACGGGAGACCTTCCTAGTTGGACAGTCAAAGCTTCTTTATACTGATGTATTGTGCGCGCATGGTTTAAAAACGTGTGTATTTCATATATTTTTGCGGCAGGGAGGGAAGGCAGGAGGCGTAGTTCGCAGGAGGGGTGATGGGGGAGGGGGAAGGCGGGGAAGAGGACGCGGGAGGAGAAGGGGATACTGGAGGGAAATATTCTTTATAACAAAATAAAAATAAAAAATATATTTTATTTTTATTTTAACTTTATGAGTAAAACCTCAAATTGTAATATTTAATTAAATGAAGACAACATAAGCGAAAATCAATCGAAAATCTGGAAACAGAAAAATCAGAAAATGATATTGACAATATTGTCCCAGAGGTGTCAATATCTTTTTCTGATTTTTCTGATTCCAGATTTTCGACTTTTTCTTATATTGTCTTCATTTAATTAAATAAAAAATAACACTTATACCCCACTGAATGTCTTATTTATTATAATTATAATAAAACAACTTATATTGAATGTTTATCTTTAATACATTAACCAACCGGTTTCGATTCTACCTGAACCTTCATTAGGGTTTCATAAAAACAAACTGGTTACTTATGAATTACGTTCAGTTATAATGTTTGCATGAGTTGGTGTTTTTTATTTATTGTAAATGTACTGTTTTCGTTTATAAATTAAAAGTATATTATGATAACGTGATGCGTTGCATTTTTTGTTAGTATTTAATCTCTGAATGTATGAGAGCCTCACAGGATCGGCAAAACTGTAAAAAAATTAAGGATGCCTTTATTGAAATCTGGACGTATCTAATAAACTTCTCGTTATACCTTTAAGTATTTTAGACAGCCTGTTGTGGTCGGGGTAGTTACTATTTTCTGGCATTGTAACCGCGCGCAGTGTTGATCGCATGGATGAGCGAATTTGAACTTTGCGCGCATTGTGGTTGAAATTTGTCACACTCTTTGTTACAATATCACTGAAAGAAAAGAAAATGACAACAACGCTGTTAGAAAGTCAAATGATACATTGTAACCAAATGGATAATCAGCGCTATTTTGTTTTTGATACTTGAAAGGTCCTCGTGGAATGCCGATTCTAGGTGCGTTTTGGCTTTCTATAAAATTGTAATAAGCTGACAAGTTTAACAACGTGATGGTTATCCTACTCTGCTGATGGCAATTTGCTCAAAAGCTGAAATGAAATTAGAGTTGCCATTTAATGGGGACCTTTCAACAGTTAAAAAGAAAAATGGCGATGAATGCCCATTCGACGATAATGTTACTTTTTTTTAATTTCTACAAATCAAACAGTCTTTGGTATATCTGTTTAATATATTTGTTGGAAGTATTTATTTAAATTAATAAATATCCATTCTTCCGTATTAAGATTTGTTTCACCGAATGCTAGAAATTGATCGCCAATGTCATTGCAACAAATTGTTATTAAAATTAGCAGCCAATAATATGTGCAATAATATGTTAAGAAAATGAAGATAATGTTGGTAGTTCTTAGTCGAGGTATCGTACAGTTAAAAGTGACCGAATTGGATATAGATACCTCAGTTGGTAGAGCTATTATTATGAAAGCAGAAAGTCCCGGGTTCGACTCCCATTGGCGTCAATATCTTTTTCTGATTTTTCCGTCTTCAGGTTTTCGATTGAGTTTCGTTAATATTGTCTTAAATAATTAAAAATTATTATTTTATTTTCGTTCTGATGTTTTCATGTCCTCTTTTCATTGCCTTTTTTCTTTCAAGTATCTAGGTCAGTATGGTATTGTATCTAAAAAAAATTTCTTATAGTCAGTTCAGTGTGGTATTGTATCTAATTTTTTCTTTCTAGTCTTCAGTTCAGTAGGGTATTGTATCTGCTTTTTTCTTTCTAGTCTTGAGTTCAGTAGAGTAATGTAACTCCTTTTTTCTTACTGGTCTCCAGTTCAGTAGGGTATTGTATCTACTTTTTCTCTATGGTCTCCAGTTCAGTAGAGTAATGTAACTCCTTTTTTCTTGTATGTACTTTTTGCTACTTCGTAATCTTCGAGGTGCCCATTTCTATTTTAGTTCAACAATTCTTTGTGATATGTCTGTAACGTGGGAGAATTCCACATTATTTAATAACATAGGTAAACTAAACAGGTATCTCCACGGGAAAAAAATAAATAATGCGACATGCCTACTTAGAAAACTTCTTTGATAAACATATTTCCAAGAAAAAATAAAGTTTTAAATCATCCTGTGAAATGTATCTGAAAAACAGTAGCAAATCAGAATATTTTACGTAGTACGGCGGTACATCCAATAATAAGGTCGTATTAGCATTATTTTCCGATGAAATCATATATCCAATGAAAGGGAAGTTACTTAGGGAAATATCATTTATTTATAATTCAACAAGATATCTTTTCGGAATCTACGTTGAAAGGGCCCTTATTATTTTGATTATGCCTTGAATACAACTTTTCTTATGCTCTTACACAGGTCAATGGATCATTTTTGATGTTATTAGAATATTTAAGTATTCCCTCTAGGAAGATTATCTTCAAAGTAAACCATTTTTTTTTGTGCTGACAATTCGGAATACCGTATGACCTGTTCTTTGTTTTCATACTTTTAAGACAACATATATCATTAATATTTGCAATCTTTATTCAAATGTCAGTATATGAGATGTCTATGATCTATGGCTTGATCCATTTTAAGCAACTTTTCGGATCTGAATGGTCTGTGACAAATTTAAAATTTAATAACCCTATGGGTTTTTTTTATTTCCACTAGTTGACCCGACCACGCGTTGCTGTGGCTAACGAAATACAACTCCATCTACTGGATGGTTACCCAACCTAGATAACCAAGTGTTGTGTCGATAAATTAATTCACACGGCCATCTGTTTAGAAACTTATGGAAATTACAAATAATTGCAAAGCATTGTCCTATAACAACATTTTATGAACATTTAATTCGCAAAAATAAATATCAAGATCAATAATCGAGAAAAAAATTATCCTTTCTTTTAAGTCAGACCAAATTATACAGTAAGCCAAATTTCATCAAAATCGGTTAGATAGTTTCGGAGTTTATCTCGAATAAACATATACCTAATAAATCTTTATAAAATTTGTACATACAAAGATTTGTTTTTGTTAACTGTCTATTTCGTCTCGGAATACTTATTTTGAATTCTTAGCAACGCCTTTAACAGACCGCTAGCATCATCATATTTCAAAAAAGTTTTTTTTTTTTATTTTCTTACAGGCCGTCAATAAATTTTGTCAATTCAACATTCAAGCAAAACATTCGCATTACGCCGTTGATTTTTGTATGCTACTGACAGGTTACCGCCCTAAAGGTGTCGGCATAAATACACACACTTTCACTAGAATGTGGTCATAAAGCTGGAATAGAAAATATTTTCCACAAAACGTGGAATTTCATCGGTGATTTATTTTCATAATATGTATTAAAATTAATAAAATATTTAAACATGTGGATTACGTTTTTGAAGTGAAAACTTATTTAGCACCGTTGTGATTTTAAACTCGACGAAACGAAAAAGTGACACTAAAAAGAGACAAACATACATCTAGCAAGAGAACGATTTAGTATAATCGGTCTCATCTTTGTGCGGTGCTTCGTAGCTTCACCACTCTTATCTACTTTAGTTTTATGAAGGTTTCACTTCAACCGCGTGTGAATTGCACTCTCTGTTTTTTTTTAAATTTTTTGGATATTCTATGATTTAAAAAAATAATATTTTTCTTAAATTATAATTTTAAATATTATTTACGCACCAGATTTAAATGTCCGGGTTTAATTTCCCCACAGGAAAAACTAAACCCTTTCACACACTTCCCAAATGATCATCTGGTCAATCCACGTTATGCAATTGCACTATATGTATTATAATTACAAAACAATACAAGAACAACATGTCAACCTACCAGAGACCAGATGGGAAAATAATTCACCGACTCCAGATATTTTCATATCAGAGGGTTCGGCTCTGTGGAATTCCTAATTGAACCTATAAATCCTACTGATCCCTCAATATAAATATTTAAAAAATCTTTTGTAATCCTACATGTATTTAAAATTACCGATTTTTGCATTTTTATATATAAATTCTTTGACAAATCTAATACGCCTAAATTTTGAATCAGAGACATAGGTATAATGCCAGTAGCCGAAATAACAAATGTTAATATTTTTATATTCCAAGAATGCCAAATTCTTTTAATCTCATTTCCTAAATCTGTGTATTTTCTAATTTTTTCAGAAACAGTTTTTTGAATATTACAGGAATTTGGAATAGCTACATCAATGATATAAGTTATTTTTTTAATTTTGTCATGTAAAACTATATCAGGTCTATTATGACTAATTCTTCTGTCTGTTAAACTATAATAATATATAATATTATATAATTATTATTTTTTTCATTTTTAATATTCTTATTAATTAAATTAGCAAATCTAAGTAGCAACTAACATATATGTATATGAACTACATAATATTTTATAATCACTTATAACTAATATTGGATTATACTCAAAATAACTGAAATTGTTTTAGAAGTGCAGAAGTATTACTTTGTTAGTTCGATATTAGTTTTTTTGTTTGTTTGTATTATCTCCACAGGAGGAAAAAATCTCCTCGGGCATAAGTCATCTTTGGGGATGCCGTATGGAGGTTTTTTTATTGAACGGAAGGAAAGGAAGTTCTGGTAAGGATAAATATATGAAGGGTGGGTAGAAATCTAGGGGTCAATGCGTCCAGGAGTGACGGCGTATGAATTCATAGATCATCACGGAATTCAAGACAATGGATAGAGAGAGAACATCTAGAGAGGGGTCAAAGGATCTCCCAAACCACCCTCTTCAAATCCAGTCCGGCCCTCAGTTGGTGATCATGCACATCCGCCGCCAAGACCTAAACACACTACTGCCGATGAACCCGGGGACCCGTGCTAACTCACCAACGGAGTGAACCACTTGGGGTGACTAACGGTAAGTGCGGAATCAATATACTTGCAACCCACAACTGAACCCGAAATATTAGCTATCATAAAATCCCTAAAATCAAACGCGAGTGCTGGACATTATCAACTAAAATGTACAACGGTACAAAAACTTGCCCCACTACTAACTCCTACACTAACTAAACTGATTAACCTGAGCCTGAAAGAAGGGTCAATTTCCGGACAGTTGTAAAATTGCAATGGTTATTCCAATATATAAAGGGAGCTTGAAAACTCAAACATCTAACTATAGGCCCATTTCTGTCCTACCGATTCTATCAAAAATATATGGAAAGAGTAATTACGATAGGCTAGACAACTTTCTGAAAAAAAAAATCATTTCTATATGCCAAACAATACGGTTTCAGAAAAAAATGTAATACTCTCTCTGCAACTAATGATCTCATAAATAAACTTAGAACTAGCATAGATAATAAAAACTATATCATAGCAATTCTCGTAGACGTTCAAAAAGCCTTTGACACCGTAAGTCATGAAATACTGATTAAAAAAATAGAAAAAACAGGTGTAACCTGTCCAGCTACCAAACTAATAAAATCCTATCTGTTCAACAGAAAACAATGTGTTAACGTAGGAGATAAAAACAGTCAACTCGAGAGTATAAACTACGGAGTTCCACAAGTATCAATACTGGGGCCATTTTTATTCCAAATATACATAAATGACATCTGTCAGCTAAAACTACATGGTGAAATTTTCTTATACGCAGATGACACAGCAATTTTTTACTTCGGCAAAAACTTAGAAAGTCTATTAGAACAATCTCAAACGGATCTTAATGTACTAAACGATTGGCTAATACACAATATATTAACAATAAATATTAATAAAACCGGTTACATGATCTTAAGCTCACCTAAAAGAATAATACCATCGCATAAACCATTACAAATAGAAGAAAGAGACCTACATATCCTAGATAGCGAAAAATACCTGGGCTTATATATTTATAAACATTTAACATTTAAACAACACGTAGAAAAACTAAAAACAAAAATCATCCCATCAATTGGTGTATTTGGTAGAATTGCTCATCTTCTACCAACAGAGGTAAAGAGGGGCTTATACTTTAGCTTAATCCAGTCCCACCTAAATTATTTAATAGAAATATGGGGAAACACATACATTACGTACTTAAACGATTTACAAATAATACAGAACAAAGTTATTAAAAAACTCTTCAACTATAACCCAGACACTCCCACAAAAAAACTATACCAGGAAATGAACTTTTTGAAAATAAGAACATTGTACGAATATAACATATGTCTTTTAATCTACAAAATACAAAATGGACTTATACACACAAACACAACATTTATAAAAACATCACAAGTACACGAACATTATACTAGACAACACAATAAATTGTACACAAATACTGTCAAGACTGAAAGTGGCAAGAGAAGTATTGGTCACGAGGGAGTTCATATATATAATCTCCTTCCAGATAGCCTAAAAACGGAAAATAACATAAAAACTTAATAAAAAAAATAATAAAAAACGGTAAAGATGTGGGTTATCTAATAAATGGTTCCCGTGGCGACGGTACCCATATCTACCTCCCTAATTGTTATGCGTGGTAAATTATGCTGTTATTACAGTTTTTCTTCTAAATACGTACTAAGTACATTATTAACCTTCCGTCAGGAGCAATACAAATCCTAACAAAATCGGGCGCAATTCATCTGTGAGATTAAATCACAGAATAAGTTTTTGGGTTCTAGAAGTAATATAAAAGAAATATTAAAGCATATAATAATAATAACTTACTTACGTACACTTATAATAGCAGAAAGAAAAATTTGCAATTACATTTACAATTTCATAAAATTACAAACTTTTATATTTATTGCTAAAAAAATGTTTAACATCACTGCCACCGGTAAGTGCCGAGTATGTTTGGAATCATGTTTTGAGTTAATTGTGACAATAATTTATTGAATCGTATACTGTAAGTCCGAACCCATATATATATATATATATATATATATATATATATATATATATATATATATATATATATATATATATATATATATATATATATATATATCTATACATATATATCTAAATGTTTAATTTTGCCATTCGCTAGGGCGTGTCATACCTGATATTACCGGTATACGATGGACGCCTGAAGTCTAAAACGTGTCTCTACCATGAAGGACCTTGAAATCATGTTTGATAGTAGGCTGACATTTCATACTCATATTCAGATGGTTTGTAGCACTTCATTGAGAATGCTGGGCTTTGTTCTGCGTACTGCAAGGAATTTTAGAGATACCTGGGTTCTCATAATCCTATTCAATTCCCTAGTAAGGAGTAGACTTGAAAGTGGGTC
Source organism: Limnephilus rhombicus (assembly GCA_929108145.2). Lineage (NCBI taxonomy): Eukaryota > Metazoa > Arthropoda > Insecta > Trichoptera > Limnephilidae > Limnephilus > Limnephilus rhombicus. The sequence continues at coordinate 51,692,008 of OV815281.1, forward strand.
GGTAATTTGGAGTCCGCACCAAGTAAAATATTCCCTCATGTTGGAGAGAGTTCAGAAAAAAATTTCTGAGATTTCTGTACATGAGGGAGTACGGCTATTACCCGTGGCTCTATCCTACCGACTTTCTTTTGGGTATGCTCGGAATGAACCATCTATGAGTCAGAAGGGATGTACACATTGCTACGCATTTCTTCAAATTGATTCGCGGATAGTTTGAAAACTAAGCTATCTTGGAGAGCATTTATTTCTATGTTCCCGATGGTTATCTTCGCCAGCGACAGCATAGGCTGTTCTATCTTCCGGCCTGCAGGACTAACTTGCCAATGGTCATGCCGGTCGGGAGAGCAATCTTGCTGTTGAATAGAATTAATTCGGATACATATTTTTTTTTACAGTGAATACCGCACAAGAATCTCAACTGTTCCCGTCTGGAGCCAGTGAGACTATGGCATCCTCAATTGGGGTATGTTGTGAGGCTGAAGGTAGTGGGGAGGGGAAGGAGGTGTTGAAGAGGAAGGTTGGAAAGTACCTGGCTATTCAGATCTGGTCACCAAACACGACTAAAGCCATTTTCAAGCAACGTTTCAATTATGAATGGTGGTCTTACACCAGGGCGGTACTGATAGTATCTTCCACTCTGGAACATGCCGCAAATATACTTTATATTATTTTTAATGAATTAATTGTGAAATAACACAAATTAATCAAATAAAATTTATTTGCGCATGCCGGGTTCGAACCCGCGACCTCCGGATTGTGAGTCAAGAGTCTTACCCAGTGGACTACGGAGGTCGTCAATCGATATCGACATATTTAGCGTTATTGAAGCTGCTTTTAAAAGGCATTGTATAGTTTTTAGCCTACCATTCTACCATTTATGTTTAATGTAATACTGTTACAATTGTATTTTAAAAACACATTCAATTTTTTTAATTTTGTAATGTTTTTGAAAAAATAAATAATTTGAATTGAATTTGAATTGAATTACGAAACTGCATGTGGAACTCCTTTGCGCAACGAACTTATGGAATTCTCATACCTACTTGTGTTGGGCCTGCTTTGTCTTTAATGCTCCGTTTATTATTTATGGCGGTACTATCTACTTTTTATGATCCTATGTACTTGTGATGATGCTCCTGTACTCTTTACTTATTATGATTCTCCTGAACAACTTACCTTTCACGTAAAAGCCGTCAAGACGTAAAATAAATAAATAAATATAGCAAAGAATAAAGTTACCTATATAAAAATCATACGACGTAAATGAAATCAGCAAAGGTACGAGTATGTAAAAGTTCCATAACTTTGTTTGGTAATACTTTTTGTTAAAATAGAGAGGTAACATAACATAATATGCAACATAATGGTTCCTTGGTACCATTTGTTTATACAGTGCATGAGAAACTCCCTCAGGTTGGTGGGAAGGGAAATACAGTTTTCCCTCCGGTAAGGATAGTTAGGCTAGGTGAATAAAAGAGATTATCTAGTAACAATTACAACTATATTTAAATCTTCAATTAGCGTAGGGAGTATGGTGAACCCATCGCTCAGGGAGTGGAAAACACAAACCTGCAATAGCCATCCCAAGCCAAGGTGTGAGCTACCGTGCTCAGGCTGAATGTCCTGGGGAACAGCGCCACAAACGGTGCCTCCGAGAAACAAGGTCGCATCTCGGAGTATTTAGACCTCACTCCAGCACTCGGGGCTCTGCTGGAGTGGACCTTCTATTTCCCTGGTAACTTGTGGGACAAAAAAATTGGACCATTCGAAAGCCAGAGGCCTTTTGGGAACCTAGGAGTGCTGAGGCCACCTCTGTGGATTTCCTTCCTGGGGCCGTAGTAGGAACCAAGAGGAGAAACCGTGGAGAGGTGAGCTGAGGCCACCTCCATGAACTCTTCCCTTGTGGTGCCTTCGAGGAACCAAGGGGAAGGGCACAAGCTCCTCCAAGGAGGAGTGAAGTGGAAGTCCTCTTCCCACGTGGGGCCTTCGAGGAACCATGTAGGAGCGAAGAGGAGAAATGGTGCCATATTGGTGAACTCTTCCTCTGTGGGACCTTTAAGGAACCAAGGAGGAGAGATGAAGTTCTCTTCCCTCCAGGGGCCCTCAGGGAACCAAGGTGGAGTGGACTCTTCTTTTGTGGGGACTTTAGGGAACCAAGAGTCCACCTCGACTCTCCGTCGTGGAGCCTTCGGGGAACTAAGGAGAGGAGAGGATAGATGAAGATCTTCCGTAGTGGGGCCTTCAGGAAACCAATGAGGAGTGAAGAGGGGAAATGTGACCTGGGAAGACACATTGTCGGACCAGAAGATATATCTTCATTTCGAATGACAATCCTGGTGAACTTTATAAAAGGGACTAGGTTACTGTCAAAGGAATGAGGTAAAATGGGAGATAGTACAATGGGTCTATGGCCTAAGTGCTCACGAGAACTATATATATATATATATGTAAACCGTCTCCGATTATTTAAAAATAAAAAAATTTAAAAAAATCTTCAATACAACGGTGCCCTTTAAGGGACCGGGATTCATTTCCCAAAAAAACATTACCTATTCTGAAATTTAAGAGCCAATTAACTAAAATAAAGAAATAGCGTACCTGCGAATCATGGATTTAAACAAATTACTTCTAAATTCACGCGAACACTTTATTTGGATTCACACAGCGTGCTGAGGAAGCACGTGCTGTAGGCTCGCTCAATCTCCAGTTCGGGCACCGAGAAAAGACTCCAAGGAAAGCCTCAAAGTATCAGGACCCTTCGCCAGGGAGCAGGATCCAAGCTCCCGATCAGGACCAGGGCTCCGGGTTGAGCACGCCAGGGAGCACCGGGTAGAACCCCATTTCGATCAGCATGCTTCATCCGAAGATGAGCGCCGGGAATCCATCCATCGGCGGATGTCGCGACAAATAGGTACTGTCACGACCGTAGCTTATTACCGGGCCTTATTTACGCCAAGCCATCGAATGCGCTCGCCGCGATTCCCCAGATATTTCACAATCAATTTTGAACGCGGCGGTGTGTTAGCCTTAAAACATGGCAATCTCTCGTCGCTCCAGGACAATTCAAAAAGAATCCGATCCACACGAATCACGGTTAGAATTAGTGACATAATTCTTGTAAAAGGTATTAGCCCGTAACTGTGATATTAACACATAATGAACACACAAACTTATATTTTTAGGCGACGATTCGAATTAACGTCGGGATCCCGTACGGCGGAAATTCATAAAGTAACGCAGGAAATTTATCAATACAGTTGCCAATCGAAAAAATCTAAAATACGGCGATTCGACAATTAAAGTAACCGGCCAGGTGAAGGTTTATTAAGTCAGGAAAGAAATTATTATTAAATAATAATTATTATCGTGACAATTACCATAAAATAACTGGAATGCAGTATTGAATCAATACGTAAACATTACTTACATAATCGGGCGCAATTCATCTGACAGATTACTGCATACCTAGCAGCGACGCACAATGCGCACGAGGCGAATGGAAACTGGCAATCTGTGAGTGGTGGGGAAGGAGGAAAAGTCAGGAAAACACGCCCCTAGATCGGCGATATTTTCCATATGGCACAAAAATAACTGATCACTTCATCTCACAGATTAGTTGCGCCTGACGGAAGAATAATAGGTACATCGATATATTAGGTCTTTACATATGAAATTGGCGTTTTGCCGTACTGGCAACTTTGATCTCAAATATCTTCTTTTTGGTTAGGAATTCCAAATTCAAATTTATACAGCTATTTACTCATGTATTTGTGTTTCGAAAATTATAATTCATTTGTTTTTTCCTTAATTGTTTTCTTTTCTTTGCGTCACTTAGTTTACAAAATGGAATACTGGAAATATCGCGTTATTTACGAGTACGAGTTCCACCGTGGCACCAGTGCTGCAGAAACGGCTCGAAGGATTAATGATGTGTATGGCAACGGTGCCGCAAAAGAAAACGCAGTGCGTTTTTGGTTCCAACGTTTTCGTTCTGGAAATTTCGACCTGCAGAACAAGCCCCGTGGACGGCCGGAGACCAAAGTTGAAAATGAATAATTTAAGGCTATTGCTAGCTGCAGGCTGCGGTGTTAGTGATAAAAATGTTTAAATCCACTTGAAGCAAATTGAAAAGGTGAAAAAGTTTGAAATTGAATGAAGCAAATCAACAAACGCGCGTTGACAGCTAGACCACACACTGCACAACAGACGGCTACTAAATTAGAGGAGCTTCAATTGGAATGTCTAAGACATCCACCGTACTCTCCGGACCTTGCCCCAACAGTTTATCATTTTTTTAGAAATTTGGATAACTTCTTGCAAGGGAAAAAATTCAACTCCGATGGGGCAGTCCAAACCGCCTTCAAAGATTTTATTGATTCCCGTCCGAATAGTTTTTTTAGTAAAGAGATCGATGAACTACCTACGAGATGGCAAAAGTGCGATAGCAATGGTACATACTTTGATTAAATAAATATATTATATTTAAAAAAATCGACTTTATGTTCCTCCCATACAAAAAACGCCAATTTCATATGTAAGGACCTAATATTAATACGTGAAGCAAAATTTCTATTTTTTAAGTAGTTTTAACAAACATCAAGGATATTAAATTCTTTGAAGATCTCATTGCTATAGAACCTATAGGGCTTTCTCAAAATGACTCTAATTATAAATTTCTGAGCCTTTTTTTTTAGTTTTACATTAAAACAAAAAACGCTTCTTACATATTTTATACTTCAATATTTTAGTATTCGGCTGAACGCTCGATTGTATTTTTTTGTAAAAATATAAAAATTTATCTCAGGTATTAAAAACACTAATAAACTTCTCATTCACCAAAATGTTCAGCTTAGAGCGTAATAGTTTCAAACGCAATCAACCCGTCTTCAAGGCAAAATTAGTATTTTATTAAAAATACACACAAGTACCCGCGTTGGAAATATTATGATAAAGTAAAAAAAAAATAATATCATTTTAACATAGTTTATATATGCATTAATAACAATCTTATTTTGATTAAAATGATAATTTTATGTTAAACGTTCTTATTAATATGTTAAATGTTACCTAAATCAGCGATGCAAGTAACAGACAAAAAGCATGAAAGATTGTTAAATAAGGGAAAGAAGAGTAACAGAGAAGTTTACTAACGTCCTTTCATGTTTATTGTTTGTTAATTTGGAAAAAAATACAATAAAATAAATTAATAATTTTATATGAATAATTTTAAAATTTAATTATTTTTTTACAAAATTTTATTTTTGATTAAAGCCCAAAATACCCAACCATACAGAAAAATTATTTTTTTAATCACAAGGTACAGCAAATATCTTTGTATAGTAAGTATGGTTACATACATACTTCATGGATTCAAATCGTTATTTTACCATTAATTTTAAAATTTTAAATAGAGGCTGATTAAGAATTCAAATTTTCATGTTCTTAGAGGAAACTTTGGAAATTATTTGTAGTTTAATGACAAATAATAAATAAAATTGAAAAATTCTTTTTACAATGAAATTTTTTTTTTTAAATTATTATGGAAAGCATTTTGGTGGGCATAAATTCAAATTACAAACAACAGATTTGTCGTATGTAAATTTAAAAATTTCACGATAAATGGTAAATTGGGAAAGATAATTTTTCTAACAATTTCCATTAATTCACTAAAAATTGTCAAAGTTAAATAAAATCGTGAAAAAATAAATGTCTACATTAACGGCCCATAGCTTATAATTTGAGATATAAATAAATAAAATACCTAATACACGTTTTAGATATTGCCGTACGTCGTGTTTAAAAAAAGAATTATTTAGTTTGTTTCCTTATTTTTTTTATTTGTATTTCCTTAAATCCTCTCAAATCAAAAATTAAATTTTGTGGGAAAAGGGCCGCGCAGCTATTCTTATTTAGAATTTCAACGTATTTATTACCTATTCAATAAATAATGTTGTTTCATCTGAATTTTAATGTATTTGAAAAATGATGTAAAAAATAAAAGCCAACGACATAAATACCTACAAGACGCTTTATTCTTACATATTCTAAAGTGCAGTTAAAAGTTTAATAAAATGAAAAACGGGCAGCGCTGTACATTATCATTTTTAATCGAGATAAAATAAGCCATTATTGTGGCTAGTACAATCATAATTAAGGCTTGATATTGCGAAATTCAGGGGGTGGCTTTATACCGTATTAAAGTCGGGGAGGGTCGTAATTTTTGGACCATCGCTGGGCGTTTTATAAACGAGGACCAAGTGCCAAAATGGACCAAGTCCCTTTTAAGAACAAATATTTAAGCTTCTGAATATTTATCTTAATTCCGTCCATTTTTCAAAATACAGTGTGAAGAAAATTATATCTATAAAATTATAGACGTTTTGCTCTTGATGTATGTATTGGTTTATTACTTAATTTTGAATAACTTTTTTTTATAATTTTTTTTTTACATTAACTCCACACCTGAGGAAAATAATTTCCCTCAGGGCCTATGTCATCTGGGATGCTGTGTGGAGGGTCTTTTTGAGGAGAGGAAGGAATGAACATTGGTATTGAAGAGACCCATGTTGTAGGAAGGAGGAAACACAGAGGCTGGCAAATCATTCCACATCCGAGCTGTTGAGTCTCAAGTTCTCATGTGAAAAATGTCAACCATGTACAAATGTTGGGCACGCGTTTGGCGTGTTTTCTGACTATGCACCGGTGCCGAGGGGATCAGTGACGCTAGTTCCTTGGAGCATCTTCCATTGTAATACCGGTAGCACAAAGACAGCATTCCCACCTGACGCCTGTGCTCTAAAGATTGAAGTCCGTCTGTTAAGATGGGAGAATCTATCAAACGGACGGCCCGTTTCTGCACAGAGTAAAGGTTTTTTTTAGGTATTTTCGAGCACCAGACCAGAGGTGGCTGCCAAATTCAACCGTGGGGCGCACTTGCAATTTGTGCAGGGTTAGAAGTTGTGTACTATTAAAGTATCTGCGGGCCCTGTACAGTACGCCCAGTTTCTGAGAGGCTAACTTAACTTTGGTTTCGATGGAGCCCCCGTATCTGAGCTGGTCACTTAGAGTTACACCAAGCATATCGATGGAGGTCCTGTTCGGAAGATTGCTTTCGTTGAAGGAGACTAGATTTTCATTCGATCCCTTTTAGACGTTATCAAACATGATTGGGTCTTCGAAACATTAAGTTCGACGAGGTTATTCTTACACCAAGAGAAAACACTCTCAAGGTAACCGGCCATTCTTTGCTTCAAAGCCCTCTGAGCTATTGGAGTTTGTGTGCCCTTTGGGGGCTTGTAAAACAAAAAGCTATTATGGACTGTACTGTCACCCGCGTAACAATGAATCGGTGCACATGACAAGAGGTCATTGATGTGCAGCAGAAACAAAGTCGGTGACAGAACCGGTCCCTGTGGGACGCCAGCATTTATCGAATGTGAGGAAGAGGTGAAACCGTCAGCAACCGCCTGAATCGACCTCTCCCTCAAAAAGTCGGCAATCCACTTACACAAGGATGCGGGAAGTCCGTAAGAAGGCAGTTTGTTGACAAGCCCTCGGTGCCAAAACCGGTCAAAGGCCTTGGAAATATCCAGTGCAACCGTTTGGGTCTCATCGAAACGTTCCAGGCACCGCCCCCAAACATGCGTCACGTACGCGAGAATATCACCGCACGAGCGGTTCCGCCGGAATCTGTATTGACGGTCGTTAATAATTTTGTTCTTCTCGAGGTATGTGAGCAGTTTGTCGTTGATCACACGTTCCATCACCTTAGACAGAACTGATGTGATCGCTATGGGGCGGTAGTTGGCCGGGTTGGAACGGTCACCCTCCTTTGGAATAGGATGGATAACCGCTTTTTTCCAACCAGAGGGCAGAGAGCCAGTCTTCAGCGACATTTTAAAAAGCTTCGTGAAAATTGGAGCCATTACGGCAGCGCACCTCTGCAGTGCCAGGGCAGGTATTCCGTCAGGCCCACGAGCTTTATTAACATCAAGCCCTCGTAAAACACGGAGTACTTACCTTTGAAAATTAACATTTTTGTTGGGATTGTAGAAATCACATTTTATACCCTATTATTTGTTTTGTGAAGCGCGTTGAAGATTTGGGAAACCGTTTCAAATGATAATGATAAAATATTAAACTTTTAGATCAATAATCGCTTCTGCTCGCTTTTACAAATAATAGCAAATTACATTATCAATACTAACACTTTTAAATATATGATATTAAAACTAAAATCATCTATAATTTATTTTTACTATATATGATGACTGGATACACTGGTGCACGTATCTATAAATCCTATCTTGGGTTTGTGCTTTTATATGTAGGTAGTGGCGTATACTTGTTTAACTCTTTTTTTTTAAATTTTCCCTTGTTATTTGTTCTGTTTAATCGCCGTATATTCATTTTAATTTTTTATTTTTATTTGTTTTTATATACATATACATGTAATGGTTCCATGACAGTTCATCCTGCGACAATTCATCCGGCGACAGTTCATCCTGCGACAGTTCATCCGGCCGACAGTTCATCCTGCCGACAGTTCATCCTGCCGACAGTTCATCCCGCCGACAATTCATCCTGACAATTCAACCTAACCTAACCTAACCTAACCTAACCTTACCTAACCCAACCTAACCTAACTTAACCTAACCTATAAGTATAACCTATAAGTATGTCGTATTTTGTTATTCACGCATGCTTCTTCGGAGAGTCGAAATTATTGTTAGTAAAAATATTTTTACAGCGGATTTCCACTCAAGATGCCTTCAGATATAAGTATATCGATTTTGGTTGTACGGCCGTATATCCTCTTTGCATACTTACTTAATAAAAATCTTCTAAATGATCAGGCAGGATGAATTGTCGCCGGATGAATTGTCGGCGGGATGAACTGTCGGCAGGATGAACTGTCGGCAGGATGAACTGTCGGCCGGATGAACTATCGCAGGATGAACTGTCGCCGGATGAATTGTCGCAGGACGAATTGTCGGGTCACCACATGTTATATAATCATGAGTAATTTCATTTTCAGTTTATAATCGGATTAAACTCAAATCATTAAATACTAACATGCAACATTGATTAGAAACAGTATAAACATATATATGTACATAATATATAACCTTTACGAGAGTGTAACTACTCGTGTGTAAAGGGAAACTCATTTGTTTACCAATGTATTGTAAATTTCTATAATTCCGAAATGAGATTTATAATTCATGGACATTGTTCTTTGTAAGAAATAAAAATAATAATTTTATTTATGACACTGTTAATATTTTTAATTCGCATTTTTTACTGTTTATATATAAATATAAAATTTAAACAATTGGTTAAAATATTTAAATGTGGGTGTTTTCTTCATTGTTTTGTTATAAACGAACAAAGAAAGTATCTGAGCAAGTCCCTGACGGTTCAAAGGTTTACTCACTGTTTTATGCCAGTTGTAGATTGGTACTTGTTTATTATCTAGTCGATTCCGGCTAGTAGCTGCTAGGCGGAGGTGTGTCGAAACAAAGTGGTGTTTTCAAGAGGGAAACCCATTCGCGAAAAAGTAAGTGAAGCCTTCGGGTTGTAAAAGATGTAAGTGCCAGTTTATAGGTATGCGCAGCCTCCCACTATAAATGGCACGTACACTAAACTTTTACTTGATTTAGCGAACGTTTACGGCTTCTTTGTGAGACGATATGTACTTCTTACAGATAGGATTGAGTCCCTTGACTTTATGTGAATACCGCACAAGAGACCCAACTGCTCCCAACCGCCTGGAGCCAGTGAGAATAGTGTGTTGTGAGGCTGAAGGCTGAGGCTGGTGAGGGGGAGGATATGGGAAGAGAAAGACGGGGAAGTAACTGGCTATTCATATCTAATCACAAAACACGGCTAAGGCCATTTCAAATGGTTTTACACCAGGGCGTTACTGTGAGTGTCCTCCACTCCGGAACGTGCCGAAAATATACCTTATATAATTTTTAATTATTAAATTGTGAAATAAAACATATCCATCGATTTAAATTTACTTGCGTTCGCCTGGATTTGAACCCGCACCTTCAGATCGCTTGTCGAGAGCCTTACCCCTCGACCACGGATGCAGTCAAAAACTTGTAAAATACATTTTTGAAGTGAAAACTTCTTTAGCACCGTTGTGATTTGAAACTCGGTGAAACAAAAAATAGCGACACTAAAAGGTGACAAAAACACATATATACATCTATAGCATTTAGCCTGCGAGAGAATGAAGTAGAATAATCGGTCTCCTCTTTGTGCAATGCTTCGTAGTCTCCCCACTCTTCTCTACTTTAGTTTTCTGAGGGTTTCACTTCTACCACGTGTGAATTATACACAATTTTTTTCAATTCAATTCACCGATTTTTCATTCCTGACCTTTTTTCTTCACCAAAATGGACATACCCTAATATATTTTACTTTACCAGTTTTCTGCATAAACGATGAATTTTATCCATCGTTTGTCCATCCCCTGTATTGACTACTATTCTCCTTCAATTATTCAGAGGTTAAGTTGAACCAATTATTATGCATGAATCACGATCAATGTGATTGTACAATACAGCATATGACTTAGCTCCTATAATAATTTCATTTCAAGTGAAATTTTCAAACAATATTGCATAATACATTTGTAAACGAGAAACTTTGAACACGACATATCCTACATTGCTATTACGTTACTGAAATAAAATTTTGTTAAGTTTTAAAATGAGGATAAGAAAAATTAATGCTAAGTTTAGAATTCGTTAAAAAAATACGTAAAGGCAGAAAAAGCGTTTTGCACTAATGACAATAATAATAATAACAAATGTCCAACTCCGAGCAGGGCTGCGACTTTCGAGTAACGATCAATCGTTACTTGTCATGCGATATCATCGAACGAAAAACCCCGTCGAATGTTTCATTTTTACATATTCTTCAACGTTTAACCGTTGAAGAGATTATTATATTGGCAGCCCTGTGAACATTGACTGTGTTTCTGATATTTTTGAGATTTCAATGGTGTGAATTTGAAATGTCAAACAGTTAATAATATTCGAGATGGTTGGGAGTTCAGAATATATTACAGGTCTCAAAGCAGCTGCTTCAGTTTAATATATTGCAGCCAACATTGCTGGTAAATCAGCCATTGTAATATGGAACCTTAAAACGACTTTATAAAAATATACGATGTCTTTGCGGGTGCGCAAGTGTACACGGGAAAACAATAATACTAGATTTTGACAGCCAATGCATAGCAATGCACTCGCTAATCGGTGTCGACTGGTTCGACCCGCTCGTTGTTCGTGTGGAATGACTTTTGACGTTTGGCGTCTAAGTATGTACCTTCGACGAGACTCGAGAATAACCTAGTCGACCAATGTACGTAGGTACTTTCGACGGCGATTGCGAGTGACCTGGCTTCGAGAATAGCGGCCCTGGATAAAAGCCACGTCACTTCGATTTTTTTTCGTTCAGTGCTGAGGTTTTGAAATCTTTATGGTAGAAAATGTGATATCCCGAATTTTAACATCTGCTTACAGTTAAATACTTCCGATCGAAGTGGCTGAGATAAATTATTATCGTAATTTATGGGCCATGCATGCATCTGGTGAAGCACTACGGTAGACATTACCTAGGTATAGAATGAATTTAGTTCACTTGATTTTAAAGCAGACTGCAATAATAACCGACTATTTAATTCCGTATTGGTAGACAATAGCCAATAATGACAGGGTGGCCATAACTGCGGGTGAAAGCCTGACATATATATTTAAAATTGATTTTCTTTTTTCGTCGTTTTGGATCTATACCAGAACCAAATCTCAAACCCCTCGGCCGTAGAGATTGTTAAAATAATAATCATTTTAAAAACGAGGAAATTACTTGTGTCATTATTCTTTCCGAGTGAAGAATTTTCAGTAAAATCCATGTGACGTATCTGAAAGAGCCGGCTCATATGAGAAAGGTTTAGTATGTGAAACTATAAGAGAGCCATAAAAGAATGACACAGGTTCACACTAAAGTGACGTCACAGGGGTCAAGGGACCGTATTCTTATTATTTCATAAAAGAAAAATGTTATATCCATTAAATCGTTCAAATCTCATTAAACAAACTCTTTATGGATTCTTATTCTTGTTAGACTTTTAATTTTTAATGTAATGTTTTAAATTAATATACCGATATTGTCAATATTAGCAGTGAGGCATGGAACCCCCAGAGGAAGGATGAAAGTAGAAATGAGATATCTGGGGCATATGTGTGGTAAAATCATGTACGATCGTATGAGAAACGGGGAGATCCTCAAAGAATGCAAGGCTGATGTAAGCGTAATAATAATATGTAGGTACTGTAATGGTACCACCCCCCCCTAATGAAAACTTTATAATAATCCTTCTTCTCGATTTTGAATTAGAAGATTTACAACAAAGATTGGTGGTGACGCTCTTTCCTCGGTCACGGAACCACTTGTGGTGGTGCCACCCTTTTCCTTGGGGTTTATACCCCCCTCCCCCTCTCTCTCGTGCGTTCAGATCTCCGGTTGGTAGATCTTCCTCTCGTACCTACTGAATGATTCGCCAATAATGTTTGAATCATAACTCGTTTTTCCCACCCCTGTGACTGAACACAGTAAAAGGTAGTTTTCCGGGAAATTCTTACAATAAACCCTTTACTCCACGTTGTGTGATTTTTTGCTTCGGAGCACCTAGGACATCTAGGATAGGTATTTAATGTATTTCGTGGTAACTTTCGGTTCTTTTAGGTAAGGTGTGGAAGAATTTCTCTGTATCTCTTAAACGTCTGAAGGACACGTCCGGTCTAAACTATCCTGAATTAGTTCCCACTATGATCCTAATGATATACACTGCTCCAATATTTACATAATGAGCACGGTTGCTATTACTCTCGCTAGGCTATAAAATTGATCTCTCTCCATCTACGTCCTAATAAGTTTTAATGTACATACCTGGAATGTTTCATTTGGATAATTGGCGATTTCCCTGCACCGCTTTCCATGGCTAGATCTTATACATAATCGTGATAATATATTCTGTTGTTAGTAAACACAAATTTATACCTAGGATGGAAGTATAAAGACGGGATAGAGGATAGGATGGATGGTGATGGGGAAGAAATTCTTTGCAAACTAGTACTGGCTCCTCCACTTGACCAAATTGACTAGGTGGTCAGCTCTCAGGACACGACCCCTCGACCAATGCATGATGAGGCTATACCCATGGCACCCGGAAAATCTCTTGACGATAAACCAGATACCCGGACCCCTCCATAACAAAAGAAGAACGACGTGCCTTCAAACCTTTCCTGATCAACTCCAGTATCGAACACCTCCGGAACTACTTTACTGGCTCTAGAAGGGGTAATCTATTTCGTCCCTTATCAAGGCTCTACTCACGGTACAAAGTGGCGTAAGCTTGTGACAGGCAGATCCTTCCTCCCACGTGACCGACCTAGCGTTACAGACCACCTCTGGAAGCCGACTTATCCCCACCCTTGTAAGAGATACGTTTGCTTCCAGGTCGATAGGATTAAAAAATGTGATGATGCTGCAGGAATCTCTCCGCAAGAAGCCATGCGCATGCCTCCATCCACACTACCTTGCCGGTAACTCGAGATGCTTTTGGCAAAGACGCCTCCGACAGCGAACCATGCCCTTTCATACAAATTGGCATCTCATTTCATACGGTCCTTCGCGCCCAATCACTCGACACCGTCCCGCGAAAGGGAATTGCTTCCAGGACCTCGCGTGACCCGATCAGTCTATGGTGAGCATCCTCCAACATGACAATGCGGAAAGACCCTTACCGGTGGACCACCAATTGACACTTATGTGTGGCCTCGGTGTCGTCATCACATTGTTCAATCATAAAGATTTAAAAAGCGTAGATCAAGAAGTAGGAATTCAGCGGAGTACCTGTTAGTTTCATTTGTTTCATATTTAATATTGTGATTCTGCTCTTCTGCTCTCTTGTCTAAAGATGTTCAGCTGTTCGGGTTGCAGGTAATCGCCTTCGATTCGATATGTCGTACTCTCGGAACGCCCACCATTTGGTTGAGTGTACAACACCCCCGAGATGTAGGTACCTCGCTTGATCGTTCATTTTTTTGTATGTGTGTTCCTCCGACCGCCCGGCATCGGCTGTCTGGGAGAAAACGTCACTGCCCTAAATGATAATAACGGTTAAACATATTCATATTAGCTCTGCAATAATATTATTTTTTATCGGCGCTGGAGCTGTTGAAATTTACTGCCAGGGTTCGCGTTCCATTTAAGTCACTCTGCAACCAGGTACCTGTAATTGAAATATAGATTCTTTAACTTACCCGTACGTAATTGTTTAATTCTCCGGTCGGGAAAACACGACCAATTGCATCTTAATTACGTATCCTGTAGACCTGTACCTGTGGAGAAAACACAAGGTTCCCCCTCCCTACGATTTTTTAAATTTTATACGACAAGGCCTAACGTAGCCTTAGATTTATGACTAAATTTAACCCCCTTTCCTTATAACCTGAAATTGATTTGAGGTATCTTTATCGCTCCAGTCGGACTTCTCGCAATCGTAATATACTCAGGTTGACCGTTGTTTGTAGATTATTTCAAATATGTCGTCCCTCTTTAAATATGTGTGTTCCCTAAGGTTAAATTAGCACTTGCTATATCTTGGTATCGAAACCACTAGATTGAACGTTTTTCGTAAATTATTATTATTATTGTTTTATTTCTAAACTATTCGGTACTTATACATTTCTCCCATTTCAAAAGAACGATTTTTTTTCTCGTAATTAAGATTTTATTTTTTTATTCTATTATTATTTCTGATAAAAAATCCGCAATTTTATTATTAACATTTATTTGTTGACCCCGTTTAAATTGTAGTAATACTGAAGTTTTTATTATTAGATCACGCCTGTTTAAACCGAACTAATATCTGTTATTATAACTCAATATTTTCACTGTCCTTAAATAATTTTCACAATTTTTTTTAAGTTCCTAAAAGCTTTTCACCTCTGGCTTGTACCCCTTCTCCTGAATCTAATTAATTAACACTTTGCACAAAATCCACTGAAGTTAGATCGACACTCCGCCGGAACGATTTTTGCTAAGTCTCCGAAAAAAATTCCCCAACACTTCGATTTCCGCGCCCTTTTTGACAGCCTTTCCTTCCCGAGATCTCACCCTGAACTCCCTCCTCTTGCCTAAAACCGCCCTTTTTGTCTCCTCCGCTTACCCATTAATCAAACTTAAATTTTACAATTACGACCTTTAAACGCACAACCTTCATAGTTTCCAAACCTAGTATCGTATCCTGCGGTTTACGACATTTCGCCCTGAACGGTGCTCCCAACACAGAATTCGTATTGCGCGAAAGCACTATCTCGTAGAATCGGACAGGGGCGTACTCGGTCTCGTCCCTTAGATACACACACGAATCTTCTGCAAGACTAGCGCCTACAAGATATCATTTACCATGTGAATAATTAATTCAACTTTTCTCGAAAATCTATCGTGTCCGTTCTACCATTTTTAAAATCGCTTCCAGGTACGGTGTATCCTGAATTTTTGATATACTCTCCATACTTTTCTCGGTAACCGCAAGTCTTATTTCAACTCGGCAACCTACAACATTTTCCGACCATCATCTACTATGCATCTTATTATCGCACAAATCGCATAACACGTCACCTTCTAGGTATTTTGTCATTTTAGCATTTGACTATGAATTTTTTAACAATTAGTGACCGAATATTCTTATTCAGACGTACCCCTTATGTGGACATGCGGCCGTGTTTGTTCCTGGCTATATGCCGCGTTCCTTGTGTTCGCATACATTTTCTTAATATTTCCCGCGTTTGCAAATACCTAAGTACAATCTCTAGTCATTTGACCCCTTCCTAAACAAGGCCGCGACACTCGTAGAACCTTATTTAGTAATAGCCTAAACTTTTATGATCTCGATTCTTCCTTTTACGGGCCGTAACCTCTACCAAAGTCTAATTCCATACCTGCCTCCGAACGTTTTTTCATCTGCATCTTTAGTTCCTCCTTCCATATCCCATCTCTCTCTGGCGTAAAACCCAATAAATCTCCGTTGTTATGCACCTAGCAATTAAGAAAAATACTTGAGAATTCAAATAATTTTAAATCCTGACAGGCCGTTAAATTTTATAGCTTTTCCTAATTTCCTATTACCTATATCTCGCGTATAAACTCGAGTGGTGATTTCAGCTTAATGAATATCCTAATGACTCAAAACCGTGTTAGATATTTCTCACTTGAAAACACTTTAATACGTAAGAGATCGACAACATTTCCTCCCCTCTAATCTATCAGATATAAAATCCAACCCGAAACCTTAGATTTTATTTGGTCGTTGACGTAATCGATTCCTTCCCGACTACCCTGACATTATCAGCTTTTGTGTTTTGACTACTGTATTATGCCCCTTCCCAATACCTACGCGCAAATCCCGCTGGAATTTTGTTTGGAAGAGGCGATATTGATTGTCAATGCCTACTCCCGTTTCTATTCTCATACAATCGAAATCGTTCGTCACTTCATGTTTAATTAACGCATGATTTTTGTTCCTTTTAAAACTTCCGTCAACGAAATACTTGCAAACCTCGCCGACCCCCGATGCGAAATCAACTGTTGTCAATTCCCTCGTGCTCCCCATAAAAATGCAATTTATTACCAAGTTAGAAGTGTTTTTACCACTTAAAATAGCTATCAGTTGGACCGTGGGACAACTTTGGTGTCTCAATTTGACACAACCTCCTCACACCACGCCCCGAGATTTGATTGGCTGATATGCGTCTAATGGTTTCAACCATACTAGGATTTGCTAGTCGTTTTTTTTTCCAAAATTTGTTTACACCCTTCGTAGCAGAAAAAATGTTCAATCATTACAGTTTCCCTTAATATTGCTTTCAAAATTAACCAATAGATGTCGATAGTGTGATCATTTTCGAGAAAAAAAAATATTCGCCAACCATCCAACAAAGCCGGTTCATCACAGTACGTACTAAACTCTACACGGATGAACGAGGAAAGAAGTTTAAGGAGAATATATGACGCAAATGTGAATGGTAGAAGTCAGGGACGCCCGATGAAGGCATGGTACGAAGAAGTCAATCAGATACTTGAGCAGGGCCATGTCAAGTGTCAGAATAGAATGTGAACGAGGCAAGGAGTGTGTGTCAAGATCGAGTTACTTGGAGGTCCGTCCTCTCTGCCAACCCCTACGGGGAAACGGCGTGGTGGTAAGTTAGCTAGTTAGTTAGATATTGACAAAAAATATCGATATTATCGAAATCATTTCGACCGGTCAGTGGCTGAGTTGACATCGCGTCTGAGTCCCACCCAGGCATCGAATATATAATTCCTCGGTGACTAAGTCCTCCATCATGAAACAAGCAACATTTCCGCTTACTTAACATTGATAGTTTTATCTGATTGTCAGAAAACAGATTTTAAATATAGATCTGAGAATTTTTTCTTCCCCATTTTATCTTGCCTATTTATTCAGATACTATTAGCCACGATAGGAGCCAGTTGTGGCTCTATAAATGGCGCCTTCTATATTTTAAAATATTTCTTAAGTGAAGTTTTTTTCTCAAGTTTCAAAAGTTATAAAACTTAGCGCGAGTCTACATAATTTTATAGACCTTCAATAACGTATATAAATTTGAGTAATTTATTCAAAAAAAAATATCGTAGGTGGTTCACAAATTCACTGGAAATGCCTTTCTGTGAAAATTTATAGACTCGTCCATCAATCACAACATTTTCTTTAAAAGGTTCCCAGAAAATAAACCCCACAAAAATGTCTCAGAAATAATTCTATGAAGGTTTTTCAGAGATTTATTATGAAGGTATGAAAGAACTATCCACACACAAATTTCTTTAATCGAGTGCTTATTTGTGTAAAGTACCTACCTGCGTAATCCATCAGAATTTATTTTCTTACAACAAGATTTCACGTCTTCTTTTTAACAGTATCTGACTTATTGTTTACTTTCGCCCGAGTTAGAACACACTTTGGTAATTGTTCGGAACAAACGTCAACGGTTAGTACGCACTTTTTTTTGATAAAACTTTTAAAATTAAGATAATATACACAAGCCCGCTACACAAACCCTGCTTTGCCAGTCAAACCATTCAAAAACGTAGGCCGTTTTTTAAAGTAAAGATAACATACACAATCCCGTTACATAGCCGTTGACGTTTGTTCCGAATATTCAAAACGATTCCATTTTGACCAATTACTTTATCGTCAGAATTTCTGCTTAAAGAATTCAATTTCCGAAGACGAAATACTTTATACCATAAATATACCAATCCCCTTTATACTGATACCATGGAATATTTCAGGTTTAAACAAATAATGTCAGATACATCAGTAAACTATCACGGAGAGGACAAATGAGTTCGATAATATAATATAACAGAGTATCTAATTACAATCAAATTAAAATGTTAATCAAAGTATAAGTCGTTAAAGTAATTTGGTTATTATTACCTATTACAACGATAGACAAGAACAGTTTTTGTAAGGTTTGTTTATAAATTATAAATTACTAACCTTTATTACGCCCTATATTGTAGGTGTTTTTAACGGAACTTAACTACGAGGGTTTACAATAAACTGTGCACAGAAAATTTCAAGATGGGGATTTATAGTTCTATTATATAATGATGATAAAGATATAGGAGCAGAAATTTAGCAAATGATTCTAATTTTTTATTCATTTCAAGTTAGGGACAAGTTATTAAGTTATTTTTTCCATCTTCTTACGTTAGCCAAATTATTATTAAAAATATTGATAATATATACATAGCTTTTCACTATTGTAATTGAATCGTACGGGTTCATGCAAGTTAACTACGTACTCGATAAAGCATTGTAACTTTTGAGAAGCTATTGTGATGTTGCATGTAAATGTAAAGCACTCCTGGTCTCGGCACCAGCTTACTGTTCTCTCTCCTTTATGGTATCGTGGCTCATTGTTCGGGTTATTCGGTTGTTCCGGGGTATGTTGTCTTCGTGAAGTTTCCTGGTTGCATTAACACACAGTTGCACTGCTTGTCTGCTTTGTGCTTTTTTCTGTTCTCCACGATCGTATTTTGAGTGGCATGATGTTTTGTATTTTTGTCATGACTGTTAAGTCACGGGAAATAAAAATATTTCGTAGACAGGAAAAAGGGATAGCATTAAACATACTTATCAGAAGAAACAAAGAAATTTGGACAATGATGGTACTTTTTTCTACGGTTTTTTTAAAGAAACAAAGGTTAAGGTTACATACAAACTTTTTGTATTTTTTGGGCATTATGAGGGTATTTTTTTTACATGAGCTCCACACAGGAGGCCCTGAGGAAAAGAATTTCCCTCAGGCCCTATGTCATCTTTGGGGATGCTTTATGGAGGGTTTTTTTAAGGAAAGGAAGGAGATGAAAGTTCTGGGAAGGAAAAGGGTTTAAGGGGTGGGTAGGAATCTGGGGTTCATTATGTTCTGGTCATCCAGGGTACCTAGCATGGTCGATCGACATAGGTTTTATCGAAAATGTCGGTAGCTTATCATCGCTCCCGAGCACGACTGCAGACCGCTAAACGAACAAATAACAGTTTAGGTCAAATAAATTATGAACCCTTAGTCGTTGCGAACTTTTATTTGTTCGTTAGCGGTTTGCAGTCGTGCTCGGGAGCGATGACAAGTTACCGATATTTTCGATAAAACCTATATCGATCGACCATGCTAGATACCCTGGTATAACCAGAGAAAACCAGAAAAATGACATTTTTAAATCAAATTTTAAACGTATTGACTCTTTACTATAAAAAATTATAAATTGAGTTAGAAAGATTGTTCTTTTATCTGGTAAACGCATGTTTTAAATTTTAATTAAAAAAATATATGTTTAGTATAATAAGGTTACACCATAGGTCGTTGGCAGATTTGTTAAATTTTCCAACAAAAAATCTTGTTTTACAAGACATATTTCAAATGTTTGTATTTTTTGTATTTCTATCATTATCTAGTAAACGCATGTTTCAAAAATTTTATTTTTGTTCAAATAAAATCATTTAAAAAAATATCCGAACACTTATTTATGACGAAAATTTCTCTATTTTGATTACCTATTTACTGTCTTACAAATTAATATATTTAAGATTTTTTTTGCATTCCTATTTTGCTTAGACAGTATTAAAAAATGTTAAATACTTATGATCAAAAAATAATCACAAAAAGTTCATAATTTTAATAGTTTTATCATTTTATGATATAGGTATAAATTAAAGCAAATTTTAGAATAAAATAAAATCGATGTTGATAAAGAATTTTAAAAAGCTGATATGGAGAATAATTCATCTTTCTCATTGAAACCGCCCTGTATGATCGTAAGAACATTTTTCGACGAAATTTAGATTTTCGGCCGCTGGCTGGTTAAAGGCCCTTAACTTTGTGATGAAATTAAAATTTAAGTAACAAATGTACAAGGAAAATAAAATTGTTAAAAACAAAAGGTTACAAACATCTATTGTCATACAGGTATACAAATTTGGCAATACAAAAAACACCTCTATGAAGTAAAACCATTTTTTCATGCAATAAAGTTTGTACAATAAATACATTTTTTAGTTTTATTTCACCCTCTATGCTAGGGATATGCCTGTGTTATGGCGGGTGAAGTTTACAGATTGAATTAAAAATTCGATTAGAATCGAATTCTATGATGGTGTAGGTACAATGTATAAGCTCACATACATACATACCAGATATTTGCTTTAAATTTTGATTTTTTTTAATATATCATCAAAGTAAAAGCACCCATTGACAAACTACTTAAAAGTACTTTATTGGGACTTTTCTCTTTTCTGTAATATTTTATTTTATTTGATTTCCTGTAATATTGTATAACTTTTTTCTTTCCAATTAAAAAAAAAGATTGAATATTTTGGCCACAAATCCATAATTAAGTTTCGAATGAAATTGCGTGATATTTATACATACTACATATATTAAAAAAAGTGATTTTTCAGAATTCTAAATTTTGTGTTTTGAATCAAACAAATAAACTTAATTTGGGAGGCAGGTATGGGTACCGCCGCCCGGGAACCATTTATTGGATAACCAATACCTCTGCCATAGGTCGCCCCAAGTGGTTCGCTACGTTTCTACGTGACTCAGCAGGGGAGCCCGGGTTCATGAGGTGAGGTTTGTCCAGGTCTTGGTGGCCGATACGTCTGTCCACCTGCTGCGTGTTGGGCAGGATCAAGAGAGATTGGTTGTGGGAGATATTTTACCTTCAAGCCAGTATCTCTCAACCCATCGCCTTGCACCTCAGTTGAAGGGATGGATTAATTTATATAAATTATATTGCAAAATGGGGAGTGAGAGGTACACTTCAACTTTATGCTGATGAAACAATATTATTCTATCATAATACTAATTTAAACGAAATGGAAAGAGATTTGGCTCATCTAGCCGAGTGGCTGAGAATTAATAAACTTAGTCTTTATTAAAAAGACTCACTATGTGCTATTCGGGATTAAGAGAGAACAACGCCTAAACATTTCCCTTGGACTAAACAAACTGGAACTGAAGATGTCGCAAAGTATCTAGGACTTTTAATTGACTCACGGCTTTCATGGAAAAATCATCTTGACCATGTTAAATCAAAGATTGCTCAGGTGACCGGTGTAATGTACAGGCTACGCAGATTGCTTCCCACAGCCATACTGCGATCAATTGTACTATGCTATGATTCATTTCCACTTGGCATACCTTCCGGGTATCTGGGGTTTTGCTACCAAAAAATTGATATCGGAGGTACAAATAATCCAAAATAGAGCCCTACGTAACATTTTTGGCTTGCCGTGGGATACACATGTTAAAGATATTTACCGTCACGCACTTGTATTCCCATTTAAGATTGTTCCTAGATTTGAAATAACAAACACTATCTTAAATATTATTCAGTGCAACACCCACACAAATATAAAACTGAATTATAACAACGACGTTCACCAATATAATACACGACAACACAACAAACTACACATATCAAAAATACACTCAACAAAGTTCAGACTGAAATCATTAGAATACATTGCGTACACTAACTATAACAAATTGCCTGAAGAATTAAGACAGGTATAGGCCTCTAACAAATCTCGAAACGATATATTGAAATCCTATTTTTTCAAATGTTATTTGGAAAACGAGTCATAAGTAGGTACAAACTCTGTTCTGATAGCTATCCTGATTATCTCCAAGTACCAAATTTTGTACATCCAGATATGATGGGCGCAGTTTATATCTTTTTAAAATCTTATCATGTATTTGTTTATGTAAACATCTTGTATTAGGTCTGTGTATTTTTGAGCATGTACCTTTTATTGTATTTTTCCTGATTTGTTTTTTATGCATTTTTATAGTCCGTCATGGAGGATACTTGATTTTAACTTTGTGACACCAACAGTACATAAATCAAATGAGTGGTTATAATATTATTCATAAAATCTTATAAGACATGTTTCTGTAAAATGTTTTGTAAATTTTTTCTTCATTTATTGTGTCTGCATATTGGGTTGGGTTGGGTTTATCTTTTCAAATGTACCAATTGGCGATCCCTTAATGAGTTTTGATAACTCATGGGAATTCAACTTCGTTGTATGTTTTATTAAAAAAAAAAATTTAAAAAATAAATAATAAAATAAAAATATGTCCCTCACTCCTGAACACACTAAGCCCCAGATTCCTACCCATCCCTTAAACCTATTTCCTTCCCAAAACTTCCTCTCCTTCCTTTCCCTACAAAAACCCGCTCCACAGCATCCCCTAAGATGACACAGGCCCTGAGGGAAATTATTTTCCTCAAGGCCTCCTATGTGGAGCTAATATATAAAAAAAATATATATCGACATTAATGTGGTTGGATAATGGATAGTCTGTCACGTTCAAAAGTAAGTATAAACAAGAGATAAAACTAATGGTAAACTTACTATCATTACTAATCTGATGAGCGTCGGCGTCGTGCCTCGTCGTACCGATTAGTTAACAGGTAATTATTGTAGCTAACATACGTTTGAAAAGAAGGCAGATACTGTTAGTTTTGATATTTTTACTCATCGCGTCATCTATTTATAATCTTCAATTTGGGAGGCGGTAATGGGTACCGCCGACCCGGGAACCATTTATTGTATAACCAATACTTCTGTCGGTCACCCCAAATGGTACATTGTTCATTTTTATTTCACCCGCTATGCTAGGGATACGCCTGTGTTATGGCGGGTTAAGTTTACAGATCATCTATCTATAACCTTCAATTTGGGAGGCGGTAATGGGTACCGCCGCCCCGGGAACCATTTATTGGATAACCAGCACCTCTGCCGGGCACCCCCGGCTAAGTTTGGTGATTTAGAAGGGGTGCCCGGGTTCATGGGGTGAGGTTTGTCTAGGTCTTGGAGGAGGATGACCAGGACATACTGAACCCCAGATTCCTACCCACCCCTTAAACCCTTTTCCTTCCCAGAACTCTCCTCTCCTTCCTTTCCTTTAAAAAAACCCTCCACACAGCATTCTCAAAGATGACATAGGCTCTAAGGGAAATAATTTCCCTCAGGGCCTCCTGTGTGGAGCTTATGTAAAAAAAAAAAAAAAAAATACAGGAGGCCCAAGAGGAAAATAATTCCCCTCAGGGCCTATGCCATCTTCGGGGATACTGTGTGGAGGGTCTTTTTAGAGAATGGAAGGAGAGGAAGTTCTGGGAAGGAAAAAGTTGATATGCAGCAATCTGCTACTTCTGTTAGGGTACTTTAGAATGAGATTAATACAATTAATAACAGCGTTAGCTTCGATTATTCTCGACACGGAAGACCACTTCCGGGTGCACATCGACACGCGTTTTTCAACTACGGGTGCGATTTTAATTCACGATTACACGTAATTGACTCGATTCGGCCACTAAAGGATTATCCGACATTTTCCAGGATAAGATGCCTCGATCACTATTAAAGGAACAATTGTTCCGCTCGACTTTAAATAAAAAGAAACTCACATCGTTTTAAACTAGGCACTGTGACGTTCCCACCGGGTCTGAGCCCAACTAGACCCCGAGGGTAAGTAAGTGCGGCCCGCAAGAATAATCCGTTTTCTCTCTATTCGCGCCCATATACGGCTATCAAAAAAAACCCATCGACAATAATGAAATTAGTAATCAGTACCTGATTACAATTGTTATGTGAATATTATATATTTTCATAACAAAGTTATGAGGGATGGGTAGGAATCTGGGGTTCAGTGTGTCTCTATCCCTCCCACTGGGGTGCAAGGCAATGATCCGAGAGAGAGCTGGAGAGGTTAAAAGTTCTTCCTCAACTAGTCTCTCCCGATCCGGTCTGCCACTCAGTTGGAGGGCAAATGCATTCGCCGCCAAGACCTAGTCAAACCTCACCCCATGAACCCGGACACCTCTGTTTGAAATCACAACGGTGCTAAAGAAGTTTTTATTTCAAAATTTTCAAATAACTTGATGATTCCAAAGCGTTACTACTTTTCCGTTTGAAGCATTCATTGACGAAGAAATGGACGACAATGAAGTACTTAACGACGACGCGACGCGCGACGTAAGAGTTTTAAAACAAGAGACATTTTTTCGTAACCATATTCCTATGGTAAAATGATAAATGCTTTCATATCCAGCCAAATAAACTCGACAATTATCTTAGAAATACATGGATAGCTCATGTATAAACATAATTAACCAAAACAAAACTATCTTCTTTCGTAGCGATCATAGTATTTAGAAATGAAATTGAATTTTAAATTGGCGGTCGGTAAGAAAGGAAACTGTAAAGAGATTGCAAGTAAGCTCAATACAATCCCACTCAAGTTGCCGACGGATGACTAAAGCTTCCATGATTATATGTCAACAGGGATTCCCTAAATCTCTTTTGACGTGTTTGTATTATTTTTGTGATTGAGGAGGTTTTAAAATCGTCATAAATTTTGAAATTTCTAAATATTTTTACGCTTTCTTATTATACTTCAAAATCATATCCACGTCAAAAAACACTGAATTTGCTACTGTACTATTTTTAATTTAACCTAGAGGAAAACCAAAGACTTTTTTACATTAACTCCACACAAGAGGCCCTGAAGAAAATAATTTCCCTCGGGGCCTCTGTATTCTTTGAAGATGCTGTGTAGAGAGTTGTTTTGGGGAGATGAACGATTGAAAATCGATCTTGAAGAGACCCATGTTGTAGGAGGAAAGAAACACAGGCCGGCAAATCATTGCAAAGCTGAGCTGTTGAACTCAGGAACGAATCGTAGAAGCGACCAGTTCTCATGGTTTAACGCATCTACTGTTTAACATTTATTTAAAAAATTATTGATAATATTCTTTCGTAAAGAACAAAAAAACAAAGTGTGAAACATTCAGAAAACTAAAGTAGACAAGAGTGGAGAGGCTATGAAACACCGCACAAAAATGAGACCGATTAGTCTCTTTCGCTGGCAAAATTCTATAGATGTACGTGTTTATCTCTTTTAGTGTTGATATTTTTCGTTTCATGAAGTTTGAAATCGCAATGGTGTTAAAGAAGTTTTCCCTTCAAAAATAAATCACGAATTGAGGTGATATTTTCTTCAAAATTTAATTTTAATTCAATAAACTTGCAATCATAAATTGTTTTTGTAACACTACAAACGTATTCACAAACATATTTCGTAAGAAAAAAAAACTGTTTGTTCTTTTATGTTGCCTTTTGTCGTCTACACACTAAATACCGTTTTAATTATTTGAAATAGCAAATTAACTGCTAATGCAATCAATGTTGATAATAAGTAACAGCTAAGAAAGGAGAATTATTATTTTTATGAGAGATACGGTTAATGATTGATTCAGCACCAAATTTAAAAATAAAGTTTTCACCTCATTCGGAATTTCTTCGCAAATAAAGCTGTTTTGTTAAAATATTGTCTCAATAAAGCAGGACAGATTTATAAGATAAAACGAAATACAATAATAACATCTAGGAATCTAGTTTACGGAGCGCTAAGAGGATACAGTTATTTCCTCGGAACACCTCTTCTGTCCAATATCTCAGGGGCGATTCGATTTTCGATAATGCCCATACAAATATATGACACTTCAGAGTGTTCGCCGGACCGGAGCAATTCCTGAGTAGTTCGTAAAATATAATAATATATCATACAGTCTCCTCGCTGTTAAATTCTGCTTCAAACATCTCAAACACGCAGGGAGGGTCAGGGGAAAAAATGAGAGACAGACGAAAAATGAAATACGCAACCCTTTTTGGGCAGTTTTCTGTGTGCAGAATGATGCCTAAGCCATTACGAAAAGAGAAAAATAATGGATATTAGATATTTGCCTTCTATCCTATTAGACCTATGAGCTTCACAGCCCTGAGGTTACAATTTCCCTCATGGACTATCATCTTAGGGAATGCTGTATGGAGGGTTTTTTCAATGAAATGAAGAAGAGGAGGTTTTGGGAAGGAAATAGGTACCAGGGGTAGGTAGGAATCTGGGGGTCAGTGCGTCCATCTCCATCCATCTCTTCAACTGCGGGGCAAGGTGATGGGTCGAGGGATCCTGGCTGGGTGGTCAGAAGACCTCCCAAACCAGTCTCTCGCGATCCGGCCCGCCGCGCAGCAGGTGGGCAGGGACCTTGACAAACTTCACCCCATAAACGCGGTTACCCCTGTTAAGTCACTAGTGACCTATGGCAGAGGTGTTGGTTATCCAATATATGGTTCCCGGTGCGGCGGTACCCATACTCGCCTCCCAAAATGCATTTATTTTTATCAAGCTTAATTTTTAGAACTCCGTTAGAATTCAAAGTATTGCTTATATAAAGAGTGCTACTGGACTTATTTGACTTGGGGCGTTCCAATTTTTACCTGAAAGTCACAATTAAGTTGCGCAAAGTACTGGAAAGTCGCTTAAATACCCCTTTTTCTTGTTTTAATCGCGTTTGCGGTAATAAATAAAACAAGAGATTTCGAGAACGAAAAGGATAGCCAAGTTGGAAGATTTTAATTCCCTAGTTTTTTATCTAAATAAAGAAAAACATGTTACGTAACGCGTTGTTCGAGCCGTAAATATACGAGTACCTAAGAGAATGATTAGAGATTTTAGTCTCAATAGGTCAATAGGTCAATTGGTAGAGGCACCTGTCCCGTTTAGGCTAGGGGATCTGGATTCGAGTCCTAACTTTTTTTCACTACAATTTAGTAAAATAAATAAACAAAATAAAATGTATATATATATATTTTTTTATAAAGTTGTATAAAGTTGTTTTGTTTCATTTTTCTAAAATAAAATGTAGCCAAAGAAATAATGCAGTGAAAAAAATGGCTTATGTGTTAACCTGCGTTTCCCTCGTGAATATTTTTTGTTTTGATGTTTATCGCCCAGAGGTTGTATATAAAAAAATGCTTGTCAAGCTTTTAAAAGGCCACCCTCGGCGACTCGGGGTGATCTTGTTATTTACTGCTTTGTTTAAAATAGGGAAAAGTGTAAGAAAGAGGTGAAATGAGACCAAACCACCTCGTCTGCTGCAGACATTAGACATCCTGGTCTGCGAAAGAAAGAAAATTAGGACCTATCATCCCTTCACCCCTTCCTGTTTGTCCTTTTCTAAAAGGAGACCTAGAATTGTTTTGACATCGTGAAAGAACCATTAAAAACGAAAAAAAAAATCTGTTTTGTTACTTGGAAATAATTAAAGGAGTATAACGATGAAGATTAATTGGACGCTGGCATTTTTTTGACGTTATCTCCACACAGGAGGCATTGAGGAAAATAATTTTTCTCAAGCCTTCTTTGGGGATGCTACTAGAGGAAACCGGGCGGTGTTTTGTCCGTACAAAACTATTCACCCATTTTAATATAATATAGATACAGATCACTAGCGTGTTAGTACGTTTAGTTTTTTTTATAAATTACTTCTCATAGAGTTAAGACCCACAAAAATAGTTAAAATTGTCAGGTTTTAACGTTCACTATACAAACTAAATAATGTTATTTGAAAAATAGCAAAAAATAGAGAAAAATTATATTTACTAATAATACAAATATTAAAAAAAAACCTTAAAAATCTGTCCAGTTTTGGAGTATAATGTGAAATACAAACCCTCTATGTTGACGATTTTATTTAGATATTATCAGCCTGAGGTGCTGTACCTGTCGCTCAGTATTTGGGGGGGGGGCTAACAGTGACAGTGTCATCAACGGTTTAAAAAATATTATTTAATGATGGTCGAGGGAAACGTTTTGATCTCCCCATATTCCTACCCATCCCTCTTACCTTTTCCTTCCCAGAATTTCATCTCCTTTTTTTTAAAAAAAAAAACCTCCACACAGCATCCCCAAAGTTGACACAGGTCCTGAGAGGAAGTATTATACAGGCCTCCTATGTGGAACTAATGCAAAAAACAACTTTTTAAATTACCAAAAAATATTTTGGAGTCCTACCGGCGGCGCCAATGTAGTGCATAAAACGAAGCATCTTGGATAGGTATGGGTACTGCCGCCCCGGGAACCATTTATTGGACAACCAACACCACTGCCACAGGTCACCCCAAGTGGTTCGCTACGTTTGGTGACTTAGCAGGGGTGCCCGGGTTCATGGGATGAGGTTTGTCTAGGTCTTGGTGGCGGATACGTTTGCCCAAACACTGCGTGGCGGGCTGGATCGGAGGAGACTGATTGAGGGAGGCCTTTTGACCTCTCCAGCCGGATTCTCCCGACCCTTCGCCTTGCACCGCAGTGTGAGGAATAGATTCATACGTCCGTCACTCCTGGCCACACTGACCCCCAGATTCCTACCCACCCCTCATACCCTTTTCCTTCCCATATCTTCTTCTCCTTCCTTTCCCTTAAAAATCCCTCCACACAGCATCCTCAAAGATGACATAGGCCCCTAGGGAATTTTTTAACATCGGTGCCTCCTTTGTGGAGCTAATGTAAACAAAAAATCTTAGTACAGGGGTTTATTTGGGAACTGCTAATTAGCCAGAAAGGAAGAATCACGCGTTCATTCCTTTATATATGCAATGCAAGCATTCTGTCTCGCTTGCACTCCTCCTCTTTCATGCACACATTACAGCTGAATACTTCCAATATTATTTTATTTTTATAGAAGAAGATAACACTAATAATCTAAACGAAAGAGAACAAGACACAGAAAAATAGAAAAAGATAATGATCGCAACTGGGACTCGAACTCAAGAGGCTATCTGGGTTACAAAACAGTTCTTAGAACGATTGGATTGGATTGATTAGAACAATGAAAAAGGTTGTTGCCTATAATTGTCAATTATTATGACGGTTTGATGGAAGGTGGCAATGGCAGAATTGGTAAAGGCGCACGTCCCGGTTAGATGAGAGATTCTGATTTCGAGTGCCAGTTGCGACCGTTATCTTTTTCTATTTTTCTGTGTCTTGTTATCTTTCATATTGTCGTTTAGATTATTAGTGTTTTCTTCTTCTTCAATTATATATTAAACTAACTAACCATCACGCCGTTTCCCCGCAGGGGTAGGCAGAAAGGAAGGACCGCCAAACAATTCGGTCTTGGCACACACTCTTTGCCTCACTCACATTCGTACATCGTCTCGTACATACTCTTCTATTATTCTGACTTTTGACATGGCCCGTCTCAAGTATCTGATTCACTTGATCATGCCATGTCTTCCTCGGGCGTCCCCGATATCGTCTACCATTCACATTTGCGTCATATATTCTTTTTACACTACTTTCTTCGTTCATCCGCTCTACATGCCCAAACCATCTGAGGGTCCCTTTCTTTATCTTACTCATTATGCTTACGTCAGCCTTAGATTCTTTGAGGAAATCCACATTTCGCACACGATCATCATGTATGATGATCGTGTGCATAACCATGGTTTTACCACACGTATGCCTCAGGGATCTCATTTCAACAGCATAGAGTTTACTTTCATCCTTCCTCTGCCAGTTCCATACCTCACTGCCATACATCAGGGTAGGTACCAGGACTCCATTGTGGACTGCTAGCTTCGCTATATTACATTACATTGATACATTACATTACATGTATATGGGGGGCAAAGAGGAGTTACAGATTTCAAAAAATCACTAAAGGCCCCCCAGACCGAGCAGAGGGGCGGGGCGGGTTCCGTTAGGTTTGGGAAATGATGCCGTTTATGTTGGTGACCATGCCATGGTCAGGTAAGTACTGGGGCTTTGTTGTGGAGACGTTCTTTAAAAACTGAAAAATAGCGTTGTGGCTACGCATGGAGCTTTCCGGGTCCGGTTCGAGTTAAATCTTAATGACAGTTTTTCTCATCCTAAAACCATTCGGAAATGTATCAGTAATGTAAGGTGGACAGGAACTGCACATTCTAAAATACCAGTTGGGCGACCTAAAAGTGCGCAAACACCTGAAAACATCGCGGTAGTAAGAGCGTCAAATGAAGAGTCTCCAACCCAAGCAGCGCGGAAACATGTCGCTGCGCATGGAATATCTTCCAGAATTATAAGGCAAATCTTACACTCAGACCTTCATCTGTACCCCTACAAAATGATGCGTACACGGGAATTGAGCCCACAAGATTTTGTGAAACGTGCATGACGTCATTTTGTGATGCTTGCATTGCTCGGCGCTATTTTGTGCGCTGGCGACGAAGGATTAACCATTACCTTTATTGAGTTATTCATCTCACTATTGTGAGATGTTGGAGAACGTTAGGCATCCCAAAATGAAAGATTATGGCGAGGAACACGACACAGAAGCCTTCTGGTTTCAACAAGATGAAGCCATGGCCCATGCTGTTCATCGTTCATGCGAAATTTTGCAAAAGCTCTTTCCAGGTCACCTGATCTCTTTGTGGAGAGACATTATATGGCCCTGTCGCTCTCCCGATTTGACCCGAGTGACTTTTTTCTGTAAGGATACGTCAAAGCTGAGGTAAACAAGCTTCGATCTCGAACCTTCGAAGCTCTGAACGAGGCTATTGAGGACAGATATGTTGGAAAGAGTGGCCGAAAACTTCTTTGAAAGGCTCAATATGTATATTGCTCGCCAAGGCAGCCACGTCTGACGATATCATTTAAAAAATATAATGAAAAAAAAACGGCATCATTTCCACGACCTAACGGCACCCACCCCGCTCCTCTGCTCGGTCTGGGGGGCCTTCAGTGATTTTTTGAAATCAGTAACTCCTCTCTGCCCCACCCTTTATATATATATAAAAACGAATCGCTAAATGTGTTGCTAAGCGCAAATCTCGAGAGCAGCTGAACCGATTTTGCTAACTCTTTTTTTAGAATATTCCTTGAAGTACGAGGATGGTTCTTAAGGAGAGCAAAATTAAGAAAATTGCGCAGAAAATTGGATAATTTCACAAAACCTAACGACTATCGCACGTTTGACAGTTCGCGTGTTTGAGAATGACATTTCAAATCAGGATTCTATTTTTGAAAATCTTTTAAGTTGATAAATTTATTTAAAGTACGCACTTCACGTATAGTTTCAATCGAATCAAGAACTTTAGATATTTTAAATAGGTACCTATGTTAGGTTCCAAATTTAATATACATGAAAAATGGAAATTTGAATAAAGATTGTAAAAGGTGGCACGCTGGCTGTTTAAAAACTGAATATACTGGGATTGGGGAGAGAGGGGAAGTGGGAGGGGGGAGAGGGGGGAAGGGGGAGGGGGGGTTGTTGAGGGGGAAGGCGGGGGAAAGGGGGGTAAGGTGGGAGGTGGGAGGGAGGGCGGTGAGAGGGGGGGGGGAGGTGGAGGAGGCGGAGTGGGAACCCCCCTTACACTATGCGAGCGAAGCCGCGGGAAAAAGCTTGTATATATATGTATATAAGTTATAAAAAAATAGTTATTCTTATAAAAAATTTATTATTTTATTAATTTGGTTTTTTATATACTACTTTACATACTTTAATAAAACTTTTTTTAACGTTAATCAAGCATTTCGTATGCATCTTTCGATTTTCCCATGACATGCCAAATTGTAGCATGTCGTATAATTGTGACACTTTATGTAGGATTGTTGCGTTGAATGTGTTTTATAGCTGAAATAAAATAAAATCCAGTCACTGTAATTTGCCACAATGCCTCATTGTGCGCCTTACCCCGCCTGCGCCTGTCGCAGTCAACTTCATACATACCTCGTACACCTACGCCATACACTGTGCGCATTCAACTATTATACACTATGCTTTATGACCGAGGTTCTCAAACTGTGGTTCGGGAACGAAAATTCGGTGAGTTTAATTTTTTAAAAATGTGTGCAGTTCACGCGGTGGAACTAAAACCTTTAAAAAAACTTCAGTAGACAAGAGTGGGGAGGTCACGAAGCACCACACAAGGAGGATTAGTTAATCTCATTCTCTCGCAGGCTAGTTTGTGTTTGTTTCTTTTAGTGTAGCTATTCTTCGTAATTCATCGCATTCTTCGTTTCATCAAGTTTCAAATAACAACGGTGCTATAGAAGTTTTCACTTCAATAACTATTTCGGTTTATTGTCACGTAGGGGGTAGGTCTATTATTGCAAAATGATTATTTATGCATTAAACCGCTTACTCGTTAATACGGAATACTTT
The DNA here is from genome assembly GCA_929108145.2 of Limnephilus rhombicus. NCBI lineage: Eukaryota > Metazoa > Arthropoda > Insecta > Trichoptera > Limnephilidae > Limnephilus > Limnephilus rhombicus. Next base: position 51,724,663 of record OV815281.1, read on the forward strand.
TTATCCAAACAGTTAGATTAAGCTTTATTATTACGAAAAGTGAGTGGTTATGTCGGGGACCAAAGAGACCAAAAAACATGCAAAAACTATACATTTTAATTTTGTTAAAATTAACTCACTCGCGCGGTAACGCCATGTTTATTCATCGTTTTTATTTTAACATTTCATAGACATTTCACCAATGCTGCCAATCATTGAAAAAATATTTTTGCGTAAAACAAAGTGAATGCATCATTGACAAGTTTGTACCTGCATTTATAACAGTAGAACATGGAAAGAAATGTATTAAAATAATTACACAAACCCGCTAGACAAACCCTGCTTTGCCAACAAACCATTCAAAACCTGGGATGTTTTTTAAAAGTTTAAAGAATTTATTTTATAAGATACTTCCGACAAATGTCATATTTGATTGCCTATTGGTTAAAAAAGGAACATTCCGTATTATCCGTGCATCAAACTTCGACAACATGAACGTTCCGTATTATCCGTGAGGTGGACTAATGCCCTCGACTCTGTGCAGAAACGGGCGGTCCGTTTGATAGATTCTCCCATCTTAACAGACGGATTGCAATCTTTAGAGCACAGGCGTCGGGTGGGAATGCTATCCTTGTTCTAACTCGTTCTTATGTTCAACAGCTCGGCTGTGGAATGATTTGCCGGCCTCTGTGTTTCCTCCTTCCTACAACATAGGTCTCTTCAAGACCAATGTTCATTCCTTCCTCTCCTCAAAAAGACCCTCCACACAGCATCCCAGATTATTATTTTCCTCAAGGCCTCCTGTGTGGAGTTAATGTAAAAAAAAAATGCATATTTACCGCAAAATGATTACCAAAGACAAGAAGGCCTCTTGCATGCCATAATGGAGGGTATGACCGAGGGGACGAATTCTAGGGGACGCCCACACCGAGAGTACCCGAAGGACCTGCTGGTGGATGTGCGCTGCTCATCATATGCAGACTTCAAAAGAGCCGCACAAGACAGGGAAGAGTGGAAGAGACGAATAGATGAAATTGCTGCAAACCAATCCCAGGATTGAAACCAGAGTGAGAGAGATTACCAATTCACTGTTATATTATTATATAGTTACCACAGAGTCCCAACTGCTCCCAATCGTCTGTAGACTATGACAACCCCAATTGAGGTATGTTGTGATGCTGTAGGTAGTGATTAGGGGAAAAAGATGAGGAAAAGTATTGTGGGAAGTTTCTGGCTATTCAGATCTTGTCACTTTGAACGGCTAAAGCCATTTCAAGCAACATTTCAATTCTGAATGGTGGTTTTACACCAGGACAATACTGAGGGTACCTTCCTATCTTGAACGTGCCGCGAAATTATACTGTATAATATTTAAAATTAATAAATTATGAAAAAACAAAAAATTAAGCAAATTAAATTTCCTCGAAATCGAGACCTCCGGATTGCTAGTCGAAAGCCTTACCCCTTGACTACAGATGCCGTCATCATTGTTTTTTCTTTATTCATAAAATAACTTTTGATGGTACTAATTTTACGGGTTTTTCGTCTACCACACTAGGCACATGACCATATCATCAATATCTCCACAAGCTTACATTTTGCCTGCCTTCAATTTTAGCTTTTTCTAAAAATACGTTTCGTATTTTTAAATTTACTAGAGCGTACGCGGCACGCGTTGCAATGCCAATCAGAAAAAGAGTTTGTATGGTGCGTACACAAATAAATCAAAAGGTTTTCCGAAGCATGAGTAGGCCACCTACGGTACAACATACAGCTGTCCGTGTGAGAAGCATAGATTATCTAAATTTACTCCTGCTATCCCCTACTGCTACTACGCTACTACCTCCTTTGCACTCCCTTCCTCTCCTCTCAGGAGGCTCTGAGAAAAATAATTTCCCTCAGGGCCTATCCAGGGCCGTAGCTAGGGGGGGGGGCATTAGGGGGCAATGCCCCACCTTAAAATACCTGTACCCTACCTTAAGAAATATCATCGAGTATGATAATATACTACCAAACTGTTTGTTCATTGTTTGACATGATTGAAAAAAAAAAACTTCCTATTAGGGTAGCGTAGCGACATCTAACTAAACAGCTTCGAATTAACCTTTTTCTTTTTCTTTGCCACTTCCCACTTTAAGTGGGGTCGGCTCTCCTAATCAATCTGCGCCAAGACGACCGGTCTTGGGTTGTTGGATTGGGGAAATTTTGAGCTATTTTTGCCATGCTGGTCCACCATGTCAGAGGGGGGCGTCCTCTTCCTCTTTTTATTTAAGGTATAGCTAGCGCTTTATGGCACACGTGTTCTTTGTCTCTTCTCATTACATGACCATACCACCGTAAGCGACTTTCTGTTAGTTTTTCAGGAAGGGGGGCTACCTTGAAACTACCTCTTATATGTTCGTTTCGTATTTTGTCCAGTTTCGTAACCCCACCTGACCATCTAAGCATTTTCATTTCTGCAACGTGCAGTTTTTGGACGTGATTTTCTAATGCGTCTGTCGTAGATTTTGATGGGGTGAAACCGAATTGATTTGGTATGATTTTGGCAAGATCATATATTCGTTTATTCAGTATGGGTTCCCAGATTTTAAGAGTGTGTGAGATTAACTTTATGCCCCTGTAATTACCACACTGTGTAACGTCACCTTTATTTTTATGGAATGGTACAAGGAAGCTTTGCCGCCACGCCTCAGGAATTTTACTTCTGCCTATTTTATTAAATAGGTTTGTGAGCCATTATATCGCTACCATTCCTAATGACTTCCATAGATCTGCCGGTATCTCATCGGGTCCTACGGCTTTACAATTTTTCATCCTTTTGATGGCTTGCTTGACTTCATCTCTGCTAATCTCCTGGATCGGGCCCTCGACTGGAGGTAAGGGTTTGGAGCTGTTACTTGGATATTCTTCATTTAGAAGTTCTTTATAGTATTCGAACCACCTATGATTGATATCTTCGTTTGAAGTAAGCAGCGTCTGACTTTTACTTTTGATATACTTATTGGTTTTGATGTCTAGGGTTGATTTGTTTCTAGTTTTGGCTATTCTGAATATTTCAGCATCAGTTTCGGCATTCTCAAGGTTGTTGTAGAATTCCTGTCGTGATTTGGCTCTTGACTGCGCTACACATGTTTTAGCAGTTTTTTAGCTTTCATATATTTATCTCGATCATTGTCTGTCTCAGAGCGTTGCCAGACCTTAAAGAGATTTTCCCTGTTTTTGAGAGCTTCCTTTACCTCTTCGTTCCACCATGTAGGATCTTTTCCTGTACTTATGCCTCCTTTAGAAATGCCCAGTATGGACCTCGCTTCATTTTTGCAATGCATTTCAAATATAGCCCACATTGAGTTTGCATTTTCATAGTTGGCATTCCGATCGTTCACTAGGTAATCATGCAGTCTGTTTTTGAGAGATTCTCCTTTTGGGCCTGACAGTTCTTTCCACTTTACACAGTTCTTTCCACAGCTTCGAATTAACCAAAGAATCATATTATATCAATTCTTTATTCTGCCCATAGATGGAATTGAAGTAAGTGGTGAGAGGCTGTGGGCGTATTGCAATCACTGCTTAGGGGGAATTCCCAAACAGTTTGGGGATGTTATTCAACAGTTGAGTCATAAATAAACCAATCCCTAGATCGATATCTTCGGGCCTCCTCCATACAAAACGGTTTGTCATCAGATCAAGCATTTGAATACTGCTCGCTAACAACGTATGCAGGGACAATAGGGGTCTAGTTTTAGTTTATTATAATTGGAGGGTCGTTCTATAAAAAATCAAGAGTCCTTGTTAAATAGTAACCTTCTTTTACTTAGACCGGGCAGGTATGTGGTGGATAACCTCCAATTCACTTCGAATAAGAGAACGTTTTCCTTCAAAATATGTCAGCAGATGAATCCAAAACTGGAAATTTACATTCTGATCACAAAACTGGTTTTAAATTAAGGGTGAATCTGCTTGCGTGTCCGCAGATTTAATTAGTATTACTCTCATATAATGCGTATTATGGTTTTCCTACGAATTAAGAATTTTGTGGAATTTTTTTTTTTTTTTTTTTTACATTAACTCCACACAGGAGGCCCTGAGGAAAATAATTTCCCTCAGGGCCTATGTCATCTGGGATGCTGTGTGGAGGGTCTTTTTGAGGAGAGGAAGGAATGAACATTGGTCTTGAAGAGACCCATGTTGTAGGAAGGAGGAAACACAGAGGCCGGCAAATCATTCCACAGCCGAGCTGTTGAACATAAGAACGAGTCGAAGAAACGACCCGTTCTCATGTGACTAATGTCAACTGTGTACAAATGTTGGGCACGCGTTTGGCGTGTTTCCCGACTATGCACCGGTGCCGAAGGGATCAATGATGCTAGTTCCTTGGAGCATCTTCCATTGTAATACCGGTAGAACAAGGATAGCATTCCCACCCGACGCCTGTGCTCTAAAGATTGCAATCCGTCTGTTTAGATGGGAGAATCTATCAAACGGACCGCCCGTTTCTGCACAGAGTCGAGGGTATTTTTCAGGTATTTTGGAGCTCCAGACCAGAGGTGGCTGCCAAATTCAACCGTGGGGCGCACTTGCGATTTGTACAGGGTTAGCAGTTGTGTACTTTTAAAGTATCTGCGGGCCCTGTACAGTACGCCCAGTTTTTGGGAGGCTAACTTTACTCTGGCTTCGATGGAGCCCCCATACCTGAGCTGGTCACTTAGGGTTACACCAAGCAAATCAATGGAGGGCCTGTTCGGAAGATTGCTTCCGTTGAAAGAGACTAGATTTTCATTGCGATCCCTTTTAGACGTAATCAGACAAGATTGGGTCTTTGAAACATTAAATTCAACGAGATTATTTTTACCCCAAGAGAAAACACTCTCGAGGTAACCGTCCATTCTTTGCTTCAAAGCCTTACGAGCTGTTGGAGTTTGTGAGCCCTTTGGGGGCTTGTCAAACAAAAAGCTATCATGAACTGTACTGTCATCCGCGTAGCAGTGAATTGGTGCACATGACAAAAGGTCGTTGATGTGCAACAAAAACAGAGTTGGAGACAGAGGTTTGAAATAAAAATTTTAACTCCACTCGAAATATAAGAACGGTTTTCTTCGAAATGTGTCAGCAGATTAATCCGCTACTGGAATTTTGGCAGATCATTCGGAACATGAAACTGGTTTTAACCCAGGATTTAATCTGCTAAATCCTCAGCAAAGCTCAGATACTACACCAAGAACAAGAAAATGGTTTTCCTCTTACTTTTGTACTTGGAAAACATGGATGGTTTGATGATCCATTGGATTTGACGATCCATGAAACTTTCTTAGAATTGTCGCGCATTGCCCACGGACCTCTCTCAATCATTTTCACCAAATATTAGTCATAAAAAATCCAAGCGCAAAACAAAATTCGACCAGGACGGTGTTGCCAGTCGCTGCAGTTATCAAGATGACATTATTATACATTCATTTGAAGAAAGGGGATTCCCAAGGTTTGTCACAGAAAAAGTAATGAAAAATTCCGTGCCCATTTCAATCGGTCTGAATCATATATGCAACAAAAATATGATAGAAATGATTAAAATTTTAACAAGATATTATTATTATTTATTGTGAAATTTGGCCGCCCCTTAAAAGTGCCGCGCGCATCCCACCCCCCCCCCCCCCCTCCCGACCCAGATCAGATCATTTTACTTGCGCCCTACCTGTAATTACCGCTGCCCTATCTTAAATTCAACTCTAGCTACGACCCTGGGCCTATCTCATCTTTCGCGATGATGTGTAGAGGTTTTTTTTAAGGAAAGGAAGGAGAGGAGAGTTCTGGGAAGGAAAAGGGTTTAAAGGGTGGGTAAGAATCTGAGGTGTAGTGTGTCCTGGTCATCCATCTCCAAGACCGAGACAAAGATCACATTATGAACCCGGACAACCCTGCAAAATCACCAAACGTAGCGAACCACTTGGGGTGACCTATTGCAGTAGTGTTGATTATCCAATTAAGGTTCTCGAGGTGGCGGTACCCATTTCCGCTCCCCAAATTGAGACTGATTCAATTTGGAGGGCAGTGCATGTAATGTGTACCGCATTCTCTTTCTCTTTATGGCGCCATATCCCCGCTTAAAAAGACGAAGATGGAGAGTTTTTTTTGTAATACCTCACAAGAGTCTCAACTGACCTATGGCAGAGGTGTTCGTTATCCAATAAAGGTTCCCGGGGCGGCGGTACCCATTCCCTCCTCCCAAATTCCTTGCATGTCCTTTGCGTATATGCATACCCGTCCTCGCCCCATTTCCCCTCAAACTTCCCCTCCCATTCCGCGTCCCCCAACCTTCCTGTATCCTCTCCCCTCTAACATTTCATAATTTATTTCATCTAATTTTGTTCACAACCAAAAAAACGTCAAGGAAAGCTAAGAGTACAAAAAATACAGACATATTATAATTCAAGGAAGCTTGAATTTTTTACAGACGACTGCAAATTTTATCCCCCTTTCAGGTTTTAAATGCAAGTAATTGGTAATAGGACAACATTATTACATTAATTACAAACTTTCAGTAATCTTTGTCTCAACGCAACATATTTTGTTCCCTACCTTAATTAAAAAATAAAACATTACTCATAACTTCACCATACATATATTTAATAAAAAAAAATTTAAAATGGGACTTTCAAATCGTCTGTAAAAAAGACACCACTTTATCATAAGAGGTAAAAACTGTGGCCACTAGAATGCTTCGAGGGCAAAATATTGGCAAAGAATTTATTGTGGTCGGTGGATTGTTGGCGAAGAATTGTTAGAGAAGAGTTGTTAGCAAAGAAATGTGGTCTAAGATTTGCGGTCAAAGAACTGCGGGAAAAGAATGTTTCGAATATTTCTTCAATTACGTGCATTAAAGCTGTAGGCGGGTCGCAAAACTTTGACGTTCAATCGAAGTTTGCAATTCACACGCGGTAGAAGTGAAACCTTCAGAAAACTAAAGTAGATAAGAGTGGGGAGACTACAAAGCACTTTTTATCATTTTTAAATTCGAATTCCAGTTCACCTTTTCCTGTGCATTTGGTCATCTTATTAGTATTTGTGTTTTCTTCTTCGGAGTTGCTAGATATCGCTTTCTTTTGTGTTTTATTTTGCCTATTCATTTTGAAGTGGTTTAAAGATTGTATATTGATCTTAATTTTTTTTTGGATATTGTAAGATTCGATCCCTGTTGGGCCGAATGTCCGCAAAGGTTCGTCAGGCGCTTTATACCACTTCGCTAAAGGGGACTTACGTGGGACTGTAGATTTATCGTATTGTATTGGAACCGAGTACCCGTGATTTAAATAAATATTTTAATGCTATCTCATTCACATCTCGAAGAATGCAAGGATGATGTAAGCATAATGAGTAGGATTAAGAAAGGGACGCTCAGATGGTTTGGGCATGTAGAGCGAATGAACGGTTAAAGTAGTGTAAGGAGGAGTGTATGACGCAAATGTGATTGGTAGAAGAAGTGGGGAAGCCCGAGGAAGTCATGGCACGACCAGGTGAATCAGATACTTGAGTCGGGCCGTGTAAAGAGTGGTAATGATAGAAGAGCATGTATGATCGAGTTGTTTGGCGGTCCGTCCTCTATGCCTACCCCTGCGGCGAAACGGCGTGATGGTTAGTAAGTTAGTTAGTTAGTCATTCTCTCGCAGACTAAATCCTGTAAAGTGTAATTTGTAAGGTAATATAAATTTTGTGTAGGTAGAACCTATACCTTTTGTCATCCGACCGCTGTCTTCTCAGAGCAAGTATAACTCCATCGCAGGATAGTGGAGATAAGGATTTAGAGGTCATGCATATAAAAGACGCTTATTTTACTAGTGAAAATTAAAGTTATCTTTTTTGCAGTTTGCAAGGGAAAATTGAACAAAGGAAATTTAAATAAAACATAAATACCTTGAGCAATTGTTAACCGATGTAGAAAGAGAGAGTCAACCAATTACGTTTAATTTTAATACCGCACACGTCCCGTCGCCGTGACAGTCGTGACATTCCTCCAAAAGACGACAGCAATCCCCAAGACACCGTCCAGCACGTCATCCAACGGCGTGCAGAAAATCTCACCGGCCAAAGCAGAGCAAAGCCGCTTCATTCAAAGGGATTACACCCAACAACCAGGCACAGCAGATATACACCCATCAAGCGGTGTGTAGAAAATCTCGCCGGCCAAAGTAGAGCAAAGCCGCTTCATTCAAAGGGATTCCACCCAACAACCAGGCACAGCAGATATACACCCATCAGGCGGTGTGTAGAAAATCTCGCCGGCCAAAGCAGAGCAAAGCCGCTTCATTCCATCGCCCGTTGATTACAGATTAAAATTCACTTCCGCACGCGGTTCAAGCAATCACTCGGCATCCCGCGAGAAATTAAATAAAATAAACAGGCTTCTATGCCATTTGAGTCGTCATACGCTCACAGAAAGAAAAAATAAACTCATTCTAGGCTACATCGCACTAGAATTTTTGATAACAAAAAACTCTCCTCCAAAATCTCCTCTCGCCTCGAAAAATTACGTGATATCTTCCGCCATCTTTCCTCGAATCACGTTTCCGGTCCCCTTGCAGTTTGGCCAACCAACAAAGTTAAAAAAAAAAGAAAAAATAAATAAAGCATAGACAATAAACAGTACATATTTTGAGCAGTACCTGCTCACGAAATAGATATGTTACAATCCTATAGATGATGTCATCTATAGTTTGTCTCTTTTTGTGCCGCTCGTTTCCGTTTCATCGAGTTTCAAATCACAACCGTGCTAAAGAAGTTTTTACTTCAAAAATGTTTGGCATTACTAAAAAGTTTGGAATCTCTGCTGTGTGGGCTTTGCACCATGTGATGTATGGTAGGAACTACGCGATATGCGCTATGCAACTGAGGTAAACGTTTATTAGTCTACGAAAGTAGCAATTTCCCGCGATAAAGCGACAGTTCCTCACGCAGGTAGTTTTATTATGCCCTAAACTGTATTGTTTTGTGAGCTATGGGACTTGCAGTGTTTGCACGGTTTGAACACTGTTTCCCAACAGCAGAATGTCCTGTGAAATAAAGCTCTCAAATTGAAAAATAATTTAATAATCTCAATTATTATAAGTAATAATTATTAGCCTGAAACACTCATCTACATTGAACAAATCTACCGAGAAAAGATACATGCCGCCGACGGGGCCTTCTGATATCCGATCAACTGCTCTTTAACCACTGAGCTACGTCGGCTTTTCTCTACCCGCCAAATAATTCAATATATACTACTGTTTCATTCAACAATTACTGCTTATTACATTTTTCCACCTGCAAAGAACCAACTTTATTTTTATAAGGACGAAATATAAGACAACTTGTAATATCTTATTTGGTAGTTTTCCCCAACACATTTCAAGTAATCTGAATCGCATGAATTTACAGTACATTATAGTAATAATTTTCCCCAATTAGGAACAACAACAATAAAGCTAGTGGGCCTGACGGAATACCTGCCCTGGTATTGCAGAGGTGCGCTGCAGAAATAGCTCCAATTTTGACGAAGCTTTTCAAAATGTCCCTGAAGTCTGGCTCTGTGCCCTCTGGTTGGAAAGAAGCGATCATTCACCCTATTCCAAAGAAGGGTGACTGCTCCAACCCAGCCAATTACCGCCCCATAGTGATCACATCAGTTCTGTCTAAGGTAATGGAACGTGTGATCAACGACAAACTGCTCACATACCTCGTAAATAACAAAATTATTAACGACCGTCAATACGGATTCCGGCGGAACCGCTCGTGCGGTGATCTTCTCGCGTATGTGACGCATGTTTGGGGGCGGTGTCTGGAACGTTTTGGTGAGACCCAAACGGTTGCACTGGATATTTCCAAGGCCTTTGACCAGGTTTGGCACCGAGGGCTTGTCAACAAACTGCTTTCTTACGGACTTATCGCATCCTTGTGTAAGTGGATTGCCGACTTTTTGAGGGAGAGGTCGATTCATGTGGTTGCTGACGGTTTCACCTCTTCTTCGCATTCGATAAATGCTGGCATCCCACAGGGATCGGTTCTGTCACCGACTTTGTTTCTGTTGCACATCAATGACCTCTTGTCATGTGCACCGATTCATTGTTATGCGGATGACAGTACAGTCCATGATAGTTTTTTGTTTGACAAGCCCCCAAAGGGCATACAAACTCCAATAGCTCGGAGGGCTTTGAAGCAAAGAATGGACGGTTACCTTGAGAGTATTTTCTCTTGGGGTAAGGATAACCTCGTCGAATTTAATGTTTCAAAGACCCAATCATGTTTGATAACGTCTAAAAGGGATCGAAATAAAAATCTAGTCTCCTTCAACGGAAGCAACCTTCCGAACAGGACCTCCATCGGTATGCTTGGTGTAACTCTAAGTGACCAGCTCAGGTACGGGGGCTCCATCGAAACCAGAGTTAAGTTAGCCTCTCAGAAACTGGGCGTACTGTACAGGGCCCGCAGATACTTTAATAGTACCCAACTGTTAACCCTGTACAAATCGCAAGTGCGCCCCACCGTTGAATTTGGCAGCCACCTCTGGTCTGGTGCTCCAAAATACCTAAAAAAAACCTTGACTCTGTACAGAAACGGGCGGTCCGTTTGATAGATTCTCCCATCTTAACAGACGGGCTGCAATCTTTAGAGCATAGGCGTCAGGTCAGAATGCTGTCCCTGTTCTACCGGTATTACAATGGAATATGCTCCGAGAAACTAGCATCACTGATCCCCTCGGCACCGGTGCATAGTCGGGGAACATGCCAAATACGCGCCCAACATTTGTACACGGTTGACATTACTCACATGAGAACGGGTCGTTTCTATGACTCGTTCTTGAGTTCAACGGCTCGGCTGTGGAACGATTTGCCGGCCTCTGTGTTTCCTCCCTCCTACAACATGGGTCTCTTCAAGACCCATGTTCACTCCTTCCTTTCCTCAAAAAGACCCTCCACACAGCATCTACAAAGATGACATAGGCCCTGAGGGAAATTATTTTCCTCAGGGCCTCCTGTGTGGTGTTAATGTAAAAAAAAAAAAACTAGTTTTGATCAACAACACAACTAATCGCCCTTGAGGAAAAAACGGAAACCGTGCAACATGAATTATCCAATGGTTTATTTTATCAAAACGGTAACAGAACGCCAAATTCGGTTCTTAGTTTTGTTTATGCAGTCTATTTAAAATACATATCAATAAAAAAATGCATCTGCAAGGTGAATAGGTGATTTAGACAAAGTTTATTGATGTTCGATATTGGTCAGATTAAAACATCCCCTAAAGTACAATAATTTATTGGTATTTTGAAACCAGTGAATTATAAATATTTTTAATTAAGACAGGTGAAATGAAGGTTTGTATCATGCCATGAGAAAGGACAATAAAGTCACGTGATAATGGTCCCGGTTCATGAAACCAGACAAAATAATGTCGCAAGTTGGAAATAAGCTGTTTAGTTCTCTAATCAGCTCAGACAGAGCTAGAAAGTGCCTTCGCGTATTATTCCCTCGGGTGATTATATTTTAGTACCTTCTTCAATCTTAAGTTTGCAAACAAGTATTGTTTTATGCGCACCGTCTTGCATGTAATTGCATCTAGACTGGGGGCTTTGAATAATGATTCATTTTCATTTGTTACTAATAAAACAAGGTTCCTAGATTTCTGTAGAACTGATCACGAGCGTAAATATGAAGAAAAAATGTGCAGAAATGGATTGATCGTTAAAAACTATGTGAATTTATTGTCATTCACGAACACAAATTGCAATATATTTTCTAAAACCACGAGTTTTAATTTATAATTTAATAACAAAGAAGAAATACATGGTGTATGCTAACATACAAAGACAGATTACAGATGGACCCAACTTGTTTTTTTTCTTTTCTTGTTTAGTATTAATTTGTACCCTGATGATGCTTGAGCAGAGCGAAACCGGTCAGTAAAGAAATTGACTAAAATTCGTGGATTATCACAAAATAAATGTTTTCTTTAATAAATATGTCAAACCACAAAGTGATTGATTTTTACAACAATATAAAGAAAAATAGAATTTAATGTTATTTTCTAAATTTTGCACTAGGGTGATTCCATTATGGCGGGTGCTACACTTAGACGCATGTAAAGCTTCTTAATAATAAAACAAAAAACATTTTGAATGAAATTATTATTGGTAGAGCTACATTTTAACGGGTTTACTTTTTATTAATTTATAAGAATTTCATTTAAATATTTAAATAGTCAGGAGGGAGGTTCAAAGTGCGATCGCGGGTGCAACCAATTTGGCCCACCCTTTCCAGATCATAAGACAAAAACACAAAAGTCTGTTAATTGTGATACATTTATTATTTATTACTTGATATTTCGTAAGGCTTTAAACTAATCAACTAAAAAAATAAACAAATACATAGAAAACAAAAACAAGCAATGAATTATTAGCTTTTCACACACACGGGATGAAATAGAAACCACTCAACCGCACTAAAAACTTTTACAACTCAACTAAAAAGCTGGAAACTAAATGTAGGGAGATATTGACAACTGACACCACACACGGGATGAAATAGAAACCACTCAACCGCACTAAAAACTTCTACAACTCAAATAAAAAGCTGGGAACTAAATGTAGGGAGATATTGACAACTGACACCACACACGGGATGAAATAGAAACCACTCAACCGCACTAAAAATTTTTACAACTCAAATAAAAAGCTGGGAACTAAATGAAGGGAGATATTGACAACTGACACCACACACGGGATGAAATACACTTAGACGCATGTAAAGCTTCTTAATAATAAAACAAAAAACATTTTGAATGAAATTATTATTGGTAGAGCTACATTTTAACGGGTTTACTTTTTATTAATTTATAAGAATTTCATTTAAATATTTAAATAGTCAGGAGGGAGGTTCAAAGTGCGATCGCGGGTGCAACCAATTTGGCCCACCCTTTCCAGATCATAAGACAAAAACACAAAAGTCTGTTAATTGTGATACATTTATTATTTATTACTTGATATTTCGTAAGGCTTTAAACTAATCAACTAAAAAAATAAACAAATACATAGAAAACAAAAACAAGCAATGAATTATTAGCTTTTCAAGCAATTGCTTGTGCAATATCAAATTATCGCAGGTGCAACTCGTCTAGTTTAAGTGTATTTAAACATCAATAAACCCTGATAGATGAACGAAATAAGAAATCCAACAATGCTTATTACTAATCAGTTCACTTCTTATTCTATAAGAAGTGAACTGATTAGTGTGATAAGTGTGATATATTTCTTTTCGGTTACGTCAAAATTCAATCCATCAATCCTTTTCAAAAACAAAAAAAAGTTTTTTTTCTTATTTTGAAGAATTTCTTTTTATGTTTTGTAATTTGTAAAAGGTTCCGAATTCTTATCATCCCAATCACTTTCTGTTTCAGTGGTGGTTTTCGGAGATTTCAAAACCAATATGCATTTGAGACGAGATAGTGAGGTTCACGCCACGGAAATGCCATGGCCGTCTTCTGATTAGAAGAAATGTTTTGATTGAATGCCTGATTTATTTTTCAGCCCTTCCCATTTATCATCCAACGTGACCATATTTTTAAACTGCTTTTTTAATATAAAGAAGATATTTCAGAGAGACTGCGTGCCAAATTATAAAATTTCTATAAAAAAGGCTGAATATAATATTAACACACCTATTAAATATAAATCGCTAGTAATACACAGTATATATTATTATTGAAAGCATAAAAAACAATAAAATATATGATGAATCACACAATAAGGGTAGTTGTCAAAGAATTGTACCCGCGATCCGAACATCACAATCGCGGGTGCAACCAATTTGAGTCAATGTTTATTTCAATTCAGCTAACATTAAACTCTTAAAAACGTTTATTCAAGTTTGCCTGTGATTTCTTCTTACTTTTACAAAGTTTCAAAACGTTAGCACTTTATTTTTGTGAAAAACACAAACTTTTATATCTTTTGTATCGCGAGTGCAACAAGCTAACAGTGACTTCTTGCAGTCAATGATGTTTAAAAAATAACAACAAGTACTTACATCTTTCGGCACATAAGAATAAATTAATATTGTCACTACACGTTTAGCAGTAAAATATAACTTCAAACTATCGATAATAGCTGTTTCGCGCCAGTGTTGCACGGTGTGATGTTGCAGTTTATATACCGATTCTTCGAATGATAATGTTTCCAAGCGCGCCAAAAATTTCAATATGAAGTAAAATCCTATTTTTTCTTATTATTAAATATTGACCTTCTTCTTTGCACTGATATAAAAAAAGTAACAAATACTGAGATTTCAAAATTACTGTCGTGAATCGTCTATAGCGGAATCACCCACTAACTGATGGACACTGCCTTAAAGTTGATGAATTTTTGACTTCCTGCTTTCAGAACAGGTTTTTTTTATCATTTATTTATTGTAATATTTTAGTTATTTGTACGAAAGTTTACAAATTACGATTATTTAAAGTAATATATTTTATCTTGCTTTGTGAGGTTATAAGAATTTATTTTTAATGTATTTGTCGATGTAGTTTTAATGGGAATGTGGAAATCATAGGGCTATTAGCCTGCTAAGTTCTGTCGGCAAGCTGTATGGAAGAATATTGATTGAAAGGGTAAGAACGGAAACAAAGGATATAATATGGGATGTGCAAGGTGCCTTTATGAGTGGAAGGGGATGCATGGACCAGATTTTCTCCTTGCGTATGCTCACTGAGAAGTTTCTGGCGAAAAACCAGAAACTTTTCTGCGCCTTTGTAGATCTTCGAAAAGCGTACGACCGAGTCGACAGAAAAAAGCTATGGAAGGTGTTGTCTAAGTATGTAGTGAATACAAATCTCATACAGGCAATTGCGTACGAGGGAAGCGTTGCATGTGTTAGGGTGAACGGTGATTTTACGGGGTGGTTTGACATCACAAAAGGTGTTAAGCAAGGCTGCTTAATGTCACCATGGTTATTCAATCTATACATGGATAATTGTATGCAAGAATTGAAAGATGTGGGATTGGACGCGAAATTGAATAGTCTGAAAGTATGTTGCCTGTTGTATGCTGATGATGCGGTGCTAATTTCTAACACTATGGAAGATCTACAGTCTCTAGTATCTAGGATGAACGAAGTATGTATGAAGAATAAGTTAATGATGAATGTAAGTAATTCTAAAGTCATGGTGTTTGAAAGAGAGAGTACGAAAACAGTGTGCGATATAGTTGTGAATGATGAATACTTGGAGCAGGTGGAAGAGTTTGTTTATCTAGGTAGTATGTTTACGAGAGATGGGAAGGCTGATAGAGATATTGAAAGAAGGGCAAAATGCCGGTAATTCCATTAATGGAGGACTGAATGCCGTTGGCGCTAATCAAAAACTGTCAAAAAAAGCGAAGCTAGCATTCCAGAATGGAGTCCTGGTACCTACTCTGATGTATGGCAGTGAGGCATGGAACTGGCAGAGGAAGGATGAAAGTTAACTGAATGCTGTTGAAATGAGATCCCTGAGACGTATGTGTGGTAAAACCATGTATGATCGTGTTAGAAATGTGAATATCCGCAAAGAATGTAAGGCTGATGTAAGTATAATGAGCAAAATTAAGAAAGGGACCCTCAGATGGTTTGGGCACGTAGAGCGAATGAGCGAAGAAAGTAGTGTAAAAAGAATATATGATGCAAATGTGAATGGTAGAAGAAGTCGGGGACGCCCGAGGAAGACATGGCACGATCAAGTGAATCAGATACTTGAGACGGGCCATGTCAAAAGTCAGAATAATAGAAGAGTATGTATGAGACGATGTATGAATGTGAGTGAGGCAAAGAGTGTGTGCCAAGACCGAGTTGTTTGGCGGTCCGTCCTCTCTGCCTACCCCTGCGGGGAAACGGCGTGATGGTTAGTTAGTTAGTTAGTTTAAATGGTTTAACGCAGCGGCAGCGCATAGAAAAAGTACATCTCGGGATCATAGAATATCCAACAAGCAACCACGAATACAAAATTTGAACAAAAAAGCTTGCCATCCTGTGGTACTAAACTCGACAACTAAATCCCACTCTCATTTAAAAGAAATACAACAACACCATAACTTTTACAACTCAAATAAAAAGCTGGGAACAAAATGTAGGGAAATATTGACACCACACACGGAATGAAATAGAAACCACTCAACCGCACTAAATGTAGGGAGATATTGACAACTGACACCACACACGGGATGAAATAGAAACCACTCAACTGCACTAAAAATTTCTACAACTCAAATAAAAAGCTGGGAACTAAATGTAGCGAGATATTGACAACTGACACCACACACGGGATGAAATAGAAACCACTCAACCGCACTAAAAACTTTTACAACTCAACTAAAAAGCTGGAAACTAAATGTAGGGAGATATTGACAACTGACACCACACACGGGATGAAATAGAAACCACTCAACCGCACTAAAAACTTCTACAACTCAAATAAAAAGCTGGGAACTAAATGTAGGGAGATATTGACAACTGACACCACACACGGGATGAAATAGAAACCACTCAACCGCACTAAAAATTTTTACAACTCAAATAAAAAGCTGGGAACTAAATGAAGGGAGATATTGACAACTGACACCACACACGGGATGAAATAGAAACCACTCAACTGCACTAAAAAATACCACATAATATATTTATAATTATTTCTGCAACTTCATATGGCGTCAAGTGACGCCATATAAAAAATTACAGGTATGATCACTAAAAGTTTAGACAGTGGAGAAAAAACTTTGGCAATCTTCATAGACTTACAAAAGGCTTTTGATACAATAGACCACAAAATACTTTTTGCTAAACTTACAAAAATTGGTATGACAAATACAACACTAAACTTGCTAAAAAGCTATATGATGGAGCGTACACAGAGCGTTCAAATTAATAAGAGAAAAAGCGAACCTCTCCTAATCAACCATGGCGTACCGCAAGGAAGCGTACTAGGACCAATATTGTTTTTGATATACATCAATGATATCTGTAACCTAGAAACAAGAGGAAAAATTATTAGTTTTGCTGATGACACAGTAATTTTATTTAACGAAAAAGATTGGATAAATACTTACAAAGAATCGGAACACGGGCTTAGTCTCCTGCAAACCTGGCTTAAAAGAAATTCCCTCACGCTTAATGTTAATAAAACAAAATATCTTACATTTTCTATAACAGCCAGAGGGCAGCCGTCGGAGGACTTAAATCTCAAATTACACACATGCCAAGGAATTTATCAACAAAATCTAGGCTTATCATGCCTCTGTCCCACTATAGCACACTCCAAAAGCATCAAATATCTTGGAATTGAAATTGATGATAATCTCCGATGGAACTCACAAATTGACGTAATTACAAAAAAACTAACCAGGTACATATACTTCTTTAGAAACATTCGTAATATCCTCAACATAAACGATATTAAAAAAGTATACTATGCTTTGTGTCAATCACAAATAGAGTACGGTATAACTGGATGGGGGTCTGCCTTGAGCACTCACACAGAGCGACTCAATATAGCCCAAAAAGGAGTACTAAAGACAATACTGAAAGTTCCGCTTAGAACTCCGACGGAAGAAATATTTAATAACTTTCAAGTCTTCAATGTACAGAAACTTTATTCAAAAAATATTTTATTTAAACTGAAAAAAAACATATATGTATACTCCACTGCTTAACATAAATACTCAACCAGGGCAGTAAGCAATAACATCCTGGTTACTCCCAGTTTGAACACATCTTTTGGACAGAGAAATAATAAATTCCATGCTATGAAATTATACAATGCTCTACCAGATCTAATCAAAAATATAAAGGAAATGAATATATTTAAAACAAAAGTAAAAACATGGCTGAGAGATCAAAGTGATAATAAAATTACAAACATCATGAAGACGATATAAAGACAATCCATAACCAAATACAAATATTTAAAAAAAACTACAGGCCACCTCAGAACAGGAAATCCTAGTGAGGAGGTCTGTGAAAAAAAAAAGAATCTACACTTATACTATACATTATACATACATGTACAAACCTTGCTATTGAAACTAATAATAAATAAATAAACAAATAAATAATAATGAATGGATAACCACAAAGTAATAGCTACATTCAAAAATATAAATAAATATTATTCAAATAATGAAATTTTAACATTTTAATGAAATCCCCAGCACGGGAGATCCCAGTGCGACCATAATCTCTGCTTGCGACAAAAAATGAATAAAAAAAACATTTATATTTTATTATTATTATTATTATGCACCCCCTTTGTGAATAAGCTGATTAAATAAGGTCCAGCTTCATCGTAAACAACGCTACCACAAATTCAGACATGTATTTATAAATAACTGACTAAATAGCTGACCCGACGTACTTCGTACCGCCTCAGAATCAATGACTGTTGAATTAAATTCAGTTTTTTTATTAAGTTAAAAATTACACAATGAAGCAATTATCGATGCTCAACTGTCCGTGTTTTGTTTTTGTCAGTATCAGAGATGGCATTGTGTACGGATTTATATTTTTTGTGATTTTCTTACTTTTCCACTTACTTACGGGAAGTTTTCTAAGGAAGCGGGTACGGGTGCCGCCGCCCCGGGAACCATTTATTGGATAGCCAACACCTCTGCCGTAGGTCGCCCCAAGTGGTTCGCTACGTTTAGTGATTTAGCAGGGGTGCCTGGGTTCATGGGGTGACTTTTGTGCGGGTCTTGGCGGCGGATGCGTCTGCTCACCTGCTGTGTGGCGGACCAGATCGATAGAGACTGGTTGAGGGAGACCTTTTGACCTTTCCAACCGGATTCTCTGGACCAATGGGTCGAAAGGTCAAGGTAAAAGGTCAATTCCGGTCAAGGCTATAGCTCTCCACCACAGTTGAAGGGATGGATTCACTCCCGGATATACTGACCTCCAGATTCCTACCCACCCCTCATGCCTTTTTTCTTCCCAGAATTTCCTATTCTACCCTGCACATAGCATCCCCTAAGATGACATAGGTCCTGAGTAGAAATTACGTAAAAAAAATGCGTTTTATTTCAAAGATTTATTATTATTGTATTTTTCCTTTGGAGGGATGCAGAGACATACGTTCACGGTTTGTCTCATTTTCGACTATTGACATTTAGTGTGTAAGAAAGAGGGGCAGCATTACATGATTAAGAACAAAAGCAAAACAATCAGCGCTTTGATATTTGACGTTTTTGAATTTTTGGAATTCACGCACATATTATACCTATCACAATATTGCCGCAGTTCTTTCAAAATATGAGAATTCGTTCCATACAAAATGTATGAAAAAAAAAATTCTTCATAACTTTCTTTTTCGTGAATATTTGCGATGTTTTAATAGTTATTCTGTTATCCGGGGCGGAGACAAATCCAACAAATCAAAGATCATCAAAATCGGTCCAGCCGATCTCGAGTTATAAATAGTGTAAGTGATATGTTAACATTTGTGACATTACCTGAACAAACACATAACAAGTGTTATAAAACGTACCTAAACCTTGTATTTTAGTGGAATTATGGCACCACTAATCTACTACATTTATTTCCAACATTTATTTATTATCATTGAGAATCTGTGTATAAACTAGGTAACACACTAATACTTTAAAACTTGTGACATTTATTTTTCACAACTTTAACATGACTTTTGGTGGCAACGTGTATTTAACGGTAATATACAACCCCTAATGTGCTGTGCTACCATGAAATTTATATCGTTTAAAAAATTCTTAAGTCGATTGTTCTTTTACTTTAACGTGGAGCCCCAATTTAAGGATATATTTTTTTAAAGTACTGTAAATATTTTCTCTATTTAAATTTCTGTAAAAGACATAATAAAAAATGTACAACCATGAAATGTTTTTGTGTTTAATTTGTAGAACTTCATTTTTTTATGTAATTTAATTTAACTTTAATAATGTCGTTATTATTAAGTTCAGCAAGTGTTTTAGTTTGCATTTCTCAATTATTTTTTTAGCAAATTGGTTTAATCGGTAATAAATCAATTAAGAAACCTTGAAAAAATTAAAATTTAGATTTGTATAAATAAGTCGTTACAAGGTGTTTTAAACATAGTTTAAAAATGGCCTTGTAAGCCGTAACAGCTGTCACAAAAATAAAAACTAAAATACTTTCGGTGTTTTTTGATAATCTTATTAAATTTCATTTAAATTAAACAAAAAAAAAATTAAATGTATACGGGTGGCATATACATAATAGGGTGGATCGCCATTGTATCGCTATTAGAGATTTTTTTGTTTATAAATCAGTTTTTGCGGGGTGCGGAATAGATGCTCTAGGTCAGGGATGGCGAACCAATGGCATTAATGGCACGTGACACAATATTTTGGGCACGTCACTGATCAGTGATCACAAAATTTATTATGCACTACGAAAAAAAGTGTGAAGTGTATAGTAGGTGAACGAGCGAACCCGAGTGATCCCTACGCTACAGAATGTTCGGGTGCGGTGCCCGGAGTGGCGGAGGGAAGCGCTGCAAACATCGCGAGTTTCTATTGCTAATGAATGACGCATAGTTATAACTAACTAACTAACCATCACGCCGTTTCCCCTCAGGGGTAGGCAGAGAGGATGGACCGCCAAACAACTCGGTCTTGGCACACACTCTTTGCCTCACTCACATTCATACATCGTCTCATACATTATCTTCTATTATTCGCCATCCCTGCTCTAGGTACATACAATTAAGCATACAAAATATCAATTAAAAAATTTTGATGACAAGTACTGCCCCAAAGCAGTTGAATTATTTAAAATCTGGTAAAAAATTGTCCCTTTATAAAACAGTTTTTTGTCAATATTAATACTAATTTTTACTTTAACATTTCATAATGAATAAAAATTGCCGCGCCATAAATAATAAAATTTAAAAAATGTGAAAATATTTATTTAGATAGAAAAACTAACTACTAAGCAAAATGAGAGCAATATGTTAAGAAAAATAAAGCGCAAACTATACCAAGAAACACAACAAACATCTTTAGATCAATCGTCCACATCTCGCAGTACAGTTTCAAGTTTTACTAACGTTGATCTTCCAACTGACCAACAATCTTCTACTTCTTCTTACGTAATAAATCCAACAGACAGTAGACTATCTGTTGTATCCAGAACATTGGATCGATACAGTATTTCTGATCGGGCAGGTGCTGCCATTGTCTGCGCTACATTGCTGATAATCTAAAATACGTGATCGATCGTAATAAGATTCGACGAGCTAGTGCCAAAACTAGGACCACACTGATTGCCATCAATCAGCCCCATTTTGATTCGTGCATT
Source organism: Limnephilus rhombicus (assembly GCA_929108145.2). NCBI lineage: Eukaryota > Metazoa > Arthropoda > Insecta > Trichoptera > Limnephilidae > Limnephilus > Limnephilus rhombicus. The sequence continues at coordinate 51,745,974 of OV815281.1, forward strand.
TGCATATCGTTTGACGGTCGAAAGGATAAAACATTAATCATGGAGGATGGACGCAGAAAGGTTGTGATAGAAGAAAATATCAGTCTTTTGAAATAACCTGGCTCACAATACATTGGCCACATAGGCGTTAAGTTCGGTGATGCTAAAACAATAGCTCACAAATTGTTTGCATATTTTATGGCAAAATCCATTGATTTAGCGTGGATCGTGGCTATCGGATGTGACGGAACAGCAGTAATTACTGGAACTAAGTCTGGAATTATTCGACTTCTTGAAGGAAAGTTCCATCGTCCACTTCAGTGGTTGGTCTGTCAGTTACATGCTAAAGAGTTAGGTTGGGACAACTTTTCGAATACCTTGATGGAACGACAACAGGTCCTAGAAGCTTTAGCGGCCAATTAGGAATGTTACTCAAGAACTGTGAACATCTTCCTGTGATAGAATTTCAAGCAATAGAATGCAACTTACCGGACATTACAAAATCCCGTGACGACCTTAGCACAGACCAGTTGTATTTATTGTAAATGCGACAAACAATCGCCGAAGGACAATGTAACGAAAACTTAGCGAAAAGAAACCCGGGTAAAATCTGTCATTCGCGTTGGTTAACAACAGCCAAAACTATTCTCCGACTTTACATTTCAACCAATCCGACAGAAAATCAAGTGATATTGTCTGAATTTGTGCTAAGAGATTATGCTCCGATGTGGTTTAAAATTAAAACACAACCTTCGTGTATTTACGGGGCGAGACACCTCCACAAAACCATAAAATTGTCTCGTTACCTTCCAGAGCATTTGAAAAAGGTGGTAGATCCCATAATTCAACGCAACGGGTATTTTGACCACAGCAAAAATATACTTATTAGTATGCTAAACGACGAACGAAGACAAATTAGAGAGTTGGCTCTCAGACGGATTCTAAGTATCGGAGAACGTATGTCAGAGTTCTCTCCAATAAGAGTATTTAAGCTACCTACTTTTAATTTTAACGCTGCACACTATATTGACTTGATCAACTGCGAAAAACCATTAGAACCACCTCTTACAAAACTGATATCTAGCAAGACAATAATTGATGCCATTGCAGACCACGAACTTATCGACTCCAACAATTTTTGTAAGTTCCAATTGATGCCCTGTCACACGCAAGCCACGGAAAGATGCATCAAAGTGGTAACGGCATCATACTCTGCTATTTGCGACCCTGAAAGACGTGAAGGGTGGATACAAAACAAGCTAGAATCTTGTCTATAATGCCAGTATTCAATTCGAAGAAGGACTATAAAACTCAATAAATTTTATAATTTTTGACTTTATTTTTTAAAATGGTTTGTGATTTTTTGTGTAGCAATGGTGCTTTTGTTTTTTCTTGATTAGTTGATAATATTTTTTATATTTTAACTACTTTTATTGAGAAAAGATTAAACCCTTCTTTTTCTAGTTTCTCGCTGTTTTTTTTTTTAATTTGAATTGACTTGGCGCAGTACTTGCACTCAAAATATCTTAATGGGGGTGTATGGCGACACATCATTATCAACTTCGCCATCAAAAGAAGACACGAGAAACATCTAATATTCGCGCGGCGCCGGCACTCGCCTAGGTACCTACCGTACACGCCGGTGTACTTTGCTCACCTGCCGCGGCCGTCTCGTCGATTAAAAATATCGCCACCGCCTAGAAAGGTCTGGAGTTTATAAGCCGCCTGAATATTCAGCACCGGGTATGTTCCAGTACCTTCCAGTGTACACATTGCCGGCGAATGGAAAATTACTCCACCGGTCGCGCTGGTATATAAAGCGACTCAACTCGGCGCTCGGGCAGTCAGTCCCAGACCATTAGTCGGTCAACAAACCAACATGTTATAGATCTCCGCACAAGTGCTCCTGCATGGCATCTCTACGCATCCAGGGCAGCTCCCCGAGTTCCATCACCACGTCTCAGCTATTAAGGCCCATCGTGTCTTCCGCTCCGCAGAACAGCTACATCCCGCGACTTACAAGGCTTGCGTCACCTTCAGTCCAGGGATCAGCTCACCATTTCATGGCACCCCGAAGCGCACCGTGCTTCGCTGCCATGGAAACACGCTCCGCCTCGCCAGGACTACCTGCTGATGGCTCAGCTCACCGAGCCACTCACCGTTCATCTCCGCGACTCAAAGCGTCGAGCAACAGCCTGGAAGATAGGTCATCTCCACCGCCAAGGTGTTGAGCAACTCGCTGACCTTCACCACACCAACTCCATCTCCTCCGAGCGCCTGCAACATCTCATCTACGGCACTCCGCATTACATCATGTTACCGCTTCACCGACCCTCGCTACGTAGCCTAATAAACGACTGACTCACTACACCTACGGACGCCTTTTATTTCTTGTCCCGTCTCTGCCGATATGAAGCGTTCCGCTCCCTCCCCCAGCGCATCCGGTAACACCGTAAAAACGAGGGAATCGGTAGAGACGCATCAGCACGGACGCACCGACCAGCAGCATCAACCCGGTTTTCCTGCGACTCCTGGCATCATCTTTCAACTCTGTACTCCGTACACTGGGAAGGGGGTGTGTGGCGACACATCATTATCAACTTCGCCATCAAAAGAAGACACGAGAAACATCTAATATGCGCGGCGCCGGCACTTGCCTAGGTACCTACTTATGACGGCCGCGATGTACTTTGCTCGCCTGCCACGGCCGTCTAGATGAATGATAATATCGCCACCACCTAGAAAGGTCTAGAGTTTATAAGCCGCCTGAATATTCAGAACCGGGTATGTTCGAGTACCTTCCAGTGTACACATTGCCGGCGAATGGAACATTACTCCACCGGTCGCGCTGGTATATATAAAGCGACTAAACTCGGCGCTCGCTCAGTCAGTATCAGACCACCAGTCGGTTAACATCGCAGCATGTAACGATCTCCGCACAAGTGCTCCTGCATGGCATCTCTACACATCCAGGGCAGCTTTCGCGAGGACTCCTTTACGTCTCAGCTACAAGGCCCATCGTGTCTTCAGCTCCTGAGAACAGCTACATCCCGCGACTTATAAAGTTTGACGCCAACTTCAGCCAAGGGATCGGCTCACCATTTCAAGGCACCCCGAAGCCCCACCGTGCTTTGCTGCCATGGAAACACGCTCCGCCTCGCCAGGACCACCTGTTGGTGGCTCAGCTCACCGAGCCACTCACCGTTCATCTCCGCGACTCAAAGCGTCGAGCAACGGCCTGGAAGATAGGTCATCTCCACCGCCAAGGTGTTGAGCAACTCGCTGACCTTCACCACACCATCTCCATCTCCTCCGAGCGCCTGCAGCATCTCATCACGGCATCCTGCATACATCATGTTACCGTTTTACCGACCCTCGCTACGTAGCTACAATAACCTTTTATTGTAGCTACGTAGCGAGGGTCGGTAAAACGGTACTGACTTACTACACCGACTGACGCCTGTATTTATTTCTCGTCTCGTCTCTGCCGATACGGCCCGCTCCCTCAACTGGTGACCCCGTTGACTCTGGTGACAACTAGTTGACAACTGGTGATTCAAGTTGAGGGAGCGAGCCAGATCGGCAGTGTTTTTTTTTTAATTTGAATTGACTTGGCGCAGTACTTGCACTCAAAATATCTTAATGCTGTCATAATGACTTTTAAAAGTATCCCCATAGAGCATCCATTCCACACCCCGCTGCTAAGAAAAACAAAAAAACAAAAACAAAAAAACAAAAAATCGATCCACACTTAACTCATCTGTTTAAAAATAAAACACGTACATTTTATGAAAATATCCAAAATATTGTAAACACATGGCACAAAACCAAAAAAACTCATACAAGCACCTAAAACAAAAACACAACATTTGGTCAAAGAAATTTCAAATACATTGCGTCTAAAATATACAATAACCTACCTGACAAGACCAGACAATCGAATAATATTAACAAATACAAAATCCTGATCAAACAATGGATCATCGAAAAAGGTCGTGCAATAATTAGTCACATCACCCAAATATAATCCTCTAACTCATTATTGTTACCACTAACCAACCTGAAAATGTTTGTCAAATATTTTTGCTGTGTTGAAAAGTGTACTTTATTTAATATTTATAAAATATTTGTAAACTAGTATGTCTCGACACAGGATTTCCTAGTGAAACAGGCAAGGCCAAAATATATATAAACCTTTTTATATAGATGCACATAATAAATAAATAAATAAAATAAATATATAACACACAACGTTTTTGAATTGCTTGTACAAAGTGTAAAAATTTGAAACTGGATTAACAAGTGATACAAAATTTTCTACTTTACCGAACACCCCAACCAGAACAGTCTTTTCGAGGAAATATATTTTTGAAGCTATCATGTATCATTTTGAATAAAAAATGTAAAACCTTTCACGTTTTTCGGGAGACATCTTTTGGGTATCTTTTTTGGATTTGTAGAGAGATAAAACGAATGCATTGTGTTAAAAAAACAAATAAAGGTGTATTTTGAACATTCATCATATTTTGATCAAAGGAAAGATACATGTGTTCCTTGTGCCGTAAATCAATTTTTCTTATCTCGTTGAATCGGGCAGACGGATGGAGGAACCGGAAGAGCGTCATCTGCTGGAGAGGATCGTGTCATCTTCTCATATCTGCTGCGGCCCTGGTAGCTATTTTCTTGCGAGATAACATTTGTCATGGGCAACGACCGAGTATTATCTAGACAGGACTTGTAAAATTAATACAGAAACCATAAAAGTTGGTTCAAGGTTTCTTGGTCTGCGCGAAGCAAATTTGCCTTCCAGAAAGTTCGACCCATGAGCGTTGTGAAGATCATTTTTTCAAACACGAATTTCAGCTTAATTTTAGGTAGGTACTAATAATAATAATAATAATAATAATTGGATAATTTGTAAAGCGCCATTTTTGTGAAAAATCACTTCAAGGGCACTGTACAATTTATTATGAATTCTTAGCCTCTATTTAATTTTGTTATTTAAAAATAGATACAGAAAACATACTTACCTATCAAGTCTCTTCCGGTAAACACACTTTAATTAGAAAGTTTATGCTTGGAGAAGACACGGCTTTAAAAATCATTATTCAGATTTAGATCTGTTAAAAATTCAAACCTGTCAAAAATTTGAACAAATGATACACACGTTTGAAGTACGGAATAATTTTTGTCAGATATTAAAATCAAATTAATTATGGTATCCATTTTACCACTTGTCTGATATAATTTCATACTTATCAGTTCCAATTTTTTAAAATTTCAGGAAAAATGAAAAACTACGCTTCAGGTAGGAATATTTGACATAACGATTCAAGCACCGCCAACCGAATTAAAACATTTTATAATAAATGCTTAATTTTCATTTATGACAGATAACGCTTTGTCAAACGACGTGATTATCCAATAAATGTTTCCCGGGGCGGCGGTACCCATACCCGCCTCCCAAATTGCACTCACTCGCCTCTTTGCACACAAAAAACGATCAAGAAAACGTAATTCAATAATATTATGAAACAAAAAAACTTTAAGTTATCTAATATCTATGAAATAAGCTGATCTTAGAAGTTCCATCTCAGAGTCATATTAGAGAGAAATTTTAAATTTACAATAATAATGTACTTATTTAAAACTCGTGTGCAAAAATAAACTAATCATCAAAAAAATAAATTATACGTTATGGAGCAAAGTGAAACTTTCGTTGAAGTAAAATAAAAGGTTTTAAAAATGTTGGACGCATTTTGTTAAAAAAAAACCTTTCGGGAATCACGAATTAGATCAGAGTATTTTGAATCAATTTTCTGGTATCTAAAACATAGCGTATACGTGTTTTCCTTTTAGAGATATTTTCCTTCCGTTATTCTTTCCCCGCCAGTTAGTACGGTGGGGTAGGTATATACTCCAAGTACGGTAAAGTATAGTAGGTCGGTTCGTGGGCCTGAGTTTTCATTTCACGGGGGCCTTTGCTGTGAAAAACCTTATTAACTGAAAGCGGGAAAATTGAAAAGCTATTGAAGGAAAAGCCCCTGAGTGGTTTGTTCAAATCGCTTTTCAAAGCTTGTTTGTTGAATTAAGCTGCTCGACAAATTATATACGCCTACTACCGGAAAAGCGAGCATATAATAATATTTGCAAATCATTCGAGCTGCTCAAAAAATTAACATAATTATTCAAATTAATTATTATTTACCGATATTTAGCAAGTTTCTACAAAATTACCGCGTTTTTAGCGTGTTAATTACCTCGTGTTTTATAAATTTTACTCGAAAGGTATTGAAGTTTCTCTGATGGCATAGGCCATCTTTGAGGATTTCATATTCATTTCATTTCATACTTGAGGGTGTATTCAAGGAAAGAACGGAGTTCATCAGAATTTTAAAAGAAACCCATGTCAACACAGGTAACCTGAAAAAGATGGCGCAAGTGTGATCGTGGGTCACTTGTATAACATGACATCCATGCGATACTTCTATATCAGATCATAATATACTACTACTTGATGTAATTCACACATATATTAAAAGTACATCCTTAAAATCATCCCAAAAATATACACATATTAATCTTGATAATCTAAAGAATGATGTCATCCAAAATCCTTTTAATCTTAATATGAATAATGACTCAGTATTAAATTATGATAATCTTGTAAACTACCTCACAAATAAAATTAATTCTAACAGCACCACTAAAATTAAAACAAAAAATATAAATAATCCAGACTGGATAACCAAAGACCTTATAAAATTGATCAACAAAAGAAATAAATTGCATCTAAAATTAAAAAGACAACCCAATAACACATTATTGAAAGCAGAATTCCTAAAAGTAAGAAATAACATTACTACAGAAAAACGAAACTTAAAACAAAGACACTACAGTGATCTTTTTAAAAAATGCGAAAATAACAGTAAAAAAACTTGGAAGTTAATGAATAACATTCTTAAAAATCAGTCTAATACTTCGAATAATTTTTGTACTAAATTAATAATTAATGATGAAATAATCACTAACAATGTAGAGATATGCGACCACTTTAACAATTTCTTTTGCAACATTGGCTTCTCCTTAGCTAATAATATACGTAACAATGTCGTACACAAACCGGCCAATGAAATAACATTAGTATACGATAGTATAGAATCTTTATATCTTCAACCAACAACAGAATTAGAAATAAGCAAAATATTAAAATCATTGAAATCAAATGCGAGTGCCGGTTACGATAAACTCAAATACAAAACAGTGCTAAGTCTCTCAACGCAATTGGTTCCTATATTATCAAAATTGATTAACCAATGTTTTAAAGAGGGAATTTTTCCAGACAGCTGTAAAATTGCCAAGGTGATACCAATTCACAAAGGTGGGTCCAAAACAAATACCTCAAACTACAGGCCCATCTCAATCTTACCAATCTTATCAAAAATTTTTGAACGTGTAATTTACGAAAGATTAAACAATTTCCTATTAAAAAAATCATTCTTTTATAAAAAACAGTATGGCTTTAGGAAAAAATCAAACACACTTGCGGCAATAAACGACTTAATCAGTAAACTTAGGAGTGGTATTGATGGTGGAAATTATATCTTATCTATACTAGTTGACCTTCAAAAAGCCTTTGATACGGTAAGCCATGATATACTTCTCAAGAAACTCGAGAAACTTGGTGTAGTTGGTCCTGCTCTTAACATATTCAAATCATATCTTAGCAATAGAAAGCAGTTCGTAAGCATTAACAATCAAAATAGTAAGCACCTTCCAATAAACTATGGAGTTCCGCAAGGATCCATACTAGGGCCACTACTGTTCCAAATCTATATCAATGATATTTCTCAATTAAAATTAAACGGTGAAATTTTCTTATATGCAGATGATACTGCAATATTCTACTGGGGTAAAGATCTAAACATACTTCTAGAAAATGCACAAAGTGATCTAGAAAGAATTTGCGGTTGGCTCCAATCAAATATCCTAACAATTAATATTAAAAAAACAGGATACATGATTTTAAGTTCAAACCGTAAAATAATTCCTCCACATGTACCATTAAAAATTGAAAATAACGATTTGCAAATCCTAAAACAGGAAAAATATCTTGGTCTGTGCATCGATAATCATTTAACTTTTAAACAACACATTCAAAATGTAAAAGATAAAATCACACCCTTAATTAGCGTTTTTAGCCGGTTATCATATCTATTACCAATTAGATTAAAAAAAAGTTTATACTATAGTCTCGTACACTCACACCTAAATTACCTGATTGAAATCTGGGGAAATGCGTATGAAACATACATCAATGAATTACAGGTAATTCAAAATAAGATAATCAAAAAACTATTTCACTACGAATCCAAAACATCCACAAAAAAATTATATTTGGAAACAAAACTGCTAACATTAAGAAAGCTATACGAGTACAATATATGTGTCCTTATATACAAAATAAATAATAAACTCATACATACAAACACAGAATTCATTAAAACGTCCCAAGTACACAAACATTTTACACGACAACACGATAACATACGTTTAAACACCATTCATACTAACTACGGTAAACAATCAATTAGTTACGAGGGGGGCAATTTATATAATTGCCTTCCAGATGATATCAAAAACGAAAAAAGTGTGTGCAAATTCAAAAAAAAATTGTTCATGTTTATTCACAAAAAACAAAGTAGTGATAGTGAATAATATCGTATGGTAATATAATATCATGTTAGTATTGCAATCTAATTTAATCTAAGGTTATGAAATGTAAAAACTGTGTAATGTAAAAACTATGTAATATAATGTAAAAAGTACATAATTCAATATTCTAGTTAAGTAAGTGAAAATGTTATTTTCTTTTTTACTGGAATAAAAACTTATGAAAAAAAAAAAAATACGGTTGAAAAGACACAATGTTAGGGATTTATAGACATTATTTTATTTTAAATACAGATTTCAAAGTGATGAACACTTATTATATCTTAGTGATGAGCAGACATTTTGATGTCGCATACCACGATGTTTATTGCTAATAAATGATTTTTTATTGATAAATGAAACAATGTTACTTTTTCGTTATTTGTTTTTGGGGTGTTATGCCGTGTTGCGCTACCTCTTTCTTTAGCCAACGTTTCGGACATCGTTGCAGTGTCCATCATCAGGGCAGATCCGGCAGATCCGGTAGATGTGTAAACAAATAACGAAAATGCTTTTGGCCGTGAAAATCTTAAAACTTATCCAATGTTACTTTGTTTGAACCACTTGTATATTAACCACTTGTATCGTATACTGATTGGACAATTACAAAATAGTGGTGGGAACAATGTATTTATTTATTTATTTAATGTTTCTTCACACTGCAGGTAAAAATGTTTACAATACAATTTGTTACCTCACTAGGACAAGCCTGTGTTGAGGTTAACAATAACTATACAAGTTAACAAAATAACACAAAATTATACAGATTAGAAAGAACAAAATTGTTGTATTTCTTACAGATTGAGATTATGGGTACCTACTAAACTGATGGCGCTAGGTAGTACATTAATGTAGACTTTTAGGGTGACCACAGTTTTGAGATCTAATTTAAAATAAAATAAAATAAAGTTTTTTAGTTTTGTTTTTAAGTATTAAGTTGTAAATAATAAATATATGTGTATAATTTAACATGCTATAGATTTGGCAGGAGGAAGATGACAAAAAAACGGTTTAAACAAAAATAATATTATTTTAGCTTATTATTATAAACATACTCATTTAGCTAATAATTTAGAAAGGACAAAGTAGAGAAAATCAATTGGCAATCCTTGACTAACACAAATAATTTAAGATTATTTTTAAGGTATTATTACTAAGGATTGTGGTAGGGGTGGAGGCGTTGCTAGGGATTAATTAAGAGTGGGTGGGGGAACATGTCCATAGGGTGGGGGAAGATATCTTCACTACATTAAACGATTTTGTTGGATGTAATAACAAAAATGTTATTACATCCAACAAAATCGTGAAACTTCTATATTAAATTATTTGTTGTTTTATAGAGCGCATTGGCAACACGTAGTCGCTATTCAATGAAAGCACTCTACCCAACAAGTCCTTCATTGATACCCTCGGTGTGAGTTAGTGACCAGATAAGCGCGGAGGCCGCATTGAGGACAGAGTTAAGTCAGCCTCTCAAGACGTGTTAGCGTGCTGTACGTGAGAAGCTGTAAACCCTACTACACAAGTACACGGCTTATAGCTTATCCCAATCGGAAGTAGAGACCGCAACCGCCTCTCATCTGAACTTTTTAGAGTCCCTTAAAATTACATATACGTACATATATTTTCCCAATAATTTTAGAACACAAGTGGAGACATTTTATAAAAAAATTACCTACGCATAAATAGTAAAAGATATCAAATAAATTAAAACCCACTGAAGAAACTCGCTGTGTGTTGGCAACTTAAAACAATACAAAAAAATGAAACAAAAATTTGCATTTTAATTAAAACAAAATATTAAAATACAACGTCAAGATAGTGTAAAACGTGAAGGTTTACAAATTAGTAAGGAAAAGCGTTTCCTCACCTTTTTTAACATTAGCTCCAAACAGGAGGCCCTGAGGAAATTCCGTGCTCATGTCATCTTAAGGGATGCTGAGTGGAGGGTTTTTTTAAGGAAAGGAAGGAGATGAAGTTCTGGGAAAGAAATAGATTTTAGGGGTAAGTAGGAAACTAGGGTTCAGTGTGTCCAGGAATCACGGACGTATGAATCCATCCACGCAATCGCGGTGCAAGACGATGGGTCGAGAGATTCTGGCTGGAGAGGTCCAAAGACCTCCCTCAACCAGTCTCTCACCATCCCGCCTGCCACGCAGCAGGTGGGCAGATGCATCGGATACTAAGACCTGGTCAAACCTCACCCCATGAACCCGGACACCTCTGCCAAGTCACCAAACGTAGCGAATCACTTGAGGCGACCTATGGCAGAGGCGTTGGTTATCCAATAAATAGTTCCCGTGGCGGCGGTACCCATGCTTGTCTCCAAAAATGTAATCTTAATCATTCAGCGATAATTATTATGCGATTTGATATTATATTTGCCATTTGAATTTGTTTTGGCAGAAGTTTAAAAGTACGAGGACCAATAAAACTGCTGCGTGTTTGTTTAATTTGGTATGGGTTTGGGGTTTTCAACATTATTAGTCATTAAATTATTAATTCTATTTTATTTTTTTAGAAATTACTTTTGTTACAAGATGCAGTTGTTGCAGTATGAATAATAATTTAAGTATATTAAATATTTAAGTTTCTTAACTCGGTCGAACATGTTTTATTTCGATTCTTCCTAACTTTAATGACGTGCTTTTGAGTTATTTGTAAAGGCTTAAATAATGCATCGAGCGCACCATCCTATCTTATAATAATGCATAACAACCGACCACCATAACACGGCCATCAGTCTAGAGCATGGTGGTCGAAAAATAAACAAATAATGTAACCATAACGTGCAATGAATAAAGAAAAAATTAAAATAAATAAAAATAACTTATAATGAACGGATCGCAATCTTTGAAGAAGCTGCAGGACATAATTATATGTCTATTGTTGGTATTGTATTAAAATAGTGAACTGAGGAAAATTTTGGCGCCAGTGTGCAGATACAACCAATATGCTCCGACCCAAGTTTGTTAATGCTTGATATTTTCCCTTCGGGCCTCTCCAGCCGGTTTCTCTAGAAATATCGCCTTGCACCGCAGTGGAAGGGATGGATTCATACGCCGGTCACTCCTAGACACACTGAGCCCCATATTTCGACCCACCACTTATACATTTTACAAATAAATAAATTTTTCTAATATATAAGTATCGTCGTGGATTGACCGCCGTGGTCATGCTTTTTGGGGTTTTGTGGGATTGCAAAACCTTCCAACATTCCGGAATAAGCACATTATTATTATTATTGGTTATCTTAATAATTATTATTATAAATTAGGTATCTCAAAGAAGCATGTTTTAAGGCGAACGGTGGTACAGTCCAATGGTTCAAAGAGTGGTATGGTTCAATACAAACTTTTTCTTATATTTTCTTTGTGTATTTTTGACAAATAATTGCAATGTTAAAAACGCTTGGCATGTTTTCAATTAACTAAAATGTAAACATGTATAGAGTTAACTTTTTTTTTTGTTTTCTTAACGCATGTTAGCTGTTATCTTTATACATGATTGCAAGATTCAACTTGAACTAAATTATACCTAGATTGTGTCTTGGATAAATGCATTTTAATTTAATATGCGACATCTATTAACTTTTTTGCAAGTTTTGGATGAATATTTATTTTTATTTTTAACTTAGTGAGTAAAACCTTAGTTTTTAAAAAATCCCTCAAGGCCTGTTAGCCCAGTCAGTGGGGGATAAAAAAGGCCTTTAGCTTGCAAAAGGTCGTGTAGTAGCGATTTTGATATATGTTGTTTAGATTGGGACTCTAAAGAAAAAAAAAAGTTTTCGACTTTAGGGGGGTCGAGCTCGAGCCGCCATCTTGGATTGAAGGTCCCAAAATTTAGTTTTTTCAAAATAATTCCACAACGATTGATTTTACAACAAAAATGTTTATGAAAAATTTGAAGGAAACTAAATTACGTACATTTTTTGTTTGAATTTTTTTTTATAAATCTAATATATAATAACTTACAGTGGTAGAAATAAGAAAATTTTGACAAAAAAATAAAACTCAAGTTTTGATGATATATTTTGTAAGAACGTATTACACAATATCATTTTAACGTATTTCCACAACACATATAGTAAAATCTATTTCAAATTACACTAATTTTTCGTGATACATAGATGATAAAAAGAGACGGCAACATACTGCGTGCCTACAGTCCTGACTGCAGCGTTGCCACCTCAGCGCCTATATTGCTACAGGCTAGGATCCCACTATGACAAACCCGACGTCATCGAGTGCATGGATGAAACTACTTTGTAGTGATAATGAACATTTAGTAAGCCTTAAAAAAGCTGGTCTGCCAGTGCATCTTCATTGAGTATACGAATGAAAACAACATGATGCAAACCAGAAGACATAGCAGATGAAAACGCTTTCTTGTTGCTTTGTACGGGAGTACAAAAATGGTATGGAATCCAAAAAATCCAGAAAACTGGCGCTGGAAACGTGGCACCAATGGGCTTGTTCCAGTAAGAATGACCAAGAAACCAGCACCCGAGACTTTATTAAAATTTATTTCTTGCAATTGAATATGAAGAGATTTTGTCAATGGAAGCCCAGCATCTCAGTACCACAGGCAGTGAGTGACATTGATGACAAAGACTATTAGTAAGATGTCAATATCAACCAACCGGGATCAACAAAAAAATATTTTTACGCAATAGCGAATATGTAACAATTACGAATATTAGTCGAACTCTGTGCGGCTCGCCATACCATCGCTGGAATATCTGTTGAATATACATACTAACCTTAACACTGTCGAAAGATCTCTACAGACTGTAAAAGAGGTTTTTGGAGACTTGGCAAGAGAGGTGGGTTTGCAAATCAATGAGAATAAAATTAAAATCATGATGCAAACCAGAACCCCACACCATAGAATAAAAGATAAATTGAAATTTAAAGACACTTATAATTTCGAAGTGGTCGAAGAGTTTACACACCTGGGCTCCATCATAACGCATGACAAAGAAAACCCAGTAGAAGTAAGAAAGCACATCACAGGCACTAACAACACTTACTTCGCGTTGTTGCCAGTTTCAAATCCCGGAACGTTCATAAGAAAACCTTATATAAAACAATTATTAGAACGGTCTTGGCCTACGGATGTGCGGCGGGAATAGCTGGATACCTTCGAAAGAAAGGTACTTCGAAGAATCTTAGGAGCGGTGCGAGAGGGAGAGGCGTTGGAGGGGACCCCACCACTTTCCCAACGGCGTTATAAGGAAGTATATGGTTTCCTCCTTCACCACACACGTCAAGAATCTTTTTTATTGAACGAAGCTACATTTATTTGAACGACTCTAGACCCTCCAATGTCCATGCGTACGGGGTGAGAAAGCAGTATGCTAGTACCTACTTACATTAACATGAGGGAGAGGCGTGGAGAATCCGCCAAGGTCCCAGACTCTCTATCCATCTAAGGCTCCAAATAATAAGATGGGCAGGACATGTGCATCGAATGTCAAGCACACAAGTACCGAAGAACGTACTAACAGAACACCCAGGAGGTAATCAAAAAGCGGGCAGACCGAGCATTACAACCAGACGAAGAGCTGAATTCGCATTTAGCGTTTGAAAACTGGCACCGAGGAGTTGAGCTTCGAAACTATCACCCTGACTCAACAAAATGACTTCAAGTCAAACGGTCATAAGCCAAAAGCATGCCCCATTAACCCGGTAATTCGTTACAGGGGGTAGTTATAACTCCTACCTTTTACCAAAGTAGGAAGTAAATTTTGACTGCGCTCCGAGGGAACAGCCCTGAACATAAGTCGTGAAACAGAATTGAAATGAAAAGTTTTTGAGGGTTACAACACTCGCTCCGGTAATTAACCACCCATCCAGAGTATTATTTTCTGACTCTAAAGTTTGGAACAACGATTTAGAAGAACCGCCTACAATTTTAACCCTTTGGAGAGAAGCAGTTCGCCATTTGAAATGAACATATTCATATTTGAGAATCACGAATTTTTGTATGGTAGTTGAAAAGATACTGGGGAGGAACCGGGGTGGTGTGGCTTTCTTTTCCTTCTTTCGTATATTGGGAGGATTAGAGGGTACATGGGGCAGATGTAGGGGCCAGTCTAGGATCTCAGAAATCTTCCTGTGGCATCATTCCCACAGGGGGACTTAGTGTCGCAGACATTCGTTGATCAAATGTTGGATGGGCTGCACCGCACCGCATTCACACATCGCTGACCTATGTATCATCAGGACTCATCTTTGTCATCTTTTGGGTATGTTGCGTGGAGGGTGTTTTTAAGGAAAGGGGGGAGTAAGTTCGGGGAAGGAAAAGGGTGTGAGGGGTGGTTAGGTTTCTGGGTGTCAGAGTGTCACTGCGGTGCAAGCCGGTTGTTTGAGAGAGTCCGGCTAGAGAGGTCAGAAGTTCTCCCTCAACCAGTGTCTGCCGATTTTACCCGTCATGCAGTTGACCTAGACAAACCGCACCCCCATGAAATCCGGGCATCTCTGCCAAAAATGGTTCCGAGAGCAGCGGTACCCTAACCCGCCAATTGTAAAGTTGACGCAGGACCAAAGTTCACGATATAGCTAGAGTCCAGATTGTCTCTCAGTGGGGTTAGGTACGAGATGGGCATCTCTCATTGCCCAGCCGATTGTCATTCAAGTTTTAACCTGGTTGAAATGAGAACTATCTAGAGGAGCCTCTCTTCTTCCATCCAGAACAGTTTTTGGAGCCACCTCTGGGCTGGAACCCTAAAATACTAGATACACCCACTTGATTCTGTGCAAAAGAGGACAGTCCGTCTGATTCGCAATCCACTGTTAACAGATCGATTGTCTTCTCTCTTGTATAGACGCAATGTACACACTGTTCTACAGCCCGCTTTAAGGAGCTAGCCGCATTGATCGCCAGTGCACCGGTACACATTCGCGAAACTCGACGAACACGGACGGAACTCCCGTTCACAGTTGATGTTGGCTTCAGGAGAAAGCTTCAGGAGTACGTGGAACGAGCTACCGGCATTTGTTACACCTGATTCGTATAATCCGGGCCCCATCAAGACCCGCATTAATAAACCCGTCTCACAACGCTGCCCAACCGGGTGACAACATCACACTTTATGCAGAAAATCACTTTTTAACTTTATATATGTAATACCAAAATAAAACATTCGGGCACGAAGCCTGGTCTCGAAGCCAAAACCGATGACTCATTCTAAATTCTGCTACGATTAAATATATAAATTCTACTACTATTAAATAAATATCCCTTCCTAAACACAAGCAGTTGCTTTATTAGGAGAGTGATTGAAATATTGATGTTTTTATTATGTTGTAAAATTGTAACCTTGTTATATGTTTCAATAAAAAAATAAAAAAAATAAAAAATAAAATATATATATATATGTATATAACTATTATTGTATGTAACTAGATGAAAACGATAAAAAAAATCAGAGTTCACACGCGGTGCAAGTAAATCTTCGAAAAATTATAGTCGAATTCCATTCCACCTTTTCCTATGCATTTTTTGTCATCTTGTTTGTATTTGTGTTTTCTGCTTCAGAGTCGCTAGGCGTCGCTTTCTTGTGTGTTTTCTTTGCCTGTTCACTTTAGAGTGGTTTGAAGATTGAATTATTTTACAAAAATAAAAAATAAAAATAAAATTATTTCCTAGAATTCGATCCTTGATCTGCTGAATGTCTGGACGTTAAGGTTTGCAGATGCTTTATATTACTAGACCAAAGAAGACTTGCGTGGGGCCGTGGTTTTACCGTACTATATTGGAACCGAGTACCTGTGAAATAAATAAATATGTTATTGCTATCTCATTCCCTAATTGCAGGATAAATCCTGTGGATGCATGTGTTTGTCTCTTTTTAGTGTCCCTTGCTTCCGTTTCATCGAGTTTCAAATCACAACATTGCTAAAGAAGTTTTGACTTCAAAAACAAGAAAAGACTAATTTTAAAAAAGCTATTTGTGAAATTTTCGTAAAACAAAAAAGATTAAGTAAAAATACAATTTTTTAAAGTTTTTATTAAAATGTTTGTTACAGCAATTGGTAGGTTAAAAATCGGCGCCCTGCTGTGGAAAGTTTAAGGGTTGTCGACTCTACATGACAGGATGATGGATGTCTCTAAGACGGCGTTATCAGATGACGTTTATGTGTTCCGGGCCGTACAACGCAACGCCTCGTATTACTTGTGCAAGCCCTGGATAAAACCGTAGCAGCAGGGTCGCCATAAAAAAAACGTTTATATTTGGAGACTAGAAGCTATTGCAATTTCAAATCTAAATTTAAAAATTTATAGATCCGTATGCGATATTTTTATCTGTGAGACTCCTTTGAATAACAAAAATTATTTTTAAATTCTCTCAAATTTGAAATCAGGTACTAAACATGGATCGACATCGCACGAGTTTGTATTCCCATGTTCTAATTTAAATTTTTTTTATTGTTCAGTCAAAAATTAAGAATAATTTATTTTTTTACATTGGACCCTGAGAAAAACCATTTCCCTCGGGGCCTAAGTCATTTTTGGGGTGCGTAGGGTCTTTTTAGGGAAAGGAGGGAGAGGAAATTCTGGAAAGAAAAAATATATGAGGGGTGGATAGGAATCTGGGGGCAGTGTGTCCATGAGTGACGGAAGTATGAATCCATTCCCTTTGCGGTGCAAGGCGATGGATCAGAACAGTCCGGCTGGAGAGAGAGAGTCAAAAGGTCTCACTAAACCAGTCTCTCCCAATTCGGCCCGCCACGGAATAAGTGGGCAAACGCATCCGCCGCCAAGACCTAGACAAACCTCATATCATGAACCCAAGGAAACCCTTGCTTAGTCACTAAACGTCGCGACCCACCTGGGGTGACCTATGGCGGATAATAATCTTGAGGCAAATATTTTTTTTTATAAAAATTTTCAGCTTCATAAATCCGACAATGTAAATATCCTTTGATGTTTCACGTTGCTTACTAATTATGCAATAAAATTTCACATCATTTTACGACAAAGTGGATAAATGTGAAAAAAAACCCCAAAAAAGTTGCTAAAACAGAATATGTAATAATTACAATAACATTGCATGTTATCAAAAACAGACATCTTTAATGGCAGGTGAATAAATGTAAAAACCCATAAAATAATGAATTCCGAAATGTCACTAGTGGTCTGCCCACCGGCATACTTATGCATAATTTGCAGTCGGTTTTGGGAAAAAAAACCGGTAAACCTACTTACACAAAAGTAAGTGTAAGTAGGTAAGCAAGTAACCCCGAAGAGATGTGCCTAGAGGTTATACCGCCAAATAACAAAAGTATAAAACATATTTTCACTCAAATGAATCAGGGAAAAAACTCCTTGTCTGTAAATCTTATATACCTGAGGGAGCGGGCCGGATCGGTAGAGACGGCGCGTGAAATAAAAGGCGTCAGTAGATGTAGCGAGTCAGTCTTTATTTAGCTACGTAGCGAGGGTCGAAGCGGAGCGGAGTGACAGTGGTGCCGTTAGTAATGCTGATGCGTGAAGATGGTCAGGAGACTGCGGCGGTGAAGATCACAGAACTTCAGGGAGCCGGTGTGTTGCTCTACACCGAGGCGGTGTAGAAGTGACCTTGGTTCAGGCGGTCGATCACCGTCGTGTTGGTGGGATATGGCAGCTGTGTGTCCTTTGAGTCGGCGCACACACGTGATGCAGGAAGGAACCATGAGAGGCGATGAAGGTTGCACCTATATGAAACAGCAAGCGCGTGCTTAGTAGTCGATAGGTCGGGTGACATCTCATGTCAAGGCGCGAACGGGCCGGACAGCGGATGGTAGTTGGAGAAGGAGTCCTCGAAGGTGTTGGAAATGTTCCTGGAGTCACACTGGACAAACGTTATTCACTTGCTGCTGACTGCGCGGGCGGTTGCCCCGCGAGGGCTGGAGAAAGTGTTACGGCACTGGACTAATTGTATTTACTGCTCGGTGTGTGTTACTCGACCGGATGAATGGAGTTACTGACTGAGACTGAGCAAACGAGCGCAGAAATGAATCGCTTTATATACTAGCGCGATCGGCAGAGTAGCTTGCCAGCGCGCCAGGTAATGTTGCGAGTATTCACGCAAAGCGGAGGTATTTCCTGAACGTTCTGCGGGCATTTGTATTGCACGGCCACAAGTTCGAGGCCTTTCGCGTATGTGGCGGAATTATTAACCGCTGTAGGTAGATGTACCGGCAGTACATTGCGCTGTGTGCATTGTTCTCGTGTGTTCGTACAGCGCCAGTGGCGGTGCAATTAATTCGGCGCAAGTGGGGGCTTCATACCAGCTTATTATTAAATATACTAACTGGTTTCCAGCATGCGTTGCCGTATCCAAAAATATAGTTTTTTTTTTTTTTTTTACTGAAACATTTATTATAATTACAATTTTACAACATTATATAAAAACAATATTTCAATCGCTCTTGTAAATTGTTTCTCCCTGCATGTCCTTTCCCGATGCGTCCACTCTCCCCTCTCCCCTCTCCCCAGCTATTACATTTTTTTATTCCAGGAAAACGGACTCATTTTTATATGTATGAATTTTTTAAATCGATTTTAGTTTTGAAATTGGTAAATTATGCAAAAAAAATATTATTTTATAATTTCGTTTTTTTATATAATTCTGATGTTAATGTAATTTGTTTTATGTAATCTATAATTGGCTGTATTTTGGTATAAAGACAAAAAAAGAACGCATAATGAGTACATAAAAAATAAAATAAACTCAGAAGAAGGGGATCCCAAAAAAATTTGGAAAAGCATAAAAGAATTAGTACATAGAGAAAACAAAGACGACATAAAAATTGTAAACTTTCCAAAAGAGATAAACGAAGAAAACATGGCTAATAACTTTAATAAATATTTTATTGAAAGTATCATTCAAATTAATAAATTAATACCCAACATTGCTGTTAACCCCACAAATGATAATATCGACCCAAACAAAGAATCATTGGTCTTCAGAAAAATAAATGCAAAATATTTATTTAACATTTTAAACAAAATAAAATCAAAGAATAGTTCAGATGGATTAACTATTAGTAAAATAAGAGATGCTTTTCCAGTAATTGGATCTACTCTATTAAATATTATCAATGAGACGATTGAAGAAGGAAAATTTCCACAGTCATGGAAACTATCTACTATGTTACGTAGCGCCCAGGCACCACCCTACGCCAGTGAGCGGCATACCGCCCGTTCCCCCCCGGGCAATCGTACCCCTTCTCCCCACGCCCCACGCCCTCACGACCGGGCAACGCGCCTCACTCACGCCGGGACCCCGCTAGCCGCAACCCGTGCCCGTCGCTGCGACTGCGCCACGGTTCCGGAACATTCTACCAAATTCACGGAGCCCAAACGTGAGACGTGCCCGTCCACCATGTTCCGTGTCGACCGGCTCCCAAGCCACGCTACCTGCTTGCAAAGAATTCCCTGTTAAGCGTAGCCGGCCATCCTCGCCGTGAATGCTCTCCTGCCACGCCACCCGGTACCAGTGAGTAACGCCACTTTCCCCATTTTGTTGTGTCCTTACTTGCCCGCGAACAGTGACCGACCCTCAGGGAGGACGCGATTTGTGAGAGATTTGATAGGCTTCCCCCATGTGTAGGTAGTCGATTTGTGTACCTGTGCCTAGTAATTGATTGTAAATGTACTGCCCTGTTGTATTTGTGTGTGATCTCGACAATACAAGAAATGTTTACCTAGACGATCTTTCGATATTTTCTCTGGCCGTACAACGTGGGGCATTTTTTTTCCTTTTTCCTCAGCACTGTGTAACCATCTTTTCCCCCACGTCCAACACTGTCGCCAACGTGGGCCCCCCTTTTTAGGGTGCTGATACGAAACACCGGGTCAAATTTTTTTCGTCCCGCCAATTTTCAGTCACCCTCCGCGTGTAAACAGTCAAATGAGAGATCGTTTAAATCCTTCGATGCTATGTTAATTACCCCCTTACTCATATGTTACAAAGCTAATCATATACTGAGTTCGCGGCCACCAAAACGGTCATTTGTAGTCCAAAAACTGCAGGTACTATCCTAACCAGCCGGGAATGTGTTCCCGCGCATTTTTGTGTGATCTGGAAGATTACGCGGGACTCTAACGAATTCTCCAGAATGCTCTTGTGGAATTCGAAACAACAAAAGCATATACCTACCACAATATGGTTATAAATAATACATTTTTCTCCTCATGAATGATATAGGAACCCAATATTACGCGATACTCGTATGAATAATGTAATGTTTTCTTTTTTCTCTTCCTAGTTTGCGTACAATAGGTACCGTGACTATTAAACACATGTGGTTACGTTTTTACCCGTGAAGGAAGTGAAGTGCAATCGTTCAGAATAATAAACCGTGAAGTGTCACATCTTTTTTGAAATGCAAAAGTGTTTATTACCTAACAAAAGTGTCATTTTTACAAAAGTGCTCTGTGAAAATTAAACTAGCTGCCCTTACAGGGAAATCTATGGCCAATTTTTTCTTTGCCTAGTGTTTTCTTTCATCTCAGCGTTTGTGCTTCTACAAATGTGTCATTTTTACAAAAGTGCTTTGTGAAAACTAAAATATACACCCCGAGAAGGTGACCGCTGGCCAAATTTTCAAGAAATTAAAACACTCTGAAAAATTTCCGACAATTTTCAAAAATGTTTATTAAAAATATAAAAAGGCAATTTTGTAAGGACTCCCCCTGGCCGATTTTTTTCCAGCCCAAAAAACACTTCAAAACAAAAATACGGTGAAATTTTTTAATTTCGGACTTAGAAAAAAATTCAAATTTTTTTTTTTTTAACTTTTTTGTTTTTTTTCTTTCCCGCTCTTCGCCCAGCAAAAATTTAAGTTGTTACGCCGTCCATCACCTGCACCAAAATGGAGTCACAAAGAGTGATTATCAAAGTCTTCGGACATAATCACGGACACCTCCAACCTACAAAGGCACCGGTAACATCATATCCGTTGCACTGTCAACATGGAAGCGATCAACAAGTACATTGGTCACAAGCTGTAGGCGCTGTCAAGCCCGAAAATATGTACACCAATAATGCAAGTACCGCACAGAGCGTGCCACCCAGGAAAACAAAGGCCGACGGTGACGCCTCTCCCGGCAGAATCAACCACTGCCGGACATTACAAAACTTGCCTAGCAACAAGAATTTGCTTACGTCATCCCCAATTGTACACGCCGGCCACATCCAAATGTCACGGCATCGTTTGCGACTATTAACCCCATGGAGACACATACGAAAATTATTATGTGAAAAATACATCGTAAACGAAACATTGGCGACATTTACACAAAGGATTGTACTCCACAGGATCATTTCTGTAATACCCACTCCCTCGCAGCGTGTACACTACACAAGAGTTACACCCCGAAATAAGGAGATGCGGCATAAGTCCTCAAGCGCGAGGCAAGTCTCGGGTGAGCTTTCGGGCGAACCCTTGACAATATTTTGTAAATAAATAAACATGCATATAACTGGCGTGTAAAGTGTCAATTACATGTCCAGACCCCCCCCATAAATAAAGCAAGCTCTTTATCTATACCTGTTTGTAAATAATTGTACATTCATAATAGGTACACCCAAATGTCACGGTTGTACCAACTTCTCTTTTCCCCATCACGGCAAATTGCCAGCATTTTCTTTTTACCTATTGTTTTTTTTCTCACCTGTTCTGAGGCTGATCACTTCGGAGCAGAGACACCCTTCGAGTCACGATGTTTGGGAAGTCATGAACCCAATCGTCGCCTCTCAACCCTTACACTACGCAATGCTCATGTCTGTCTTTCTTGGTCTTGACATGTCACGTCATTTGTTTTATTGTTTTGCTTGTTTTTGCCTCGTTTTATCTATGGCCTCAGCCCCGGCCGAACTTGTACCTTTTCTCTCATCCTCACAATCACCACATTTTACCTACCATGGTAAAACCCTTTTCTTACACCTCGAATCTCAGCTCACCTTGAGTACGTAAAACCCAAAAGTGGTCTCAAGCACGAAAGTCAGAAATAATTACCTTACCTTTTCTTGCACACACAAGTCTTTTTCAATTTTTTCCTTTAAAAAAAAATCAAAAATTGATGGCGTCCTTTTTTTCACCCGTGCTCTGGTTTTCCCCAAAATCGAATATTGACACGTCCATTTTGGAAATTGTATATTATTAAAAAAAAAAACCTAAAGTTGGCCCTTATAAGTCATACACAAATCCTTTGGCTCGTTCGACTAAAATATGTAAAACCGAATCATCCGGTCTTTGGCTGCTACAACGAAACCATTGAGTTGTTTCTCCTCTAATGCCACGTCACGCATGTTTTGTATAACACGTTTCAACACGAGACAGGTTAATAAAACCTAACGGTCATCCTGATTCTCGAATTCAAATAATTGTAACGTTTAACGTAAATCAGCATTGATTTGTTCGATCATCGTTTTGCAATTATCACCCCTTGTTTTCTACAAGGACAGTATGTAAAACCCTCCAGGTCTGTCTTCCTTTTATTGCTCGGTGTAAGCAGAATACACTCTGCCATCACTTTATAGCTCGTGACATATGAAGCAACATTAAATTGTCTATCTTCTTTGCCATTCTATCGTACGCCCCCGGGCTACGGGGTTAGTTAATCTAACAAATCTTTATAAACAACATTAAAACAAATGTTGTCAGCATTCATTTTGCTCTACTTAAGCATAACCTGTACGCAATAGGAGAGATCCTTACAACATCCACCATCATAGGAGAGATCCTTAAAACATCCGCCATGATACGAGAAGTTCGTTATAATTACTTTAGACTCTTAACTAAAT
The DNA here is from genome assembly GCA_929108145.2 of Limnephilus rhombicus. NCBI lineage: Eukaryota > Metazoa > Arthropoda > Insecta > Trichoptera > Limnephilidae > Limnephilus > Limnephilus rhombicus. Next base: position 51,769,465 of record OV815281.1, read on the forward strand.
GTTAATGAGCTGGTCGTCTGTCATTAAATTTGTCATGAGAACCGCCAAGTTTATAATTATGTACCTATATAACCTGTACACGAGACGTGAAGACGTAATAATACTCATCATGAATCGTGTGAACGACATAATATCGGCCTTGCTATCTTCTTTAAGATGCATTGTATAGCACTCTTTGACTTCTGTCTATAATTGAGTTGTATCTTGTGTACCTATATAATCTGTACACCACACGTGAAGGCGTTACAATACTCACCATGAATCGTGCGAACGAAATAATATCAAACCCTTTTTGTGCGTACTACACAAAGTAGTCCACAACCTTTTTCAAATTATTCAACGACAATGCCCGTGGACTTCCTGTTTTTCTACTTCTCTCCCAAAAGGAAAGAAGCCCAGGAATATCTACTACCTCAAAAGGACTAGCTTGTCAGCTATGGGGCATAGTGCCGTGGAAGTTAATCGAATGGGCACAAAACCACCAAACTCGTCGTCTGGGAAGCGAATAAAAGAAATCCCGGGATCGTGAAATTGGAGCAAGGGTCTATCCTTTCTCACAATCAAGGAGAAGTTTTTAAGTGACCCCTAACCTTTCGTCAAACACACGCGAAAGATTGGCCTTTTGGTATAATGTGTATTCCTAAAAAACTAAAATCCACCATTGGATATGGCCTAACTAATCGAAAATACCGGACCAAATGCCCTGATAAAATCAAAATTTATTATCAAAATACACGAGGACTTCGTACAAAACTACATGACCTTAAAGTAACGGTACCTTTACACGGACATGATATATTTATCCTTACTGAAACATGGCTCGTTCCAGAAATAAAATCTCCTGAACTTGGTTTCACAAACCACAAAATATTTCGGTGTGACAGAAACCCTAAATCAAGTACCAAATCCAGAGGAGGCGGAGTTTTGATTGCAATCAGGGAAAATATTTCAGTGAAAAAACTAAAAACGCAAAATACCTCATTGGAGCAATTATTTGTACAAATTGTCACTCCCATGGAAAAAATCATCATTGGAACTGTATACATACCACCAAACTCCGACATCCAAACCTACAAGAAACATTGCGAAGACATCGAATTTCTTATGTCAAAAAATCCTACATCGAAAATAATTATTGTCGGCGATTATAATCTTCCCAATTTGAAATGGAACTCTAGTGACAATGGTTATATTACTAACGAAAGTTCTAACGACCCAGCACGTGAAGTGATAGATACGATAAACTATTTAAATTTGCATCAACATAATTTTGTACCTAATGTATGTGATCGCTTTCTAGATCTTGCCCTTTCAAACAGCTCTAAACTGTGTGTTGAAATGTCAGACGATCAGCTCGTTCCGGTGGATAATTATCATCCCCCCTTACACATTATAGTAAATATGTACACGAATAATCCACCACTGAAACAATCAACACTCAACTTCAAAAACGCTGATTACGAGTCTATTAACTACCAACTCACTAATACAGATTGGACTTTCTTGACCACTAACAGTGATACCGAACAAATACTAGAAAAACTCTATGAAACATTTTCTGAAAATATAAAATCTTATGTCCCCTCGTATACACCAAAACACAGAACATATCCAATTTGGTTCTCCACAGATCTTATACTCTTACTTAAACAAAAAAAACAGCTACATAAAATTTTTAAACTGACTCACCAAATCGACGACTACTCAAACTTCTCAGAAACAAGAAAGAAATGTAAAACACTATCGAAACTGTGCTATAAAGCACACATCACCTCCGTTGAGAAAACTGCGCTAGGAACAAAGAATCTTTGGAATTTTGTTAAAAAATTAAACAATGAAAGTGCAGACTACCCCCCCACAATGCATTATGATGGCAAAATAGCCAATAGTACCTTTGATATTGTTAATTTGTTTGCGGATCATTTCCAAAGTGTATACGAAGGTGAAATACCAGATAACAACGTACCATCATACACATATCAAAACACAATACATCTACATAATTGCCTCATAACACAGGAATCATGCTTAAATAAAATCATTTCACTTGACCCTAACAAATCTGCAGGCCCAGATAACATCCCACCAATATTTTTCAAACAATGCGCATCTGCAATATCAGGTCCACTCACCGCACTATTTAACCACCTACTTTCTTCTGGACATTTTCCAACCCGTTGGAAATCTAGTTATATTACCCCGATTTTCAAAAAAGGTGACGACACAGACATTAAAAACTACCGTCCTATATGCATACAATCAGCACTCCCGAAAATCTTTGAATCCCTTGTTCTCGATTTAATTTATCCATCAATATTAAAAGTAATTGATAAAAACCAACACGGATTCGTTTCTGGTAGGTCAACTGCTACTAACCTGTTACTTTACCATAACTATATTACAGAATCTTTTACAAAAAAAAAACAAGTTGACAGTATCTACACAGATTTTTCAAAAGCTTTCGACAAAGTGTCACATAAATTATTACTTAGTAAACTGTATGCCTTGGGACTGAGAGGCAAGTTGTTAAACTGGTTCTCAAGTTATTTGTCTAACAGAATCTTATTTGTTAAAATTAAACATTCTAAATCTAAGTTGTTACATGCAACTAGTGGTCTACCACAAGGGAGTCATCTCGGCCCCATCCTTTTCTTAATATTCATAAATGATATCATAATTTGTTTCGACGATGTAGAAGTTCTGCTTTTTGCCGATGACATCAAATTATACAAAGAAATATCTAATATAGGTGACTGCCTAATCCTACAGTCAAACATCGTCAAATTACAAAGTTGGTGTGTCGCAAACAACTTATTCCTCAATATCGATAAATGTAAGACACTAACATTTTGTCGAACAAAGACCCCACTATCTTTCAAATACACAATAGATAATAAAATCTTAGAAAAAGTCAAAGAAATTAGGGATCTTGGAGTTGTGTTTGATTCGCAATTAAATTTTATAAATCACATACAACAAATAACTAACAAAGGCATGAAAACACTAGGATTTATAATCAGAACAATCAAAGACTTCGATTCGCTGGAAGTTATAAAAATCGTATATTTGTCACTCGTACGCAGCTTGCTGGAATACAATTCCACAGTTTGGTCCCCATATTATCAAATTCATATAAGAAATATCGAAAGAGTGCAGCACAATTTTTTAAGATTTATTAACTTCAAATTACACATACCTATTCAACACATTAACTACTCATCTTTACTAAATACACTTAAATTGCATTCCTTAGAAAACAGAAGAAAAATAAACGACCTAACTTTTTTGTTTAAAATTATTCACTCCGAATTAGATTGTTGCGAACTCCTGCATCTCATTGACTTTAAGGTACCAACTCGAGCGACAAGGCAAAACACATTATTCTGCAACAATAATTCTCTAACCAACTACCACACACACGCATCAATTTCTCGACTACACACACTAGGGAACAAATATACCTCAAATATCGATGTATTTAATACAAGTTTACCGTTATTCAAGAAATATCTGAACAATATTTTTATGTAGAATATGTTGATATCTAAGGAGCATCACGTAGGGTCTATTGCGTATATTTGTGTATTTCTATCTCTCTGTAAAAACTTGTTAACGTTTTCTTTTTATGTATCTTGCATTTTGTCATGTATTATTTATAACATTTAATAAGTAACCTGTAAATTTTGTATTTTTTAACATACCAACTAATTTATTTTCTATGCCATTCACAACTAAGATACTTTCTCTTTTATTGTAATGCACTATCTTTCCTTAAATTTATCTGTATACCTACCTTTCATATGATGTTTACTTGTTATGTTTTTATAGTTTATCTTTTTTATTAAAAAAAAAAAAAAACTGTCTCTGTATCATAAACTTGTCATGTAAAAGCCCATCAGGGCGTTGAAAATTAATAAATAAATAAATAAAAAAAATTCCTTCTCATCTCATTGTTTTTTTTTCTAGTGTAAAGAGTCAGGAAACGTGCTGGTGGATTACGTTTCATCCTCACATAGAGTTTGAATTGGAAATTAGTCCAGTCCCCAGCAAGTTTCGTCACTCAACTCCCCTCCATCCCTTTTCCCCTTCCCTCCCTCATGTTCTCATCATGCTATGAAGTGGAAGATCCGTTGTTGCCCACATTTCGCCCTCACTTGAGTTCGAATCGGTACCTAACCACGCATAACGGGCCTTCTATTTCACTCATCATATGTTTCATCTTTTTTTCACCCTGGTTTCAATGAAGCAGATTCATGAACATTGGACACGTATGTTATGCACTCGGCGTACCATCTGTCTCTTCTCGACAACCTGTGTCCACGAATCAGTTTCGCTGCCCCGCCGTGACTCGTTCACAACCTTTTGTCTTGTTCTTTGAAATTCTCCGAAAATGCTACCATTTTATGTTAACATAGGCCATGGAAGGCCGGTTGCTTTTCAACCAAGGCATTTTATCACCCTGCAAAAGCCAGGCTATCCTAACAAAGGATATTCTTTTTTGTTCAAAATACAATTGTATGCTAGCCAGGAATCTCTCTCTCTCTCTCTCGTTGTTCTCTCTGGGTCGTTGGTCAAAACCTCGTTTGTTTATTCTCTGGACACATTTTGTTTCTCTCCAAACTTTTCCTCATTGGTCTCTAGGCAGGTAAACTTCAAGAATTTTGCTTTAATAATAATTTCTCCCGGATTTAAAAAGAAGCCCGGAAGGATGTCTTCATCGGCAGCCAAGCTGAGCTTCACTTCCTGGCAGCCCCCGCTGTGGTTACGGTGGTTCCCCCGCCGCCATTTTTCTACACATTTGTTCCCGAAAGCACGGACCATACCGCCCTTATGTATGTTGTCTTGTTGCGCCACTGCGAGCCGAGTTGTTCCGCTATACATAATGACACTCTGGACTACCTTTTGGGCACGCTAGCCCCTGGGTTTTGTTCCCGCTCTCGCTACCAAGCCAGCTTTGCCGTCTCTTGCTCTGTTATGCAGCAACGCACACCATGTCATGTGTAAACCATCATTACTCTGGCTCTCCAGTATTCGCTGAATGCGTACCCTCACAAGTTATTCCGGGCTACATTATGCTCCGATAACCATTATACACGATCCGTGCCCACCATAATGGCACATTAGGATGCGTACTGGCATGTCTGCAGATCCTGGATTCTCCTCTCCATCGACCCCCGTAACCATAGCCTCCGCACTGCAACCACAGTCTCCACTCCATAACCTTCGACGTCTACGACGAAACAAAGTGTTTTCTCCAAGGCCCTAGTGTACTCTTGAGTGTCATCTCAAATGGGTCAGATTACAGTGATAACGTAATCCTTCTAGAGTCTATGAAATCACGTCTCTTCGTAATTCTTCGAAACTCTTTGCACCTCGTCGAAACCATAAACAAATCTACGCACCACAAACTTAGCTTCCAGACCAATGAAACCTAGAGCCTCAATTGTCATAATTTTGTCTTTGTTTTCAATTGTCATAATTTTGTCCTTGTTTTCACATTTTCATAACCTTGTCTTTGTTCTTTCAATTGCATAAATACCTATGTGGTTTCACCCCTCCATGTGCTAATTGCCTGTTCCTCATATGTTATGTACCCCCTCCCTACCCTGACAAACATTGTACCTAGCCCTTGGCATAAGCTAGCCTTAAGATGTTAGTCAGCTATCTCTCTCTGGTCAACAAATCTCTCTTTCAACTCCCGTGGGTAACGTGGAGGGTTTTTGCCCTATTGCTCCATTGCCACGTCGCTTTTTTTCCGAGCGCGGGGGGAGGTGTTACGTAGCGCCCAGGCACCACCCTACGCCAGTGAGCGGCATACCGCCCGTTCCCCCCGGGCAATCGTACCCCTTCTCCCCACGCCCCACGCCCTCGCGACCGGGCAACGCGCCTCACTCACGCCGGGACCCCGCTAGCCGCAACCCGTGCCCGTCGCTGCGACTGCGCCACGGTTCCGGAACATTCTACCGAATTCACGGAGCCCAAACGTGAGACGTGCCCGTCCACCATGTTCCGAGTCGACCGACTCCCCAGCCACGCTACCTGCTTGAAGGAATTCCCTGTTAAGCGTAGCCGGCCATTCTCGCCGTGAATGCTCTCCTGCCATGCCACCCGGTACCAGTGAGTAACGCCACTTTCCCCATTTTGTTGTGTCCTTACTTGCCCGCGAACAGCGACCGACCCTCAGGGAGGACGCGATTTGAGAGAGATTTGATAGGCTTCCCCCATGTGTAGGTAGTCGATTTGTGTACCTGTGCCTAGTAATTGATTGTAAATGTACTGCCCTGTTGTATTTGTGTGTGATCCCGACAATACAAGAAATGTTTTCCTAGACGATCTTTTATTTGACGAGGCGTAACGAGTGTGGACATATACTATGTACCCCCCCCCCCCTTTTTAGCTACCTACGACCCTTGATGATGAGGGCCCCGCCAGTTCTGCCGACCTATCTGAGCTAGCTTTGGAGGCAGAACGTGGGTGCAACGCCCGTGGCACGCAACAACTATTATACCGGTTCCAAAGGTTAAAAATACCAGAAAATGTGAAGAATTTCGACCAATCAACACCTTACCAAAATATGAGCAGATTCTTGAAGTTATAATAAAAGAACAAATTTTGTAATATCTACATAAACACGATATTTTATACCAACAGCAATCAGGGTTCAGATCTAATAACTCATGTGAAACAGCATTAAACGTAATTGTCGAAGAATGGAAGGAAGGAATGAATAATAATAAATTTATCTTAGCAATATTTTTGGATTTTCAAAGGGCATTCGAAACTATAGATCGAGACATACTAATAAGAAAGCTTAAAGAAATTGGTTTCTCATCTGTAGCCATTAAATTAATACAAGAGTATTTGAGAGACAGAAAGCAGGTAACAAAAATAAATAATCAATTTTCAAAATAAGTTAGGAGTACCACAGGGATCGGTCCTTGGACCTCTATTGTTCATACTCTATAATAATGACATGGTGAAAATATTTTTGAAATGCAAAGTACGACTATTTGCCGATGATACACTAATATACTTAATTGGAGATAACTATGAAGAACTAATACACATTTTAAATAATGAACTAAATGATGTATCAAGATGGCTAAAAATAAATAAGCTTAAATTAAATACAAAAAAAAAACAAAATGTATGGTGATTGGATACAAGAAGACATCCAGTGAAAGCAAAACTAAAATTTATGGTGAAATTATTGAAAATGTTACCGAAATGAAATACTTAGGAGTTATATTAGATTCCAAACTAAACTTCAATAGACATGCTGAATACACCCAAAAGAAAATTGGCAAAAAGATATCTTTTTTTTGAAGAATTCGGCCAAAAATTTCTAGAAAAACTGCAATCACCATATACAATTCAATTATTGCTCCACACTTCAACTACTGCTCAAGTATACTTTTCCTATGTAACGAAAGAGAACAAAATAAGTTACAAATTCTCCAAAATAGGGCAATGAGAATAATTCTTCGACGAAACAGATTTTCAAAAATTATTAAAATGTTAAAGGAACTAAATTGGTTGACCGTGAAACAGATGCTGACCTTGAACACGATGGTATTTATCCACAAAATATTGAACAACACGTTACCAAAATACTTCTCAAATAAAATTTTATACAATAAAGACATTCACAGGTATAACTTAGACATTCAAGCTACAAAAAAAGGACAAAGCGAATACGCAGAACAGTCTACTGTACAAGGGAATGAAGTTGTATAACACACTACCAGAAACTTTAAAGTCCACACCAATTGGAAAGTTCAAGATGTATTGTAGGAGCTACATAAAACTTGAAAAAATATAGTGAATATGAAATATTATTATCAATTAGAAATTTGTAAACTTAAATGTACAAATTACTAAAATAAAAATTATTATTATTATTATTATGTAAAAACCATCAAATTCATCTGTTGATTTCCCAAAGGTTAATAAATAAATTAGTAAGTATATTATACCTATAATGCGATGCTGCCCATTTTGAATTAGGATGAAAAACAATGAAATACATCTGTCAAACAATCGGGCATAAAATAAAGTGTGATTCCGGGTCAGTACGTTTACGTTTATACGTATTTGAAAAGTTAGTACGCTTGCGTTAAAACCAGGGAGACATTGACGAATTAAACATCCGGACAAAACAAGCGGTCGTGTTCCAAAACCCGTAGTGTGTTCCGTTGTTTCGGTATTCCATTCCGTCCTCTCTGTGATTCCTACACCTGTTATTTTATGAAACAGTGTGTTGAATATGGGTTATGCAAACTGTTTAATTGTTTCGTTTCGATAGACGAAATTTTGGGTTTTGAAAGATAGATGAAGGGTTAAAAATATATCTCGTTGCTTTTTGCTTTATTTTTTTAAGTAAAACTTCTTTACCCATGCTTGACTTAGGGAGCAAGCTGGTGAATGCGTGACTAGAGCGTTACGAAAAGCGAGGCGAACGGTAGTTGAGAGGGAGGTATAAGTTAGTGAAGATAGAAAGAGAGAGAGTTACGTTTCGTATATTACTGTAGGGGCAAGAGAGAAAGGCGCGAGCACACATTTTCTTTCTCTCTTTCTCTCATAGCCATTTACGTTTCGTATATCTAAGACACAGTGCAGGCCTATTGTCTGTATCACACTATCATATAGATGGAGCAAAAGAAGTTTAACTTTCGTGTGATCTAAAGCGCACTCGTTTTTTTTCCTAGTTTAGCAGGTCACATACTCCGTGTGAGAAACATGGATTTTCTAAATTTACCACTTGCTAACCCCTACCGCTACTATGCCTCATTTGCAATCCCTCCCTCTGTCGCTTTATCGTCCCCTACTCTTTCGGCAACCCTCCCCTGCACGTCCTTTCCCACGCTTCCACCGTCCCCGTCCCCGTTCCAATCTCGCGATCCCTTCCCCTCCCGCGTTCCCCTTCCACCTTCCCACTGCAAACTGATTTTTACCCGAGGTAACAAATATGTGTTCTCTATCAGGCAGCACTACTGCACCGCTGATTAACCTTTCAAAAACAAACAACAATGAAAATAAATCGTCACTTTCATACTTTTTCTCATTAGATCTGAATTTCGCCAATTACGCTGTCAGTTGAGCCATATTTATACTCCTAATACTTCGCCAGACCCTCGTTTATTTATTAATACCAGAAAAATAATATCACCGAAATACCGTTAATTACGCCATGACCCAAATTGGCAAGACATCCATGAGCATTTTCATTAAAATAATAAATAGTGCCGTTTCACCCTTCCGCTCCGTTCTGCTCCACCTTGTTCCGCCCTGTTCCGTCCGGAAAATAACGGAAATAACGAGAGGAGTCGTTTTTCGGTAATTGTTTTTCCCGTCGAGAGGTTCCGCTTTAAGTATCGGCTCGAGGTGCGAGGTACGAGGGTGACGATTCCTTACAATTATTTTGTTCGAGCGAGAGTTGCAAACAAAAACAGATTATCCGAAGGCAAAAGCGGTGCGAGCGTCTTCCGATTCCGAGGTACAACATACGAGTACTTAATGTGCTGGTCAGCTCGTTCGTTTTGTGTCACGCACCTTGTTCTAGAGACAGACGTGGTTTAGACCCAAGTGGTTCACAAAGGTGAAGTTTTTCTAGGTTTTGGCGGCGGATGACCTGGACACACAGAACCTCAGATTCCTACCCACCTTTCGTACCTTTTTTCTTTTAAGAACTTCTTTTACTTCCTTTCCTTAAAAAGACCCTCCCCACAGCATCCCCAAATACGATATAGGCCCTGAGGGTAATTATTTTACTCAGAGCTTCCTGTGTGGAGCTAATGTAAAAAAAAAATCGATTTCATGAGATACCATGTTTGCCTCAATTATGTTCCATAATAGCAGCGCTAACCCGTAAAAAATCACGGGTTTTTCTGAATTATTAACAAATCAGTTCCAACTTTTAAAATGACCCTTAAATTAAAAGCAAATCGAAGGATTTCATTCTAAACGTTAATCACTGAAGTATTTAGATAAACTATGATGTTAACAGTAAAAAATTATTAATTCTTAGCAACATTTTTTAAATACATATATGCTTTTTTGTATTTCACTTTTGTTTTCTTGATCGAATATTGCAAATGAAAATTAACCCACTTTCCTACATCCGATCGTGCTGAAACTCGGCCGATACACTTCTTGTGATAATGGATGACAATGTATTATATCAGCTGTAGGTGGCAATAACTAACAAACACGTGGACAAATATCTAAAATAATAAATTAAGCATTTGATATACGAAATAAATGTCGGTTTTAAGAATCGTAATTTAGCAAAGTCGGTAGCGCGGTTGATTCATGTCACTGGGAAGGAATGTTCAAACCTCATTTAAACCTGTTTTTTAATTTATTTATTTAATTTATGTATCAGAGTAAAAAAAAAAATTTTTTTTTCACGGCTTTCAAGAGATCAGTTGTTGTCTTATGCGTTAGATTTATAAAGTCCAGAAATTAATCGAAATTAAATTTCCTACAGAATAAAAAAATTTTATCGAAAGTGAAGGAAATAAAGAGATTTTTTTTTGTAAATAAAGTTGTTTGGCATGAAGTTCTGAAACATGTTAATAACAAAAATTTGAAACAAATTATTTTATTCCGTCGGTCCGCCATGTTTGATGTGTTTCTTGGTGAAACGCAAGTCTACCCCCTCAATCTCTGCCATAGATACTTGTTGCCCAGGCCCCGCCGTCAACTTATAGTAGTGATGGCCTCTCGAGAATCGTTCTGAGTAATCAAAGTTGCAAAGGGAATCGGGGTACGATGTTTTAAACCGTTACACCTTTTTAAACGAAATTATTCAAGTTCCGTATTAAAAAAATCTTCTTTTAATTGCATTCAACACTGGGTTTGGTGTAGCTTTATTGAAGTGAAAACTTTTTTAGCAACGTTGGGATTTGAAACACGGTGAAACGGAAGCGAGCGACAATAAAAGAGATCTACAAGCCTAGCCTGCGGGAGAATGAGATATAAATAAAATATTTATTTCATTCACGTTTACTCAGTTCCAAGATAAAACGATAAATCCACGGTCCCATGCAAGTCCCCTTTGGTGTAGTGTTAATTCTTGCAGACATTCAGCCGACCATATCATCAATATTTTTGTTTTTTCTTTAAATCAATATCCAACCTTCAAACAATTCTAAAAGAAGAGGCAAAAGAAAACCATATCTAGCGCCACAAATACTAAAAAGATGACCAAATGTGTAGGAAAAGATGAATTTGACTACAAAATCATGGAAAAATTCATCCTTCACATTGATAAAAAAGTGCTTCGTAGTCTCCCCACCCTTATTCATTTTAGTTTTCTGAAGTTTTCACTTCGGTCACGTGTAAATTGCACACTCTGATTTTTTATGTTGGCCACTCATTTAGCAAAAATGAACGAAATGTATGAAAATTGTTCATTCTTTTGAACATGATATTAGTAGGTAATATTTGTTTTGATCCTCAACCCTTGGGTCCATAAGGCAAGGGTCACCGCTCTTCCACTGTCGTGACATCGACTTCTTCTTCCTGGCGTTGTCCCAACTCATTGCCTAGGTAGGCTGTTGGGGTCGGCTCTTCTCGTTCTCAGGTTGTAGTTTCTTCAGTTCTGAGTTTTGGAGCATTGAGTCATTCAGGAGTTCTTTGGTCTTCCTCTGGATGACTGTCGATGAAGCTCCATAGACATTGTCTGCTTCCCTGTGTGGTCTGATGGTCTCCGTTTTACGTGCCCATACCATCTCAACTGTCGTTCCTCCAGTTTACTGTTTATATCCGTGACACCCAGGCTACCACAAATGCGTGAACTTTTAATTTTACCTTTTAGTGACACTCCTGCCGACCATCTAAGCATCCGCATTTCTGCTATTTCAAGTTGCCTAGAGTAGGAGTTTTACTTAGTCCAGCATTCGGACATCTAATTTATATTGTACACATTTTATAGTTATTTTTCAATGTTATTATTATGTTATTTTTGCCACACAAATCTATCAAATGTAACGTTATAAATAAATAAAATATTATATCTAATAAAACAATTAATTATTTAAAAAATCGGTCATACGACATATCAACACAGTGCTTCTTCGCGTGACGTCATAAATCTAACAAACAGCGTCCAAAAACACTTGCCGTGTAGCAGCACACCTCGCTTACACTACCACAGTACAGTACGAGTTTGCACGACAATGATTGTCTGTTTACTATCTCCTGAATGCGGGGAAAATGGAGTCCGTATTCTTACAAACGTGTTTATTGATTAAATTGTTGTTTTTTTTTCAAACTTTCTGTAGCGTTTAAATAAGCATTTATAAGCGAGCTTCACAATGTTATACAAAAGTTTTATTTAAATTTGATATTTTTTGTAAGGATTGTTACTTTTCCCTGAAGTTTAAAAAATAAGTTTTGCATAGTGTAGAGTTCAAACCTATTTTCTTTCTTTAATACTACTCCCTTAAGAGTGGGTACGAGTTTGTTTCTGTGAAGCTTTTTACAATATACTTGCCGCGGTTTAAGAAAATATATTCTAGAAGATATTTGTTTTCCATAAAGGGAAGTTTTAAACTTTCTATTAAAAAGTATTGCCAGGTATTAAATTATTTTTCGATCATTCCATCACTTTAGAGATCGAAGATTGAAACTGTTGTAAATTATAAAAAATTCGTTTACTTAATGGCACTACAGTTCTGAACTCAAGGATTTCTTCGAGTGTCCTACAGCTTTCCATATTTTGACAGTTCTTACGTAATGCGGCACTGCGTGGCTAGCTTCGATGTGGTTTGTTACTAACATATTAATCATTTTGCAGTCAATGGAAAAATATATGGCGAAATATGTGCTGAAATCAAATGTTACTATCTAAGAGTATGGATATTAGAGAGACGGCATGTAAAGTGCGCCCACCCTCCCAAAGTATGCCTTTTCAAAAATTTTACCTAACGGTTTTTAGATGGCTGACATTGGCTTTTACACCTCGGTCGCGCATAGAGCTCCCAGAAAAACGTTCATAAAACATAGAAAAATGGTCCACCGCGCCGTAAACTTGTGTAAAAGTAGTTCTATGAAGACCTTTAAGAAGAAAGACGGTCTTACCTTTCACAGGAAAGTGTTTAAACATAGCTTAAATATACATTTTATAATTTTCGGCGTGTTCATTTCAACCGCCATCGCCATGGGCCCGATGTTATCACGTGAACTCCGACTGCCGATGGGCCGAATCAGTCAACTTAAATTATAATAATTAAAAATTACCAAAAAACTTTTATGTTTTTATTAATCATAACGCACAAATATAAAGTTGTGATTTACACATGTCATAGGTATGTGTTTTTTATCATTTTGCTTATTAATTTTTAAACATTTTTACTTTGTCTTTTTTGCACTGTTATTTTTAGTTTTTTTTTCCTACTAATTTAACACTCCTTTTAAATATGTTTACAATGTTAATTCAAAGTTTATAATCACTGTATTGTCATGTAAAAGTCACATTGACATGCCCTCGTGGTCGAGGGGTAAAGCTCTTGACTAGCAATCCGGAGGTCGCGGGTTCAAATCCCGGTGCGCGCAGATAAATTTTATTCGATTGATCTGTGTTTTCAAAATTTAATAATTAAAAATAATATAAGTTAGGTACATTTCCGGCCGTATTGCCGCTTCCTTTAAATCGGGACACGAACCCAAGAACTTCGGCTTTCCGGGTCCGCAACTCTGCCAACTGAGTTAATGTGTCCCTATCCGATTCGGTCATTTTTAACTGTATCATACTTTGACTAAGAACTACCGACATTATCTTCATTTTCTTGACGCGTATTTAATTGGCTGCTATCTACATGTATGATTGCAAGATTCAAACCCGAACTAAATGCTATCTAGAAAGGGCCTGGATATATTTTTAACCATTTTATTTTTAATATACGACATCTATTGACTTTTCTGCAAGTCTAGGATATATTTTATTTTTAACTTTGTCAGTAAAACCTTCCAGTTATGCCCACATTTTTTTCAGATTTTTTTCGTTTTCAGATTTTCTATTGAGTTTCGTTAATATTGTCTTCATTTAATTTATCTTTTAAATAAGTAAACCCTGAGGAAGTGAGCATTGCTCACGAAATATGCCGGTTTTTTATAAACAATAAAAGTGGTTAAAAGTAAGTAAACTATTAATTTTGATAAATAAATTCGTTCAGCAAATAATACACAACGGGTAATTATATTTTGTGCCTTAAATATGAAAAAAAAAACTGACAAAAGTTTTTTTTTATTAAAAAATAAATTAAATAATGTTAATCCCATTACCAGTTCGGCCCTTTTCTGTAGAACGCTCACCCTGCCCCCGCGCGCTGGGCGGTAACCCCGTTTCTATCCCCTCTTCACGCCGGCCAAAAATGGAGATAGCTACACAGGTTTTGACGGTTTAGTACGTTCTGAAATGCCTATACCGCTTCCATGCAATCCTAGTTCCATGGTTACTATAATAATTTACTCGGACCTTTTCATTGCTCGACTACTTGATGGCACTTGTCTAGGTCATTTGACGAACGTCTGGACCAAAGATATTGAAATATAAGTAGATATGCTATCTGCTGTTTTTACTATGTGGGTCTGCGCTTCCGGGTGTTGCCGATATTGTCTTGAAATAAACTAAAAGAACAAATAATTAACGAATAAACCAAACGAACGTTAAACATGAACGAATTCTTTCCTTATTCAAAATATATTGGCAACCAATATTAACACACATTTTCAAAAAATCAACCAAATGAACAAATTCTTTTTGTATGAAAACTACGCTAATTAGCGCGTAGTCCGGCGACAGTTGCGCGGACATAGGATATCTTTTCTGTATTTGAATATCTTTGGTCTGGACGAAGCAACGTAACGATCGTCGAAAGATAGAAACGTAATAATAAGGAATTCCAGTGAAAAATATTCTGGCTTTAAAAAAATATGTTCATATAGACCAAGGAACCCTGATTCTGAATATATAACTTTTATTTAATAATATTAAACGCAGAGTTTTTAAAAAATTATTAAAAAGTCCATTTTTAATCGGGTCGTAAAAACACGCCGTCAAGGTGACGTCACTGCTTGACGTGTCGTGACGTCACCGTAAAGTGGGAATGTATGATATGACACAAGCCGTCGTATTAATTTATTCGTTTATTTACATACTGTTTATGGAGATTTAGTTGTTGAGTTTATTGAAACATTATTTAGGCCTAAATAATGTTTCAAAAATAAAGTTATCTCTTATTAGTTTATCTCTATTATTGAAAATAATGAACAACGGTATTCAAAATGGCGGCAGTAGATCAGCTGATTTTCCGATCCTTTACTAATTTTTAAGGAGTGATGGCATCACTGGACTCACCATACATACAGTGTTTTTCGGGGGTATTGAAAAATTAAAACTTTTACAATTATTTTAACTATTTAAACTAATTCTTAAAAAATATTAATAAAAACGCAGTTATTTAAGTTTGAAGGTTATTATTCATTAAAAAAAAATTGGACTGGAGTTCTCTATTGATACGGTCACAAAACTTTGGCTATAACTCCAATTTGTAATGCATTTTAAGAATCCGAAGATTCCTTAATAAAAGTGGGAGTGGAAAGTAGTTTTTGGTGGTGGGGGAAATACAAAAAAAGGTTAATAAAGAAGAACTTATTTTTACAGCTTCACACAATAGTCCCTGAGGGAAACATCCCTCGAGGCCTACTTTGGAGATGCTAGGTCGAGGGTCTTTTTAAAGAAAGGGACGAGAGAAGGTTCTGGGAAGGATAAAGAGGGGTGGGTAGGAATCTGGGGGTCAATGTGTCCAGGAATAAGAGACGTATGAATCCACCCTCCCATTGCGGTTCAAGGGGGTGGGTCGAGAGAGTCCGGCTGGAGAGGTCGAGATTATGTCTGCCTTACCCAGTCTCTCCAAATCCGGACCACTACGCAGTAGGTGAGGAAACGCGTTCGCCACCAAAACCAAGACAAACCTCACTCCAAGAACCCGGGCACCCTTGCTAAATCACAAAACGTAGCGAACCATTTGGGGCGATCTATGGCAGGGGTGTTGGTTATGCAATAAATGGTTCCTTGGGCCCACACCCGCTTCCCAAATTGAAAATTGCGGAACGAAATTCATACCATGTTATTTGTAATCTATATCATCAAATGTGATTTCTATCATATATGTAAGTCTCCATTATATGTAAGTCTACATTACCAAATATGTAAGTCTCCATTATATGCAAGTCTACATTATCATATATGTACGTCTCAAGTAGGTTGCATAGAAGTTCCGTCTTCAAATTCTAATGTTCGGGCAAGTCCCTCTTTTGCAAATTTTGCTCAAAGCAGAACACTTCGCACTGGTTTTCATACACGAGCAACGAGTACTAGAGGAGCTTCCTTTGGAGGAACAAGTTATCAAATTTAAGGATAGTTTCTTCTTTTTAAAGGTTCTTCTTATATTTCTCAATATTGGGGCATTTTTTTCGCTTTAAACATTAGTTTTATCACCTTAATTTTGGTTTTATTCGATTCTGTAAGTAAAAATCCAATATATAAATTTATTCCCCGTGCTTCGACACTGTGTGTTCAATTTTTCATAATTTCTCCCCCCACCCCCCCCCCCCCTGAAAACCACTTTTCACCTCCCCCGCTCTTATACATTATAATGTATCACGTACCTGGTTATTCAGATCTTGTCACCAAACTAAAGCAAGTCATTTATTTTATACTATTTTGTATTCTATTATATTATTTTATGCATATGTATATTTTCATAATACTCTCACACATTCTTTATATTGCATATGATAATTTACTGTATAAAAAATCGACCACCACAACACAGGCATGTGCCTAGCATGGTGGTCAAAAAATCCCCAACTTTTGAAAAAAAGATTTTTTTAATGAATAAAGAAACTTAAAAAAAAATTCAAGAACGTTTCACTTCTAAATGGTGGTCTTACACCAAGGCGATACAGAGAGCACCTTCCACTCTGGAACGTTCCGCAATAATACTTCATATTATTTTAATTAATTAATTGTGAAATAACACAATTTATGAAATAAAATTTACTTGTGCACCCCGGGATTTGAACCCGCGACCTTCGGATTGGTAGTGGAGAATCTTACCCCTTGACCATAAATTCAAACCTATCCTATTTTTTTTATATCTTACTTTTTCGGTAAATAATTAGTGGTGACTGTAGTTTTTATGTGAATAAAAGAAATTCAATTTTTATTTTGAGAATTCTATTTTTATAACTTTTTAAGGTTATTCCCATGATTGTAATAAATCATTGATGAAAAAGATAATGGTTGATTTGTGGCAACCGCCCGATTACAGATACTCTCAGTATTGCCCTAGTGAAAGACCACCATTTAGAATAGAAACATTGCTTTGAAAGGCTTTAGCCGTGTTTGGTGACCAGGTCTGAATAGCCTCTTTACTATCTCCATCCCCTACTCACTACCTTCAGCCTCACCACATACCCCGATAGGAGATGCCATAATCTCATTGGTTCTAGACGGTTGAGAACAATTGTTGTGATGTTCAGAAAGTAAGTGTTCTGTGACCATAACTTACTGTGGTTTTTTGTTTTTTGGGGGTTGGCAGTACTGAGTGGTAGAAGAAGGTCTACTGACCAGAATGAGCATCGCAGGAACGTGGTAGTATGTAAACTCACGTTGTAGTGTCCAGTTGCGTGAAAGATGTCGGCAAAAAATCCCGTGAAGTGCTGTGATCCGCTTTTTACTCACGGAAGGAAAAACACCAACAAGAAAAAAAAGGTGAGGCTTTTTGAGCTTTATTGACTGAAGATGACTCATTACACGCCTGGGAAAAAAAAAACAGTCGTCCAATTCCCCATCTGCCAAAAAATTCAAAACCACAATTTCGGGTAAAAATATCATGGCCTAATCGTTTTGGGACCGAAAATTCACCATTTTAGTCAAATTTGTGACTCAGGGGGAGATCATCAATGCACAATGATATTACGATACCCTAAAAAAACTCAAAATGAACATTCAAAACAAGAAGAGGGGAATGCTGATGAGAGGAGTGTGCTTGTTGCACGACAACACCGCAAGCTTTAGCCAACAGGGCGCTCTTGAACTCATTTGGTTGGGTTGTTATGAACCACCCCCCGCATTCCTCTGACTTGGTGCCTTCAGATTATCATCTTTTCACCACCCTTGAGGCATATGTGGATGAAATTAAATATAAAATTCGGTACACTTACTTTCTGAACATCCCTAGTATATCTAAAATCACAACTATAAATGAAATGGGTAAGGGTAATTGAAATAAATGGAGGGCAGACATAACTTTGTGTAAATATTAATTCACTCTGATAACATCTAAAAGATTAACAATAATTTATGGAAAGTTCCGTATAATACCATCTCAACTCCTCCTGAATAAATACTGAATCCTGACCGTTTCTGCCACCATGATCCGAGGCATGAAACCAGATATCAAATTAAAAGATTAAGTTCTAAACTAGTAGTTACTTGAACGGTATATTTCGCGTAATGTTGATTACTCCAACTTGACAACTTGCAAAGTTCATGTGCTCTGGTGGAATAAAAAGGTACCATCAAACCCGATCCGAAACACCCAAACAAATTTAAAGACAGGCGAAATGCAATGAGGTCGAGTCAAAACAGAATTTCGAAAACGGAAATCCGCAAAACTAATTATATTTCATTTAATAATTTTTCATTTCAAAAGTAACTAATTTCCGAAGAACAAAGCTGTTGATTGTGTTCGCCACATTCCGTTAGTTTGTTTAACGTTGTTTAAAGAAATATATTGGCTATTTTCCTGAACCAAGGAACGAGTAACACAGCCGATGAGCTTGATTATTTTTGGATATAATATATAATTTTAATTAGGTAGTACGAAAAACAGGGGATTCAAAGATATTAATTAGCAACTATTTATTTGATTATAAACACCCCTAGTTCGCTACGTATGGTGACTTAACAGAGGTGCCCGGGTTCATGAGGTGCGGTTTTTCTAGGTCTTGGCGGCGGATATACCGTTTGCCCACCTACTGCGTGACATGCCGGATCCAGAGAGACTGGTTGAGGGAGATCTTTTGAGAAGGCTTTCGAGACCATCGCCTTGCACTGGCGGTGGGAGGGTGTATTCATGCGTCCGTCACTCCTGGGAACATTTACCCCCCGATTCCTACCCACTTCTCATACCTTTTTCCTTACCTTCCTTTCCATAAAAAGTCCTTCAACACACCATCCCCAAGATGAAATTTTCCTCAGGGCTTGTGTGTAGAGCTAATGTAAAGCAAAAAAAGTTTTCACCAACAAGCCAAGGTTTGTAGAAAATTCGTTTAACAAAATTCATCGAGAGGGTGGAGCAGTGATTGGCTAAAAAAGAAGTCCATGTTCTACTGGGAGATTGGAATACAATTGGCAGTGTTTTACTTCATGCTATGTCACGTGTTCGAAATTTCGAAAGCAGTCAGACCAATTTTATTTCGAAAAAGACTCGCATTGGCTAACCTTTTTAAAAGCATTTTCTACAAACCTTGCTGACAACCTCTTCGTGCTAGGTATAGATAGCTAAGAATGGCTAAGCTGCTGGTTGTAGCCGATGTTGGTTACGTTTGCCAAAATTACAGAAAATCCCCAAATAACCGGTTCATTTATGATTATAACAAGCAATAAAGTATATAAAATTGTCATTATTTCGTTGCTTGCAAGGGCCTATTACCAGCCAGCGGCCGAGAATTCAAATTTCCTCCAAAGACGTTCTTACGATCGTACAGGGCGGTTCAAATGAGAAAGATCATTCTCAGTACCAGCTTTTTAAAATTATAACTTAATTCCGATTTTATTTCATTCAAAATTTGCGTTAATTTATGCCTAGGTACATCCAAAAATGCTGAAAGGCATTATGATAAAACTATTAAAATTACAAGAAACGTGCGCGGATCTTTTTTTTTATGATTTTATTTAAATTATAATTAAAATTTTAGGACAAATCTTTCCCAGATAATTTATTGATTTATTTTACTGCATGATTATGTGATTTGAAATGTGTGTTGTTTATTATAAAATGTTGTTTGAAAATTTAACAAGTCTGCCAACGACCTATGGTATAACCATATATATTTTACCAAAAAATGCGATACCTTTCTATCCAATTAAAACGATAATTGTTGTGTGATGGAAAATGTCAAAATTTGAGAATGACATTTTGCAAAACAAAGATTCTTAAATAAAAATTCTATTTTAGAAAATATTTAAATTTGCGAATTTATTTGAAGTACCTACTTCCCTCATAATTTGAATCGATTAAAGAATTATAGATATATCTTACTAATCGTGCCACCTATTGCAATTTTTTCATACAAATTTCGTAATGAAAAAAAAAGAATTATCCATTTTTGTGCAGTCGTTCGGTTTTATGCGCTTATATACATTTCGGTGATTCATTTTTAAACGACGCCATCAAAACACTATTTTTAGGGTGAATTGCCTAATTTTAAAAAAAAAATCGTTTCCAAGGAGACAATTGGCGTTTGCAATAAATCGATTTTTTTAGCGACAGAAAACGTATGATAAATAATTTCATAACGCCAGAGATTATTCATAACGCCAGAGCTTACCAATATATATAGCCTATAGATCTCGCAAATAGTGTAGCTTTCTATTAGTGGAAGAATTTTTAAAATCTGTTCAGTAGTTTTAGCGTGAAAGAGTAACAAACATACATCCATACAAACTTTCACCTTTATAATATTAGTAGGATACTGTACAGCTGTACAATGTAATTCGCATGACTTGAAGAATAAAGCCCAACATTTAATTGTACTAAAATTGGTGTTAAATAATGTAGATAATGTAGATTTTCAACATAAAAATCCTTTCTCATGTGCTCACCATATAGTACTCACTTTGATTTTAAACTCGTAACTCTTTTAAATTAAATTCTTTTTTACTATTTTGTATTCTTAAATATTTTTTAATATTATATTATTTTATGCATATGTATATTTTCATAATACTCTCACATATTATTTATATTGCATATGATAATTTACTGTATAAAAAATCGACCACCACAACACGGGCGTGTGCCTAGCATGGTGGTCGAAAAATCCCCAACTTTTGTAAAAAAAGATTTTTTCAATGAATAAAGAAACTTTAAAAAATATATATATATATATACTAAAAACAAACATTTCTCCTTAAAATTTAAAACATACCTTTACTAGGTAAAAGAAAAATCTTTCGAAATCAATTTTTATTTTTTTGGGGAAAACAGTTAAAACGTCTAAAATTTGATTTAAAAATGACATATTTCCGGTGTTCTCTGGTTATATCCTCTTAACAGTAATTATCAATAGTATTACTGATACACCTGCATTGTTACAACTCATCCAGTTTAACATCCCTTCCCGTAGACTTCGAAATAATGAAGTGCTGTTCCTCATTCAACATTCTACTAATTATGGATACCATTCTTTATCCAGAATGTCGAGACTTGTCAACGCAAGTCAAAGCATTGATTTTTTGGTGTAAAACTAAATGACTTTCGGCAGTCGATACGCAATATTTAAATGCTTCTTCGTGCTTTGACTTGTAGTGTCTCTGTATGTACTTTTTACATTTTATATTGTCACTGCTATTCATTTTTTTATTTTATTTTTTTTTTATTTATAAATTTTTATTTATATGTGCTCTCCCTTCACTGCCATCTCTGTTTTTTTATTCGTGTTATTATTGTGTTTTTAATGGACTGTTATCCGTAAATTAATAAATAAACAGACACCAAGAGCAGACACCGATTGCAGTAGCGTTATATTATTTGTACCCAAAAGCACAGCCTTTTTTGGCACTAATATGGATGAATTGTTCCTTGAATGCGCATTGCACACATATTATATACCTACTTGTGAATACAACGAACTGTGTACATCATTTGGCATACTTAGTTCTAGCCTTTAACATCTTGTAGTAGTTAGTGCGAATCGTTAATGGATCTTCGCACGTAGTTTTGAAACTCTGGATTGATTTCTTGTAATAAATTTTAATATTGTAATGTTCTTTTATTCTGTGGCTCACTAGCCCACAATGTAAATGATTACAACATAAGTTCTTCTTTTAGCTTATTATGAATTATAATGGTCGGGAGTAATATTGTATTTGGTAGCGACTGTTTACTAGAGCTCTCTGGATAGATCTGATCGTTGCCGGCCAGCTGTTCCGGACACTGCCCTGTGCTCGATCATGAAACTCCGGATTCCCGAACTTTCCCGAACGAGCGCGGTGTGTGAGTATATCTACATATATATCTTACACTGCACCTTTCCCCTTGTAATCAGTCGCTACTAGTACATTGACAACTTAATCTATTTGTATTTTTTATATGGAAAAGATAGGGTAGGCAGTGCGCATGTCTCTGAACCCACCTCTGCCTATGTGAAATCTGTAATTATGAAATGCACAAATATTTCTGTCTAAATACGTATTATTATTGCTACCCAACGACTCGTGCTCATAAATAATAATGATTTTATAAGAAAGACTAGTTGACCCGGCCACGCGTTGCTGTGGCTAACGAAACACATCGCCATCTACTGGATGGTTTCCCAACCTTTTAACTCACACCACCATCTGTTAATTTGCATACAAATCAATTCCATACCGCCCGCTTGCCAGCCCGCTCGTCCACCACATACAGACATTCTCCTTTAAGTATATATTTCGACCAATTTACACAAAATCTTGACAAATTATGTACCTAAACCTTCCTCATGAATATTGGTGAAAACCGCATGAAAATCGTTAAGTAGTTTTTGGGTTTATCGCGAACAGACGGACAGACAGACGCGGCGGAGGGCTTTAATTTTTAATATGTTGAGAAAATAGAAAATTGCGCATAAATAAAGCCTTTCTCTAAATCTAAATCAGATAATCTATTTAGGGATGTTCTTGTTACTTCAAACCATAACCTCATCAGTGGTTTCAGTGTTAATTACCTATGTTAATGTCAGTTGTCAATACAACCATGCAACATACGTGTATTATAATAACGATTTGCATATCAATCCACCATCGCAAGGGAGGTGTTAAACGATTGAATAAGCCTATATCCAGCGTAGGATCGAGAACATATTAATATATACATAAAACAAAGTCAGGTTATTTACAACTCGAGAACGGCTGGACCGATTTTTATGATCTTTGATTTGTTGGATTTGTCTCCACCCCAAATATCAGAATGGCAACTAAAACATAGGAAAAATTAAATTAAACTTGAAAAAAAAATATTATGAAAAGTATTTTCCTCATACATTTTGTATGGAACGAATTCTCATCTTATATTGCGAAAAGTATTATATTGAATAGTAAAAGATTTGCAAAAATTCAAAAACCTCAAATGTCAATGCTCTGATTGTTTTTCTTTTGTTCTCAAACATATTCTTACTTATCTAAAATATTAAAATCCAAATTGGACAGTTCCGAACTCCTGCAACTTGCTCCTGTACTGGAAGTACCATCGATGTAGCGGTTTGCCACTTTGCGAAACTAATACTTAGGTTTTATTAGACATGGTTAATGTTACAATTTTGTAAACCTCTTATCACGTTACTTTAAAAATTTTGTTTTTTGTATTTTTATATCATGTATGTATTTTTTTATCGTTATTATATCTCACTGTTCTTTAAATTTTTGTTACTTATATTTTTATTTTATTTTTGTACTTTTTTGTTTGTATTGTAATTTTATTTATATTATTTTCTTCTCATGTTAAAGATGTACTGCCTTTATTTATTTATGTATAAGCCCTCTGAGCGTATAATAAAACAAATTAATTAATCTTATGTCGCCCCTCTTTCTTATACACTAAATGCCAATGGTCGAAAATAAGACAAACAGTGAACGTATGTCTGCACTTATATAAACGAAAAATATAATAATAATAATAAATCTCCCTCACACGTATAAATAAAATGAAAAGCAATTACCGTAAGTAAGTGGAAAAGTAAGAAAATCACAAAAAATATAGATCCGTACACAACGCCATCTCTGATACTGATCCAAACAAAACGCGGACAGTTACGCATCGATAATTGCTTCATAAACTTCATAAAAAAACTGTTTTTAATTCAACTGATAAGTTAACACAACAGTTATTGATTGTAAGGCCTTACGAGGTTCTCCGGGTCAGATAGTTGCTGTCAAAACAATAACAACTTGTTATCAAAAAATTTACTTCCTAATTAAAAAAATCCAGTTTAAAAGGGTTTTTGTACGCTCAGTTAATTAATCAAGCAGTTACTGTTGCCAAGTTCCTTGTTAAGTATAAACACAAAACGTCTCCGGGTTTTTCTTTTTTTAACTTGGACCGAAGTGCTTAGATAAGGAGGGACGATATCACTTAACTGTGTCTTTTAAAATCCAAAAGTCACCTTTAAGGGCGAGATAGCCGGTCTGAGAGTCTCAAGTACGTAGTAACTCATTGTCTGGTTGACGGCGCGCGGCGCTCGAAATTAAAGACTCCACTATCCTCCTCTCCGCACCAACTTTCTACGTCTTACGTCTGAAATCTCTCTCTTGTAAAAAACATGGAAAAATAAAATATAATGCCCCTTTTAACGGCCCGCGGTTGACTTAATTAAATACAACCAAAGAAAGGGGAGGAAATTAAAATTCTCAGGTTATAATTTGTCGCTTAATATTTCATTCACCTTCAGGAAATCACAGGTACCTTTTTGTTTGAACTTTTGTCTTTTTTTATAAAAATTATGTTTTATTTTCTGGAAATTTTGTTTGGCAGATTTAACACATGAATTATTTATTTTACCGGGACGTTTCACGGCTACCGTACCGTGACGGCAAAAAAGGCAATAAACATAAGTTCATTGTCGCTATAATGCTGCCGCTCTTTCTTACACATTAAATAATGGTGAGACACACAAAATATGTGTGACTGTTTCCTCCAAAGAAATCCTTCTTTGCGACGGTAATTGCGTTTCATTTTTCTTTATACGTGTGAGAGAGATGTATGATAATAATTGAATGTTTCCTTTGGGGAGGTGCAGAGATACGTTCACCGTTTATCTCATGTTCGACTGTTGTTATTTAGTGTGTAAGAAAGAGCTGGAGCATTATATGTTTAAGAACAAAAGCAAAACCGTCAGCGAATTGACATTTGACGTTTTTGAATTTTTGGAAATCACTTGCACTTCAATATTATCCTATTTACTACGTTCCATACTTTCATCTAGTCGTAAATCGTTTAATGCATAATATTTTAATGGGGTCTACATTGGTGTGTGTTATTAATTATTTGTGGGTTTTGAATTGAGATGATTCTTTATTTTTGTGATATCACAGTGCTAATATACGCAGTATAATATTTTCAAATGTGTTCAAGTAACTTGCAAAGCATACAGAAAATCTTGTATTGTTGCCATAATGGAATAATGGAATGGAAGAGTTCTACATAAACTAGGTGGTTGTAGTAAGTACCAACATAAAACACGTGAATTAAATGGTTTAACACGAGTAATGGTTTAATTATAATTTAAAGTTTTCATTTCCACCTCTTGCCAAGATTATGTCATATTAAATATAACTAACTAACCATCACGCCGTTTCCCCGCAGGGGTAGGCAGAGAGAATGAACCGCCAAACAACTCGATCTTGGCACACACTCCTTGCCTCGTTCACATTCATACATCGTCTCATGCTCTTCTATTATTCCGACACTTTACATGGCCCGACTCAAGTATCTGATTCACTTGGTCGTGCCATGTCTTCCTCGGGCGTCCCAACTTCTTCTATCATTCACATTTGCGTCATATATTCTACTTACACTATTTTACTCGTTCATTCGCTCTACACGCCCAAACCACCTGAGCGTCCCTTTCTTAATCTTACTCATTACGCTCACATCAATCTTGGTTTTACCACACGTACGCCTCAGGGATCTCATTTCTATATATACTTCACAAACACACAAAATGTTCGTCATTCGCAACTATGTTGAACATTGTTTTCTTACTTTGACTTACTTACATATATTCGTAATTAACTCATTCTTCATACATACGAGTACTTCGTTCATCCTAGACACGAGATACTGTAGATCTTCTATACTGTTAGATATCAGCAATATCATTAATAATTGTGTAGGTTTTTCTATATTTTTACAGCTGCAAGCGAAGAAACAATCCCTTCGAAGTATACATCTTTAATAGCATTCTGAACTGGTAATATCGCACATAAGTGTCGGAATTGTCGTGAAATATTGCGTCAAATTTATGGCCTTAAACTGCCGCCCCACTTTCCGCACATCGCCCGCACACTTTCATTATATTATAAAGTTCACTGATATTGAATTTTTCATAGCATTACATTCTATTGCGATGAAAACGCATTCTTCGCTATTTATTTGATTTTTCATGAATTTTTTAATTTGCTTTCAGCGCTGACTTATTGAAATATTTATCAGCCAATGGTTTAGCAACACTTTCACTTCCCATAATTTAAAACATCCTAAGGACAGCGTGGATGTTTATTTATTGATTTAAAATAGTACAAGAATAATTCAGTACATATTCAAATATAACCTATTCAAAACAAACCCCAAATAACTACAACTGATGTTCCCGAAACCCGATTGAAAAAATCGAGTAGGTACTACGGTATATTAAAATTATTTTCTTAAGTCCTAAAGTCTCCAGTTCTTGAAAATAAATATCAACTGTACTTTTGCTACCAATTTTCTAACCAATGGTAATGGAGCGTAAAACAGCAAATATAAAATCATGCAATATTCAGTGCTTTTAATATACTGTCCTCTGAATGCAAAGTAGCATCTTCTCCAGACTTAAATTTTCCAATAAAAGTGTATTTAACTGAAGTGATCTTCTAGGCACGTATGTTTTCTGTAGATTAATTAGTATGATCTATATCTAACAATTCCTCAAATTTCTCATTTTATAATAATTTTCTAACTTCTCCATCTTCTTCTTGTAACCCAATCTAACTATAAGTATTTCATTTTCTTACTACAGAAGATCTGTGTGCATAGTATTAAGAGCAGGCAAAACATAAAATATCTTTATTTACTATCTAAGCAGCATTATATGTATAAGACTGATTACTGTGAACTATATATATTAATAATTCCTTAATTTACTAAAAATAACTTATCTTTTCCAATAATTCTTTAAAATCTTCACCTTATTCTTGTAATCCAATATAACTACATAAACTCTCTTATTGTAGGAGAATTTGTGTGGATAGTATCAATTAGTGAAAAATTTCAACCTATACTAATGAATGTATATCCGCAAACTGTAAACTTCACCCGCCATAACACAGGGTCATCCCTAGCATGGAGGGTGAAATATCACAAAAAACTATATGTACTCTCGATAATTCATGTATTAAATAAATAAATAAATAAAGATGTTAAATAATAAAAAGATAGGGTCTAGATACTTATAATTAACGGAGTTCTACAAATTATCAAATAATTTTTATTATTATCCAGCATCCAATCTTTTTCTAAATTTTTACTTCTTTTCTTTTTCCTCTCGATCTCATCTCGAGTTTGCATCTGTAATTTGAATCCTCAATACCAATAACCGAATTGAAAATATACAAATAAATTTTTGAAACGCCTGCCGCTGTTATTTTAATTATTGCTCTTTGCAAAGGTCAATTCTTGACCTACTGTTCCTGCATAAGATTGGTAACTTCTTTATTGACTCACCAGCCCTATAAGAAAGGATTGCATTTCGCTGCCCTGAACTCATTTCAAATCCAAAATAAGCAACAAAACTATTTTCTCGGGAGCATCTTACAATGTCTTAAGAGATATTGACATTTCACTGTACCCTTGAAACGTATAATATCAACCTTACAATTATATATTAACCTTACCATTGCACTTATCTTGCCATTGATCATACTTTCAAAATAAAAAATAAGAAAAACTCTGAAGAAAACCTAAACTTGAAAATTCATAGCCCGCATCACTTAAATGAGAATTGTAATTGTCCCTCATTAGAAAACGTTGACCATATAACGTATCTGGGTCTAAAAATTGACCGAAACTTAAAATGGACCGAACACATTACCTATTTAAATAATAAAATTTAAAAACTATGTTATTTTTTCAAATCTATCAGGAATGTCCTCATTAAAAAAGACTTAATCAAGATTTACATGGCTCTCTGCCAATCACTGTTATAATACGGTATTATCGGATGGGGCAGTGCAAATAAAAACATACTAAATCCACTAATTAAAACTCAAAAAGCCATAATGAAAATTATACTGAAAGTTCCTGTAAGAACTAGCACTGACGAAATCTTCAACAATCTTAACATAATGTCAATTAAACAACTGTATTCTAAAACTATACTTATTTACATTCATAAGTACAAAACCCAAGAAATAACAACTGACACGTACATTAGAAACACTAGATCTCATGGTCAAAAACATATCCAACAAGTAACTGCTAACTCAACATTTGGGCAAAAAAGCTTCGTATATTATGGCATTAAACTCTACAATAAAATACCACTCTCACTGAAAAAAAACCTCAATATTATAATATTTAAATTTCAAATAAAAAGCTGGATACTAAATAAAGGGAGATCAGAAATAGAAAATATACTGAAATCAAATACAGACTAAAACCGAATCTAATGAACTGAATTATAAAAAAAACACTATCTTATGTTATGTCGAATTCATATTATTCTTATAATTAAATTATAAAATGTAAATGAAATCCTCAGCACGGGAGATCCCAGTGAGGATATCATTATCTCTATTTGTTATTAAGAAATGAAGACAATAAATCATTATTATTATTATATATTATTATTATATCTATGTTCATCGCTAGGTTATTGGGTATGATATAAAAGGTTTCTGCTTTTTATTAAAGCAAAACCTTGTGAAGGAATTTAATTTACCGCCGATGAAAAAAGGCAAAATTTTAAAGCACGTAGTTTTCAATACAGTTCAACGACGCACCAAATGTACCACAAATACTCGGCCAAAAATATTGAAACTATTCAGAAACACAGAACCCTCTATTAGATTTCATACACAATAGATATAATCAAAATTACATATGAAAAACTTTAAAAAGTTTCAAAACCACATTCGGACAAAGAAAATAGAAATATTTTGCAAAAAACTCCATAACATGGATTCCCTAGACATAAAACTAATTTATATAAAACTAGCAAACCCGGCCACACGTTGCTGTGGCTAACGAAACGCAACGCCATTACCCAACCTTACAAAATCCACACCACCCGCTTGGCAGCTGCCCGCTGCTTGAATTTAATATTTGAATTTCTCGGCCGTTCTCTACCATAATAAGCGTGCATTATACATATGAACCTTCCTCTTAAATCACTCTATCTATTGGTGAAAACCGAATGAAAATCCGTTGCATAGTTTAAAAGATCTATGCGCACATACATTTTGAGCGACTTCAATTTAAACAATGTATTTATATAAAATATATAAATTTCATTGAGTAAAAGTCTAGAATTAATTAAAGCCTAGTTGAAAGAGGCCAATGAAAAAAACCTTCAAACAGCACTTAAAACATCATAGAAGACGCACCAAATTAGGTTAATTGTATATAACTCTGCAATATATAGCTATATAACAATTATTGATATCCTGGATTTCCGTATCCGTATCCATACCAGCGGATATCCAAGTGAGAAGAAAGATCCGTATCCGAATCGGTTACTTTTCTCTCGGATCTTTTACCTTATTAATTTTCAATTGATAGGATGAAATGCTGTATATAGGTGGTTAGGTAGAGTTAAAAAAATATTAAATTCCATTCTTAGGTTTTTTTTTTCATAAAATCAAATATTTTATCGTATTAAGTTACCATACCGTCGGCGTCGTTGCGGCGGGCGTAACGTCAACTATCGTTTCAAATTCTCGCGCGCCGACACCGATTGAATAAGAAAATAAAGATCCGTATCCGCGGATCTTGACACCAAATATCCGTATTCGGATCCGTATCCACGGATATACATTTTTAACGATCCGGCACATCACTAATAACAATATATAGCCAACACCGGACCACCTACTGAGGGGTACTAAATCTACAACATAATATTTCGCATTTTCACATGTTTGGTATAGTCGCAGAAAATAAAAATAAAATATAGATTTTGATATTTATTGTAAAAAAAATATATGAAAATAGAATTCGATTCGATGTTTTGTTTTGAAACAGCCTTCAGAAGTGTTAATTCATGGAATGTTGTGAGAAAGGAGGAACGAGATGAGAGGGTAAAAAAGGGAGAGGAGAGTGGAAGGCTGTAAGGTTTAACCTGGTTATTCAGATTTAGTCTCTACATCGTTATTAGATATATCTAAGCAGTAGCGTAGTTACTAAGGTGCTAGGCGGTGCTGTGCACCGGGGGGCGTATTTCCTTTTCCGTGTTCAATACGAGGCAACCATGCCTCGAAATCAACACGGGTTTGTAAGCCATATTTCTCCAAACCCGTGTCCAGTAGAAGGCAAGCGGCATCCTACTGTGTACGGGTTTGTAACGCCAATCCCTTCCCAAACCCGTGTTCAGTACGAGGCACGCATACTCCAAACTTTACTATTGTGATAGAATGTGATGGAGTGTGATGGAATGTGATGGAACGTACCGTAATGTAAAGATAGTCATGTTAAGAAATTAGATGGAAAGTAATAAGGAATGTGGTAGGTACTGGTAATTACTGGTAGGCGCTGGTAGGTACTGGTATTGACTGGTAGGCACTGGTTGGTACTGGCAATTACTGGTAGGTACTGGAAGGCCCCGGTAGTACTGGTAATTACTGGTAGGTACTGGTAGGTACTGGTATTTATTGGTTGGTACTTGCAATTACTGGTGGGTACTGGAAGGCCCCGGTAGTACTGGTAATTTCTGGTAGGTACTGGTAGGCGCTGGTAGGTACTGGAATTGACTGGTAGGCACTGTTAGATACTGGTAATTACTGGTAGGTACTGGAAGGCTCTGGTAGGTGCTGGTAAATACAAGTAGGTTCTGGTAGGCCCTGGTAGGTACTAGTAATTACTGGTAGGTACTGGTAGGCACTGGTATGTACTGGCAATTACTGGTAGGTACTGGTAGGCACTGTTAGGTACTGGTAATTACTGGTAGGTACGAGAAGGCACTGTTTTTTTATTTTTTTATTTATTTTAGTGACTATATAAAAAATATATATATATATACAAAATGTAATGGTCAAATTAAGTATAAAATATTGTATTTCTTAGTCCTCCTCACTACGGGGTCCTGTGCCGAGGCGGACTAAAGTTATTTAAATATAGTTCATTTGTCTTCTATGTCGTTTTTAGCGTCTTCGTTAGGGTTTTCTCATTGACCTCTTTAAGCCATATTTTTATTATTGATTTGTATTCAATTGGATTTTGTATTAGTTTTATGTCTTGGGTAAGGATGTTATGGAGTTTTGTTGCAAAGTATGGTTTCTTTGTCCAAATGTGGTTTTATAAATTGGAATATTTTTTATATCATTTTTATTCGATCTAGTGTTATGCCTACACGGTCTAGTAGAGGATTTATTATTTTTGAAGAGCTTCAATAATTTATTTTTGGCATATATTTACTGTACATTTGGTACATCAAAGTTATTGATAATTTCAATTGAAGGCGTTCTAATTGGTACTTTCAAAATGGTCTTTATGATTCCTTTTTGAATCGTATTCAGGCTGTGTAGGTACATATGTGTAGCAGATCCCCATTCTATAATTCCATATTCAATTCGAGAATGACATAACGCGTAGTACCTAGACCTTTTTCATATCCTTTTTATTTAACACGTTTCTTAGATTTTTAAAGATATATATAAGGCTTGTGAGTTTTTCCGTAATACCTTTGATGTGTAGGTCCCATCTAAGATTTTCGTAAATTATTACTCCGAGATATTTTATGTTTTGTGTTTTTTCAATAACGGGGCAGTAACGTTGTATATTATTTCCATGGCATTCATGTTATTTTAGTTCTAGTGATTTTATTGGTTGGCCCCTTGAGTTCATTGAAAATGTTATATATTTTGTTTTGCTTATATTAAGGGTAAGCGAGTTGATTTTAAGCCAATTTTGAGGTGCACTAAGCCCTTTTTCAGCCTCATTAAATGTGTCCGTCTTTTCTTCTTAAAATAATAAAACAGTATCATCAGCAAAACTGATTATGTTTCCTTTAATGCTAAGGTTAGTTAAATCGTTGATGTAGATAATGAACAGAATCGGTCCCAGACACTTCCTTGAGGGACGCCATAGTTTAAAGTAGAAGTTTGCTCTCTTGTTTGCCAATAAACTTGTACTTGTTGTTCTCGCCCTGTTATATATGACTCCTACAGTAATATTTGATGGTCTATTGTGTCAAAAGCATTTTGAAGATCTATGAATAAAGCTAAACATTTTTCCCATCACCTATGTTTTCAATGGCCATGCTTGTTATATTTTCTATGGCATCATTGGTGCTCAGTTTTCTCTAAAACCATATTGGGATGGTGATAATAATTTGTTTTGTTCAATAAATTGAACAATTTGCTTCTTCATTACAGTTTCCAAGATTTTTGAAAAGGATCTTAAGAGACTTATGGTTCGGTTATAGCGGGTAGCTTCCAGCTGGTCCCTAAATAATGGCAACAACGCCTTTTGTTCCTGATGTTGGTACGCGGTAAGCATCTGGGGTTCGCTAATACAGAGAGAACCGCAAGCTTCAGTTTGGATTGAGCAAGCCTACGGAGAGGAGCACGTACCCACGGCGGAGGAATCGGACACACCATGGCGTCTCGAATAATTTGTAAAGTTAATTTTCATCCTAACATATTATTTAGATTGTCAAGGTTACCATTTGTTTTCAATCTGTATTACTTGTGCATTGTAGTTTAAATGCTCTGGCGTCCAACTATTCTTTTAACTTCCACATAACCTAAATTCTTATTCGCATTAGTTTTATTGTTGTAATTCTTCAATCAAACTAATGCGAATAAGAATTTAGGTTTGTACCGAAGTTTGAATTTTCTCAGCGAAGTCAATATATGATAATTAAATGCATTTAAATTGAGATTTAGAATGGTGAATATATTATCCAATAATCTTATACCCGGTAGATATCAAAATACAAAACCCAAAACATATGAAAAAAAAATATTTTACTGAGATATATTTATTTTATTTTATTTCTTTTATTAAATTCCCAAAATAAAACAACAGCCTGTATTATGCTGAGCTGAGTATAAAAACTGCAAAATGAAATTCTTATTTGTTTGAAAGTATTATTTTTTTTTTAAAAAACCCCATGTAGCAAATAATAATTACGAGATAGTCAATAAACCATGACCAGATTGATGGTAAAATGATAATTAAAATGAAAAATGTATTCAAATGTAGATGGCACTAGTATAGGCCCAATTATATTCGTAATAAAATGTTAAAATTTAATAATAATGTTACTAATCAGCAACAGATGTCATGGCTCTATTTCCATAATAAATTAATAAAAATAATTTATGTACAACCTGAACAGTTGTTATATTAAAAAGCCTTGGTTAACTAAATACCAAATTGAATACCATAGGCATCATCAGTAATGAAAGTTACAACTCACTGATTGAAATAACTCCAATCATTGTACTGGAATATATGTATTCATCATTTTAATTTCAACAACAGAAATTATCAGGAGGAATTATGAAACAACACAATATTTAAGAGGGCATTACCATAGAAAGCCTGAAATACGTCATTTTCAAAAAAGTTTTTAGACGTATTGACTCTTTTCCACAAAAAATTATAAATGGATTTCGAAAGATTGTTCTTTTATCTAGCATTCGTATGTAATAAATTTTTAGATTTTTTTTAATTTTTAGTATAATAAGGTTATTCCATAGGTCGTTAGCAGATTTGTTAAATTTTCAAAAAAGTTTTTGTATTATACCACACCCATTTCAAATAATGTAATCATGCAGTAAAATAAATCAATACATTATCTAGCAAAGTTATGTATTAGAATTTTAATTTTAGTTTCAATAAAATCATTAAAAAATATGTACGTACATGTGTTTCTTGACGAAAATTGGTCCATTTGTGTATTTATTTGCGCACTTACAAACTAATATATTTCAGATTTTTTTAACATTCTTATTAAATTTAGACATTATTGAAAAATGATAAATACTTATAATCAAAAAATAACTACAAAAAGTACACTATTTTAATAGTTTTATCATCACGCCTTTCAGCATTTTTGGATGAAGGTATAAATTAAAGCTAATTTGGATTGAAATAAATTCGATATTGAGTTATAATTTAAAAAAGCTGGTACGGAGAATAATTAATCTTTCTCATTGTAACCGTCCTGCACGATCGGAAGAACAACTTTCGACGAAATGTGGATTTTCGTCCGCTGGCTGGTTAAACGCTCTTAACATAAAACATACAAAACACATACCCCTATTAGACTATAACGTAGCCAAAATTTTGATCTATTGTTAAAAAAAATGATGTAACTTATCAATATGCAATGTAAATTTTGTAACAACGCATCAACGACACTTAAAATTACTATCTATTTGTAAATATTCGTGGAACAAAATTGATAAAATTGAAATACAGACTCACAAGGTTTCACTGAAATCCTCTCGAAAGAGATGATACCATGAGCTTCTACAATTCAACAAAATCAAAAAAATTTATAAAGATTAATTAAATCCAATATCTGAAATCGAAAAGAGACAGACATAACCTCGTCATAAAGCTTCAACTTATACGATTCTCCTCAGCATATCCATTATAACCTCATATTGAGATGGAAAAAGAGGAAAATATCCAAACATAACGTAACGTTATATACTTCAAAATACCCATCTTATTTGCGGAGGACAAGAGACCTACCCTCATCATAGGAAATACATCTACGCCAAGGGTTCCTCTCTCTTCCTGCGGTTGAGAAAGACTAGGATAAGCTACCTAAATCTAACTCTACGATCAATCCCAACGAAGGAATTGTGCTGCGAACTCAGAGGCCCTAAAACTAAAGCATGGAACACAAAACAACTAACTGACGTACTCAGAGGATTAGAAAACTAACATGTCACGCGCTAGTATCGTCCCGCTGCACGATAAGAATAATAAATAGTGAAATAATTCCCACCATGATTAAAAACGAGGCTTAAAGTTTAAATCCGAAAAAATAATCCACGAATACCCCAAGGACAATTACAACTGACAAGACAAAACATTACAAAACCAACAACCACCATTCAACGATCAAACTCATTTTCAGTCTGAAAGCTGAATGTTAGTGAAATATCCATCTGCATTTGTTGGCGCACCAAAAACAGATAGCTATTTCCCCAAAATTACACCGCAATTAGTATTATGCTATATTATGTAGCAACTCTAGGACCTTAAATTATGTCCTATAACAAGATTGATTTAACAGAACGCTTAAAGTTTCCCGCTCTGAAAAGTGAAGATGCAAACCCAAATTATAATCGTTGTGTGTGTTATGTTAACATCAATGTAGATGGCGTTATTAAATGGTGATTAATTAATTAATATGTGAAACTTGTTAATTATAATTATGAGATCTATTAAATTACCCAAACTATTGTATGCTGTATAAGATTATTAAAGTTATATGAAAAAACTCTATTAATTGTAGTTTAAGGATGTTATTTTTAATAAAAACTTATTTCTTCAACAATCCACTAATCGCTCCGAGAAAAAAAAAAATTACCTTGCAAACCTCTGATAACCCTATGAAAGGAAGATAAGCAAGTATTTCAAAGAACAGTTAATAGATCGCAAAAAACTATTATTAAGCGTTGCTTTATTATTCAGAAGCTATGAGCTATAATCAAAAGAATTGAACCATGTAATTCACCGAACCATAATAATTTTAAATTAATTATGTAGATGGCGCTAGCGAACGAAAAATTGATTATTTAATAATATCAATTAATAGAACACAACCTGAACTGAAACAAATTTAATAATTCAGACCAGAACTATAAAGAATCCTAATACCTGTGAATTTTTACGTAAGTAAACATGTGATAATACTCTACCTTTATATAAATTTAAACTAGTTGAAAGTTCATAACCATCTTATTAGTCGTTCCGAAAGTTACTTCGCATAATCTCTGATAGCCCTATAAAAGGAAGATATGCAAAACAATTTAAGGATCAGCCAATCGATCGCAAGTAACAATAATATTATACAATCTTCTGTACTAATTTAATGAAATATCCATTTAGTGGAATAGAAAAAAAAAAACCCAAAAGATTACTTAAACTATTGCCGATGAGCAAATAATATAGTGATCAGCGACACTTTGCAATATCCACCTACAAAGTGACGATATCAAAACATCAGTTGATCATCAAGCCCGAAGAAACTATTACGAATTTATTTATTATGAAAGAAAAACTAATCCCGCCGACTAAGGATAAATTTATAACTCGATAAAAATCTATTAAAATAATGATTTGAATACAACTCCCTGTTCTGTACCCAAATCGGAATTTAATAAAATTTATCAAAACCCCAAAATAAAAATTTGTATAAAATATTAATCCGTATGAATATAATGATGTATAGCAAGGAAATTTAATTTCTTTTGAAAGCCCTACATGAGGAAAGAATAAAAATCATCGATCAAATCAATATAACCCGGATAATAAATTATAAAAATTAATTTACGTGAAACTAGATTTAGTCGCTTTGCAAAACAGGACTGCCGAATTCTGTAGACGAAGGCTTGTGATGACGTCTCATCTCCACCCCGGATGTCCAGCAAAATTTGGTCCGCGTCTGAAATGCACGTTTGGTTACATTTATTATTAAAAAAAAAAAAATTTATAAAGAGAACAAAATGAATCAAAAATTCCAAGGTAAGATTGTAAAAGTTCACAATGTAACAGAACATATCAATTGCAGGTAGGATAAATATTTGTATTCGGTTAATAACATGTGAAGAAATTCATGTGTGAAAAGATGTCAATAATAATTATTGCATCAGGTAGGTAATTTCTGAAATTTACACATTATTGCAAAAATTTAAGCACGAAAAATGTCACCAGATAAATGCAATGAGGTTAAACAGCCACTCACAACACAGTGTAAAGCAAATTAGCATGTAATAAGATATACTTACTAAGTTTCAATTATTAACGGATGGCCAGTACGAGTTTTGTACAATGTAATAATATCAATCTGCCGAAATATTATTAATTCCATCCGCAGAAATTAAATCCATCCCATCTGCTATAAATAAATGTGTACCTACATGTATAATTAGCGGGAGAAACGATTATTAATAGTACAACACATACAAATAACACAAAATAAAATGAGTTGTGGATGAACAAGCCCACAGGAATATCAAAATATGCAATTAATAAATAAATTGAACACATACCCACGACGGTAAAAAGAACACACCCTCGAATTGTAAATTCACCTAACCTAGATTGACATTTAAACGTCATCGCGGAGAATTTAAGAACATATCCACATAAAACAAGCAAAATAGTTTGACAGGCTCTACCACGTTGGGTCGCCACTGTAACGTAAAATGGTTTCTAACTGTAAAGGAAATGTTTAACCTGTGCGGTATGTTTAGAGTATCATGTGTAAATAATATAATTTGGCTAGCTACAGTCAGGAAGTAGAACATGTAATAAAAAGTCAAATGAAATAAATGTAAGGAAATTAGATTAAATGAAATGTGATTTATTGAATATTGATTATATTGACATTGAAAGAATAATTAAAGACTCTTATAAAATTATATGAACCCAGGGGTGTTTGTAATTCTCGAAGAGAATTACAACAATCAAACTAATGCGAATAAGAATTTAGGTTATGTGGAAGTTAAAAGAATAGTTGGACGCCAGAGCATTTAAACTACAATACACAAGTAATACAGATTGAAAACAAATGGTAACCTTGACAATCTAAATAATATGTTAGGATGAAAATTAACCTTACAAATTATTCGAGAAGCCATGGTGTGTCCGATTCCTCCGCCGTAGGTACGTGCTCCTCTCCGTAGGCTTGCTCAATCCAAACTGAAGCTTGCGGTTCTCTCTGTATTAGCGAACCCCAGATGCTTACCGCGTACCAACATCAGGAACAAAAGGCGTTGTTGCCATTATTTAGGGACCAGCTGGTAGCTACCCGCTATACGGTAATTATATATATCATTTTTTTTACCACTTTTATGTATGGATATAACTGTAGCTTTTTTAAGGCATGAAGGGAATACATTTGTAGATATAGACAGATTGACCAAGTATGTCAATGGGAAGATCAGTTCATTTTGTATTTGTTTTATTGTTTTATTCGAGATTATGACATGTCCAGATGATTTATTAATATTAAGGGATACAATTGCGTTTCTGATTTCAGTATTGGTTACATCAGTCAACTGTAATTTATCTATCTGGTTCATATTTTCCTTTTCTTCTGGTAAAATGCTAGTTATCGGTTATTGGTTGCCTGATTTTCTTTGCTAATTGTGACCCTATATTAGTAAAACATTTGTTTACGTATTAGGTAGTGGTAATTAATGGCAGGTACTGGAAGACCCTGGTAGGTTCAATGGACAGAAGTAGACACTAGTCGACAAAAGGAGATAGAAGTAGACAGAAGAAGACAGAAGAAGACAGAAGAATACAGAAGTCGACAGAAGAATACATAAGTCGACAGAAGAAGACGAAAGTAGACAGAAGTAGACAAAAATAGATAGAAGTCGACAGAAGTAGACAGAATTAGACAGAAGTAGACAGATGTAAACAAAAGTATACAGAACTTGACAGAAGTAAACAGAAGTAGTGTTATGAAAATAAGTATGGCGCGTATTGTTTTATTATTGTCTATGGGTTTTTTTTAACAACCATACTTTGATCGCAACAGATGGGTAGAAAAAATTTCCGTTTTTGGGCGGATTTTTACTTTTCCGGTCGGGCCTCAGGGGCAAGGGACCGGACCGGGACGTGACATCGCCATGTTTAAGCTTTGAAATTGTGAAGTGATCGTTATTTAACCAAGTTTCATTTCTGACCTTGGAGATTGGAGATCAAATGATCACCCGTGTAATTATGTCGAAGTGGCATAGGCGATAAATACGTGAAAATGGCCGGCGGCCTTAATTTGCTAATCCAATCGGTACACTGCAATCCCTTCTCGCTCCGCGATCGATGTTTGCTGTAATCCAATATATAAAGCTATTATTTGGAACAAGCCCCATATTTGCTTCGCACCCATCCTGCCACGTTGTCTGGGTCCTGAACTTCCCTCATCAGAGGGCTACCTGGACAATCATCCCCGTATCGGAGCCCTCCAAGTCTTGGGCCGGCTTCGCCCTGGCGGGCCTGCTCGTGATGCTGCATCAGCACCATTGGATTGAAGGCCTGTGAGACACCGTGGAACTTCTCCGTCAGGCATCATCACGATAATTTCAGTCAGTTTTAGATAGAAATCATAGCCTTACACGGTCTGATTTGGGGTGAGTCATGTCTCGAATTATTATTATTTATTCATTGTATATTGAGCAAAAATATAGTAACGATATTCTGATACGATTTTAGATTTTCACGGCCAAAAATATTTTTGTTATTAGTTTTTGGGGTATAATGCCGTGTTGCGCTACCTCCTTCTTTAGCCAACGTTTCGGACAGCGTTGCAGTGTCCATCATCAGGGCAGATGTGTAATAGTTAGGGGTGATGATTGTACTGATCTACTTAGGAGCGATACCGTGTCGCCAGCTCCACTCCTCTACGAGCTGGCGCTACAATATACTTCAACATGTTTTTTTGCGTTTAGCCTTGATGTAACCGTCAATTACCGGATACCAAGAACTATTGAGCTTAGCTCCGTGGTCTCTATTAATGTTTATAGGATGTTTGCGAATTTCAATTGCCTCTGTAATCAGGCATGCTCTATGAGTTTTGGGTCTTCCCAGGACCTCGGAGACTAATCTAAAGTAATGGCCGGTTTCGATTAAGTGCTCGGCGATTGCCGATTTGTCAGGGTGGCCAAGTTTACAGGCACGGAAGTGTTCTGATATCCCTTTGGAAATCGTCCGCTCTGTTTGGCCTACATAAACCTTGTCACATCCAGAACAGCTGAGTTTGTATACTCCATCTGTTTCCAGAGGATACTTGGTCTTTGCAGGCCTCAAAAAGTCTCGTATTTTTTTCGTGGTTCCGAAGACAGTCTTGATGCTTTCTTTTTTCAGTAGCCTGGCAATTCTGTCTGTCACACTGTGAACGTAAGGCAGGAAAGCGCAGCCGTTTGACTCTTATTCAATTCTGTATTCGTTTGGTGCAGATTTGGCTCTTATAATTTGCCTTGTCTGCCTTGCTGGGTAACCGTTACGCTCCAGTGCATCGATCGGTCAGTTTTGTAAGTTCTGCTCCGATTTTTGTGTCTTCACATATTCTGGTTACTCGGGTCACCAATGAATGGATAAGTCCTCTCTTCTGCGCTGGGTGGTGATGGGAATCAGCATGTAAATATCGATTTGTATGAGTTGGTTTTCTATACACTGTACCATTTAAATTCTAAAAGTATAAAGAAACAATTAAAATCATTAAAACCGTTTGTTGAAAGAATAAAAAATAACATGTTGGTGACCGGAAACTAGTCTTACCTTGGTTACGTTTGGAGTCGATTTTCGGGTAGAGGTTACTTGAATTTTGTCGATCAAATTTAAAAAAAACGGTGACCCCAGGCTTACCGTCATATATATTTTTGTATTTTTAATTATGTATTTCATCAATAATCCCTTTTAGAATTTCTCCCTTTCTTTCTCCCATAAAACATCTCGTCAAGATGTAACCTAATTGGGACTGCTGTTGTCCCACTGATTCTGAACAATGTCAATTTTATATTGAAATCACATCACACTATAATAAATATACTTTTAACAAAAGTGCTTTATCCGATAAGCGATTTTGACGAAGATCTCTTGACAAGTGTGTTGATGTTTGTAGATTTCCTCATATGCAGAGCTTTCAATCTTGGTGAAAATTTTCTACGTTTACAAGCCTTGCTGTATTAACTTGAGAGTGGTACAACTTGGTAAAAGGTAGAGGGTAGAACTACATAATATTATGTAGGTCGATATAAGTCAAGTCCCACCGAGAGGGAACTAGTAAAAGGAGAAGAAGACAAGAAGATGCGGAGGGTTGGAAAAACGAAGCGTACTCTATCAGCTAGCTAGTCTTTGCGACGGTAGCGTCAGAGAAATTGCATTCAGACTTGGATTAAAAAACTGAAGAAGATGCAAAACGATGTACGAAAAATGGTGAAGTTGAAATCAAAGAAAAATATTGCATTAATCTGGGATGTAACCTGTACGGTGAAGCCTTGCCCTGGTGATATTAACTAAATAAAAACAACATATAATTATTAAAGGAGAAAACACGTAGGGAGTTATTATAAAACATCAACCAGAAAATTTGTCTGCATCCTATGTTATGGTCTAGATAAATAAACCCTTACTTATATTTTTTTACACAAATTAATAAAAATAAGAAAAAACGACCTCCGTGAATCGTAGCTCGTATTGGTGTCTTCATAGCCTTAGCTCTCCCATTCATTTCTTCAAAAAGACCCCTCAAAATCATTCCTAAAGATGACATAGGCCCTAATGGAAATTATTTCTGGCAGAACCAGTGTAGAGTTTTTTTTTTTTTTCAATTATTTCTGGCTTTCACCCTTCAAGGGTGTTCTAGGCCATCATTTATAATTACAGAGAAAGGAAAGGTGAATTTATATATTAATTTTATTTAAATGTGCAAATTTCAGAATTTTATGGAAGATTGGAGTAGAGTTCAGACTTAGAAGAGATGAGATGTTGAATGGAGGAGAGGCAATTTTTGATAACGCTTGATAGAAGAGAGGATATTTATTTAGAGAGGGACAATCAAAAAATATGTGATCTAAAGTTCCCACATCTAGACCACAGAACGTACAATCTGGGGAGTCAAGCACATGAATTTTATAAAGGTGAGAAGGAACGGAACAATGTCCGATTCTCATACGAATAAGTAAGGAAATTTCTTTTTTGGAAAAATGGGGGAATTTTTGAAACCACGGTTTTGATGGGATAGTCCTTTGTATTGAGGCGTAGCGGGCACCCTTGGATTGACTAGCAATGTTCCAATACTCTGTCCAAACATTGCGGGATCTATCTTTGATGATGGAAAAAATATCAGACAGGGGAATATGGTTTACGAGGGTAACGGTAGGGTTAGACGCTCCTTGTTTTGCCAAGGAATCAGCAATATCATTACCCACTATGCCA
This sequence comes from Limnephilus rhombicus, assembly GCA_929108145.2. NCBI lineage: Eukaryota > Metazoa > Arthropoda > Insecta > Trichoptera > Limnephilidae > Limnephilus > Limnephilus rhombicus. The sequence continues at coordinate 51,811,848 of OV815281.1, forward strand.
ACATGTCCAGGAATCCAAATCAGAGTGACAGTTTTTCCAGAGCTTTGAATGGAGGTTATCAATACTCGAATAAGACATACAAAGTGATCATCAGGATGAAGAAGAGGACTTGTTTTAAGTTTTTGGAGGGAACTGAGAGAGTCAGAGAGAACAAGAGAATGTTCAAAATTATTTTTTATTATATATTTGAGAGATTCAATAATCGCAATGCACTCGGCAGAAAATATTTAAAATTGGTTTGAAATTGAATAAAATATTCTTTCATTAGAATTATTGTGGTAAACGTTAATACCAATACCACAGTTAGGAGAGTCCGGAGATTTGGAGCCATCAGTAAATAAAAGAGAAGAGTTGGGCCATTTAGAAGAAATAATGTCATTGAACATATTATTGACAGTACGGGCTGGGAGATTGGAATGACTTTTAAGGATGCCGATCCCTTCTAATATCGTTGGGGATAGGGTGACGTGACTATATTTTAATTTGTACAAAGGAAGAAGATCATTTTTGATAATTTGAAGCTCTGAGAGAGAGCGAAAATTTTTACAGATGGCAGGGAGAGGTTTAGTTCGAGCTCTGATTGTAGATGAATGTGTTGAGTCGTTGAACAACGAGACTCTGGGAATAATCTGATGACTTTTAGAATTTAAACATTTAAGAACAAATTTGTCAGCAAATAATTGACGCCTTAAATAAAGAGGAGGATCAGAACATTCTACTTGAAGGGAATTGATGGGCGACGATTGCATCGCGCCAGTTATTATTCGCAATGACTTAGATTGAATTTTGTCTAATTTACTGAGTGCATTTTTGGATGCAGTACTAAAAAGTGGGCAGGCATAGTCGAGATGACTTCGAATAAGTGCATTGTAGAGCAACTTAATGCAGATAGGATGAGCACCCCACCAAACGCCAGTCAATGATCTGATAATATTTAATTTTTTTTCACATTTAGTAACTATATTATTAATGTGGGAAGACCATTTAAGTTTCCTATCAAATGTTACTCCCAAAAAATTTACTTCGGAAGCATTGGGGATTGGAGAGTTTTTAAATAAAATTTGAACAGGGGGGTTATTATGACGATTTGAGAAGGTAACACACTGACTCTTTTGTACTGAAAGTTCAAGACCATTTAAAGTAAGCCATGTGCAAAGGGCATCCATGGCTTCATTAAGATATTTGACGGCGGATGGAATGATTTTGGATGATAAGAAGAAAGCTATGTCATCTGCGAACTCAACAACTTTTACTTGAGGGGGAATGGTGACATGCATATCGTGTGTGTATATATTATACAGTAAGGGGGATAATACATCGCCTTGGGGTAAACCCTTCCAAATTGACCTACTCTGAGGAGTAACATCTGGTAGCTCAATGAAAATTTTCCTATCGAGAAAAAGATTAATAATAGATTGGACAAACATGAGGGGTAAGCCAAGGCCTAAAAGTTTTTTTTTTAAGAATTGGGATGGAAACATTGTCAAAGGCGCCTTCTATGTCTATAAAGACTGCAAGACATACTTCTTTGTTAGAAATGGATAAATTGATATCAGTGCTGATGATGGCAAGGTTATCTTGTGTAGATTTCTTTTTCCTAAATCCAAATTGGGATGGAGAGAGAAGATGATTACTCTCGACAAAAAATTCTAACCGGTTTTTAATTAATTTTTCATAAATTTTACTAAGGGTGGATGAAAGAGCAATTGGCCTATAGTTGGATCCAGAATTGGGTGATTTGTTTAATTTTAGAATTGGGATGATTATTTGAGAACTCCAGTCATCAGGTATTATGCCAGTCTGGAAGATTTTATTTAAGATGCTTAAAAAGTGATTTAGAACATTATCATTACTATTTTTGATAATGCTATAAGGTATACCATCTCTGCCTGGAGATGAGTCCTTGACTGTTGATAAACAATTTTTTAATTCAATTAAAGTGAATGGAGAGTCAAGCCAATGATCAGACATAGGAGTGTTGTGGATTGGAGTTATTTCATCTAAGTTAGGTACAGAAGGGGGGGGGGCAATTTTGTCCAAGAACTCGTCTATCCATTTAGAATGAGAAGCTCGAGGAGATGTTGGACTGAAGGAGGATCGAAATCTTCGAATCATAGACCAAACTTCCGAAATTGGAGTGTTCGGAGATACTGAACTGCAGAAGTTGTACCACCCGGATTTTTTTTTTGACCTCAATACCCTTTTGGCATTGCCTTCGGCATTTTTGTATATGAGATAGTTCTCCATAGTCATATTGTGACGATAGGAAAGAGATTTAGCTTTCCGAATTCTCACTACTTTGGAACATTCCTCATCCCACCAGGGAGTTGGAGGGAGTTTTTTGAGAGATTTGGTTTTAGGGGGAGGATTCGATTTATTGATTGCAGTTACGAGCATTGATTTGAAGTTATCGTAGTCATCTTTGACAGATAATGTATCGGTATAGGATAAATTTTGTATAAACTTATCCATATGTGAGTTAAATTCGTCCCATTTGGTGTGTTTTGTTTAAATCTTTGTCGAAATATGGGACTTGTCTGAATGGAAAGAAGTTTGATAAGTGATGGTGATCGGGAAATGATCACTGGAGCAAGGGTCGGGGGACACCACCCACGAGGAGAGAGGTGCCAGATTAATAGAGCATATGGAGAGATCCACTGCACTGGGGTTTGTGTTGGGGCGAGAGATTCTAGTAGGAGATCCGTCATTCAAAAGAAAAAGGTTGGATTCATCTAGGAAATCCATCACACTTCGACCGTCTCGATCACAGAAAGCAGAACCCCAGACGGGGGAATGGGCATTAAAATCACCCAATAAAAAGAAAGGAGGGCTTAGTTGACGGACAATTTGCAACCACGCTTGTTTATTGAAGTGCGATGTTGGGGGAAGATAGATAGAAACAAAGGAAGTGTCCTTTATTTTAGCTGCAACCATTTGAAAGTCAGCATTGGGGGGTTTGATATTATTTATTGGGAAAAACGGAAGGGATTTTTTAATAAAAAGGGCAGCACCACCGCCCGTACCTTCCGGGCGATCATCGCGGAGACAGGAGTACCCTCCCACATTAAAGTGGGTGGATGGAGTAAACCATGTCTCCGAGACAGCAGCCACAGAAACAAGGTTTGAATTTAATAGGTTAAGAAGGTTTGATTTGTTAGAAATAGCACTGCGGCTATTCCACTGAAGAATTCTGACATCTTGAAGAGCCATTTTGAATAAATGATTTTAAAGTGGAAATAATAGAAGCAGCGTTGGACGGTAGATTAGTTTGAGAAGAAATTAGGTCAATTAGAAGCATAATAAGAGTTTGAATAAATGAAGAATTATCTTGGGAGAGTTGTTCAGAAAGCTTTTGATAGTTTGTTGAGGATGAATTATAATTGTTTGCGCACCCATTTGTGGCGTGTGAAAGAGGAGAACCATTGGGATTTAAGAGAAGTGAGTTGTGTTGTTGCTGATCGTATCCACGAGCCTGTTTAGAGATAGGGTTTTTGTATGTGAATTTTGTTGAACGGGAAGATGTTGAGGAGGAGGCGAGAGGGTTGGATGAAGAGTTACTGGATAAAACCTCGGAAAATGATTTTTTGACAGGCGGGAATAATTTAGAAGCCTGCAGAAAAGACAAGTTCTCAGAGGCCATAGAAATTTTTATATTTTTTTGGCGAGATTGTTCGGGGCAAGAAGAGTTAATGGCGGAATGAGCGCCTAAGCAGTTAAAACATTTAGGTGAAGAGAGAGAAGAACATTGGTCAGCCGAGTGGTTTTCTCCACATTTGAAACATCTGGGAGGGGATCTGCATGCAGCTTTGGTATGACCAAAACGGCAGCAGTTGTAACATTGAGTGGTGGGATAAGTGTACATTTCAACTGGTAAGGAGTTGAAAAATAAATAAATATGGGAGGGAAGAGATTGTCCTTCGAATGTGATGACGACAGATTGGGAGGGCTTCCAGGAAACGATGCCCTCAGAGGTGTCCTTATAATTTAGCCTCCTGGCTTTTATGGGATTGCCGATATGTTGGGGGGTTGAAAGTGAGGACAGGATTTCTGGAATGGACAGATCGGTCGAGATACCCCTGACCAGGCCCATTCGAGTGACATTGAAAGTTGGGATGTACGCCTTGAATTTAGAATTTGATGAAATAAATATATTTTTGATAAAGTTGTTGGCGGCTGAACCTGACAGGAATTCAACAGAGATTCGGAAGCGACCCTCGGCTTTAACACCTCCAGGTTTAATCGAAAGGTTCTTGTTATTTGAAAGAAATTTGCCAAATTCAAGAGGATGGATGGTTTTACCTTGTTCAGTTTTTTGCGCATATACAATGTAGGGGCCACGGGAATGAGTAGAGTAAAAGATTGTTGGAGGAGATTGAGGAAGAGCTGGAGGGGACTGAGGAGACAAAGGCGAATCATGTTTTTTTGGGGAAAGGGGACTAAATTTTCTTTTTTTAATTGAGGTTAGGATGACAGATTCATTGTCTGAAATGTTTGAATGTTCTGAAAAGTCTATTTTATCTGAAATGTCACCATCTGGAGGGTCAGGAGGTGGATCTGGGGGCTTTGTAAGGGGTACAGGAGGGAAATCCTCCTCCATTGTTCAAAGAATTACAGCTAATATAAAAAGTGACAGAAGTAAAAAAAATATATAAATATCTGAAAATGAGCAGCAAGAAGTGACTCCTGGAAGATCAGGGGGGAGAAGATTCCAACACACTAAACTTTTTACAGCCAAAACACAATAAAAAGATTGGTTTAAGAATATTTTTTGAAAGAGCAAAACAAAAGAACTGATGACAGCCAAATGTTATTGTTGCGAGTCCCAGTGTAGAGTTAAAATTTAAAAAAAAAAAATAATGTTGTTTTATTACGGTTTTTTATTATTCGATATCTACCCACTTTGTATTTGAATAGTGCACAAGAGTCACATTTTTCCGGAGCCTTTTATGGCATCTCCGTGGAAATTTTGTGAGGCTGAAGGAAAGGTGAAGGATGAGGAGACCCTGGCAGAGGAAGGTTGGGCTGGCTACACAGATCGGTCACTAATCATTACAATTTTGGGCAACGCAAAGTTTCGATTCAGTAATCTTTGACCCGGACGATTCTGACCTAACCTACCACTTTGAAAAGTTTTTCAAATATGCTACTTGCATTAATGTATAATATTAATATGAGACAGGAAGCGAAGAAAATGTGTTCCACTTTTGTCCAATTAGTCCGATTATCGCTAACGGAATACGTTTCGATGAGATATTAGAACGTAATGTCATATCACTATAATGATGTCTTGTTGTTATCTACGGTCTCTACATAATACGTCACGTGTCAAAGTCATGATTAATAAAGTCTTAATTGTAAATCAGTAAACAGTGTTTCCATTAAGTCATCCATGTCAAATAACACACTTAACACGCAATAGCGCCTCTAATTGCATCGCTATATGACTACTTGTAGGTTTTGTCAAAAATGATAGTTGCTGGGATTAACAAAGTAATATTGAGTTACATATTTGACATTTCTTTCATCGCAGTATCCAACAGTAACAGAAGATAAGAGTGTTGCATAGAAATCTCAAAAGTAAAGCAAGGAACAACTTACTATCAGTCTATCGCACTGAGGGTGACGCCATGCAAATCACTGGGATTCAAATCAAAATCCCAAATCAATTCTATCAAAATGTTTGTTCGACGGCAGCTAAACAAAAAATACTCCAACGCAAATAGTAACATTATTAAATATTTCAATAATAATTAACAGTAATCGAATAATCTACGTAATAATCTAATAATCTACGTATCCTACGTCAAGACCTACGCCAAAACTGAAGACATTGTCAATCTATTCTCAGACTTTTTCAAATGTGTATATGAGGATGATGTCCTTGTTGATAGTGTTCCTGAATTTGTCACTGATATTAACTTTCAATTATTTGAATTATTAATTGAACGTAACGATATCATTGCCTCGATTAAACTCTTGGAACCAAAAACAAGTTCTTGTCCTGATGATGTCCCACCCATATTTTTGAAAAATTGTGTTAATAGTCTTTCCTATCCTTTGTAGAAATTCTTTAACAAATCTCTTAAAAAAGGCAAATTCCCCATTAGCTGGAAATCCTGTTATCTCACCCCCAAATTCGAGAAGGGTTCAAAAAATATGTACGCAAATACAGACCTATTAACAAGACTAGTATTTTTTATTTATTTTACAATAAAAAATATAATGTTTATAATACATGAAATAAAGTTTTTCTATTAAAATACATTAAATAATACGTTTTACACCCTTTTAAGGGCAAAGCTCGAGTTAAAAATGTGGATAAACGAATGTTAACCGCAATATTTAGCACAGGAAAAATATTTTTTTTTTATATATAAAACAAAAAATAGATAACTAACAGTGAATAAGAAAAAATATATATGTATATTTTAATATACATATATATATATGTATATAAAACTAATAATAGATAAGAGATACAACTGACTGAAGAGGAGGAGATAAAAAGAAAGGAAAAAAATAATGAGAGAAACAGGATATCTAATATTATAATTGAGTTGTTATGTTGATAAGTTATATAAAAAGGGTTTTTATTGAATTTTTGTAATTTGTTTCCAATCTTAATTTCAAGGGTAATTCGTTAAACTATTTAACTCCAATATATTTGTTGAATTGTTGGGCTGTGATGGTGTAACAGCGTGATACAGTCAAAGAACCAAGGATATTTGTTCTATTGCTGTTCGAAAAAAGAGTTAAGCTCATATTATTGAAACAATCTTTGTGTATTTGTAAAAGCGTATTTTTTTATAAATAGTATGAAGTGAAAGGATTTTAAATTCTTGAAACAATTTGATGGTAGGGTAATCGTATGGTTTTTTTAGAATTATTTTTATTAACATTCTTTGGATAATTTCTAAAGGCAAAAGAGAAGTTTTGAAAGCACCACCCCAGCCAACAATTCCATATTGTAATACTGATTGAATTAGGGAAAAATATATGGTTAACGTTTTTATTATTATTATTCTAATAAAAACGTTAATTAATTTTCTTAACCGTTCTAGTGTTGTATAGATTTGTAATTTCCATTTTATGTTACTATCTATAATTACACTAAGGTATTTTGCATTTGTTTTAACAGTGAGTATAGAGCATTTAGGTTTACATAGATATGACTTTGGATTATAATTATATGAGTGTATACATATGTTTAGATTCTCAGGGGTAGCATTTTTATTCAGAGTGAATGGTATTACAAAAGTTTTTTTTTTGTGTATATAGAGATAGTAAATTTTGATCAAACCATTTTTTTTTCAAATTTATATCTAGTACAGCCGTTTTCTGAGTCTTACTCCAGTTTAGTCCCTGAGTAAAAATCGCTGTGTCGTCAGCATATGATATTATTTTAGACTGTATGGTGAGTTTAAAAATATCATTCACATAAATGATAAAAAGAATTGGTCCTAGTACTGTCCCTTGCGGAATTCCAAAGTTACTAGTCTGTGAATCACTCAGAAAACCATTTAACTTAATAAATTGCTCTCTACAAAATAGGTAATTTTTGATCCATGTTAAGGCTTTATTGGTTATACCAATTTTCGTTAGTTTAGAGATAAGATTAGAATGTGATATACTGTCAAATGCTTTTCTTAAGTCGACAAATATTCCAATGCATTTTTTTTTACTATCTAAATATTTATATATTTCAGTCTACGACAGTATCTCGAGTGCTCAAATTTTCTCTAAAACCATACTGATGTGCACTTAATATATTATTTTCTTTTATAAATTTAAACATCTGTTTTTTAACAATTTTTTCAAATATTTTTGCTATATTTGAGGTAAGAGAAATTGGTCTATAATTATTGCTTAGAGTGGGGTCACTAGATTTGAAAATGGTCGTAATAATAGTTTTTTTAGTAATTAAGGAAAGTTGCCATTTTCGAAGCTTGTATTTATGATGTGTGCCAATGGTTTGCAAAGTGAATCAGAATTTTTTTAAAGTATTTCTGCAGAAATATTGTCATAACTGTTTAATTTCATCAGTGTTAGTTCGTTGAAATTGTGTTAAGGTGTTACAAGGATTGGAAGGTGATGAATATAGATCATTATATAATATTGGATGTTTTTTCCGTGTTTTTTTCATTTATTTTAAGTGCTAATTTTTCACCAACCGACCCAAAATAATTGTAAAAGATATTTGCACAGTTCTTGGGATCCGTGTTTACATGGTAAATTTTGTTATCAATATCTGTGATTTTATTTATATTAGATTTTTTGGTTTTTTATTGATAATTTCATTGACAGTTTGCCATATTTTTGTTGTTGTTGGTGCCAGCAATATTGATTTTCTCTTTTTAGAAATTTTCTTTGGTCTTCCGGATAATGTAGCATAGTTTATTTCTAAATTTTTTTAAATATTCGTGTAGTTTATAGTTTTCTGGGGACTTTTTAAATTCCTTATAAATATTTTCTTTATGTCTAATTGAAATTATTATTCCTTGAGTGATCCATGGTTTTAATTTTTTCATTTTTGTTTTTGGGGAGTATGTTATAATGGAAGAGGAAGATTTGATGTGTTTATTCAAGATTAATTCAAAATTCAGTGAACATATATCAGTATTATTAGAGGATAGAACAGTTTCCCAATTTTCAATATTAAGGTTTTGTTTTAGTTTTTCATAATTAATAATAGTTTTAGTTTAATTATTGCAAGAATTATTATTCTCATTTATTTTGCCAGTTTTGAAGGCTACAATGCATGTGTGATGATCAGTAATATTATTTTTCCAAATAATTGATTTTATTTTTTCAGTTTCATTTGTCTTTGCCCAAAACATTCTCTCGTATATTTTTAATACATGGTTTGAAATTGAGTTCAGCTAATGTGTTAATATATTCAGTTTTTTCCTTTTTACTATTGTTTTCAAAATCATCGGATATATCAATATTTACGTCTCCTTTAATAAATGCATTTTGAAAGTGATTTGTGTTTATAAAAGATTTCAGATTCTCAGTGAAATTATTAATGCTCGAGTTATGAGTTCTGCATAAAGCTATTATATTATACAAAAAAAAAATTATATTAATTTGTATATGTAGACAATTTACAAGATCGATAGGTATTTCATTAATAGAAATATTTTTATATAGGGATTTTACAATAACAACTAGTCCACTATTTTGATTTATATTGTAAGTTGTAAAAAAATATTTATAACCAGGTAAATCGTAAGTGCCTGAGTTTTTGATGATTCTGGCTTCTGACAACACAATACAATCTGGTTTATGGGCGAGTTCATTTAAATCTAGTGTAAAATGATCAAAATTTTTAGAAACACTCCGGATATTTGAAGGACGAATCTATATCTTCAAATAATGAGTTAGTCATGATTGTATGTTGTGAGAATAGATTAATAAAATCTTAATTAACATATTGATCATATATTGATTAATCATATCTTTATCGTTACTCGCATAGTCATTTACAATATTTAAATGCATATTTCTTGTAATAATAATATTTATGTTTTAAAAATTCAATTTCTTCTTCTTCTTTCGTATGGTGGGGGGTCAGAGGGGGACATCTAGAAATTCTATAAAATGTTTTTTAATTCTACTATAAATTGTTGTACTGTAGACTTATGTGTAGGATAAATAGAAATATAATACGATAATTTATTTACGTCTTTAAATTTTACATCATAATCATTAATTACTTCATTAATATTGAGAACATTATACTGGTTGGAAATAGATATTCCAATATCAGAGTTTTTGTTTATTCTTATTATTGTTACATGGTACCCTGGAATAGAGTAATTAGTTTCGCCAGTAGAGTATGTCTTTGTAATCCCAATCAAGCCGGAGAAAAAAATTATTTCTTTAAAAGATATTATTAATTTTTCAAAAAATTTTTTTACGCTTTTAATATTTTTATGAAATTGAGTAAATCCTTTTTCAGTGCAAATAAAATAGAAATCTCTTATAGATTGATATAAGTTTTCTTCAATACATATTTTTTTACCTAAAGCGTTTCATAAAAAATCATTCATTGTTAATTTATAGATAAGAGTTTGAGGAAATGAAAATTTACAATATTTATTCGTAGTCAATGCGCTCTTTAGCAATTTTAAGCATTTTTGCCGGAAAGGGCATTTTATTAAAGGGCAAACCTTTTGTTTTGGACACAGCAGTGGTTGCAGATTGGAGTTTTTTCTTTGTTTTCACATTTGTATAATATGTGTTCCTTAGTGCAATGAGGGCAAATGGGAGGCTGCGTCCTGGCGAGACATCTTTGAGCTGTGTGGCCAAACTTGAGGCAATGGTAACATTGTCTGAGCGGACTGCATTCTTCAACGTACACTCTTTGGAATTTGATGTTTATTTTTTTATCTATTAGTTTTTTCCTTAACTTTCCAGTTGTTTCAATAAAGTTGTTAGTGATGTCGTTTTCTTTTCCTTCATTGTACTTATTTTTTAATTCCTTGATAAGCTTAATGTCTTTTTTGTCTTCTAGGGTTAATCCTTCATTTTGTTGTACAATCCCGTCTATAATTTCTTCTTCAGTCAATTGGCATTGCAGCCTTTTCAACATTAAGCACGGTTTCCTTTTTTTTATTTCTTCGGCCGATACTACTTTTCCAAATACTTTATTTATCTCTTCGGTTAATTTTTCTGCATCTTCTTTTTTTTGGCAAGAAATCACTAATTTTTGTTCTCCGATCTTTTTTACTCCATTTACTCCAATTTTTATTTTTGTTAAATTAATATTTTTTTTGAATTTTTATTTTTATATCCTTGGCCTTCAAGGTGTTTTTTGAGATAATTAAAATGGCGTTTTTCTGTTCTGCATTATATGAAGTTTCTGCGAAGTTTTTAATGTTACTTAGTGCACTTGCGTATGATTTTTTGTTATTTTGATATTTTTAGTAGTGATGATTATTTTTAATATTAATTTCTTGTAATTCTATGATCTTCTTTTGTAGACTAATTAGTTCGTGTTGAATTTTTTCTTCCAGTGATACAATATTTTCTTCCAGTGTTAATTTTATTTTTGAGTCTTTCACTGAAGTGATCTTATTAACTAAGCCTTTAATATTTTTAAAAATTTCTTCGGTTTCCATATTAAATGAATGGAATCGCCCGGGTGGGCGAATTATTAATGTAAGTAACTATATTTATTTTTTACTTCTTACAAAATAATGCGACTGTACTCGTTCGGCGCTGAGCGAATTATGCTTAGCTGTTTGAAAAAATCATTCTTAGCAAAATATTCTCTAATATCAATCATGTTATTACCAATTGCCAACATGGGTTTGATCCATCCAGATCTACTCTTACAAACCCTATAGTATATGAAAACTACATAAACACCGCATTTAATAACAGGTAACAAGTAGACTCCGTCTATACTGATTTTTCCAAGGCTTTTGATGAGGTCTGTCACAAAATACTAATAAATAAACGAAAAAAATTCGGAATAAGTGGCAATTTTTGACATTTTTGATCAGCTACTAATCTGATAGATTGCTCTTTGTAAAGATCAACGACTTCCTATCCCATGAATTTATTGCTACCAGTGGTGTCCCGCAAGGTTCGCATCTGGACCTTTATTATTTATTCTATTCATCAATGGCGTTACTAGGTTTTCCACAGCGTCGAAGTTTTACTCTTTGCCGACAATATTAAGCTGTTTAAAGTCATTAATGATTGCATAATATTAACAAATGCCAAGTTTTGAGGTTCCACATCCAATATTATATAATTATGCACTATGTAATGTTGATCTCTGTAGTCCAAATACTTGACCTAGGCTTCATTTTTGACCAGAATCTCTGCTTTGTATCTCATGTAACGGCTATGAAAATGTTAGGTTTTCTAAAGATTTTAAAAATATTCACACATTTAAAATTTAATTCACATCTCTCGATAGGAGAATTCTAGAATATAATTCTACAACTTGGTCACGTGTCTTTAATAATGACATTAATACCATTGAAGGAGTTCAACGCAAATTTTTGAGGTGTTTTAATTTTAGACTTGATTTCCTTTAGAATCAATAAATTATAGGGGTGGTGGGAGGGGTAATTTTGGGGAAGGAGGAGGAGAACGGTGGGGGGTACCAAATCCCCCAAACCTAACAAAATCTAATCATTTCTATATTTGTGATGTTCAAGTTAGTTTTAAGTTTGCTAGTGAATGACACGGATGTGTCGAAATCGGTAGCAGATAAATAAAAAGTAATAAATGTGAAATAAAATACTTGTAAGTACATATGAAATAAAACTCTTCAAAACAAAAGGTTATTATTAGCTTAGATACGAGTATATGTAAATTAATTCTAATATCTACGCTGTAAATCGCAAACAATCTAAAATACAAACTCTGTTTATGAGATTTAAAAGCTACTTCATTTCATCATAAAAACATAAGATTATGTTTTGTTGTAGTTTGAAAGAAAATCAACACAATATTGATTGTATGATTAGTGCCATCCATTCTCGGATGCCATCCGCGCAATCGGCCTGTAAATGAAAATAGAAGGAGATAGGAAGGTAGTAGTGTAGGTTGGAGTAGTTGGATGCATAAAATACACTTCGATTCGATTTTGTACAATACGTTTGTAGCCTTTATTCGAAGGTAACCGATGGAAAATACGAAGAAAGTGTATTGAAGCGCGATGGTAACAAAACTCACTGATTTTTTTGATTTTTCCAGTGAAGTGTGCAGACGTTCATAATAATGAAATATGATCATAAAGAAATTCACTTTAATTTTAAAACTGTGCAAAGCTTTTTGAAACAAAATATTTGGATCAGTGAACAATGCTATTCCTCCCCTCCATTTTATTATCGGTTGTAATATTACGTCCACCTAACAACATTACTTCAAAATACAATAATTTATTCACTTTTGTGTGAATGTAGCACAAGCGTCCTAATTGCTTCTGAATATCCGGAGCCGGTTTCCCCAATTGGAAGTGAAGAGGAAGGATGTGAAAAATCTTGCTATGCGGATTTGTATATATAACATTATATATATATAGCATCATCTTGTAATGAGTGGCAGGAGGCTGACGTTTATTTGAAATGCTTAATGCTAATTTTTTTGTTGTGCTCAAAGACAAAATAATATTATACAGCCAACTATTTAATATCCTTAAGCCTGTATCACATTTATCAAAAGTTTTACCCCCAGTTTTACACTTAAATATTAAGGCAGTGTTATCTGCAGACTTAATAATAGTAACGTTATTTATATAGCGCAGTTTTGTGTCATTTCACTTCAAGTGCGCTTAACCATAATAAATTTAAAAATAATCCTACAGCGCTCCTTATAATATCGAGAAAGTAATAAAAGATTTTCAAAACAATGACAAGAGAACAAAATTAACAAAGACGGTGATAACTTAAAAATGTTACCTGGTTTACACAAATTAGAAACAAAACTGGCCCAAGTAGACTGCCTTGTGGGACTCCAAAGGAGATTAATTTACTATTACGTAACATTTTACGCTGATTCTGTGCTATCACTAATATAAGATCTGAACCTACCAAAATTCTGTCTTATTTATGCCTTAAGATTATATTTTTAAGGAGCAGTTTGTGGGAAACGCGAAGGCGTTTGTTAACAGTATCATTGATACTTCAAAAAAATCTCTTTAGTTTTATTTATGTAGCTGTTGCCACTTAGTTATAGATAAGTATTCTACGTATTTAATACAGGGCGATACTGAGAGTGGAAGATACTCTCAGTATTGACCGGGTGTAAGACCACCATTCAGAATAGAAACGTTGCCTGAAATGGCTTTCGCCGTGTTTGGTGACCAGATCTGAATAGCCAGGTACTTCCCCACCTTCCTCTGCCCTATCTCCTTCCCTCCCCACTTCCTTCAGCCTCACAACATACCCCAATTGGGGATGCCAGAGTCTCACTGGCTCCAGACGGGAGCAGTTGGGACTCTTGTGCGGTATTCATGTAAAAAATAATAATAATATAAGTAAGGTCACAACGACAAAATTAATTTTGCTTGCTTGATGGGCAAAATTTAATGACTAATATCAAAAGTTTGCAATCAATAATTGGTATTGAACCAATATAATCGATGAAAACAACCGATAAATAAAGTTTCCAAATAATCACGCTTCAAACCGATAATAATTAGTGTTAGCAAATAACGGTCGGAGTCCGGAATATTAAGTGACGAAACCTTTGAACTTTATCAATGCAATGTGAAATGAACACGATTTGTAAAACAACATCAGCAATTACAAATATTTTATTATAAAATCAAACTTTAATTTTCAAGACAAACTCTACGAAATTTTTAAAACGTAAATACTTGTAAGTACACATTTTAAATATGGAATTTAAAACATATTTGATAAAAAATATACTCTTATATATAGGTGTTTCGTCGCTTGTCTACTCATCCTTGACATAATTCCCGATTTTGAAAATGACAAAACTCCGAGTTCATTGAACTAGAGTCACAATCATTCAACGATAGACCCACAGCCGAAATTATTATGTTTGGTGACGATTCCGTTAAACCAATAATGAAATTAAGGACGGATTGTTTCAACAAATTTGATGGATTCATCAAATATTTGACGATAATTTTCACGTTCTGTGTAAGTTCTATTCAAGTTCTGTGATCTTTCAGTTTTATGAAGCAACTGGCCTATAATTATGTAATAACAGAACTTGAATAGAACTTACAAAGATCGTGAAAATTAACTTCAAATTTTTTATGAATCCGTCAATTTTTTTAAACAATCCGTCCTAAGATTTAAAAAATCAGCATTATTCCAAACAACGGCAAATTCATGTTCTTGAAGACAGACATTTCCTTTATGCTCACATTTTAATTGATACATTTGTTTATTAATTAACTTGACTTCGCTATCTCACAAAAAAATAAGTTTTTGTCACGAGAGATTCTTATTCGGTTTATTGCACTATATAATTTCCTTTGAGAAACAGACCCGATTTGGAGCCTGAAAACCTGATTTCTGCATCAAACAATGCGACCAACGGAGGAGTTAAAAAATCGTCATTCACTCTTGGCGAGGAATCGTTTTGTCTTCAGAGCAATCCGATTGAAGCAACCTTCTTGGAAGGAAATAGAATTAATATTGGTGACAAAAAATCACTTCACAAACCTGCGAATTTAACTTCGTTTTATTTACCATTTCAACGTTTTCTTTTTACATCATTTCAGAAGAGTTCATTTTGCATTTGACTTACTTCAGAAAATTGCGTATTTCTTTCAGGTTGTGTAATTGAAAACTTTGTTGATATTGATTTTGATTTGAGTATAAAAATAACAGTTTTTTCTCAATAAATTAATGATTAAAACTGAAGATTTGAAGCTGAAAAATCATCTAGATAGTGTCTTGGATAAATATATCAATTTTAATTTTAATGCGTTCATTGCAAATGTCGTAAAAGTTGTCATAGCGGTTAGATCAGATCTCCGGCAAGACTATGTAAGGTTTTGTCACGTAAGGTTTGATTCTTAGATAAAACTATTTTTATGATTTTTCTGTTTCAAATTTTCGTTTATGAGTCCCTAATACTACATTGATTATATTGACTAAATCATAATACTTCTGCTTTTGATGACCATTATGATCCTTGGCTGTGATTTCATGGATTGTGTACAGAAGTAAGTAATTATTGTTTTTTTTTGTTTAAAAAAATAATACGCATAAATATTGTGGTTCATAACGGTGGTGGATGGTTTTAACATTCGTCAACAGATGTCGTTGGTGTAGATATCTATATATAGTTTTGAGGTGTCTCAACAGATTTCAGTTAAGTAGTATCTTAAAAGAGAGTCAACTATAGAGTGTCAACTCTTTTAATTTATTTTTTTTTAATCGTCGTTCGAATAAAAAATAAATCGCGATAATACATTTGGGGTTGAAAATCACGGATCATATCTTAAAAAGGTTTTTATTGTATTTCTTGGGCGTTGGCTATGTAATCATTTGTAGACATTATGTTCTGAAGAGTTTTACTCTTATGGTTTCAACACACCTTGCGTTCCACACATCAATTTGGGAGGCGGGAATGGGTACCGCCGCCCCGGGAACCTTTATTGGATAACCAAC
This sequence comes from Limnephilus rhombicus, assembly GCA_929108145.2. Classification (NCBI taxonomy): domain Eukaryota; kingdom Metazoa; phylum Arthropoda; class Insecta; order Trichoptera; family Limnephilidae; genus Limnephilus; species Limnephilus rhombicus. Next base: position 51,827,966 of record OV815281.1, read on the forward strand.
ACCTCTGCCATATGTCACCCCAAGTGGTTCGCTACGTTTGGTGATTTAGCAGGGGTGCCCGGGTTCATGGGGTGAGGTTTGTCTAGGTCTTGGAGGCGGATGACCAGGATACACTGAAACCCAGATTCCTATCCACCCCTTAAACCCTTTTCCTTCCCATAACTCTCAACTCCTTCCTGTCATTAAAAGACCCTCCACACAGTATCCCCAAAGATGACAAAGGCCCTGAGGGAAATTATTTTCCTCAGGGCCTCCTGTGTGGGGCTCATGTAAAAAAAATGTTATTAACGAGTTATTTGTTTTTGAGGTGTTACGCCGTGTTGCGCTACCTCCTACTTTAGCCATCGTTTCGGACAGCGCTGCAGTGTCCATCATCAGGGCAGATCAGGCAGATGTGTCCAAAACGTTGGCTAAAGAATGAGGTAGCGAAACACGGCGCAATACCCCAAAAACCAATAACGAAAATATTTTTGGCCGTGAAAATCTAAAAAGGTGCTTGTTAATATATATTTCGTTTTCATAAAATAGAGTTGTTTGAGGTATTTATTTAAGGATTTCTTCCGGAGTCGGAAGTCGGAAGTTTGAAGGTATCTACCTTTCTTTCATCATAAAATTGTAAAGATGAGTGCAAACAAAACTGGACATTAATTTCAAAACTATCTAGAAGTGCGTGTTTTTAATTTCACTTCATCGGCTTTGAGATTCGAGAATGATGTTGTTCGTTACGTAAGGTCCGATTACAGTATTCATTTCTGTCGACTTTCCAAATAGGTTTTAGCAGTCACTTCTATCTCTGTAACGGCCAAACAATGCAGTAATTTAGTATTACATTCCGTGTGAGCGCGAAGTTAATAACACAATCTCGACAGTACGATGTCATTGAATTTCAAACTGCGCATGCTAATCGACAATACTTCCTCGCCAAGCCTTGGACTGTCTTCTAACACACCCTAATAAAAACCTTATAAAGTTTACCCCCTACTGAAAAGCTTCGAACAATTTTCAACAACTTTTTATAAAACTTTGATTGTGATAAGACCACGCCGACGTGAATAAAATTTCTCAATCAAATTTTACAACCCTTCAGAATTCAAAAGCGAGTTGTTCAGTCCAATGCAAAAAAGCATATAAAACTTACCCGCCATCCAAAGTGCTTATTTTATTTCTTCTTTTGTTTTGCGTTTTGGTCGGATGATTTTGGGCTTTTTGTTATGGTGGCTACTTTTCAGTGTGAATTATAAAGACGTTTTAACGGTGCTTTGAATAAACACACACAGATTTTAAAAGCACTGATTTGCATATCTAACGTCTTCCGATTGCAGTTAAAACTTATTTAACACCTTCATAAAAAATCAAATGGGATACTTGCTGAAACAATTGATAACAAGGTGTTACATATTTGCATATTATTTCGTTTTTCTTTACAGAATTTCAAGTTGGTTTGGTCAGGATTGTATGAAAGAGGAAAAACAGATATCGGTAGTTCAATTATTATAACCAAAATTATCAGCCTGAAACACTCATCCACATTGAAAAATCTTCAGAGAAAAGATGCATGACGCCAACGGGACTTGAACCCGTGCACTTCTGATTGCCGGTCAGCTGCTCTCCCAATTGAGCTATGGCGGCTTATCTTATACCCGCCAAATGATTCAATATATACTAGTGTTTTATTCAACAACTACTGCTTATTATATTTTTTTCACCTGATAACAACCAACTTCAATAGTTTAACAATTAAAAATAATAATTAATATTTGACCAGTTAAAGTATTTCCCCAATAAATGAAGACATAATTTGTCTCGACGCCACCTAGCGAGGGATTTAACACTAACAGTGTCTCTCTCGCAAAAAATAAAGTTGGTTGTTTTCAGGTGGAAAAAATATAATAAGCAGTAATTATTGAATGAAACACAAGTATATATTGAATCATTTGGCGGGTATAAGATAAGCCGCCATAGCTCAATTGGGAGAGCAGCTGACCGGCAATCAGAAGGGCACGGGTTCAAGTCCCTTTGGCGTCATGCATCTTTTCTCTGAAGATTTTTCAATGTGGATGAGTGTTTCAGGCTGATAATTATTGCTTATAATAATTGTTACCCTTTGTGCTATGCATAAAAATCTTGTCTTAAACGCTAACGTTATACTAATTTAACAATTAAAAATAATAATTAATATTTGACAAGTTAAAGTATTTCCCCAATAAATGAAAACATAATTTGTCTCGACGCCACCTAGCGAGGGATTTAACACTAACAGTGTCTCTCTCGCAAAAAATAAATTTGGTTTTTATCAGGTGGAAAAAATATAATAAGCAGTAATTGTTGAATTAAACACTAGTATGTATTGAATCATTTGGCGTGTATAAGATAAGCCGCCATAGCTCAATTGGGAAAGCAGCTGACCGGCAATCAGAAGGGCATGGGTTCAAGTCCCGTTGGCGTCGTGTATCTTTTCTCGGAAGATTTTTCAACGTGGATGAGTGTTTCAGGCTGCTAATTATTGCTTATAATAATTGTTACCCTTTGTGCTACGCATAAAAATCTTGTCTTAAACGTTAGTTTAACAATTAAAAATAATAATTAATATTTGACAAGTTAAAGTATTTCCCCAATAAATGAAGACATAATTTGTCTCGACGCCATCTAGCGAGGGATTTAACACTAACAGTGTCTCTCTCGCAAAAAATAAAGTTGGTTGTTATCAGGTGGAAAAAATATAATAAGCAGTAATTGTTGAATGAAACACTAGTATATATTGAATCATTTGGCGGGTATAAGATAATCCGCCTTAGCTCAATTGGGAGAGCAGCTGACCGGCAATCACAAGGGCACGGGTTCAAGTCCCGTTGGCGTCATGTATCTTTTCTCGGAAGATTTTTCAATGTGGATGAGTGTTTCAGGCTGATAATTATTGCTTATAATAATTGTTACCCTTTGTGCTATGCATAAAAATCTTGTCTAAAACGTTAGTTTAACAATTAAAAATAATAATTATCGGTAGTTCATTCTACAAGCGATCTGACTTACATAAACATTATCTGGATTATAGATGCACTTAGATAAAAACAAAGATGGCTGAAGCTAAGATGAGGCACTGGTAAAATCTGAAGTAATGGTAACTACTAAATATAAACAATACATCCAACAAATAAAAGGGTAAAATCGAAAACAATTTCTTTTGATGTAGCAAAAAATTGTAATAAGTATAGCTAATAGTAATAGCTATAGTAGTATGTACATATTATATTTGGGAAGCGTTGCATGTAAATGTTGAGCAAGGCTGCGTAATGTCACCGTGGTTATTCAATCTATATACGGTTAATTGTATGCAAGACATGGCGCGATCAAGTAATTCACATTCTTGATTCGGGCCATGTCAACGGTCAGAATAATAGAAGAGATATGAGACGAAGTATGAATGTGAATTAGCCAAGGGGTGGGGTGCCAAGACCGACTTGTTTGGCGGTCCGTCCACTCTGCCTACCCCCTCTATGAAACGGCGTGATGGTTGTAAAACCGAGTTAGTTATAAATACGCGCCAAAGTTAGCAAAATGGGTCATTGTTCTTGACATTTTATGTCGTTATTTAGTGCGTTGAATATTTTAGGTGCTGTTTAAAAGTATTGTCTCATTGCAATAGTGGTATTTTTGTAGGAATTGTGCAGTTCCTGCACGTTGAGTAGCGTGTATGTTTTTCTTTTCGTGTTGTATTAACAGAATTTAGTTACAATGATAACAAGGTTACAATCAGAATTACTGAACAATGTTACATATTTCTCGCTCTCCTTTGTCCAGTTAGTTAATTAAAATAATACGCCCAAAGGTACAGCGTAATATTTTTGATACTAAATATAAGATAAACTTGAACAAGTTTTGCTCAATAAAATGTCCTCAAGAAACAAAATTGTGCACCATTTTCTAAGTTATAAAATTGGGTCAAAACCCGTCGAGGGTGAATTGAAATGTCGCAAATAGTCTAGAACTGGTCGGGAAGCAATACTCATCGAATTCTTTATACATCATGTTCCACTCGATTCCTCATTTCCTTTCAGCGCTCGGTCCCAGTGTAATTACTATCCGTACAGCAGTCCTAGTTAGAGGTCGTACAGGCGTCGTCCGTGATCGTCCTCTACCTTATCCCTCGTCTTGCATGAAAACGAAAAAGACAGCAGATCTGATACTAGAATTCTGCGACTACTTTATTACGAGAATTGCCCCCTAGGTACTCGAGATACGAGTACGTACATATTGTACGTACAAACTACGAGTATTTCCAAGCAGGAAAATTGAAACAGGGCCAGAAATAAATAGCCTGATGGGAGATTGCACCACTTTTAACTAAAAATATTTAATCCTGGTTCTAAATAGAAATATTGATAATTTAAAACATGCAACAGTTTATTTCTATAATATTATTTTATTTTACTTTATAAGCAAATTCACTTACACGTATGTATGTATAAATATTTGATAGATATTCAATAATTAAAAAATCACCTACTACCACTCCTTGTGTCGTGATGCAGGAATTAAACTTAACGCCTCGGTGGCGGTGGGATCCAGACGCGGTGCCAACTAAGCCACTGACCGGTCTATAAAACGAAACAATTTTTTTTAAACTTTAAAAGTCGTAAAATAGGAATTATAGGCAAATAATAAAAAAATAACGTCTAACTTTTAATTATTATTTCGTAAAATAATAGGAACCTAATAATAGGATTTACTGTATTTGGCATTTTTAAGAGTTATTAAAATCGTGTTCATGGTGATTTATAAGCTGTCTTCACTATTTTATTATAAAATTTTATCGGGATATAAAACAAATCTTAAGATGATGTTTAAATTAATTCAAAATCTTCTCTTTCACGGATGATGATGTCGCTAGTCGCTAGCATAATTATTTTTAAAAAATCACTTTTTGCAAGTTTTACTTTAAAATATTAAGACGAACTAATAGGCCACTTGCATGGATTTCATGACAACTTGGAAAAAATCGTGTGGATCTTTTTTTTTTACTAAGATTACGAAAATTTTTTAGAAATACACAGTTTTTTTTTTTTAAAATAAATATATCCATTATTTGGGCCCGTGACTTCAATACATGAAAATGTCCCGTCTCCGAAAATGATCTTATTAATTTTGTAATATTCCACACTGATTTATTTTTTTTATATGGCAACACTTTGATTTCAGGCGAATTTTTGAATTTGACATTAAACGTTCACTAGATTTATTGTTTGTTCTCTGCGAACTTATCATTTGGGTTGACTTTTTGACAGATGTTATTTGACGCTGTCTGTAAGTGTTTTAGAGGTATAATGGCTGTGGTGCTGATTTTAACAAAATCAAATTTTATAATATTCTTATTATTATTATAATTTACAAGTATATTACATTGGATTTAGTAGTACAGACGTTGAACATTATAATGATTTATGATTAATAATATATGGATCAAGGAAAAAAATATTTATGAGATGTAATATTTTTGGTATGCCTCGTTATTCTCCTGTGCCCTTTCTTGTGGAAACGTTCTTTTTTTAATACGATTTTCAGCTATGTAAATTATCTTTTTTTCGCACCCATAAAATTATGTCCCGTCTTTCCGGTTTATAAAAAATGGTCTGATTTTTCGGATTGAAATTTTCAAAAAATCGCCGGGATTTCAAAAATACAATTAAAAAAAAAATGCAGAATGTGTTAGAATATTTTCCTAAACCGGAAAAAAAAATTAAAAAAATGTGATGCAAGTGGCCTATTGTTTCCGCCCGTAAAATGGTCACATGACATATGAATATGATTAAATAGTTTTGTTCACGAACAAATTGACTGGGATACGAGATAGGTAAACCCTACGTCATCAAGTACACGGATGAACTACTTTGTAGTGATAATGGACATTTAGAAAATCTTTATAAAGCTGGTCTGCCGGTGCTCCTTTTGGCAGGAGCCGCGCAGTCATGGAAATAGTCAGGGATTTTTTTTTCGAAAAAATTACGACATTGAGTACACGAACGGGAATGGTTTCATATGATAAACGTCGATTAGAAAATGAGAAAAAAGCAGGTCTGCCAACCGGCAGCCTGGCACGTTGGCAGGCAGCCGGCGTCAAAGTGGGATAAAAATAGTAAATCTTACGTCATCGAGTACACGTTTTTTTTTCCTTTATTTTTTCCCATTATATCTTGATTCATTTCAAAAGTAATTTTTTACATATTTTCTAAACATACTCGTATATAACATAACACAAGATACAAATAATGTAAAAAAGTAAAAAATATGAAAACAACGAATAACTACAGTCCAGATCATTCCATTTAAGAATTTCTTGGTCTGCCGACCAGCAGCCTGGCAGCTTTTTGTGTAGGTACGATTTTTTAAAGTTTTTATTTTTGTTATTTTTCGTTTATTTTTATTTCATTATATAACATTAACATTAATTAACAGTTTTTAACACAGCCTCACGGTGGGCGTCATTTTATAATGTTAATTGTGAAATACTACGTAAGTTCGAACAGAGAGCTTTTATTCAGAAATATGTAACATAACAAAATAATAATAAGTACACGGTTATAGGTATACGAGTAAAACGATACTTCGAGATATATATGAACGTGGCGCGCATTTTCCGACCGAGGTTTGACTATCTATAGGGACTCCTCTACCATCTAAATGTGGACAAGAAAATATCTCACAGTTGATCCTTGGTATTGAGCCTTAGGACTGTCTTCTGGATATCTACTTGTTCAAGGCCGTGCTCTCGATTATATAGGGCGGCTTACATCTTTTGGTGACTAGGCGACCGGGAGCGGGGAGCTCCCCGGTGATTAGCCGATGATTTGAATTGTGCAACCAATGTTATTCCTTCGGCATGCTGCGTCTGTAGATAAGGACGCTGTATCATGTGTTAGCGAGAAAGTATTTGAGCCCGCGCGGGATCTCTCGTTACAATTATATTTTAAAAAACTAAGCGATAATCATAAAAAAAATAATTTGAGAGTTCCGAGTGTACCCACCCATCCATCGGGCGAGCCTTTCGACCCCAAACCACTTACGAAACCTACCGCGGTGCCATTCACTGCTGTCGCGTGTCCTTATTTTTGTAAAATTTATAATAATAAGTAGTCCTTTTAAGTCCTAAACTAAGAGTCCATAGTAGTTAGAATTTCGAACAACCAACGCACCGTCGCTGTAAGAGCTGCGATCGTCCGTAAAACGACGGAAATTTCCGAACACCGTCCGTTTTATATCGGTTTCGCTTGCCCTGCTGCATCGCTTACATCTAATACAAGATCGGAACTAACGAAAAACTGTAGTTCAAATCATTCCATTTATGACTTCCTTGGTCTGCCGACTAGCAGCCTACTAGTTTTTTGTTTACGATTTTTTAAAATTTGTAATTTTTTATTATATTTTCATTTCTAACAATTTTTATTATTTCTAAAAATTAAGAAGGCCAGATTTTAAATAAAATAAGTTGTACTGATAAAAAAAAATTTTTGAGTTAAAATTGAAATTAAAACACTTTTTAACTTATTTCCACCAGTACCGGTTTCATCCTATTATGGACATCTTCAGGCTGGCAATTGACATTGACATTCAATTGCCAGCCTGAAGATGTCCATAATAGGATGATACCGGTACTGGTGAAATAAATAAGTGGAAATAAGTTAAAAAGTGTTTTAATTTCAATTTTAATACAATATAATTCCACCACGTATAACAGAACAATAAATAAACTCATAAATTTTGAGTGCTCCGAGTATACCCATCGGACGGGAGACCCTTTCGACGCGAAACAACTTACTGTGGAAACTGGCCGCGGAGCCCTTCGCCGCCATCGCGTGCCCATATTATTATGCAAATTTATAATAATAATAATCTTTATAAGATCACCTAATTCTCCATAGTGGTTGAAAGTTCGAACAACTACCGCACCGTCGCCGTAAGAGCTGCGATCGTCCGTAAAACGAAGAAAATTTCCGAACTCCGTCAGTTTCATTTCGGTTTCGCTTGCCTTGCCGCATCGATTACATCGAATACAAGATCAAAACTAACGCAAAACTGTAGTCTAGATAAGTGGTCTTCAACCTTTTTGAGCCGACGTACAAATGTGTAGTGAGAGACAACCCCGTACCCTCTATCTATCTGTTTTACACGTGTAATGAAAGACGTGTTTTATTTGTAATTTTTAATACTCTAATTATTACATGAATTTAACAATCAAGTCATACAAATACAATTAAGTAATGCAATTTTATACAGAGTGTAACACGACTTCACCGCATTCTTCTCAAAAATACTTCTGAAAAACTACTGCAGATAGGAATAAAAGGCATTCTCCTTAAATGGTATGAGAGCTATCTAACAAACATGTCCCAGTCAACTATTATCAACTCGGCTAAAGAGCATAGAAGTACAAGTTTACGAAGCACGTATGGCGTGCCCCAAGACAGTGTTTTAGGCCCACTTCTCTTTCTAATACACATTAACACGTTATGCAATCTGAATACTGCTGGCACTATTATATCTTTCGCCGATGAGACGGTTATCGTATTTGATGACGAAGATTTAAATTCAAACTTTGAAAAAGCAAATTATGGCATGAACTTAGTTAAAAACTGGATAGATTCCAACCTCCTAACTCTTAATATAGATAAAACAAAGTATCAACTTTTTCCATACGTAAACCAAATCTCCCACAAAACTGCCAAAAACTTACAATACATTCATGTTCACAGAACCTTGACCTTAACACACCTACATCACCTCACAAAAACTGCTCATGCGATAACCTAAAATTATCAAACGAAATTAAGTACTTGGGAGTTATCATAGATGATCAATTACGATGGGAGGCACACATAAATTCTGCATCAAAAAGACTTCGCAAATTATGTTACATTTTCTACTCTCTTAGATCTATCCTTAACCTACAAACACTAAGATGTGTTTACTTTGCACTTTTTAAATCAATTGCTACATATGGTATTATAGGATGGGGAGGTTGTGCAACATCAATTCTTCATCCAAAATTCTTCATCGTCTTAATACAAAAACTTTTCAAACAGCGAGCACCTATGTTATCTGCGACACCCATAGTAATTCAGGAAATTACTTCATGGATGCCATCTGTCACACTGGATAAAGATGTTAAATCGCGATTTCTCAAGTTATCCTTAGCAGATCCAAGTTTTGATTAGCCGGGTCAAATAGATTTTCTACTCGGTGCTGATTTATATCCCAATATTTTGGATGCTCAATCACATATCGTTCGTGGAAACCCTAGTGCTTTAAATACAGTCTTTGGATATATTATTCTTGGGAAGGTTGGATGTCAATCGATCGATTCATCGCCAACGTCACTTTTGACACTGTCCGACATGTCATTAAATGATACAATGAAAAATTTCTGGAAAATTGCAGAGGCTCCCGTCGTTTCTGATTTAAACCCCGACAACACCAAGGCGGAAGAAATGTTTCAGAAGGAGCATTACAGACAGACGGATGAATGATATGTGGTTCCGATTCTATTAAAATCGGACAGTCCTCCACCGCAAAATACTTACAACTTGGCCGAATCGCGAATGCGCAAGCTGGAAAAGCGTTTTGATAGGGATGCGACGTTGGCGACTAGTTATAGGGATTTTCTTCATGAATATGAAAGTCTTAGTCACATGAAACGCGTAGCACCCAACTCTGGGGCAAATTATCTTCCCCATCAAGCTGTAATCAATGGAAAAGATAAAATTCGCGTTGTCTTTGATGGGTCTGCGAAGGCCTCCGATATGTCATTAAATGACATGCTATACAGCGGTCCAAAACTACAAACAGAAATACCATACATGATATTAAATTTTAGATTTCATAAATTTGTATTTACTGCTGACATTTGTAAAATGTACCGGCAAATTTTGATTATTCCCAATCATCGTAAATATCAGCACATCTTTTGGCGCGACTCCCCGAGTGAACTAATGAAAGATTACGAACTTCAAACCATAACCTACGGTTTAACGTCCTCCCCATTTTTGGCCATTTCGACTTTACGTCAATTGGCTAGGGATAAGAGGGAAAGCTATCCTGCCGCTTCAAGGGCGCTGTTACAGAATTTTTATGTTGATGACTTGGCCACTGGGGCAGATTCCATTGAATCTGCTCGACACCTCAAGGAAGAAATTGTAGCCGTTTTAAAATCAGCCAAACTGGAGCTCAGCAAGTGGGCAAGCAATTGTTCAGAATTACTCGAGCATGATTCTGAATGTCAACAACAACAGTTGAATTTTAACAAAACTCAATCGAATGTTAAAATATTAGGTGTTTTTTGGAATCCCGAAGAAGATTATTTTTCTTATCACATTTCGATACCCAATTCGGCAGTATGTTCGAAGCGGAATATGTTATCAACCCTTGCTCGGATATACGATCCGCTGGGGTGGTTGTCTCCTGTGATCTTCACTGCAAAACGGATTATCCAAGAACTTTGGAAATTGAACGTAGACTGGGACACTGAAGTACCACTCCACATCATGTCCACGTGGAACAACTTTGTGGAACAACTTCCATTGCTACAACAGTTACGAATTCCACGATATTACCATATGAATCTAGATAGTCATTGTATCCTCGTAAGATTTTGCGATGCATCACAACTGGGTTATGCAGCCGTGACATATTTAGTTGTTCTAAACCATAATTCTAGCCACTTGCTGATGGCCAAATCCAAGGTTGCACCTTTAAAGTCACTAACAATCCCTAGATCAGAGTTGTGTGCAGCCGTGCTGCTTTCAAAACTTATAAAATATATATTGTCGTCAGTACATTTTGCCACGCAAATTGAAAAGGTTATCCTCTTCACTGACTCGACAATTGTCTTATCTTGGCTTCAAACGCCACCACATTTATTAAAAACTTTCGTCGCAAACCGTGTTGTTCAGATCCTTGATAACACGCCAAAAGCAATTTGGCAGCATGTTATTTCAGAGGATAACAGTGCTGACTATGGGTCCCGAGGTACCCTTCCTGCTCATTTTGTAGAACATCTATCATGGCTTTCGGGTCCACCGTGGCTCCGTAATCCAGTTGAGGATACCATTTATTCCAGCAAGCGAATTGCCAGAAATTCAACCCCCTAAACCTACAGGTTTTAATGTCGAATTAAAATCATCTTCCATCATAGCGAAGTATTCTTCATTATCAAAATTAAAGAAAGTCATTGCATGGATCCTTAGGTTCAATACAAATTGTCTTTCTAATGTTTCCAAAATGGCGAAACAGAGCATAGATCATGCGGCACTCACTCTTCAAGAACTGGACAACGCATTCATGAAGATTATAAAACTCGAACAGCAGGCTTATTTTCACAACGATATTATTCTGTTAAGCTCTGACAAAATGTGTTCTTCCGGCCTTCAAAAACTGAAACCTTTTATTGACCCTCACGGTATCCTGAGGGTGGGCGGTCGGCTAACAAATTCTGCACTCCCATCCGATAGTAAGCATCCCATTTTACTTTCTAAGTTGTTACGTATCGACGGGCTCGAACCGCCTGATTACGAACTTATAACAAATTTGAAATTAAATAACACAATGATCAAGACTCAACAACAATGGTTCAATTTAAATACTTACCAAAACCAAATTATAATACAAACCTCGGCTAGCTCTTCTCAGGGATATTGTGTTCTCAATTCGATCGGATTTGATTCAAAACGATCGTCGCTTCATTTATTGAATAAAGATAGGGTTTAATAAATTAGAAGATCTCTTGTCGCTTTTAAATAATTTGTGAATTTATTAATGACTCGACGCTTCTAGGAAAAGCTTTTAATCTCTTTGTGAACTCAAGGTTAATGATTCTAAAATATAATAAACGGGTTGAATGATAACACATAATAATATAAGTTGTACGTACGTTAACCCGTCTCGGGTTTCATCTGGGCAGAGGACCTCGTCCGGAAACACCACTGACTTGATTTAGATATATAAAATTAACTATATTTTAAATTACGTGTTCCAACAAACGCTGAAACCAAAAGGCGGCCGACAAGATGCGAAGAACCGTCCCATCGCAAAGCTGAAACTAGAAGAAGCGGTAAAGAAGCCCGCAGACCGCAGGCTGGCTGCATCGCCCCGCCCACCGAATTCTTAGCCAATCAGAAGATCTAGGCAATGTTGCAAACTTTTGAAAACTATTATGAAATATTTAGTACCTGATGACGGAAATAATCATATAGGGGTGGGAAGTTATAATTCAAGAAAGTACTTCATAACACATCCCCGAAAATACCAGGAAAAAACCGCCGTTGTAACGAAGGTTTTTTGAATCTAAACCCTTCAAAGAATTCCCTCGATAAACTTTACAAAAAAAAATCGTTCACATAGAGATTCAGCATTAAAAACCTAGGCAAAAAGTAGTACAGTTTACAATAAGTTATATAGTTTACAATTTATATAAAATATCAAATAGACAGCAAAATCAACACGTCCAAGCGGCTGACAGGAACACCGTTAAACTCAGCTTTCGAGGCAGTGATGTCCATCAGGGCGTCTACAGCAACAGTAATGATTCTCAGCAGCAGGGAACGACTCAATGAGTAACGTCAACATGAAAGCAAAAAAAATGACATAATTAGAAAAGTACGAACACCAAGAGTAAACAAAACTATCGGAATGGTAATGTATAAGCAACAAGAGATCAAAGCGTAAGGTAACTCCACATTAGATGTCGTGATGTATGTATTGACATATCGTAGAACAAAAAGCACATTTAACCCCCTTTTAAAGAACAGGTAATGGCTCAGTTAAGTCAGTATCCACTTTTTAACAGTACGGATTACTGGTTAATGACATATTAAAACAAAACAGATAACAAAATAGACAACAAAACTCAAAGTCCTTTAGTGACCCACATAGTGTCAGAAATCTTACAAGATTCCGACGTAGGTATAATTTAGGACAACAGCTGAAAAAAACTTAGCGCTAATTGGAACACCGCAGTGATCCCCCTTAAAATTAAACTGTCAGCAGAAACGGGTAGACTCCAAGATTTCTTTGACACACATTAATAATACCTCAGGTTTTATCACATTCACTGCAATATAATTGTCGTCGATATATCGCGTTTTAAGGCAATATTTGATGTTATTGAGTCAGCGCATTATAGTATTTTTTTAATGATGACAACAATAATTTAAAGTTATTATTTTAGTCAGCGCATTAGAGTATTTTTTTAATGATGACAAAAATAATAATAATGAAATAATAATTCAGAAGTCAGGGACTTTTCCACTTCATTTACGCGGGCTGTGCCGCGGGGCGCCAGCTAGTTTTTTCCCGGAACGAGCAAACCATCAAATCGCAATTATTAATCACCAACGACATTCATTCTCGAGCTTGAAAGAGAGGTGAAAATAATAGCAAGCAGAGGCTAGTTATATATGAAATACAATACGAATGTCGAATGATGTACATGAATAGTTATAAAATACAAGTGTAGTGTGTATGTAAGGTGTGTACACACTGTCTTCGAATGGGCCCCTTCGAAAACAGTGTCAAGGTTAGTGTATGTGTGCGTGGCGAATGTTAGTGGTTATCACATTCGGTTAATTACTCCGAAGCGATTGTAATGTACGTGTATGCACTATCCCAAAAGCGTCCTTTCGAAAACAGCACGATGAGTGTAGGTATGTGTGGAAGGGTGTGGTGTCAATTTCATATCTTATTTTCACAATACGTTGATTTCTCCGGTTCCTACAAAACCATTTGAGTGATAAATCAGTCAAAATACGATTCACGTCCGTCGCTTAGCGCGAAACTCTACTCAAACAAATAAATTTCAAAATTATTTGAAGAAATAATTTTCCACTTGGCTAAGATGGATTCCATCTTGATTTTCTTTGAATAACTATTTTCTAATTGGTATGGGCCAACATTAAAGTTGCATTCCGTCTTGATCTTCTTCTATCAACTTATTAAATATCTGTAAATAAGTTCGTTTCTTATCTTTATTATTTCAAATAATAACTTTAATTTCAATTAACATCTATTGATTTCTATGCAATCAATCTACACCGTTAGTTGAATAAATCTAGACACTTGTTCTATCCTGAGCAAAATCTCGAAAATCAAAAGTAATAATCGAACCCACTATCACTTTTCCGTAAAATAATTAATTAATAGTAATACCTATACATTAATATTAACAAATACCGATTATATCCATCTATTTAAAAAATAGCTATCGTACTTCCGTTACATAGACTTCGTTGTCGTATCAATTTGTTGTTGCGGGCATGGGTACCGCTGCCCCGGAACTATCTATTGTATAACCAGCGCCTCAGTTATAGGTAATCCTCTTAAGGGATTCGCTACATTTGGAAGTTGCTTTATTCGCTACGAGTACCTGAGTCCATATGGGGTAAAATCGGACTGGGTGTCTAGACTACCTGCCGTCGAACCGTAATTTGGAGAAAGGAATTCCTATGTCTGTCACTCCTGGACACTGACCACTAAATTTATATCCGCCCCTCATCCCTCTTTCCTTCCTCTCCTTCCTTTCCTTAAAGGGCCCTCCACACAGTATCCCCTAAAATATCATAGGCACAAACATATTTATCTAATCGTTAATAGGTTTCTACTCTTCGAGAGAGAGATCGGCATGGTTACGGAGATATATAATTTCGCAAGGAATCGAACCCGCGACTGAATTTTGAAGTAAGGTAATTACGTCGGAGTGCGTTGCATTATTATCATTCCAGATTCGAACTGGTAGGTATTTATATCCCATAAGGAAGGCGGTATCATTGAACACTAAAAATTATATCTCACTGGTAAATCACGAGAATTGAACTCGATTAAATTTTTTTTGCGTTCTTTTTTTTTTTAACTGTTAAAAATCTATGTTTAAATAGGTAAATACTATTTTACCACTCTAAATCATCAGCTCGTTTCAACGAAAAATAACGCTAAAATATATGTCTCAAATATGGTCTCAACACACTCTGAGACTGGTCAATTTCTGTTTCAAACTAATGGCCGTTATTCTAAAAATAATCGCATCTACTAGGTAGGTACTTTCAGATATTTGAAATAAATTCTTTGCCTATGAAAAAAGGTTTATTTGTGAAGACAAAAGATCTCATCCGGTGCTCGGTCGTAAAAATGGACCCGTCGACCAGCGTCGACCCTAGGAGAAGTACCTGCTTCCGACCGTTTACCGCGGTTGATGGGTTTTTGTAGAATTTTAAACTCGAACATGGTAAGTAAATTACGTCGATTTCAAATTATTCAAATATATTTAAAACCTATGTCAAGCAAACTAAACTTGAGGTCACACAATTTAAATTGGCGTGCTATGCGAGCGGCACTTACTAAAGGAAAATTTGAGAACTAACTAACAAATAACCACAACGCCGTTTTTTAGCAGAAGATCACAATATGCAGTCAACAAATATGGCTAAATCCATTTCAAGCAAGGCTTAAATTCCGAATTGTGGTTTTACTCGAATTTCACTATCTCCCTTTTTGAGCGGGTATACCGTACCTTCAATGCATTTACCTACGCTAGCAGATTTTAATCTGAGGTATCTAATTCTGAGATTTCCGGTAACCATTTTGTTTCAAGAATCGCGTAAAACAAAACGAATCTTTTCAAAATACGGCATGACTAAATATTTACCGGTCAAAAACACGTGGTGATTTGAGGTGCTTCCAAAATGGTGGCTGTTAACGACAAAAAACTTAATTTAAACGGTCGAAAACACGTGGCGATTTGAGATGCTTCCAAAATGGTGGCTGTTAACGACAAAAAACTTGATTTAAACGATCGAAAACACGTGGCGGTTTTTTTTTTTTTAATCTGGAGATGCGGCCGACAAGATGGCGGATCCTTAAAACACGCGTGAACTTTTTTAAATACTTCTCGAACACTTGATATACCGGCGGTTGAAAAAACACGTGGATCAAAATGGCGGCGTTTGAAAACACGCTTGAACTTTTTTAAAACTATTCACAATCACTTATTTAGCTATACATTTAAAGGGGAAAAAATTATTATTATTTACATATTTATACATACATCACGAAAAACAGCATGGAGTTTATGAAAAAAAATCAAGGAAAGCGACATATCATAATGAACCAAATCTAGCTCCACGTTGAAAGGCGTCAGTGTTACGTATCGACGGGCTCGAACCGCCTGATTACGAACTTATAACAAATTTGAAATTAAATAACACAATGATCAAGACTCAACAACAATGGTTCAATTTAAATACTTACCAAAACCAAATTATAATACAAACCTCGGCTAGCTCTTCTCAGGGATATTGTGTTCTCAATTCGATCAGATTTGATTCAAAACGATCGTCGCTTCATTTATTGAATAAAGATAGGGTTTAATAAATTAGAAGATCTCTTGTCGCTTTTAAATAATTTGTGAATTTATTAATGACTCGACGCTTCTAGGAAAAGCTTTTAATCTCTTTGTGAACTCAAGGTTAATGATTCTAAAATATAATAAACGGGTTGAATGATAACACATAATAATATAAGTTGTACGTACGTTAACCCGTCTCGGGTTTCATCTGGGCAGAGGACCTCGTCCGGAAACACCACTGACTTGATTTAGATATATAAAATTAACTATATTTTAAATTACGTGTTCCAACAAACGCTGAAACCAAAAGGCGGCCGACAAGATGCGAAGAACCGTCCCATCGCAAAGCTGAAACTAGAAGAAGCGGTAAAGAAGCCCGCAGACCGCAGGCTGGCTGCATCGCCCCGCCCACCGAATTCTTAGCCAATCAGAAGATCTAGGCAATGTTGCAAACTTTTGAAAACTATTATGAAATATTTAGTACCTGATGACGGAAATAATCATATAGGGGTGGGAAGTTATAATTCAAGAAAGTACTTCATAACAAAGTCTAGTCATTTGACCGGGTTATTAATTGATTACTATCACTGTGCTTATCTTCACGTCGGACCGCGTACTCTCCAATTTCTTATTCAACGCAAATACTGGATTATGTCCGGTCGTACCGGCATTCGATCTCAGTTATCAAAATGTGTCACAAGTTTCGGGCCACTGCACATTCACCTATGATGGCGGATCTGCCGTCTCTCGTGTTCAACCTAGTCGTCCCTTTTCTCGTGTAGGCGTCGATTTTGGTGGACCTTTTATGCTGAAGGATCATAAACGTCGCGGAGCAAAAACCACTAAGGCTTATTTATGTATTTTTGTCTGCATGGCCACCAAAGCCTTGCACCTTGAGGTCGTGTCAGACCTCTCCACGGATGCCTTTATCGCATCCCTAACCAGATTCATAGATCGACGGGGTTTGTGTTCCGAAGTCTTCAGTGACCGCGGCACAAATTTTGTAGGAACAAAGCGATACCTAACTGGAGTATTTAAATATTTCTATTCTTCACCACAACGTGAAGTAATTTCAGACTATCTAGCCCAAAAGGAAATCCTGTGGACATTTAATCCTCCCGCCAGTCCACACTTTGGTGGACTGTGGGAATCCAGAATTAAATCCGTCAAGCATCATTTGGTTCGAGTAGTGGGTGATACTTCCCTAACATTTGAGGAGTTTGCCACACTTCTTACTACCATTAAAGCTATTATAAATTCACGCCCCTTTGCCCCTTGTCGGTTGATCCAGAAAACGTCGACGCCCTTACACCCGGCCATTTTCTGATAGGAGGATTCCTCTTAGCACTTCCTGAATATGACCTGTCCGCTACTGGATCAAACCGTTTAAGTCGTTGGCAACACATACAAAAGATGTCTCAACACTTTTGGCGACGTTGGAATGTGGAGTATCTTAATACTCTACGACAACGTGCAAAATGGTTGAGAGACAGACCCAATTTAGAGATCGGTCAACTCGTGCTAGTAAAGGATGAACGTCTTCCCCCCATGCGCTAGGCTTTAGGGCGAATTGTTGCCGTACATCCGGGTAAAGACAATATCGTTCGCGTTGCAACTATTAAAACCACTAAAGATATATTTGTCGGCCCAGCGGTTAAGCTTTGCCCCTTGCCTACAGAATAAGTCATCTGTTAATTCAATACTCAGCATTTTTTTTATCATAGAGCTATCTATCACTTATATTTTATGTTTTTGTTTTCCTTTTGTTTCCTTCGATAAATCCACAGAAGACAGCTGGTGTGCTTACGTCTCACAATAATTTTTTTAAATAATTTTCCTTATAATTTTTTATTAATAACATAGTATTCAAGCTACTTTTTGTTATTATTGTTATTATTTTTTTTTTTTTATTGTTAATTTTGTTCCAAAATTTTGTTCCAAAGGTGGGCGGAAAATGTTGACGCAACTATGTATACCTATCTATATACCTTGTTCCATTTTTCTACCCATCCTTTGTTTTTACCACAATTACCTGTCCCTACTGACAATATTACCTACCATACAACAATAAAATCAATATGTCCGGCAGTCTGTTAAAAGAAACTGTGCAACGAACAACATTATTCTCTCAGTTTTATATAACATCGACCAGTTTATGGAAGCTTGTGCAGTGAGTGATTTAGTGCTCCCTCAGACCCATAATATTGAGCAGAACATCAACCATAAGGGGTAAGTCAGTTTCCTTCTCCATTCATCTGTTTACCATTCCCCATAGTTGTGTCAACGTATTCACAAGCATAACATTTTTTTAAATATATTGATACAGTCCACTCCACGTGTCGCATTTGCGATACCAGTACCCATACACAGATAATTCACTTGTTACATTATTTTTTTATGTAACATTGTGTATGAAACCGATATCCCTGATGAAGACATTCCAAACTTCGAGTCAGATATAAATTTACAACTATCTCAGATACATATTGAGATTAAAGAAATTGCAGTATGTATCAAACTACTGGAACCTAAATCTTGCTCAGGGCCAGATAAAAATTCCCCCCGTATTTCTTAAAAACTGTGGGCTAGTTAGTCTCTTAACCACTGTACCTACTATTTAATCAATCACTTTTATCAGGCAAGTTCCCGCAAATATGGAAAAATAGCTTTCTCACTCCAATATTTAAAAGCGGAGACAAGTCTTTAGTTGAAAATTACAGACCAATATGTAATTTTCAACTAAATTTAAATTTTTTTGAAAAGTTAATTCTTCAAAAAATATGTTCTTGCATAAAATTTAATATCTCGTCATTTCAAAATGGTTTTATCTCTGGACGATCTACTTTAACTAACCTTACACTGTACGAAAATTTTATCTCAGGTGCTCTTGCTAATAGAGAACAAGTTGACTCAATTTATACGGATTTTAGTAAAGCCTTTGATAAGGTTTGCATTAAAATTCTTATAAGTAAATTGTCTAAACCAGGAATAAGTAGTAAATTATTATGCTGGATTAGGAATTATTTATCAAAACGTGTATTAACTATCTCTATTAAAGAACACTTGCCTTACGAATTTGAAGCAACTAGTGGTGTGCCTCGGGGTTCACACCTTGGTCCAATATTGTTTATACTATTCATAAACGATGTCACTTCCATATTCTCTGATGTTAACATATTATTATTTGCTGATGACATCAAAATATATAAAATCATTAAAAATATATACGACTGCTTGTCCCTTCAATCCAATTTTGTAAAATTCGCAGCATGGTGTACCATTAACAAACTTACACTTAACATTAAAAATGTCAAATCATGAGTCTCTTTAGAATAAAAAACCCCATCAAATACAGTTATTCACTTAACAATCACAGTTTAATGTCAGTACCTGTAATAAGGGACCTGTACGGGAACTGTAATAACCTTCGACACTAAACTACTATTTACTAACCACATTGATATCATTACTAATAAAGCTATGAAAATGCTGGGTTTCATTCTAAGACTATGTAAAGATTTCAAAAACATTCATACATTTAAATTACTATATACAACTCTGGTTAGGAGTCATTTGCAATATAATTCCCCCATATGGAACCCTTTCTACAAAAGCCACGTGTTGCGGCGGGTAGCAAATGTTACCTCTCAATGGATCGAGGGATCAAATGCTGCGGTATGTTGTGGACTGTATGCGGTTCTTATATACATATTTTATTATGTTTTAATCGCACTTACCCAGACTGCTTCCCTCTTCGTTCAGTGTTCACTGGAAAGTTAGGTATGTTAGTTTGGAGAGATTTTGGAAGGGAATGTTTAATCGCGAAATAATAAGCGAGAATAGGTGACGCGTGGCGATGGTACTCGCGAAATAGCTGCGGTTTTGAGTTCCGTTTGCGGTTTGATTACTAAAAAGTAAAAGCGGTGCGGTTCTTAGGACTTGTGTCCCTTGCGGCGAGGCGAATTCAACTGAACTAATTATGGCAGAGGGTATACAATAGGTATTTTATAAATAACCACATGTAACAATAAAGGCGTGAACATGCCCCCCCCCGCCTTGACCAAGTGGTCAAAGAAAAAGACAAATACAAAAAAAATTAAACGCGATGCGATAGGATTCAATGAACAATTGACGTTTGAAAATAAAACAAATTGAGCAAAAGCATCCAAAAATACAAAGAAACAAAATAACAACAATGGAAGGCAAAGACCCCAATGGTCGCCAAGCAAAACAAAAAAAAAACAAAACCAAAAAAATTGAAATTGAATAAGTATTTCTTTTTTATATATACCCTGCATATCAGTTTAGATATACATGTGGTAAATCAGCAATTAGCGGAGGTGGTAATGCCGAAGATGTTATCCTATGGCAAACAATGCATTTCGAAAGTTGTGAACGAATCTTATTTCGTGCCGCCATTATCCAACACTTCCGCTGAATAATTGAAGTCCTCGCGGGCCTACATGAAAATATAGTTTGTGATAATAACCTATAATTAAATAAGCTAAAAGACAGCTTTTCGGTAATAAGATGGGAAATTTGTTTCCGTATGACAGATTTGAGTACTTGAGTCGACCGCGCACCTTGATAATACCGTGGCTATCAAGAAACGGTTTGAAGTTTAGAATGTACGTTGAACATGGAACGTTATTTCGCATGTTACGTATATCGACAGAAAAATATGTTTACTGTTCGATGCGTATGATTTTCAAAAGCGAGTCATTGATTTCATGATACCTAAGATAAGTTTAATTTGTATTACCCATACCAGGTTTATGATAATTATTAACGAAACGCATTATCCATGCGACTACGCGTTGCGAGTTAATAAACGAAGGATATTTGCTAATAATTGAATTAGGTACAATTTGAGATGATACAAGCGCTTCAAGGTTGCGAGTTTTCATTTCTGGTGGATCAGCCATGCGAGAACACAAGCTAAAAGTAATTAGCTGTTCATACTGATTGCTTTTCAATTCCGGTAACTGTTCCGAATTTGCGTGCTTAAATGGCGCAATAGGCCACTCAGAATGCGGCTGGCAAAGCCATTTTGGACCATTCCACCAAATATCATTTGCCATCAATTGTGATGGTAGCATACCTCTCGACAGACAGTCGCTAGGGTTTTCAGCACCTGCGACATGATAAAGATGACTACTATGCAAATTTTTGTGTATTTTTGCTACACGATTGAATTGTGACTGGAAAACCGGGGGTGATTACCTTATTTGGTAACAACAGTTGAGAGAACAGACTAACGCCAATTAGCAAATCAATTGGACCAGGCATTGCCCAGGTGTCGTCTGCCAGCGGAATATTTATGAACTTATATGACGTCAAGTCCACTTTGCAAGTAGGTAAATGAGCGGTAATTTTATCTAAAACTAGAGCGCTTATGGAGTATTTGAAATAGGGATCAATCCTAGATTGAATTGTCAATGTGACACTTCCTTTTATTGATTGCATTTTGCCACCTAAGCCCTGGACTGCGAGGCGCGTTCCTGGTCTAACCGCCAGGCCTAATTGTTCACAACAATGTGATGTTATGTAATGCTTTTGTGAGTCTGGGTCTAAAAGACAGCGAATGGTATTCTCTTCACCGTTTCGATCAACAGTGTGAACCTTGGCGGTAGCAAGTATTTCAGTAGTTGCACCTTGTCGAGTGGTTGCTGACATTGTACATACCGAGGGTTCTGACTCGTTAGGTTGAGTTTCTACATTGGATGTGTTGTTGTTTGCGTGACTGGATTTCTCAAAATGAAGGAACGTATGGTGCTTGCCATGGCACTTATGACAAGTGCCTTTTGATTTACATCTTGTAGACGTGTGTTGCGGGCTTAAACAATTAAAACACAAAGATTTTTTCTTTACGAAGGAAAACCTTTCCTTTGGCGATAATTTTAAAAAATTTGTACAGATGTACAGTTGCGTATGGCTCTCATTTTGACAATAAAAGCATTTCGATAGCATACTTATGTAAAAGAATGATGTGTGCGGGATTGAGTTGTGCGTGCAGTTCCACCGGAACTGGTTGTATTTATAGTAGCGGTGTTAGGTCCACGAGTTGTTGATGTTCGTTGCAGAATTTTGACCTGATCTTGTACAAGCGATATCAATTGCTTGCAGGTGGGAATTTCAATTTCTGGAACTGAGAGCTCAAATGCTTGTGCAGTTTGCGACTCTAATTTTTGTAAAGCGAATTGCAGTAATATAAAATCCGAAAGATCCTCTATTCCTAATTGTTTTAGCGCGGCGATGGATGCTGAATATTTTTCTATAAAAACTGTCAAACTATTTGCGTTGTGTGCTACGGTTTTGGAATGAAATATATTATTCAGGTAGTGCGTGGCAAGTGATCGCTTATCTTGATATTTATTAACTAGCGTATCCCAGATTATTTTGTACGTATCTCCAGTTGGCACTAAACCTGACGTTACATTTTTCGCGGTTCCAGTTAATTTTTAATTGTTGATTTAAATGAACATTTGTTCGAAACATCTCATAGAACAGATTCCAATTATCGGCGCGACCCTCAAAGGTAGATAGTTCGATACAAGGTAGCTTAATAGAATTATTATTATTAGCAGCACATGCATTTGTAGACGCTTTCGGCTCTGTAGCTAAATTTGTTTTTTAATTTTTTTTTTTTTTACATTAACTCCACACAGGAGGCCCTGAGGAAAATAATTTCCTTCAGGGCCTATGTCATCTGGGATGCTGTGTGGAGGGTCTTTTTGAGGAGAGGAAGGAATGAACATTGGTCTTGAAGAGACCCATGTTGTAGGAAGGAGGAAACACAGAGGCCGGCAAATCATTCCACAGCCGAGCTGTTGAACACAAGAACGAGTCGAAGAAACGACCCGTTCTCATGTGACAATTGTTTCTTGTACGTAGAATGCGTGTGTATAATTCTTCAAATTGTTCCCAACTCGAATAATCTGGTTCAGAATTTGGGTTTAACGTAACCGTATTCTCGTTAATTTGATCAATAATTAATTCAAATGTATTTTTAATTCCCGTTATACTCTCAGATTCTGACATAAAAAATTCAAATGAACGCGATGCTTCAAAACTGCTTGGCAAATTTTTTGCAAGCACCGCAATATTTTTGACCCTTTTAAGAATCATTTCACTTTTATTTTTTAATAAAACTATTTGTCTATTTAATTTATCCTCCATTTTTAGAAATATTTGTAAACTAAAAAGTTTTAATTATTTATAAAATAATGTGGAACAGTCACAAGTGCACTGGGCGGTTTTTGTCTTCGGACCAAAGAATACTGAACGGTGGTAAAACACAGTGGAAAAGTTATTTACGAAATAATTAATTATATTGTAAATATTTTAATGTCTCAAATACGCGATGTTCATAAGTACGTACCTATGTTGGTATCAATATAGATATTTGTGACTATTCCAGAGAGCAAGAAGTTACCAGTTAGCATACCACAATAGCAATAGTAGTAGCATACCACAATAAAATCGAAAGGATGAATAATACTGGTAAGTTTTTGCGATATGCGGCGTATAAATTTTCGACAACAATACTTTGAAGAATAAATTAATGACCCAAAATATCAAATTAATAACTTGTAGATATTGTGATAATTTTGGATAGCGGGTAGAAACTATAAGTTCAAATGGCAGGTAGGTATTGTAATAATGATTTCAAACGAATATTGCTCATTGAATCCTTCCGTAAATATAATAAAATAAATACATCGATGTTATGCGGCTCGAATGGCCAAATGTTGCGGCGGGTAGCAAATGTTACCTCTCAATGGATCGAGAGATTAAATTCTGCGGTATGTTGTGGACTGTATGCGGTTCTTATGTACATATTTTATTATGTTTTAATCGCACTTACCCAGACTGCTTCCCTCTTCGTTCAGTGGTCACTGGAAAGGTAGGTATGTTAGTTTGGAGAGATTTTGGAAGGGAATGGCGATTGGGAATGAACGTTTAATCACGAAATAATAAGCGAGAATAGGTGACGCGTGGCGATGGTACTCGCGAATAGCTGCGGTTTTACAGTTCCGTTTGCGGTTTGATTACTAAAAAGTAAAAGCGGTACGGTTCTTAGGACTTGTGTCCCTTGCGGCGAGGTGAATTCAACTGAACTAATTATGGCAGAGGGCATACAATAGGTATTTTAGAAATAACCACATGTAACAATAAGGGCGTGAACACCACGCAAACTCCATTGAAAAAATCCAACGCAAATTTCTCAGATCAATTATTTTCAAATTAGGAATTCCCGCGGATGATATAAACTATGATTCTCTATTACAAAAAATACGACTCTTATCGTTAAAAGATAGAAGAATACTCAATGATCTTATTTTTTTTATTTAAACAATAAATGGTTTGACTCCCCTGAATTGGTCTCTTTAATAAATTATCATGTACCTACAACTCGACTCAAAACACCTTATTATTGCAACAATACTCTCAGTAAAGCAGAACAAAATTCAATAATACATCGTTTACACACTTTAGGTAATGAATTTGCTCATATCGATCATGCCGGAAGTCTGTCATCATACAAAAGATGCATTAGAAAAAAATTATCTGCTAGTACTACCACGTAATCATAATAAATATAATCATGTAACCATAATATTATGTCCTACCAGTATGCACTCTAATACCTATGGATTAGAAACATATCATAGGTACCTACTTTTCCTTAATACCTTCCTGTTATTTGTTTTTTTTTTGTTGAAATTTTATATTATCTTCAATATTTGGCTCCTAAGACCATTTCTTACTGTTTACTTGTCATACTTTTTTTTATATTTATAACTTTTGTACTTTAATAATAATAATAATAATAATTGGATAATTTGTAGATAAGTGTTTTTTGTGAAAAATCACCTCAAGGGCGCTTTACAATTTATTATGATTCTTAGGCTCTATCTAATTTGATTATTTACAAATAGATAGAGAAACATACTTACCTGCAGGACACTTCCAATAAAACACACTTTATTAGAAAGTTTATGCTTGGGGAAGATACGACTTTGCACGTGGAGTATCGTGGAGGATATTATATTTAAAACATTGGACGATGCATGACTTTACCTTTGCTACCCTCATCACTTTTGGTTTTACATTTATATTTATAAGAATCTTAATGCCAGAGTTGAGTTAATATTTATTTTGAAAGTCTGGAGAATTTTAAGAATTTGCTTTATTTTTAAACTTACGGATATGACTGTCTGAAAAGATGAATTTTAAGTTTGGCTCTAAATTCCGTTGAATCTGTGATCATTCTTAACTCGTGTTGCAGTCCATTCCAGGCTTTAGGTCCTGACACTCCGAAAGCACGCTCACCGAATTTAGTATCTGGTGTGCGCTTTGGTTCCTTTAACCTTCCGATCGCTGATGTTGTTTCTGACCTGAGGGTTGATTGTCGAGAATTGGAGTTTTCTGGAATACACACTTCCGATAAGTAAGTCGGAGCCATTCTGTTAAGGGACTTGAATACCATCCAGCAGAGCTTAAACTGGATTCTCTCGGGGCACTTGAGCCAGTGCAGATTTTTGAGATGCTCAGAAATATGGGAATATTTAGATACGCCAGTGATGAGTCTTGCCGCAGCGTTGAACACAGATTGTAATTTGTTGATTTGATATTTTGGGAGACTAGCATATATTCCGTTGCAATAATCTAGACGTGAAACAACATACGAATTGACTAGTAATTTGGTTGCCTCTGTTGTCAAGTTTCTCCGTACTGCTTTAATTTGCCTTAATTAAAAGAACCCCGTGCTTACAGTTCTGTTCACTTGAGTTTTAAGGGAAAAATCAGCGTCCAGATTAACGCCTAGTAGTTTTATGCATGTCTTTGTAGTGATGTCACTTCCTGAAATGGTTATTGGGGAGTTAACAATGTTACGCTGACTTGTGGCTGTCCAGAGAAACTCAGTCTTTGCAGGATTCAGTTTCAATCTATTTGAGGTCATCCAGCGAGTGATTGCTTCTAGACACTCCGTCGCCTTAGCTCTTAATTGTCCAAACGACCATTTGAAAATTTGACAGGAGGTGAAGGTTTTCTTTCATTATTTCAATGAAATATTATGATAGGTGTTTAAGATAAAGCTATTTACGTAAAGGCAAAGGTCTGATTAGTTTAAATAACTCTTTATTAAGTGATTAACTATCCTTTTTTATACTTTATTTTTAGTTTTAAAGTGGAGATTGAACAAAAACTAAAATGGTCGTTTGGACAATTAAGAACTGAGGCGACGACTCGGTTATGCGAGTTTTAAGACTAGAAGCAGTAGAAGTAAACTTGCTGGTCATCAGCGTAGCAGTGAGATAGAAGACCAAATGATTCGATAATTTTAGCGACATCATTTGTGAAGAGGATGGAGAGAAGTGGGCCCAGAACAGATCCTTGGGGAACTCCAGATGAAAGGGTTGCATATTTTGATTGTTTTTTCTCCACTTTTACGGCTTGTACGTGGTTGACCAAGTAAGATATCAACCATTCCTTTACACCACAATTTAAACCAAAGGATTCTTCTAATCGTTTAATAAGGAAATCATGGTCAATCGTGTCAAAAGCGACACTCATGTCTAAGACTGAAAGGAGTGCCAGTTTACCCGACTCGATAGCAAGCGTTATATCCGACAAAACACGTAGTAATCCAGTTTCCGTCGAGTAAAACCTTCTATATGCGGATTGGTATTTAGTCAGCAGTTCATTTGAGTTTAAGTGACATATTATCTGTGAAGCAGTGATTTTTTCTAGGATTTTGGATATTAATGCAAGATTTGAAACCGGTCTATAATTTGAAAGATCTTCAGCGTCCAATTGCGGTTTTTTTATTAATGGAGTTACGACGGCTGATTTAGGGGTTTTGGGAAATCACCCATGCTAAGTGACTTATTGAAAAAACAAACCAGAAAGGGAGAAATCGCTTTGCAACACTTCTTAAATAACCACGTTGGAAGTTGGAATAGGGTCAAGTGAGCACTGCTTGTTCGGTGAAGTGAGTATTAACTTCCTAACTTCTTCAAGGGAAGTAGGTTTGAAGGAAGAAAAGTTTCCGCTATTGCATTTAGTAAAAGATGGTGGTGAGGCAGAGGCTGTTTGGGCGCGTATTGACTTAATTTTATTGAGAAAAAAATTAGAGAAGATTTCCGGAGCTATGTCAGTTGGATTTTGTGCACGGACGTCGGCCCCGACCATCTTTATCGAGTTCCACAAACTTCGCGGGTTTTGACGCTCTGAGTCGATCCTACTTGTCCAATACTCAGACCTTTTCGAAGGAATTAATAACGTGTATTCTTTTTGAGCCCGTATCCAATCGTCCCGCGAAGTAACCCCTGAGTGTCTGTAGGACCTCACTTTTATATTATTTATGAAGGTAACTTATAGTCTAAATTATTTCCTGCCTTTCAACTTTTTATTTTAACTTTAACTTTTACATTATACTTTATATTTTATACATATTGGTAAAAAGCACTAACTTTGTGGCTCGCCATAATTTACAATAAAAAACACATAAATTTGTTTAAGACCACTTTTATTTTAAAACACTCTACCGGTTTCAGAAGCACCCCTCCTTCGTCAGGAGAATATTATAACTAAACCATGATACAGAATGTTAGGTGTTTGAGTGGGAGGTGAGCAAAGGGGTGGGGGTAATTGCGGGATTTCCGGAAAGAACAGAGCGGTTAATTGGAAAAATATTTAGAATGGGACTGAAAGATAAATTAATTTGGTTATTCAAAATACTAGCATTATTATTTAGGGATTTTCTGATTTCTAGTGCTTCTAAATTATCTAATTTTTTGCTTTTATTGTTACAGTGAAGAATTTTAACCCCTGTGTTCTTATTAAAAGTGTGATCTGTAGAAATTAGGTGATTAGCAAACTCTGAAAAATTATTATTATTATTTAATAATTTATAATTTTATTTAATAATTTATACCTAGGTCTGTAATCCAAAATTTAGGCGTATTAGATTTGTCAAAGAATTTATATATAAAAATGCAAAAATCGGTAATTTTAAATACAAAAGATTTTTTAAATATGTATTTTGAGGGATCAGTAGGATTTATAGGTTCAATTAGGAGTTCCACAGAGCCGAACCCTCTGATATGAAAATATCTGGAGTCGGTGAATTATTTTCCCATCTGGTCTCTGGTAGGTTGACATGTTGTTCTTGTATTGTTTTGTAATTATAATACTTATATAGTGCAATTGCATAACGTGGATTGACCAGATGATCATTTGGGAAGTGTGTGAAAGGGTTTAGTTTTTCCTGTGGGGAAAATTAAACCCGGACATTTAAATCTGAATAACCAAATTAATTTATCTTTCAGTCCCATTCTAAATATTTTTCCAATTAAACGCTCTGTTCTTTCCGGAAATCCCGCAATAACCCCACCCCTTTGCTCACCTCCCACTCAAACACCTAACATTCTGTATCATAGTTTAGTTATAATATTCTCCTGACGAAGGAAGGGTGCTTCTGAAACCGGTAGAGTGTTTTAAAATAAAAGTGGTCTTAAACAAATTTATGTGTTTTTTATTATATTTTATAGTTTACACCTTTACTTTATACTTTCATTTTACAAATCTTAATTCTATTTACTACTCATTACCTTTACTTCTTTTTTTTACCTTTTGTTTTTGTATTTGACTCTACATTTATATGTCACTTTCTTATGTTATTGTATTATAATATATATAAATATAGTTATATCAATGGCACATATTGTGCCGCATGTTTTCAAATAAATAAATCATTCATTTAGGCTAACTTGAATTTGCTTAAATTAACTTGATTACCTAAACTAACTTAATTAACTTAACTTAACATTTTCTGCTAAAATAGGGATAGATATCTAATTTTATTATGAAGGTCAACATTTGCCTAAACTGCTTTTATTACTGTTATCTGTATAATATAATATACCATATTAATTCATTTATTTGGAGAAAAACATAATTTTATTTTATTATCATTTTATTTTATTTTCATTGTGAAAATATAATAAAGCTCAAAACTTTTTTATCAAAATGGTAGAAAAGAAAATCATTTCATAGCCCTTTCCACTCCAAGCTTTTTTTATTTTTCTGCCACTGCATTCTGCCATTCTGCCCATTTTCACTCCAAGCCTTTTTTTATTTTTCTGCCACTGCATTCTGCCATTCTGCCCATTTTCACTCCAAGCCTTTTTTTATTTTTCTGCCACTGCATTCTGCCATTCTGCCCATTTTCACTCCAAGCCTTTTTTTATTTTTCTGCCACTGCATTCTGCCATTCTGCCCATTTTCACTCCAAGCCTTTTTTTATTTTTCTGCCACTGCATTCTGCCATTCTGCCCATTTTCACTCCAAGCCTTTTTTTATTTTTCTGCCACTGCATTCTGCCATTCTGCCCATTTTCACTCCAAGCCTTTTTTTATTTTTCTGCCACTGCATTCTGCCATTCTGCCCATTTTCACTCCAAGCCTTTTTTTATTTTTTTTTTGTTCTTTGTTTCTTGGTTTTATTTCACCAGCTCCACGACGAAATGAACTTTGAAAATGAACACACTGCATAAAATGGGCAAATTCACCCAAAAAATGTTCGTAACGCAAATAACCATGGTAAACCGCCCATTTAATACAGTAAAGACATTTGAATTACTTTTCTGTGAGAACATTTACTAGAGGAAACTGTCATTTTTTGCGTTACGAACATTTTTTGGGTGAATTTGCCCATTTTATACAGTATGTTCATTTTCAAAGTTCATTAAGTATTATTGTTAACGTGATTTTCATTCGTAAGGGTCATTGAGTTAATTAACCATGGTAAACCGCCCATTTAATAGTGAAAACTATTTGACTTACACTTCTGATGGGACATTTACCAAAGGTATCTTTGGCTTCTTACATTATGAACATTTTTTGGATGAATTTGCCCATTTTACGCAGTAAGTTCATTTTTATAGTTCATTATGTATTATTGTTAAAGTCAATTTCATTCGTAAGTATCATTGAGTTAATAACCCATGGTAAACCGCCAGTTAAGACATTTTTTGAGATACTTTTCTGTAATATCAACTTAATGAGGAAAACATAAACGCATCCAATGTTAAATCATTTCTAAAGACCTCTCGGATGATGGCCATATTGTACGATAGAGAAGTATCAGTATACTATACACTACACATGTGGAAACTGATAAAATGTAAACTGTCGATTTCACATAAATTAATAAATAATTTAAAATAATTTACTACCTACAATATAGCATACCAAAAAATAACTAAGCCAGTTACGAAATAGTGTAAATAACAGTATTGAAACTCATTTTCAATGCGCAGAAAAAGTGAGTTTTCTAAGAAACCTGGTCGTTACCCTATCCAAAACCGATATACCTAATCCAAAAGTTGAAAAAGCAGATAATCCCGACAACTTAAGCAATGCCAAGTTAGTGACAAACTCATACCAAGTTAGGGCCCACAGCCCACAGCCCACACTGGCTATTACTCAACATATTGCAACAGTTCGTACAGAACAAACAGTCTACTATAGAACTGTACACATGATGTGTAAAGTGCACTTTCATCTAATTTGGCCATTTTTCATTCTCGCTGGTGGCAGTTATTAGACCAACTAGGGACCGTTTGTTTGTCGGGGAGCGCGACAGAATTGTTTGGAGGCGGCCGAAGAAAACAAATAAATATACTATTTTACGATAGGAAATTTAGTTGCGAATTGTGTGCAGTATGTGTATTCTTCACTTTATTTCTCAGAGAAAGGAAAAAAGCACTTATCGAAAACACAACTAACGAAACAATTTTTGAAGTAAAACTTCTTTACGCACGCTTGACTTGGGGAGTAAGCTGGTGAATTCTTGACGAGAGCTTTACGAAAAACGGGCGAACTGTAATTGAGAGGGAGATATAAGTTAGTGAATATCGAAGGAGAGAGAGTTACGTTTCGTATATTACTGTATGGGCAAGAGAGTGAGGTGCGAGCACACATTTTCTTTCTCTCTTTCTCTCACAGCCAGTTACGTTTGGTATATCTAAGACACAGTGCCAGCCTATTGTCTGTATCACACTGTAGGAGCAAGTGCTAGTAGCTCTTTCTATCATATAGATGGAGCTAAAGAAGTTTTACTTCGATTTTAAAGCACACTCGTTTTGTATTTATTGTTTCGCTAAAATTTTATTACAAAATTGAATACACTGAATAAACGGCTGTGGAAGAGGGCAGTTTTAGTACTAAAATAAATTAATTAAAAATAAAAATAAAATAGTGTGCAATTTGCACGCTGTGCAAATGTAACCTCAACCAATAGGAGCCTTAAAAAGTGTCATTCTATCTCATTCTCTCAGAGGCTAAATCCAATAGATGCATGTGCTTGTCTCTTTTTAGTGTCGTTTCCGTTTCATCGAGTTTAAAATCACAACGGTGCTAAGAAGTGAACCCTTCAGAAAACTAATAGTAGAGAGGCTAAGAAACACCGCTCAAAGAGACCTATAGGCTACGGAGCACCGTACTAAGAGAAGGCAGATTTTACTATCTCATTCCCTCGCAGGCTAAATCCTATATGTACGTGTTTGTCTCTTTTTAGTATCGCTGTTTTTCGTTTCATCGATTTTTAAATCACATCGGTTGTAAAGAAGTTTTCACTTAAAAAACACGACTGCATGTGTTAGCTTGAATGAAATATATACTTTATGTTTGTGTAATTGTTGGCTTGAGTGTTGTAATAAATAATATGTTAATTTGGTTTATATTTAGTCCGAATAATTTTAAAATCATAAGTTTTTTTGTATGCTTTAGTGTGAATGCTGAAGATACTTCGGGTACATTTACACACATTATCAACTTTTTTTTTTCTCTAACAATAAAATAAATAAAAACAAAATATTACAGAATAAGAACAAAATAAACAGCAAACTAATTTAAGACAAACTAACAGACTTAAGAGAAAATAACCAGAGAAAACCGAAAATATGTAATTTTTAAATCAAATTTTAGACGCATTCCACAAAAAAAATATAAATTGATTTCAAAAGGTTGTTCCTTTATCTAGTAAAGGTTTGTTTTAAATTTTGAAAAAAATGTATAATTTTAAGTACAATAAGGCTACACGACAGGTCGTTGGCAGATTTGTTAAATTTTCAAACAAAGTTTTGTATTATACAACACACATTTCAAATGGTATATAATCATGCAGTAAAATAAATCAATAAATTATCGGGAAAGCTATGTTTCAAAATTTTAATTTCAGTTTAAATAAAATCAAATTAATAGATTACTTTGTATTAACCACTTAATTATTTACAACAACCGACATGTTTCGTCAGCAAAGATGACTTCTTCTTTAAATTGAAATGTAATGATTGTGATTTCTTTTATATAGGTAAACATCGAGAAACTTTGAAATAAGGATTAAAGAGCATATGAAAGCTTTAAATAATAATAGTTTCTCGGAGTTTGCCAACCATTTAATAGAAACTAGTCATACCTTTAATTTTAACAGTGGAATAGAATTAATACATTGTAATGTCAATGGCATTCAGTTGGAAAAATTAGAAATTTTAAGAGATTAGAAAGAGTGTTGTGATGTATTGCATTGATCAACAGTGAAAATTAGAAAATATCGTAGCTTCCCACTTTAATTTAAAAAGAAAATATCAATTACTTATAAAACGGACACACCTACGACATCTATCGGATCAGAGTAAAGTGAATTCATATTTACGGTAGGGATCTATAATTAGACAAAGTGAGACGAGTATTGATTAAAAAAATCACAGATGGTATCAACAAATAATCAGGGACAGGGACTTCCCAATATTTTTTAGGCCGTGATATCTTGACAGCCAATTAGATTGCAGCAAAAACAATAAAATATTAAACAAACCAATCAATAAACAGAAAGGCGTGCACCAACGGGGAACAAAGGATCGACCTATGGACTCCGCAATTAAGAATGTAATTAATTATCCTTTCGTTCTCATCGGACCGAGAGGTGAATAAACTCCATGGGAAGCAATATCCGATTCAGAGACATAAGCACATTAAACCCGCGTTTGAAACTAAACATAAGGGTAAATTAAGAGGTAAGGAACCGTAGATTTCAAGATAATATGGAAAAATTAAAGATGAAAAAAAGATACACGTAAACAACGATGGAAAAGTTTAAGTGAAAAATTGAATAGCAAGTGACGAAAACGTGTTGGAAGATGTTAAGGAAATTTCCATCTATAATACGATTGTTTGTGACGACCGGAGATGATCGATTCGAGGGAAAACGTGCTAAAGGAAATGGAAATGTTGAAAAAAACAATGGAAAATTATTGTTATCAATTCTAGACGGAGCGAGGATATTACGATAAAAGATTTAGAAGAAAACTTAATAAAAAAATGGTGGTTTCGTTGGGGGCATAGAGCATGCGAGAGCATGGCCCGGTGTGCTAATTGCAATCTCAAAGGGAATACAATTAGTATTGTTAAGTGTCTGGGGTCGAGTAACAATACCGGACAAATTACGGATGATTTTATTCAACAGAAATGGGCGTTTTATGTCATTTGTGCCGTTGAAAGGATCACATAATTGAGCTTGGTTATTGACAAAGTGGACGCAGGAAATGGTTGTCGATCTCACATGTATTTTGTTGTGATAAACAAGGAATATTCGAACATGAAAATTGTTTAGATTAAAGCAATTAGTCGTTAAAAGGGCTAAAAAGATTAACGTTGGTCTTACGTAATATTTAGATTATAGAATTTCACATAAAAGTTAATGACACTGAAATAAAAGAGAATTTATTGCGAGGTGGGTACAGATATTAACGTATACAACTGTCAAAGCATATGGTTTATGGGATTCTGGGTAAGAGAGAGACGAAATTTGGGAGACGTTCTCTATGAAGTAATAAAAATGACAGAAATTTAAGGGCCGAAGTGGGGGTATCTCCTATAAAAATGTTAAAAATGATATATTAATTAATAACAAATAGAAAATGAAATTTTCCAAGAGGCAGCAAACATCAAAAAACGATATGGTTATATAAGGGGAGTACAGGGAAGCGAGGGGAGAGAAGATACGACAGAGAAAAACAAAGGAAATCTTAGATTAACAGTGAATAAAATAAATACGGCTTGAAATGTAAAAATTTATAGAGATATGGACAATAGCGTGAGAATAAATAAGGGAATTCATGGAAAGAGTGTCGTGAATAAAAGAAAATTCGAGAAAAAAATGGAAAATTCAAATATACGACGTAAATAGAGAAAATTCGGTTTTAAATGGAAAGGTTCATATAGAATACAGAAAAACTCGAAGAAAAATAATAAAATAAAAATGAACAATTTGCGAGAAAGACTTCGACATGAAGATATCTCTGATAGGCGAATTTGGGGACAGATTTGGAACATATGGTAGATGCCGTTCGCATGGACATGTTACGAAATAGATGAAAATAGAACTTTAAAATTATTAAATTCAAGCAAATTTTGTATGAACACCAGGACAAAGGAAGTTGGGCGATTTAACATGATCGTACTGAATCCGGGTCTTGTAAGTATGAAAGTACGGGACAGGAATCAAACGTACAATCGCGGAAGGGACTAATGGACAGCATTCGATAATAATGAGGAAATTTCAAGAAATTACGAGTTGATAGAAATTAGATTGGTTTATTACAGGAAATTCAGATACGCTCTTTTGGACCTGAGAGGGGTATAAAAGAGGAGACAAATGCCAGTTGGAGAGGGTCTACGGTCGTGGTTGAAAGGGTTAAAGGTTCGCGAGACGTGACGAAACGTTTGGTAATTTAAAGTTGAAAAATTCTAAGTGATAATTATTATGAGACTTAGAAAAATTTCACATTCTAGCCAGTGATCTACAAAAAAAATACTTTGCAGTTAGAGTCAGTGAAAATAAAAATAAAGTTAACGCGTTAATTACTTGTGAAAAATAAAAGTGCTCGTGATAAATACAATTTGCTTTAGTGGAAAATTCGGATTTTATAATCACTTTATATTGTATTTTCAGACTTAGAAATTTCGCGTCTAATATCAGTGAAATAAATAACTGAAGTGATGTGATAATTAACTACGTGTGTCCAATCTAAGTGAAAAGTGTTCTAACAAATAATAAATATTTAAATTAATTATCTTAAAGAATAATAATAAAACAAAATAATATTTTATTAATACATAAAAGTTCGGAGGGATAAAAATTTAATTTGACAACAATTTACCATCTCGAAATTAATCGTGAAGTAACTATCATTTAAAGTGTTATTAAACCAACGAGTATTGAAATAAAATACAGTTTAGAACTATAGAGTTTATACATCATTTAAATTAATTAGATTAAACGAAAAAAAAAAATTGAAGTCAAAAAGAGTTATTTAAATTTAGAACAATGAAAATTAATTTAGGAAAATTGCAGCAAGGTTTAACCGTGTAGATCCCGGTCGAAAAATCTTGTAGGGGTAAGTTTTCCATTATAAAAAATTTTCCAGATTCCAAGGAAAAAGGGACATGCAGCAACCGTTGGTATTTGAATTAATTATTATAACAAAATATTACTCGCTTAATATGTGATATGTAACTATATTAAAATATTATAAATATAATAGGTATATTTTATATATATATATATATATATATAATATATATATATAATTTTATTGTTCCCAAGAAAAATTTAATCAAAAAAGAAAAACACTTATATAAAAAGAAAAAAAAGGGGTATCGATTCCTACCTCTGAATTCATCAATAGCTATTAAAAGTAGTTATGTGTTTGATAAATTTCCAAAACAATGTTTTGTATTTAATTTTATATATGTATTAATATAACTTCAGAAAACCCAGAGCATTTGAAATAAGTTATGATATTAGAAATTATTTCAATCATAATATAATTATATATACCAGTAAATTATAAATTATTTATTGAGACAAAGTAAATATAATTGAATATATACATATATACGTAATTACTATACTTATCGGGGATCAGACTAGACAATTGCGCAAAGTAGGTCATTATCATACAAAGAAAAAAATTAGAGCCATCGCACATTTCTTCGGGAATTTCTCAAATAAACACACATCATACGCTTTGAATCTAGGTCACGAGGCCGTCGGGAATGTTTACATAATTAAAATTGTTTACAAAATAAGTCGGTCACTGGGATACTAGTTCGAATACGGTAAAAAGGAGAAAAAATGACCTTGATTAGTGGATATCGTACTTAGGTATTAACTTCTAGGAACGGGATAAAATTATGATATTGCGCAATTATTAGAAACAAAAACAAAAAAAATTAAACACAATCTTTAATTTGAACGTAAAGAGATATCTATAGAACTAAACAATTGAAAATAAACAGATTTATTATAGCAAATCAAATAAAAGGTGTATTGAAGATTTATATGAAGCAGTTGATAAATCACGGGATAGTTTAATAAGGTGTATTGAAGATTTACATGAAGCAGTTGATAAATCACGGGATAGCGTAATAAGGTGTATTGAAGATTTACATGAAGCAGTTGATAAATCACGGGATAGTTTAATAAGGTGTATTGAAGATTTACATGAAGCAGTTGATAAATCACGGGATAGCTTAATAAGGTGTATTGAAGATTTACATGAATCAATTGAGAATCACGGGATAGTAAGAATTTATCAAAAGTTGAACCTTGGAGGGGAGGGAAAGAAAAAAAATACAGTTCAACCAACAGAAGGCAGTGGTCGCTTCTATAACAAGGACCATTAACCAAACAATAAAGATGACGTGTCTCTCAAATAAAACCGTCAAAAAACCAAACAAAAGCTTGGAGTTTTGGCGAATCTCCAGAACACATCGCCAGATAAGATCTTAATATACTAGTATCTATTTATATTACCCACTATTCTTACGTTTGTATTCGGTACCAAACTTAGGATTGTGCAGAATCCTATGGGCGAGATCCGAGCTTGAAATGCGATGCAAGTAGTTTCGTATTGCAAGTTATAAACCTTCCCAAAATGTATGTTTATATATATATCTTTTTATGTACTGTTCATTGGATGAAACGAACTCACTTACAATTAGTGCTTTAGACCTGTCGGGTCACTCTCGTCTCATTTCATTTGTCCATTAAAAATTGAAAATAACGATTTGCAAATCCTAAAACAGGAAAAATATCTTGGGCTGTGCATCGATAAGCATTTAACTTTTAAACAACACATTCAAAATGTAAAAGATAAAATCACACCCTTAATTAGCGTTTTTAGCCGGTTATCTTATCTATTACCAATTAAATTTAAAAAAAAGTTTATACTATAGTCTCGTACACTCACACCTAAATTACCTGATTGAAATCTGGGGAAATGCGTATGAAACATACATCAATGAATTACAGGTTATTCAAAATAAGATAATCAAAAAACTATTTCACTACGAATCCAAAACATCCACAAAAAAATTATATTTGGAAACATAACTGCTAACATTAAGAAAACTATACGAGTACAATACATGTGTCCTTATATACAAAATAAATAATAAACTCATACATACAAACACAGAATTCATTAAAACGTCCCAAGTACACAAACATTTTACACGACAACACGATAACATACGTTTAAACACCATTCATACTAACTACGGTAAACAATCAATTAATTACGAGGGGGGCAATTTATATAATTGCCTTCCAGATGATATCAAAAACGAAAAAAGTGTGTGCAAATTCAAAAAAAAATTGTTCATGTTTATTCACAAAAAACAAAGTAGTGATAGTGAATAATATCGTATGGTAATATAATATCATGTATAATGTTAGTATTGCAATCTAATGTAATGTAAGGTTATGAAATGTAAAATCTATGTAATATTCTAGTTAAGTAAGTGAAAATGTTATTTTCTTTTTTACTGGAATAAAAACTTATGAAAA
Organism: Limnephilus rhombicus; assembly: GCA_929108145.2. NCBI lineage: Eukaryota > Metazoa > Arthropoda > Insecta > Trichoptera > Limnephilidae > Limnephilus > Limnephilus rhombicus. The sequence continues at coordinate 51,866,271 of OV815281.1, forward strand.
AAAAAAAAAAAAAATTTCTTGAACGTGGAGGGAGGATTCACGACCCGTAACTCCACACAACCCCGTGAGTATATGATTGCATATAGGACGAAACCGGTTCGCCCTAAGTAAATAGTAAACTTTGGAGGAGTAGGAATTTGGAGGTATCTAGGCTCGGGTGAATACCTGAAGGCAGTGCATGATGGCGAGAGGAAGGTTCGGTTGGGACGCGATAACTTAGGTATCAATCAATCGAGCCGTGCCAAAAGATTGTGCGAATTTCGAGTTGAAACCTGATCACCTTGCTTACTTGATGGAGGCAGGAGCCAAATTTTGCCAGAAAAGGGTTATTCTGAGTTCGTCAAATATGCAATTAACTAATTACATTAATCTACTAAATCCATCTTTATATGTACCTTATAGCAGCTGAATCAAAATGGAGGGGTGCCAAGCAGATACAAGATACAATCATAATCAAATTTACTAACATTTAACCATTTGAGTTATGTTTAATTATCTGTTCAATTAGCCATGTGTAGTTTCGATTAGTACTGATTATTTACGGATTCATTAGGATGTAGGGAATCATAATAAACGACAAAGGGAAGTTAGCTCATTTAGAGAAATTACTTAAAGTTAGATTTGCAAGAGAGGGACCAATACAGTTTGAAACTCAACGCTCCGTTTAGAATCAAAAGGGTTACCACAAAAATGAAAGTAATTAAAGTCCTATATCATAAATCAAAAAATTACACAACGTTTGATGGAGTTTAATTACAACCTAAATACGAAAATATTTTCGTTCAAAGTCGTAAATAACGTATTAATTAGTTAAGTACATATATCTCTAAAGATATGTAGTACAAGGGAGCTTTAAGTAGCTTTCTGTAGTTATCAGAGGAAATAAGGGTCCAATTTTCATAAAGGCTTGTGTGACGTAGGGGAGGAATTTTCCATCCCTACCACACATATGCAAAGCCTTAAGAATTTAAATATCGATCAGAGCCAAGAGAAAACGAAAATATTACGACTGGTGCCAAGTGCCCAGGAGTAAATAAAATAAACAAAACGAGAAAAGACGAAATATCACAACTGTCTTGCCGAAGACCAGGAGAGTTATATAAGAATAAAATACAACTATACGATTGTAAGGGAGAACATCACAGTGTTAATGCAAATTTAAATATTATTAATAATCAAATATTGTTTTTAAATGACCCATTATTAAATCTATTCCCCTTTTAAATTTTGAATTGTTCTATATTGCCCCTTGTCTCCTACACATTATTTTCTTTCAAATTTTATTATTGTTTATGTCTATTATTTTTCTCTATTACCTATGTATGTCTATTTTTTAAATTAGTTCTGTCAAAACCCTGAAGAAGTCAGCTTTGCTGACGAAACATGTCGGTTTTTGTAAATAATTAAGTGGTTAATATAAAGTTATCTATTAATTTGAATTTAAAATGTGATCACTAAATAATTTTTCACTATTAGAAGAAGTGATTAAATGAAATCATTAAAAAAAGATCCGCGCACTTGTTTTGTGACGAAAATACTTCAGTTTGTCTCACAAACCAATATATTTAAAAAAAAATTATATTCTTATTTTGCTTAGACATTATTGGAAAATTATAAATACTTATGTTCGATACGTTTTTAATTTTCACGGCCATCTACCGTATCTGCCAGATCTGCCTTGATGATGGACACTGCAACGCTGTACGAAACGTTGACTAAAGAAGGAGGTAGCGCAACACGGCATAACTCCCCAAAAACAAATAACAAAAATAAATACTTATGATCAAAAAATAATTCCAAAAAGTTCATAATTTTAATAGTTTTATCATCACGCCTTTCAGCATTTTTGATTGTAGGTATAAATTATAGAAAATTTTGAATGAAATAAAATCGATGTTAAGTTATAATTTTAAAAAGCTGGTACAGAGAACTGTTAAAAATTCTCATTAGAACCGCCCTGTACGATCATGAGAACGTCTTTCGATGAAATTTGGATTCTCGGCCGCTGGCTGGTTAAAGGCCCTTAATATTGCCAATTCATTTCTTTTGATACCATCCGACGAAATATTTAATTTACTTCAACAAATCAATATTAAATTAAATTATAGAAATTTCAATTTGTAAAGCGATGAAAATTATTACTACTTTTTATTATTACTAGCCTACATAGTTTAGCAAACGGTTTTACAAATGATACCGATATTTTTAGCACAGCCAATTCAATGTGCATTGCAAAGCAGCTTGTGTAACTCTACCAGCTCGGTACGGTGTACGGGGGCTCCATCGAAGTCAGAGTTAAGTTAGCCTCTCAGAAGCAAGGCGTACTCTCCAGGTCCCGCAAATACTTTAACAGTCCACAACTGCTAACCTTTACAAATCCTAAGTGCACTACACGATTGTTTTTTGGCTGCTACTTCTGGTCTACAGCCCAAAATACATGAAAAACGCTTGACTCTGTGCAGAAACGGGCGATACTTTTAATAATTATTGTTCCCAATCTTTAGAGCCCACGCGTCGCGACGACGACTGGTGGGAATGCTGTCCTTGTTCTATAGGTATTTAAATGTAAGATGAACTAACATTCTTGATTCCTTCGACACCGGTGCACAATCGGGAAACACGCCAAACGCGCGCCCAACATTTGTATGCAGTTGACATTATTTCATTCTTGAGTTCAACGGCTAGGCTGCTGAACAATCTTCCAGTATCTGTGTTCCTTCCCTCCTACAACAAGGTTCACTCTTTTCTTTCCACAAAAAGACATTCCACACAGCATTTCCAAAAATGGCAAAGGCCCTGAGAAAAATTGTTTTCCTTACATTTTCCCATATTTTTCTCATCTGTGGAGTTATTGTATAAAATAAGAATTAAAATTGTAATTGTTTATTTATTTATTTATTTATTTATTTATTTACGCCCATTTAGGCTTTAACATACATATATACACTTAACAATATTTACGAAATTATACTAGTAAATAGTGCAGGAAATGACTGTTTATAACACTTGCACAAAAACAAATATAAAGCAAAAATACTATTGAATTTGATCCACACAGTTTGTATAGCTTCTCTCCTTCAGCCGACAAAATAACACCAATATGCTAATCAATTCAAACAGTTTCATCAACACATTCCCCTACTTGATGAAAAAAACTTCAATAAGGTATGCTTATATATTTAAATTGATGTATTAAATATATCAATAACATCGGAGTATTTGTTTCCAAGCTGTTGAATCCGTCGCATAGGAGTGTAATATTGGCATGTTGACTTAGAATTGCTACAATAATATGGTAGGTACTGTCTTGTGACTGACCTGCCTGGAGTATGAAAAGAGATTACATATAATAAATCAGGGGTGTCAAAAATTGAATTAATGATTTTATACAAACATGTTAAATCGGAAATGATTACACGATCAGATAATTTTATTAAATTTAATAATCAATATATATAAATGTTTATACCTCTACACCAGAGGGACCAGCGTAGGACTGTGGATTTATCGTATTGTATTGGAATCGAGTACCCGTGAATTAAATTAATATTTTATTGCTATCTCATTCTCTGGCAGGCTAAATCCTATAGATGTACATGTTTGTCTCTTTTAAGTATCACCGTTTCATTGAGTTTCAAATCACAATGAACTTTCCACTTCAAGAATTAAAAGAAAAGTAAGGAGTTCCTGTGTATGACATACGTTGTCCATTGCCAAAAATTTTTCAAATACTCAAATCCAGCAACATCTTTATAAGACAAATTTAGAAACGCTTTTGACAATAAGTGCTGAAAATAATATATCCCGATACACACATTTTGAATAATTGATTTCGGTTCTGTAATAACTCGTAACTTTCGCCATCGCGCAATACCTTCGCTCCCCACCGAAACCAATAATAATTTATCTGGAAATTCCATAAAAAGTAAGTTATTGATTATGTTAGTAGCCGTGGTGATTTTGTGAAATTCTCCGTAACTTCCGTCCATAGATTAATGTTGGTTGCAGCGCTACCAGTTCCAGCTTCGGGCCGAACAAGTTCTCCAACTACCCTCACAAAATGTAATAATAAATCTCACACTTTAGTAATTACGAACCTTACCTCGCTCCGGGACGCAGGTAGCATTTGTTCGAACGACGAATCCGATAAAAATTGTTGTTTTCTAAATGGGAAATCTTTTTTCGGCTACGGAAGCCGACTGCAGTGGGGCTATTTTCTGTTGTTAGTAATTGCATTTTTGTTTTTCCCGATGCGGGAAAACTTTTTCCATTCACTGCCGCTCTTTTTTTCATTTCAAATTGCTTGAGCTGAAATACATTATTTGTTCCAACGCTATTTTTATTATAATCTATTAAACGACTGAAAGCGTTGAGGTCGGTTTGCATAACTTGAGGCGATTTTTGGTATAAACAGCGCTATATAAGTTGTCCAAATTTATTATTATTATTATTAACTAATTTACCTGTGATTTTTACTATTATTTTGTATCCGGGTAAATACATTAAACAAATTTGCAAATCATGTAAATGGAGGTTATTTATTTATTTATTGTTTGAAACATTTACAGAGTGTTGACAATTATTAATATTTTGCTAGGGCATCAAAGCTGATCTAGTAGGTACCTACAATGATTGTCCGAAAACTGGGTTTTTGAAGGGAAAACTTCTTTAGTACTGTTGTGATTTGAAACGAAAATAGCGACGCTAAAAGGAGACAAATACATACATCTATAGGATTTAGCCTGCGAGAGAGCGAGATAGTATGTCGGTATCCTCTGCGTGCGGTACTTCATAGACTTCCCACTCTTGTCTACTTTAATTTTCTAAAGGTTTCACTTCTGAATTGCAAAATATGATTTTTTCATTTATTATTTGAATTCGGCACAACGGTTCCAACTGCTCCCGACCGCCTGGAGCCAGTGAGACTGTGGCATCCCCAATCGGGGTAAGTTGTGAAGCTGAATGTAGTAAGGAGGGGAAGGAGATAGGAGAAGGAAGGTGGAAAAGTAACCAACTATTTAGATCTAGTCACCAAACACTGAATTCTGAATACCGGTCTTACACCAGGGCGATACTGAGAGGATCTTACACTCCGGAACGTGCCGCAAATAAACCTTACATTATTTTTAATTGGTTAATTTGTGAAATCACACAAAGCAATCAAATACTTCCCGCCGCCCTGGGAACCATTTATTGGATGACCAACACCTCTGCCACAGGTCACTCGAAGTGGTTCACTACATTTGGTGACTTAGCAGGGGTACCCGGTTTCTTGGGGTAATGTTGTCCAGGTCTTGATGGCGGGTGCGTCACCTTCTGCGTGGCGGGCCGGATTGGAGACTGGTTGGGGGAGACCCTTTACAACCAGTTACCGCTGTCCGGGCGCTCGGTAGTACAAGGACCCGACCCTCAGGCTCACACTGAGGGTGGGCTGCCCCATCAACGAGTGTAAAAACCCCGCCGCTGCTGTTGTGCCGGTTCGTGACCGGAGGGGACCCAGCAGTAGCGTTTGGGGTGCGTTGGGCGACCTCTCCAGCCGGACTCTCCCTGCCCATCGCCCCATGTTAAAAGCGTATCAAGTAAGACCCAGGCCCTCTTTTTGAAACTGAGAAGAATCTCTACTGCTGAGTGGGGACTGCGTTCTCCAGCGCTCCGACTCCTATACAGGGGGGCTTACGTGGCGCAAGTCTCGTATGCGGCCTCTGTGTGGGAGCACCGCCTGGAGAATGCACTCATACTCTCGGCGCTCAAGAGAGGCCAGCGAGTCCCCTTGCTGGCGCTGTCGGGTGCGTACAGAACAGTCGCTTCGGACGCTTTGCCAGTTTTGGCCGGCGTTTTGCCTATCGATCTTGAAATTAGGGAGGTGTTAACAAAGAAGCTTCTAACAAGAGGAAGAACTGCAACCAATCATGGTATTGAGCTAATACCAGGTGGAGCGGTTTCCCTCACAGGACTTCTTAGAGAGATGCGAGAAAGAACTTTGAGAGAATGGCAGGAACGTTGGGATAGGTCAAATACGGGAAGGTGGACTTTCTCCTTCTTCCCGTCAGTTAAACTCAGAATGGAAGGGGCGTACATCACTAGGGATCATCATGTGACCCAACTTCTGTCCGGTCATGGGGAGTTCAGAGGGAGACTTCATAGTCTCTCTCTATCACCCCATCCTAACTGCGCTTGCGGTAATACTGATCAAACAGCCGAGCACATTCTGTGACACTGCGAGATTTTGACGGATGCCCGAGAGGAAATGCTCGATGGCTTGCAAGTTACTACGACACCAGCTTGGAACGCGGATCTCGTTTCGAATAAGGTGAACTTTGAGTGTTTGAGGAAATTTACGAAAGTCTGGGTTGAGAGATGGCCTGATCTTAGAGTCGCTGACTAGCTGTAAAATCATGTAGTTGCCAGGTGTATCTGCTCTTGAATCCACGGACATTCCCTTTACTTTATTACATCTACTGCAAGAATTTTATGTTTTATGCTTTATATCTGCATTTTTTTTTATATCATATCTATCTTTGGTACCTTTATCTTATTCTATTGTATACATTTTTTTTCCTATTTCTTTAATTTTTGTGTGACTTTCTTTTTTATGTCTATTTTATTTCTTTTCACATGGTTTCTTTTAGATTTAACCAAGCTATGCTAGACGATGTTTTATCGAGATACCTGTTTATTATTTTCATTATTTTCCATCATTTTTGTGTGGTTTTATTTTTTTTCCAGCTTCATATTCCAAGGAACACTATTGATACAACTAACATACTCGACTTTGTTTTTTTAGTTTGTTTTGGTTTCTTTGTTCTCTTTTTCTTTTTAGTCTCACAATGCTACTTTGCTTCGCTCAGAAGGCTGAACTGAACTGCATCTATCTATTTTGTTATGTTTCTTTTTCCCCTTCTGGGGGTGCGCTAGACCTCGTCCTTGCATCAACAGGAGTCGGTTGACGATGGCACGGTGCCCTTTAAAATCAATTGCGCCACCCCCAGCAACATGTGCAGGCTTTAGGTTTGGGGGGGCGACCTCGGCCCCCTTCGCCTTGCCTCCGGCTACTCGACGCTGAATTCCTTAGGGTCGTCGGGTATTTCCCCCCAATCTCCCATTTACTTTTCTTTGAGGCATCACCGAGGAACCGGCTAAGGGGCGCGGAAGCTGAGTGTGGTTCACGACTAGACCGAACGTCATGCGCATTCTTGCTGGGACTGCCAATCGATTGGAGGACTCCCAACCGTTTGCCATGCCCTTATTACTTATCTACTGTGTCTTCCTCCCAAACAGGTGCTTGTAGGATACGCTGGATACAATCACCCAGCGCTTGCCACCTCGTGGACTTTCACCAACCTGTCTCACTGTCTTGTCTATATTTTGTCATACTAACACATATTGTATCTGTATTTCCTGCTAAGCACTTGCATGCTGCTTATTAACAACGTATGCAGGGACATTGGAGGTTTAGTTTCGTTTTCAAATGTAGAGTCGTTTTTACCAAAAAAATTAGAGTCCTTGCAAGAGCCTTGAAGGGGTAACCATCTGTTACCTATACCAGGGCGGGTAAGTGGTGGGTCCTCCAATGCCCATCGCCTTGCACCGCAGTGGGTGGGTTGGATTCATTCGTCCGTCACCCCTGAAAACTCTGATCCCCAGCAACCTACCCACCCCTCATACCTTTTACCTCCCAAACCTTCCTTCTTCTCATATAAAAAAAAAATCCAACAATTAAAATCATGAACTTACAACCTACAATAATTAACGTCATTACAGCGGCGAGACGTAGACGTCCCCGGTGCGGGCCAAAACTGTTGGTGAATTACACCAACATTCGCAGCCTGCACACCAATTTAAACTCTGTCCACCACCACCTTTTTTCTTTAATAGTACACAACTGCTAACCCTGTACAAATCACAAGTGCGCCCCACGGTTGAATATGGCAGCCACCTCTGGTCTGGAGCTCCAAAATACCTGAAAAATACCCTCGATTCTGTGCAGAAACGGGCGGTCCGTTTGATAGATTCTCCCATCTTAACAGACGGATTGCAATCCTTAGAGCATAGGCATTGGGTGGGAATGGTATCCTTGTTCCGGTATTGCAATGGAAGATGCTCCGAGGAATTAGCGTCGTTGATCCCTTCGGCACCGGTGCATAGTCGGGAAAAACGCCAAAAACTCGTTCTTGTGTTCAACAGAGCATCCCAGATGACATAGGCCCTGAGGGAAATTATTTTCCTCAAGGCCTCCTGTGTAGAGTTAATCTAAAAAAAGAAAAAAAATACTTTCTCTGTACAATCAACCAATCAGAACAAAAAAACAAAATTATAACATAGGTACAACCTAAGTAAGAATCGTGGCTCCCTTGTCAGGCACAAGAGCTCCTTTTTTCTGATAAATACACCACCAATGACGACCTTAAATATAATATTTTGTGAAATAATAATATAATATTTTATTATTAATATTCAAAAATCTGTTTCTGAAAAAATAAGAAAATATACAGATTTAGGAAATGAGATTAAACGAATTTGGCATTCTCAGACTATAAAAATATTACCTTTTGTTATTTCGGCTAATGACATTATATCTAGCTCTCTCATTCAAAATTTTGTCATATTAGATTTGTCAAAGAATTTATGTATAAAAATGGAAAAATCAGTCATTTTAAATACATGCAGGATTACAAAAGATTTTTTAAATATTTATATTGAGGGATCAGTAGGATTTATAGGTCCAATTAGGAGTTCCACCGAGCCGAACCCTACGATATGAAAATACCTGGAGTCGGTGAACTATTTTCCCATTTGGTCTCTTTGAAATGTTGTTCTTGTATTATTTTGTATTTATTATACTTATATAGCGCAATCGCATAGCGTGGATTGACCAAAGTGTGTGAAAGGGTTAAGTTTTTCCTAAGGGAAAGATTTAACCCGGACATAAAATCTGAAGCGTTAATGCAACCCATATTCTTTATTTTACAATAAATAAATGCATTAATAAATAAAATAAGGAAATTTAAATTAGTAATTAAATTTCGAAACCAAAAATATCGTCATAAACATGATATTGTTGAAAGATAAAACCCAATATTTTTCTGAGAGTAGCGCACTTTTGTCGGTGTTAAAAAAAGTTTATTAACGACGCTTCGCAGTTTAACTTGGATTTTCCAATAGGCCAAAAAAACTCGTTTTTCAAAGCTTGCATCGACTTTGGACTAAAATAAAGCTTCCGGTACTTATTTATTGCTCAGCAATACAGAGTACCTACTGTTGCTACTGCTGTTAGATGGTGGAGACAAAAAGGTGGACTGAGAATTTATCTCACTTGAGATAAGTTAAGCGGAACACTTATTCGAAGTGTTTCTTTTCTCCGTCTCCAACTTTTAAGAATTTCAAAACAGTGTCGACTTTACGCACATAAATTGCTTGATTAAATTTTACACGAGCTCTAATTATTTTTTTCTTCGCGGGAGAAATGTAGGAATCTGGCGGTTAGAGCATTACAAAATATAATGTGTAAGTTATAAACAAAATAAAATAAGATGTTAATAAATATCTTTCTTAAAGATCTGGGGATTTATAAAAATTTCGCACTCGTTTCAGGGGTAAATTGTGCGAACACTAATGAATATTCAGAAATTTGTAATAAAACTTAATTAAGGGACATGAAAATAATGAATATTTAAAACTTTTAAATGTTGATTCTATTTGAATTTTAAGTAATTTTTAAAAAATTGTGATCGGAGCTCAACACACAGTGGGCACCTTTTTGCATACATAATTTTTATAATAAGGTTGATGGTTAATGTTCACAATATATTAATTTAAAGCAGTGTATAACATATTTGCCGCACATTCGTGTAGTGGTAGATACTTTTAGAATCGTCCTGCTAAAATACCGTCATTCAGAATGGAAACGTTACTGAAAATTAAAACGTTGAAAATTAAATTGAAATGACTTTAACCGCGTTCTGACCGCGGTTAAAGTCATTAAAGTTCGCGTGACCAGTTCTGTTTAGCCAAGTTTTTCTCATCTCCTTCCCCTCCCTAACCCAACTGGGGATGCCTTAAGCCTCGATTTCATTGAGCGAGTTTACAAGCTACTATCTACTAAGTTTAAAAGCGGGTGAATCGCCGAGTGAGGTTGTCATGTTGAGGTTGACACACAAAACTGTCCACTCGCTCAGTAGCGAAGGAAACTGAGCTCGTAGGTCGCTGCTAGTGCCATAGCTACCCAGTAGCGATAATAACGACGCCTGCGTGAACTAATTCTGTCAGATATTTGACAGTCGAAATCAGCTGTTTGTTGACCGCCATTTTGAGCGCTTAAATAAATCAATCACGAGTAAGCGAGTAGCAAGTAAAGTTTACGACTCTCCAACTTTTTTCGTAGATTGTCAACAATCTGCTAGTAAGCAAATAATACGATTACACCGAGCGAGTTTACTAACAGATAGTGAATTTCCCAGATAGTAGCTTGTAAACTCGCCCAATCTCATCGAGGCTTTAGTACCCGGTTAGTTGGGACTCTCCTGCGGTATTCACATATAAAAAGTCGTAATTTAATATAAAGTCGTGAATATAATTCTAGTTTTTAAAAAATGGGTTCCAAAGACACTTAATTATTTTGTTCCCAAAAATAATTCACTCGCCTTTTCTAAAAAGTGTATTTTTTCATATGTTATCCTGAATTTGGAAGCGACATTACACCCCGCCTCATCACTTATTAATATCCAGAGAGCTTTTACAAAAACGGGAAATGAGATATGAGCCAAGTTAATCACAATATTAAGACCGAGTTCACAATTACCATTTGTCGCGAGGAGGGACCGTACTTAAAAGTTACTCACAACATTAAATAGGCTGATTGCGTGCTTTAAAAAACATGTAATGCTAACATGGAATGAGCCATCATTTCTTATCATTAAGCGCTATCTGCCATTTATTGGAGCCATTGGAACATTATCGTCTAGGAAAACCCTTAACCATTTATCTTATCAATCATGATATTTATATTTGGAAAAGAAACAATATGCTTGGTTGGTAACTACTATTGCCCTCTATAGGGTAAAACTCAAAGGTTTTGGGAGCTTGACCAAACCCTGCTGTCAATTCTGTTAATTACTGGTTAGGTACATGATAAAGCATCTCTGTTGCTTAGAAAGTACATAATGAAGATTTTTATTACGGGCTACATGATAAACACACTCAGTCATTTCGTTTGTTTTTTGATTCCTTGTTTTATAAATACAATAGGGCTCTATCAAACTTTCTTCTTTCTAATTCGTTAGCGGGACAAGGCCGTTCCTTCAGAAGGAACCAGGGGAACCACGCCGCTGCTAATCTGGGTAGAATTTTAAAAAGGTGCAGGTCATCGTGTAAATGTTTTATTGTGAATAAATTCAAACTATTTTTTCAGCAGTAACTTACACAATAATTCGTTAAATAATACTTTTTCATATATTTTTTAATATCAACCAAATTGTCAGTTCACAATTTTCGAAGAGCGATCCTAATTGACCAGAATTTAGGCTGATGAGCTGATAGGCTGATGCAAAAATAAACTTTCGAGTGGTGAGTTTTTGGGTCAAGAAATTCGCCATTTTTTTTACATGAGCTCCACTCAGGGCCTATGTCGTCTTTGGGGATGGTTTGACTGTGTGGAGGGTTTTTTAAGGAAAGGAAGGAGAGGGGATTTCTGGGAAGGGAAAGGGTTTAAGGGGTGGGTAGAAATTTGGGGTTCAATGTGTCCTGGTTATCCGCCTCCAGGACCTAGACAAACCTCACCCCATGAACCCGGGCACCCTGCTAAATCACCAAACGTAGCGAACCACTAGGGATGACCTACAGCAGAGGTGTTGGTTATCCAATAAAGGTTCCTGGGGCGGCGGTACCATTCCCGCCTCCCAAATTACATTAATTTCTATCCGGAATTTCAAAAGTAAGACAATCATTTTTGGATCAGAACGTCATATATTTTAAATTTTCATTTTACTGATATATTGGATTGTTGAAACTTGGTTATGGATGCAGAAAAATTTCTAAGTTATGTGTTGAAATACATGCATATATTTTTTAATAAACCTGTCATTTAATTTATTAAGAAACTGTTGGATAGAGATGTTTCGGGCGGCGAAATAGTGTGTTTTTTTATAATTTAAAGAAAAAAATATTCTATTTTAATGTAATAAATATTTAATATATTTTGAAGGTCATTCCCATCCACATTATAAGAAGATAATACTAATAAACCTAAACGAAACGTGAACGCGAACAGATACAGAAAATAAAAAGGTAACGGTCGCAATTGGGAATCGAACCCTGAATCACACCTGACATCGAACCTGACATTTTTGCGGATCTCATGTATAAATATATATCTTTAGATTTAGGTCACCAACACAGACCACAGTCTTTGTCATGATTTTATTTTAATAATTATTTTGTAAGCTTGTAGGACCTGTCTCGTATAATCTATATATTTCACGGTTTGAGGGTGAGCCGAAGGGGTTAGGAAGGCTTTTTAGCCCGAAAGGGGCATTGTTATTATTATTGTCGAGGCTGTTAAGTGAACTCGAAAGGGTTGGATAGTGTCGTATGGAAAAAGCTTGAAATTATCTGGTGGCAATTTTCGTTTTCATTTCATGCCATTTCTGAGGGGGCTGATTTACGTATCATAGGGGTTTTGTAAGCTTTTATTTCAATTTTGAGCAACCCACTTTTAAATGTATCTAGATTGTTGATACTAGGGGCAATACGTGTTCCTCTGGACGATTGTTCCTCTGGACAGTAGTGTTATTTCATAAACTATCAATTTTTGCATTAATTAATTGCCGCCAACAAATGCGTACTTTAAAGTTGATAGCACTGATTTAATCTCCATTCTCTCCTGTCAAAGCTTAAGTGAGAGACGATGATTATATTTTTTTCATCGAAAAAGTATTTTTTTTTTTGGTTTTCATTGAGTGACTTTATGCTGTAAAGACTTAAAATCTGTATTATTTAAACTCTACTTTGGAATGCATGTTCATCCAAGAAACCGCGAGGGTATTTATCTTTCTAATAACATAACTTCAAAATGAGAATCTTTTGAAATTGTAAAAAATGACAACCCCGTGTTCCTATGGACATTTTTTTGCTGGACAATCTTATGTACAGCTTATGTAGAATATATTAATATTAAGGATTTTTAACTGTTAATTAATATTTTAGTGCCACGCAGTAAATTGGGAAGAACGAGGGAACACCTCCTTAACCACGATTTGTTGGAAAATGCGGCATAAATAAATGTATCTTTTTTACAATAAAATATTGTTTTGTTATGGTTAGCGAAATTGTGTAGGCAAAAATCGGGAAAAATACTTTGGCACGTGACTAATAAGCCATTCATTTTACCCCAGTAGTCCTTTTTGTGAATATTTTGTCACCTATATAAAAAAAAGTAGATGACTCTAAAATAGGTTTTACCAACCTAGGATGACAGTACATAATCTAGAAAAATTATGACAAGAAAAATATTCTAGACTATAGCAACTGATATATTATTTAAATAAACTATGTATTCCTGTTATTGTTTTATTGTGTTTATGACTTAGAAAACATTTATTGTTCACTGTACAGAGGAACAAGTACTGTCCAGAGGAACATTACACAGTGACAAAAAAACAAGTTTTATTTCAATTGCGTTTATTTCGCAATGTACAAAAAAAGTAGCAAATAAAAAATCAGATTACAATAGATATTTTATCTGACCTCCAAAATATGTCACTTTAAAAAATAAATTGCTAATAATTTAGAAGAAAAAAAATAAATTTTACTAAAAACTGGGAAATGTCCAGAGGAACAAGTATTGCCCCTACTTTTTTTTAAATACGTTTTTGCGATTTTGAGAACTACCCCTTTACTGATAAACGTGTTTTAAATTTTAATCATTTTAGGCAACCATTTACAATACGTTGATGGTAATAAACATCAAAATCACATTTGTTACTGAGTGAACTAATTATTTTCGAAGAGCTTTTAATAACGTACTAGTCGATTTTTACATTATGCAGAAATTTAATAAATATATATTTCTAAAATTATTAGCACACGCGACGAAGTGGGGATAACTTGATATTAATAAATAAATAAAGAAGGATATTTATTTTATTAATTCCATACCAATCATTTTTTTTTTTCGAATTTATCAAAATGTTATTCGCTTTTTCACTTATTAGTACACACCAAATTAATACCGACCTAACGTTGATGTAGAAACCGTCGCAGTAGGCGAGTTTAAAGTCCGAAAAGCGGTATGCCTCCAAGCCCACAATCTGCATCGTATCTTTTACGCATCTTTCTCTATCGCTTACGGTCATTGTAAAGTCACTAAAGTAACTGTACCTGCGCGAGAATGGGTCGTATCAAGTTCAAGTCGGCATTTAAGTTTGGCCCGCACTGTACTATCGTGTAGACTCACCTCCCAAAGTTAAGCAGTTTACCCCCGGATACCTTGTATATATAATATATTTAATTATTAGTGTACACAGTAACAGGAGAGAAAACGTGGTGTAAAAGTCATTGCAGAGTATGCTTGAAGTTTAAAGTTTTAAGTAAATGAAATGAGAACGGGTTGTTTTTAATAGCGCGTTCTTGAGTTCAACAGCTGTGAAGGCTTTGAAGGTGTAGAAGTGAACATGGGGCTTGGATAGACCCACGTTCATTTCGTGTCCTCAAACACTGTGCAATTAGCTTTTATGATTGGTGTCTTATCAATAAATTAACTCTTAATGTAAAAAAATGTCAACTTATGAGATTCCACAGAAAAAAAACCCATTGTTGTTCACCTACTTTCTCAATAATCACATATTATTATCTGTTGATGAAATAAGAGACCTTGGTATAACCTTTGACACTAAATTAACATTCATTAAACATATTAATAATATAACCAGTAAAGCAATGCAAATGTTAGGATTTGTCTTACGGATTTCAAATGATTTTAAAAATTTAAAAACTGTCAAATTACTTTACACTTCACTTGTTAGAAGCCAACTAGAATTTAACTCCACCATTTGGAATCCTTACTACAGTGTACATGAGAATTCTCTTGAGCGAGTCCAACATAAATTTTTACGTTATATTAATTTTAAATTGGGAATATTCATCGAAAACATTAATTATCCCTCTCTGTTACAAATATTGGGACTCGATACATTAAAAGAAAGAAGAATTTGTTCAGACCTATTTTATTTATTTAAAATCGTTACCAACCTGTTGAACTCCCCTGAACTTCTTTCGCTAATAAGTTTCCATGTACCTAGTCGATCAGTTCGTTTCAAATTACCTTATCATTGCAACAATACAGGATCTAACGCTGAACTCAATTCCATAATGAATCGCCTGCATGTACTTGGAAATAAATATGTTTTGGATGAATCTATAAACATTGCTAGTCTAACCTCATACAAACACTACTTAATTAAAACTGTCTGTCAGCGCTTCTCAGTTTGACTATAATCAAATACAGACTTAAAGTATTCATTTCTTAATACATAATATCCGGGATTTATAATATGTTGTATTGTATTTATATTAACCTACTCTTTGTACTTTTTATGTCGATACTACAATTTTTATTGTTCTCCTTGATGAATTTTATATTTATATTTTTCTTTTTCTTTATCTGTGTATATTCTGTATTCACATGTAAAATAATTGTAATTCTTTTGTAAAAGCCGCTATAATCGGCGTTAATAAATAAATAAATAAATTTGGAAGGCGGGAATGGGTACCGCCGCCCCGGGAACCTTTATTGGATAACCAACATCTCTGACATAGATCACCCCTATGGTGGTTCGCTATGTTTGGTGATTTAGCAGGGGTGCCCGGGTTCATGGGTTGAGGATTACCTAGGTCTTGGGGGTGGATAACCAGGACACACTGAACGCCAAATTCCTACCCACCCTTTAAACCTTTTTCTTCCCAGAACTCTCTCCTCCTTCCTTTCCCTAAAAAAACTCCGTACAGCATCCCGAAAGATGACGTAGGCCCTGAGGGGAATTATTATCCTCAGGGCCTCCTGTATGGAGCTCATGTAAAAAAAAAACTAAAAAAAAAATTTAAAAAAAAACAGAACCCCAAAAGTCGGATTGGGGGAAAGTATGGGTACCACCGAAGATATTGAAATATAAGTAGATGTGCTATCTGCTGTTTTTACTATGTGGGTCTGCGCTTCCGGGTGTCGCCGATATTGTTTACCAACTAACAAATAAACTAAAAGAACAAATAATTAACAAATAAACCAAACCAACGTTAAACTAAATGAACGAATTCTTTCCCTATTCAATATATATTGTTAACCAATATTAATGCACATTTTCAAAAAATCAACGAAATGAACAAATTCTTTTTGTATGAAAACTACGCTAATTAGAGCGTAGTCCGGCGACATTTGCGCGGTAACCATAGCATATCTCTTCTGTATTTGAATATCTTTGGGTACCACCGTCCCCGGGACCATTTATTGGATAACCAACACCTCTGCCATAGGTCACTCCAAGTGGTTCGTTACGTTTGGTGACTTAACAGGGGTGCCGGATTTATGGTAATACTGTATTAAAATATAACTAGCCGTTGGAAACAATAGTTATATTATTTCAACGTCCAACGCTGTTGAAAATAATTAGCGCCAACAGTTGAAATATAATACCTACATGCGAATATTATTCAACGCAGTCAACGATTCAACTGCCTAATAAATAAAAAGGGTTAAGAGTTTGTACTTCGTGAACAACATTACTCGATATTTTAAATGGTCTTTTGGTTATGTACGTACCTACTGCACTTTTTTTTCCATCCAATACGGCCGATACCCAGCGCCATGGAACAATCAAATTTATCAACGACAAGCAAAAAAATAACCTATTGATAATTGTCAATGTTTTGTACCTATTGTTTTCAACGGTGTTGGAATGATTAAGTCAAAAGGGTCAAAAGATCACACTTCGTGAACGATATTATACCCAATTACACAAGGTCTTTTGGTAATGTACATACCTACTGCACGTTTTATTTTATTTTCCCATCCAATACGGCCGATACTCAGCGCCATGGAACAATCAAATTTATCAACGACAAGCAAAAAAATAACCTATTGATAATTGTCAATTTATTTATTTATTTATTTCTATTCGCAAACATACACTTAACAGATTATTACATTGGTTTAAGTACATAAATAATAAGTTTCAGTATAATAAAGAATATGAAAAATGTTGTTGATCCGTAACTGTACGTAAATTGGTTAAAAGTAGTGTTTTGTGAACACCTCACTAGGCGAACCTGTGCTGAGGTGTTCCCATTTTTAGGATAAGTGCTCTTCTGTCGGCAAGAGTCGAAGCACAGTATCCTCCTTGATTTTGTCAAGAAGGGCACCGTGGGTCGATCCATGACGGCAGTATCCTATACATAAATTAAATATTAGTAAGGATCTATTTGCAGGTTATTTCAGGATATCTAGAATATGTATAAGATAAAAGAATTACTTGATATACCATTAGGTATAATTTTTCTACAGACCTCCCGCCACTAGTATTAAATAATATTGTGGTACTTTTTTGTGGTACTTTTTGTGTCCCGAAACAATTTTTTTTTTTTTTTTTTAAGTTTGGGTTAGGTCATGTTTGGTTAGGTGTTATAATCTTTTGAGTAAAGAGAATACCTTGTTGTTTGATCCAGTCTTTGATTAGTTTTTTGTGATGGATTGTTGATGTATTTGAAGTTAATAATTGCTTCAGTGTATTGGGCATGCAGTTATAAAGTTTGGTTGCATAGTACTTAAAGTTTCTCTGCCCGTGTGAGGTATGAGTTATTGGAATATTTATGGTTTTTTTTGTAGAGGCCCTGGTTTTAATCGCTATTTGTGGTTGCATTGGAATGTGGAGTTCATGTTGGAAGAAGTATATTAGTACAGATTTGGCATAGAGTTGTCTTATTGTCATGACGTCCAGTGTTTCGTAAATTACATTCGTGTTTGTAAGGAATGGTACTTGGAGGATGAGTTTAATTATTGCCTTTTGAATTTTTACTAAAGGGTCTAAAGCTACATTCGTTGCACTTCCCCAAGGCAGTATGCCGTATGAGATAATGGATTGACAAAGTGCAAAGAATATGGTCCTGAGGATTGTTCTTGGAAATATGTTTTTAATTGAATTTAAGAGATGCATGACTCGTTTCAGTTTGCTTGTGATATAAGTTATGTGGTCAGTCCAGCGCAAGTTGGCATCTATTATAACTCCTAAGTATTTTGTGTGCTTAACCCTTTCAATACGCTCGCATTGACAGATGGGAGAAGTTTGTCCGCAGTTGTGTAATATAAGGTCAATATACGGTGAAGGTTGGCCTCTTTGTGTGATGCTGTGTGTAATATAATTGGTTTTTGTAGTGTTTAGGGTAAGAATGTTATTGTTTAGCCAATTTTTAACTACCGATAAACTTTTTTCAGCCTTTGAATATACCTCATTCCATGATTCAGCCTGGCAGAGAAGTACTGTATCGTCAGCAAATGTTACGATTTGACCGTCGATATCAATGTCACACAGGTCGTTAATGTAAATAATGAACATTAGGGGACCAAGGACGCTTCCCTGTGGTATTCCATACCTACATAGAAGTGGCTCGCTTAACATGTTGTTAATTTTGACCTGTTGCATTCTACCCGACATGAAGCTTTTCAGTAAGTCTAGTTCTGTGCCACCAACACCGACGTTTTTTAGTTTTTTGAAGAGTTTTTGTTTTCAATGTTTTGTACCTATTGTTTTCAACGGTGTTGGAATGATTAAGTCAAAAGGGTCAAGAGATCACGCTTCGTGAACGATATTATACCCAATTACACAAGGTCTTTTGGTAATGTACATACCTACTGCACGTTTTTTTTTATTTTCCCGTCCAATAAGCGAATTTATCAGTGACAAGCAAAATTTATCTTCAACAGGATAATATTTTCAACACCGAAACCAACGTCTTCCAACAGTTTCAACTTTCAACGTTATTATAGGATTATTATTACGTGTGTGTCGCGTGAGGCATAGAGATAATAATAATTAATAATACATCAATGATTCGGGGAACCACCCGTTAAAAGGGATTCCTTAATACGATTTTGATTTATTTTTTGTTAGTATCGTGTCGATCTCCTATTATAGTTGCGTCAACGTCGACGTTATTTTCAACAGCTATTTTCAACAGTTGAAAATTGCCAACGATAACGACGTTGGCGTTGGATAGAATTGAAGATACTCTCAGTATCGCCCTGGTGTAAGACCACCATTCAGAATTGAAACGTTGCTTGAAATGGCTTCTGCCGTATTTGGTGACCAGATCTGAATAACCAGGTACTTCCCCACATTCCTCTTCCCTGTCTCCTTCCCCTCCCCACTTCAGCCTCACAACATACCCCAATTGGGGATGCCATAGTCCCACTGGCTCCAGACGGGAGCAGTTGGGACTCTTGTGCGGTATTCGTGTAAAATCGTCAACGCCCAGTACTAATTTATGGGGTGAGGTTTATCCAAGTCTTGGCGGTGGATGCGTCTGTCCACCTACTGCGTGGCGGGCCGGATCGAGAGAGACTGTTTGAGGGAGACCTTTCCACCCGGATTCTCTCGATTCATTGCCTTGCACCGTTGTTAGAGGGATGGATTCATATGATCGCTACTCCTGGACACACTAATCTCCAGATTCCTACCCACCCCTCATACCTTTTTTATTCCCAAAACTTCCTTTCCTTCCCTTCCTTTAAAAACCCTCCCCACAGCATCCTCTAAGGGAATAATTTACCTCAGGCCCTGAGGTAAATTA
The DNA here is from genome assembly GCA_929108145.2 of Limnephilus rhombicus. Lineage (NCBI taxonomy): Eukaryota > Metazoa > Arthropoda > Insecta > Trichoptera > Limnephilidae > Limnephilus > Limnephilus rhombicus. The sequence goes on from OV815281.1 coordinate 51,886,101, forward strand.
TTTTCCTCTGGGCCTCCTGTGTGAAACCAATGTAAAAAAAAAGTCCCTGACCGAAATTAATTTCTAGTAAAACTGATGTGCCAAGTCATTAAAATTTTGTATACTTCTATTTTTTCAATGATATTATAGAAAACACTGCCTTGTAGATAATTGAAAATCAGACAAAAATATTTACTTATACAATTCCACTTACTGCCCCTAACTATAATTGAACACAACACCATTGCGCCATTCCACGTTGAAAGGAACGAAATTAATCTAGTAGATAAATATCCCTTCATCCATAAATGTTATCAACCCAAGTTATGAAAATGTTAAATGAATTTGACAATAAAAGAAGGTCTTAGATCTGTCGCTTCCAGACACAACTCCTAATTACAAGCGGGCGAGATCAGAAATTCGCAGGGACTCTCCCCACCTTTCTCTTTCCCTTCTCCTTCTCCTTCTTGAGCCTTTCGCCCCCGCTTTTCGTGTCAAACAAGTAAAATTGCTTAAAAGGCAAAACCACCCCCATTCTTCCCCGTTTAACCCCTTAAGGCGATCTCTGTCGCCGGGTTACTTATAATACTCGTTTATCTATAAATGTATTTTTGAGGATCTCCGTGGTTGAGTAATTACGATCCTTGGTTTCGAATCCGGAGATTGCTGGTTCAAATCGCATCGTGCGCAAGTAAATATGTGATTGATTAGTGTTATTTCTGAAGTAATTAATTAAAAATGTATTTATATAATAACTAGCTTTTACCAGCGGCTTCGCTGGCATGGTTTTAGGGGGAAAGCGTTGCTATACCACTTAATAAAGATATTGTATCTCCCTGCGTGTTCTTTCCCTTCATCCCACTCTTCTTCCGCCTCCTATTCCTCTACCGCATCCCCTTCCCCTCACGCGTTCCCACTCTGGCTTCTCCGCTTTCCCTCTCCCCACTCCCCTCTCTCGCTTCCCCCGTCCCACGAACCCCCCTCCTGATTTCCCCTCCCCCGCCCGCATTCCACATATTCGGTCCCTGTACATTCTGTCAGTACCCTGTCAGTTTTCAAACAGCTCGCGTGCCACCAAATTCATAATACCATAGCTCACCAGTACATATATATATATATATATATATATATATATGTAGAAACCATCGTGGACGTGCTCACAACAACTCACCAAAGTTTCATCGCAATCGGATGAACACTTTAGCAATGCATAATTTTCAAACAGCTCGCGTGCCACCAATTTCATAATACTAGAGCTCACCAGTATATATATAGAAACCATCGTGGACGTGCTCACAACAACTCACCAAAGTTTCATCGCAATCGGATGAATGGTTTAGCATCGCATAGCGGACATACATACAAACCCAGCAACAAACGTATTTTGAAATCTATATATATATATATAGATAAAATATGTAGATAAAATATGTATATAAAATATACGATTATATTTTCAGCACGTTCCAGAATGATAGACACTTTCAAAATCACCATGACGAAAGTCCACCATTAAGAATCGAAACGTTGCTTGAAATGGCTTTAGCCGTGTTTGGTGACCTGGTCCCCTAGCATGGTCGATCGATATAAGTTTTATCGAAAATGTCGGTAACTTAAAATCGCTCCCGAGCACGACTGCAGGCCGCTAACGAAGAAATAACAGTTCACATAAAATAAATTAGAAACCCTTAGTCGTTGTGAACTGTTGTCTGTTCGTTAGCGGCCTGCAGTCGTGCTCGGGAGCGATGTCAAGTTACCGACATTTTCGATAAAACCTATATCGACCGACCATGCTAGGACCCCTGGTCTGAATTGCCAGGTACTTTTTGACCATCAACTTCCCCATCTCTTGTCCCTCCCTATTACCTTCAGCCTCACAACAATGGAGATACGTACCATAGTATTACTGTCTCAAGACGGTTGGGAGCAGTTGAAACTCTTGTGCTGGTACTCACGGAGATCTTTGGGAGAAGTGGAACCATAAACCAAAAGACGAAAGAAATTCGAAATGGCGAGAAAAATTCGCGTGAAAAATTTAGGTTAAAAAAAAGATTTAATTAATAAATGAAGACAATATTAGCGAAACTCAATCGAATATCTGGAAACAAATAAATCATAAAAAGATATTAGCACCTCTGGGACCAGAGTTAGTCCAGTGGGTAAGACTCTTGACTCACAATCCGGAGGTCGCGGGTTTGAACCCGGCATGCGCAAATAAATTTTATTTGATTAATTTGTGTTATTTCACAATTAATTCATTTAAAATAATATATAGTATATTTGCGGCATGTTCCAGAGTGGAAGATACTATTAGTATCGCCCTGGTGTAAGACCACCATTCAGAATTGAAACGTTGCTTGAAAATGGCTTTAGCCGTGTTTGGTGACCAGATTTGAATAGCCAGGTACTTCCCAACCTTCCTCTTCCCCACTTCCTTCCCCTCCCCACTACCTTCAGCCTCACAACATACCCCAATTGGGGATGCCATAGTCTCACTGGCTCCAGACGGGAGCAGTTGAGATTCTTGTGCGGTATTCACTGTAAAAAAAAAAAAAACATGTTCGCTAATATTTTTTTCATTTAAGTAAATATTACAATCTGAGGTTTTACTCATAAAAGTTAAAAATAAAATTTTAAATAAATTATATATAGGTACATAAACATACGAAAAAAAATTTCAAGCATATTACTCGGCGAAACAGAGATGATCAATAGGTAAATAGTTACAATGGTAGTTGTAAGTTGTAAGCCACCAAGTTCTCAATTATAAGTTATTTGATTATGTGGGTGGAGGTAGGCGGTAGATTGTAAGATAGATTAAGTTTGGATTTAATTTCTTAGTTTGTTCTATCGGTCACTTGACTAATTGAATCTCACCCAGAGGACATTATTTCACAAAACGGTTTAAAATTATTTAAATGTATTACACATTATTACTACACGAGTATTCAAATCAACGTCTTACTATTTCAAACAAAATTGACGGTCCCATATACATAGTGTTATTTTTTTTTTTTAAAGAAAGACAAATATTCCCGGGTTACGAATAACCCAACAATGTTTGAAAATCTCCTACTACCACCACAGAAAGTCGAAAATGTTGCGATGGAGGACTTAGCCAGCAGATTTTAAATTAACAACAGATTCATTTTTAGATTAATTGGAAGAATAGAAGGTACTTTAGATTCACGGAGAATTGAACAAAGAAAGTTTAACAAACCGAGTGCGGTGTTCTTTCACATCTGCCTACCTCTTCAAGCACAAAAAATGATTAGTTTGTTTAGCTAAATGAACTGACAGTGCATTCAAGTTCTTAAATTAATAAAATATCTACCTATTCTCAAACCTTCTGATAACTTTTTTATAACACGCCTTTATATAACTGTGTTATTATTTTTATTCGACTCTTATTTATATTTTTACTCCAAAGGCTTTTACATTTACATGAATATTCACACAATACATAAAGATATTCGGAACATTGTACAAAAAATAAAAATATATATTGTAGAAAACCGATTACAAGCAGTTCGTTTGAAATCTTCAGGAGACTCTGTGTCTTGGACATTAGGTAAAATAAATATACATATACATATTGTAGACATTTATTAAGTAGGGTGTACACTTTTTCTCATATCGCAAACCAGGCGTATCGTGTGTCGATACAGGTTAGGTTATAAACATTTTATATATTATGCCAAAAGCATACTTGCATACCTATTCAAACACAGAACTACATTTGAAAATGTGCATACTGCACTAGATATTAGAAAGAAAAGGCATATCTCTTATTTATCCCTTTTGCTAAAACAACTTTTGGCCAAAGAAATTTTAGATACTTTGCAAAAAACTATACAATGCACTTCCACTGACCATTAAACAAAACACAATGTATCTTATATATAAATCTGACACCAAGTCCTGGATTACCATCCAAAACAGGTCCAACATCAAAGATATTAACAAAACTAACTTATAAGCATGTATTTTTTCAATAGTACGGTGATAATTGTCTGATACTTCAAATTTAATATTGTGTTTTATTTTATTTGTATTTTTTTATTATAAACTGCTAATGTTTTAAAGCGCCTGCTTTCAACACAGGTTTTCCTGGTGAGACAGGTATAGGACATCACAAATTGTAAGCCTAGAATTAATAAAGATAAATTATAAAAATAAAAAAGATAGACAGTAGACGAATTAAATCAATTGGTCACCTTCAGCCATCGAACCAACACTCTTTTGCACATTCAAATCAAAACAATGATATTAAAATAAATAATTTAACAGAACTTCAAAATTCCCGTCCTCTTGCTAAAAAGGTGGTCCACCTCGCTTTAAATATAAATATGATAATTTTATTCCGCTAAAAAATATAACTGTACCAAAATATTTTGGTGAAAATATTAATAACAGTACTCTCCAGAAGACCTGGAATAACTAACCACGAAACATTATTTTTATTTAATTAAAGCGTCCTTCTGAGAAGTGCCTCTTGGTCCGACGCGCCTGGAACCTGGAAACCTGGAACCGTCTGGAACTTTATTTATGTCGCTTATCTTTAAGAAAATAATCTCCAGCCCAACTAGCGCTATCACCTGGATTCATTAATTCATTAATTCTAATCCACTTGCGCCAAGTTAAAGACGTATTTAAGTCTAATTTATACTTTTAATTTGGAACTCACGGAAGGTGAAAGGGAAACTGCCTTCGAACTTAAATTTACGGAAGTTGGTAGGAAAATTTTATTTAGACTCCGAGAAAAAAACAAATTGGGGGATTGGATTTCATTTCAGGGAGTGTAAATTTCATATATTAATACTTGCATTACGTTTTTCTTAAACTCTCGGATTGTAAATGAGGGTCTCAAATTGGAAAAAGTAGGCACCTTTATTTTAGTGAATTTAAAACATGATAATATTACGGGTATTTAAGTCTTTGAATCAATTAATGAATTATCAACAACTGGTTTATAGAAACCGATGATTTTTCATTATAGATTGTTCATTGTTCAACCGAATAAAATGGCTAAAATCAATTTACACCATAAAAATGAGGTACAGTAGTAATTAGCGCCATTTTAGAGCAATTCTTAGTGAAATTTCACCCAAGGGGTATTTCTCTAACCTCTTGATAGCTTATCAGGTTCACGAAGAGTTCATCGAAAACGAATTCATCGAAAATCAATTCATCGAAAATCAATTCATCGAAAGCAAGTTCATCGAAAACGAGTTTATCGAAAACCAATTCATCGAAAATCAATTCATCGAAAACCAATTCATCGAATAATCAATTCGTCGAATCGCCAATTCATCGAAAATGTATATTTTGTTGATATTTGAGAGAAATGCCGAGCGGACCGAGAAGTTAAAAAGCATTGGTCAACCTAACTAACCTAACCTAACCTAACCTAACCTAACCTAAACTAACCTAACTAACCTAACTAACCTAACCTAACCTAACCTAACTTAACCTATTTAACCAATTTTTAAATATTTTTTTATCATCACTCTTAATGACCTTTCTGAGTTGTTTATGAGATGGTTTCATTATGAGTTGTCTGGTCACCGTTCCTTAGATATTCCTTTTTTGCAGTATCAGACAATCAGAAATCGAAGAGATAACCCATAAATTTTACATTGTCACTACGAAACTGACAGTTGCTAAACACATTTAACTCAGTTAAACAGACCTTTTTGGGTATTTAATTTTGACAGCTCTAATATCTACAAAAAAAATGTTTTTCGTTGAATTGGCCATCCGATGAATTGATCATTCGATGAATTGATTTTCGATGAATTGATTTTCGATGAACTCGTTTTCGATGAATTTGCTTTCGATGAATTGATTTTCGATGAACTCGTCGGTTACCGCTTATCAATAGAATAATGGATATTTTCGATTTACCATACATCCGAAGTCCGCGTTTACTGTTCGGTACCCGAACCTGTGAATAGTGGCTACATTTCGAATAAAATTTCTACGTATTCAAGTATTTATTTGTGTATTTAATCATATACGTTGCCTTATGGATAAGCTATCAAGAGGATGGTGAAACACTCTAATACAATAACATAACTGTGGATAATTCTCGCTAGAGTCGTTACGGTAGCCTTAATGAATACAAAAAACGGTAAATTTTGGGGATCGCTGGCAACGGTTAATACGCACTTTTTTAAAAAAAAATCTTTTGATTCACCTTAATTACATTAAAAGACAACTATTTGCATTGGGGGAAGTGGAAAATATTTTTGTGTAACATGGTTTGTGATACAAAAGAAAGTGCCCCTTTATAACGCCTACTCGCGTCAAGGCAAGAAAAACATCCCAGTTTTCAAGTAGTTTAGCGGCTACGCTAGGTTTGTGTAACATGGTTTGTGATTCTGGCGTACAATCTCACAAGACGAAAGCTAATTTTAATTTTACGTAATGAAATTTAGAATGAAATATTTTCCACTTCCCCCAATGCAAATAGTTGCCGTTTAATGTAATTAAGGTGAATCAAAAGGTTTTTTTTTAAAAAAAGTGCATATTAACCGTTGCCAGCGATCCCCAAAAATTAATCAAAAAACATCCGATCGGTAGCTGAGTTGGCATCGCGTTTGGGTCCCACCGAGGCGTCCTGTGTTTGATTCCTCGGCTGGCTAAGTCCTCCATCACAACACAAGCAACATTTTACTCTTTCTGTGATGGTTGTAGGAGATTTTCAAATATTATCAGGTTTTTCGTAACCCGGTAATATTTGTATTAATTAAAAAAAAAAAAACAATTATAATAATTTAATTTTTAAATCTATTGTTTTGTACGTGGAAGTAAGATGGTTTATCATGTGGTTATCATTGGTAACCATGGTTTTGCAAACAGTTACGTTCGCTCCATAGTTCCACCCTTGGTCACACATATCACGCTGCACCTACCACCGATAAGTAGGTACTGGCACCACAGCCTGAACTTCGTGAGTAGTGACGGACAGAAACTTCCGAAACATTTTAATAATTAAATATTCATTCTATTTAGTTTGCATTAGCTTATGACGATAACCGATTTGAAAAAGGCGAAAACAACGGATGATTTTCTTTGCAGTCAGTGATAATTTGTTGGATAACCAATACCTCTGCCATAGGTCACCCCAAGTGGTTCACTACATTTTGTGACTTAGTAGGAGTGCCTGGGTTCACGGGGTGAGGTTTATCCGGATTTTTGTGGCGGATGTGTCAGCCCACGATTGATGGAGACCTTTTGACCTCTCCAGCAGGATTCTCTCGGAACATCGTATTACGCATTGGGGGGTGGACGGATTCACCCCCAATTTTCTATCTATCACTCAAACCTCCTCTCCTTCGTTTCCTAAAAATACCCTTCACACATCATCCCCAAAGTTTACAAAGGCTATAGGTGAAATAATGTTTCTCGGGGCCTCCTTGGTGGAGCTAATAAAAAAATCTTGTATTGCAAAAACTTTTAAAGCATAACGAATATCTTACGACTTACTAATAAGTAATGGACTAGTATTTTTTATTTTATTTATTTGGTACAATTTAATAATGTTGGCCTTACTGGTTGGGTTACAAAATTCAATAAGATGAAGTACATAATAAATTTTAATTAAATATGTAATAAAGTCGGTAATGAAAAAAATTTAAATCGGCATAAATTATGAGTTTTGTCTATGTGAATGGTGTGTGTTTTATAATGGTATTTTACGTTACGTGTATATGTGTAATGTAAATTTGAGTAGATAAACGGCAGAGCAAAGACGACCCATCTCAAGATAGTGGGAGAAATTGTCAGGTTCATATCAAATGAAAAATTTAGTATGTTAGAACAATTCTTATTGAAAGGAAAAATATACAAAATACAAACATATATGTAAATACCTTTTATGACTTTAATCATCCTAGTAATAACAGGTGAGAGAAAGAGAGTTTTATAGAAACTGACCGCAAATCCGACGCGCCGCTAGCGACAAAGACCATCTGGTCCTACCATCCGTGGACCGGACCAGGCACCTTCCCCAGGAGAACCCTTGAGCATCCAGATGTGTGGATCTTCCACGACCGCAACCAGAAATCCCAATCCGCGCAGCGAGTACTCTATTTCCAAAAAGCACCCGCGCCTTGGTGTCTCAAATCGCCATTCCGTCACCTGGCGAGGCAGCACCCGAATCTCCACGTTCCGAGTCGAATCTGCCGGGCTCCGCAACCAGTCAATGTCAATTAAAACCCATGGCGGGACCATACCAAAATGGCACGAGTCACAATCACTTCAATGGGCAACAGGACTTCCATTATCACGGCACATTTTTTAGATGCATCTGTACCTCAGGAAAAATTCCAACGATCACCGAAACTTCAAATTAACGGTCACATCGCCTTGACGCAATTGCATTGCAAAAAAAATCCTCCCGGACTATAATCCATAAATAAGCGAGGCCTCGTTCTTTTAAAGAACCAAAAGTCAAAAATATCGTCCGGTCTCGGAACACAAATTTACGTCTGCCGCCATGTTGCCGGCGCTAGGCTACCAACATCACCGTCGGCATACTATCAAACTAAAAAAAAAAAGAATTAAATAGTACCTACTCGCGAAAATTAATACGCTACATATGTTTTATTATTTTATATTATATATTTTTTGTAATGTACATATTTGTTTTTGCGTTCTTTAATTAGACTTTTAATTATGTGTCTGAAATAAAAAAAAATTCATCATTTTTAGTATCAAGTGAAAGATAGTTGAATGCTTATATTGCATGGTATTTATGGTGTCTTTGTCCAAAGCTTGTGCTACTGGTAGATTTTTATGTTTCTTTTCTTAGTATATACGTCACTTGAGTTTGACTCATCACTACGAGTATGTCTTCCTGGGACATCTCCGACTTCTTCTTTTATCAGTCCGTTTGTACTTTCTCAAAAAAAACATAGTGCACATGTGACGAACTTTAATCGTTCATGGTATGCATATTCAGAATCAGAAAACCAACATAAAAATTAATCGAATTTTAAAAAATATATATTTTACCTTATTTTAATAATCGGCATTAGAAAAAACCTTTCACGGGACGGGAAGAAAAATCCGCTCAACGTTAACTCCAAAACAACGGCCTTAAGCCGTGTAGAGTCTGGGTCTCTAGAAGATTTAACCCATATTTCCTACCGTACACAGTGCGGTTATAAATAAAAGTATGAATAATAATTAAAAGCACTAGTCTTGGACTAATTACTTGTTATAAATAAAGAGTACCACGCAACAATCAGGCGTGCTCTAAATCGCCACCTAATCAGATTACCTCCCAGGAGACTAGCGGCCAGCCTCCTCCTACCTCCTAACTCCATCCTCCCAGCCAGAGGATGAGAAACGAGCAGAGGCGTGCGGCACAATCTAATTGAAAAACTTGTGAAGTACTTGTACAAATTTATTCTTGATATCATACATTACTACTATTATTATCCACTACTCTGTAACTACTTTCGTAGTACCTAATTACTTATTTATATGTGTAATTGCTGTGTACCTTTTATTTTTTTTATAATAATAACAAACTTACGTACATTTGTAAAAGCAAAAAAAAAAATATTTCAAGAAAATTACCCACTTTTATATTAATCGTTAAAAATGTTTTACACCACTGCCAAACGGTATGCTTCGAGTATGTTTGTAATCATGTTTTGCGTAATATTGTGACAATAATTACTGAATCTACTGTAGCCTGATCCCAAATACGAATCTGCTGGTTGAATTCCTTTTTAACTATTTACTTATAGAATACTCATACCTACTTGTGTTGTGCCTGTGTTGTGTTGTGTTTTTCACGCTCTGTTTATCATTTTATGTATTATAAACTTGTTATGATGCTACGTACTTGTTATAATGCTCCTGTACAAATTTCCTTACATGTAAAAGCCATCAAGGCATAAACAAACAAATAAATATATTAGATTATTTTATTTATAAAATTAAAAATAAATGAAAAAGGTAAATACATAATAAAAATAAATAAATAAAAAGTAAATAAATTAATCACAGTTCCATGACCGTTGATCCACTGGCAGTTGGCCCCTTATATACAATTTGCAGTCTTTTTAGGGAAAATACCGTATACCTATATAACTAAGCGTCCCCAAAGAAGGTGTGCAGAAAGGATGTACACATTGTTAAGTTAGGAGGGCGGGGGAGGCAATGTTAGGTTTTTGCAATATAATGCCCACGTAGAGCGAGAGTGTTAGGTTAACTTGAGTTAGGCACCCTCTGTAAGGGACAAAATATGTAACGGTAGGTTACACTACCCTTATTTCAATCCCGCGGCTAGCAAAAGCGGTAGAGACTCTCTTCCAAAGTGAGGGTTCCTTTATGACATACTTTTCTGTAAATACGGGTGGTGAAACGAAGGCAAGAGAGAGTAAAAAGAGGTTGGTTTACAAGACACAAGGTTTATCCACATTAGTACATTTGCATACGCCTCTAAAGGCGGAGACATACGCAAAACATAAGACAAGAAACAGTGGCAAATGTATATCCCTGAGATTAACTAAATGGGGGATTCTCAACTCTCTGGACCGACTGGCTTTGGATACGCGTCAATAAATAACGCTTTAAGCACAATCAAAAAGGGTTTGTAAGGTAGTTAGCTCACGTGAAATCCAACGGCGTGGTCATCGCGGGTTATCGTTCTTGGCCACCACAGCAGTTATGCTATGGCCGAGGTGATGAAGGAGTGGCCCAATTATCGGCTCCAGCAATGGTTAGGGCCGGGCACTCGCTTCAAGCGCGTGGAAGTCATTTTGGGCCCGCGCGCCATCAGAAAGGGCGCGTAAAAATGCACTGGCCAACTGTATTAGCGTGTGGCCTGGATTTGTCTAGCAGAATTTTTCTAGTGCTTGGAACTCTAAATAACTGTGTTCCAGCTATGATGGTTTAGCAGGATTCCACAAAGTGAGTTCTTGATAGCCACTTTCACCACCGGTTAAACTCAAATCGTAGGATATTAAACTCAAACAGAGGCAAATTAAAAATGTCATATTCAAGAAAAGTCAAAAAATGTTTTTAAACCCTCAGACGAACTCATTATAGAATAGCAAACATTATATTTTCTTAAATTCACGTGTTTAAATAAAGGATGTGCCCAAACGAATTTGAAAATACAAGTTTTCTTTCGGTCTTTATAAAAATTGTAAAATTTTTACACCCTATTTTGATTTTTTTTAAATTTGTTATTTACCTTTTCCGTTTCTGTGCAGGTACTTCTCCTTCCTTAGTTGACACTTTTCATTTTCATTTTTGTACATGCTTTCTTTTCATTTCTTCAGTTCTTTTTTCGACAGTTCTTCACAACAACTTCACAGTTTTTTCAACAGTTTTTCAACAATTTCTTCAACAACTCAACAACTTCAACAGTTCTTTTTATATTAACAATCACTGCTTTCCTAAGCACAAACACCAGCATACATTTGAAAAGAACAACATTATACAAAATGTGAACACTGAAAAAAATCGAACGTTATTATTATCTTAGTGTCTGCGTTTCAAAACCCAGATACGAGGGCATCTCGGACGCCACCCATGCGTGCGGCGCCACAAATAACATCTTTGTACGTGGAATTTCACCCAAAGCTACTGCAATAATTCGGTTTCTAATTTAAGAATTTGACACAAGCTGACGCTACTTCATCCATACGTATTTCAGTGCATAAATTCTGGGACTAACTATCATATATGTATTCCTCTTTGCCCAGAATACTGTTGGGAAACAATTAAACCTATTCAAGTTCTATTCAATTTATCTTTTAACAAATATAAAATATTGTTAATGAGGCACTTCAGTTATCGATCGAACGTTATTGTTTATTAACTTAGCGTCTGCGTTTCAGAACCCAGTTACGAGTGCATTTCGGACGCCACCCAAACGTGCCGCGCCACAAATAACATCCGTGTACGTGGAATTTCACACAAAGCTACTGCTATAATTCGGTTTATAATTCAAGAATTCGACCCAAAATGACTCTACTTCTGCCAGCAGCTCACATTTGGATGTTTCTTCCCTAGGTATAACTACTACGGATTTATAGAATTTAAGTATCTATCCGGATATGGAGAGATTACGCATGGCGTCATTGCCTCTCACGGTTACTTTAACTCAGTGGATCACAGTGGGCCCGAAGAACTGGCTTTTTTGGAACCAGTTTTTTATCGAATTTATAAAATGGTTACCTACACTCAAACTGGGCAAAGCCGAATGTAGAGGCCGCCCGCAGGGCCTAGCAGCAAAAACTTATGGAGCGGGTTTTTAACTACTAGCATGAAATAAAAATGCTAACTAATAAAAAAAAATTATGAATTTCGAAATTACTTTTATTAGTATATGACAATCCATATTCAAATTGTTCATTAACTATTGCATGTACTATAGTCGAAACGACTTTTCCAAAGGTTTTTTGGGTGTTGGTAAACTAAGGAAAGTTAGTAAGAACAAAATGTCGCACACCGCTGGAAGTAAGGGCGCTTATGATCAATTGCTGCTTAATTTGCAATTTCGCTAAATTAGCAGATTAGCGTCTTTGAACGCAAATACTTGAAACCTTTGGACCTACGCTGGAAAATAGATCACACAGAAATAAAATGAACCTTGAACTCAAAAAATATAATTGAAGAAAATGAAACAATTTATACATTTTCTAGATCCCAAAGACTGCGATGGACTTGACATCATAATTTAATATGTATTTATTATTGATTGTACGACAAATAAAATTACCAATTTACAGTACAGGATTTCTTATTTTAACAATCTTAACATTTGGGAAAAATAACTTATATAAAAGAAACATGAATAAAGAAATTTAAGGATGTTTATAATATTATCCGTGTCAATTTATAAACAAACTATAGCTTATATATTAAATACAGCAAATAAAATCGTAATCATCAAATCGCTTAAGTAATTTTATTCACCAGCATTACTTCTCTGGTCGTAATATGCTGTGCTAGAACATTTTTTCGGCTGTATGGTACCTTGAGCCAGTCACGACAACAACTACATCTGAAGTTCCAAGAGTAATGCACTGTCAATGGACTTATGCAGTGTATAAAACAAATCGTTTGTAAGATTTCTATAAAGTCTGGTTTCTGGGGTTAATCTATTATTGTCACGAGTATTGCACATGGTGCATGAAAATTTCCTGAAAAGAGTTCTAAGGATACGCATACCTCAGAATGAACCTGAAAGTTTTTTTCTGGATTTGTTTCAGGGTATTTATATATTTAGTTCGGTGAGGAATTCATACACCACTAGCCACTGGCGTGACAGCGCAATTTAAAAAAAAAATCTCCGTTTCAACCCACATTAAAAAAATCATACCTCCGAATTTTAATATGGAGACAAAATTTTAATACAAACTGATTTATAGTTCTATATAGTTAATAAATCTACCTATCTTTGGTCGATTATCCGAAGACAGAACAGCTTACAACAAAATGGCAAAGGAAACCAAGAGAATCATAAATAGGTCAAAAATGGAGCACAACCTGCAGATCAGCAGAAAGCTGGCTGCATGCCCAAATGGCAGCAGGCAATTCTGGTCGCTTGCGGGCTCAAAAGGTCGCAATTTCTGCAAATCCAGTCTGCCACCTCTCACCATACCTGACGGCTCACTAGCAAACACCGGCACCGAAAAGGCAAACTTATTAGGTAAAATGTTTGCGGAAAACCCAACCCTCGATGACCAAGGTGCTGTCCCGACGTCGGTTCCTCACTGCGGTTTTCCTATTAAAAAGTTGAGGATCCGGCATCGGGAAGTACTCCATGTTTTACGAGGGCTAGATGTTAATAAAGCTAGTGGGCCTGATGGAATACCTGCCCTGGTACTGCAAAGGTGCGCTGCATAAATAGCTCCAATTTTGCTCTGTGCCCTCTGGTTGGAAAAAAAACGGTTATCCATCCTATTCCTGACTAAAAAACGGTTTTCCATCCTATTCTGACGGCCGGCATAGTCCAGTGGTAAGGCTCTTGACCAGCACTCCGAAGGTCGCGGGATCGAATCCCGGCGTGGCAAATAAATTTTATTTTATTAATATGTGTATTTCACAATTTATTCATTTAAAATAATATATAGAATATTTGCGGCACGTTCCAGAGTGGAAGATACTCTCAGTATCGCCCTGGTGTAAGACCACCATTCAGAATTGAAACGTTGCTTGAAATGGCGTTAGTCGTGTTTGGTGACCAGATCTGAATAGCCAGGTACTTCCCCACCTCCCTCTTCCCCATCTCCTTCCCTTCCCCATTACCTTCAGCCTCACAACATACCCCAATTGGGGATGCCATAGTCCCACTGGCTCCAGACGGGAGCAGTTGGGACTCTTGTGCGGTATACATGTAAAAAAAAAAAAAAATTCCAAAGAAGGGTGACCGCTCCAACCCGGCCAACTACCGCCCCATAGCGATCACATCAGTTGTGTCTAAGGTGATGGAACGTGTGATCAACGACAAACTGCTCACATACCTCGAGAAGAACAAAATTATTAACGACCGTCAAAACGGATTCCGGCGGAACCGCTCGTGCGGTGATCTTCTCGCGTATGTGACGCATGTTTGGGGGCGGTGCCTGGATCGTTTTGGTGAGACCCAAACGGTTGCACTGGACATTTCCAAGGCCTTTGACCGGGTTTGGCACCGAGGACTTGTCAACAAACTGCATTCTTACGGACTTCCCGCATCCTTGTGTACGTATATTGCCGACTTTTAGCGGGAGAGGTCGATTCAGATGGTAGTGGATGGTTTCAGCTCTTCCTCACACTCGATAAATGCTTGCGTCCCACAGGGATCGGTTCTGTCTCCGACTTTGTTTCTGTTGCACATCAACGACCTTTTGTCATGTGCACCAATTCACTGTTACGCGGATGACAGTACAGTCCATTATAGCTTTTTGTTTGACAAGCCCCCAAAGGGCTCACAAACCCCAACGGCTCGGAGGGCTTTGAAGCAAAGAATGGACGGTTTACTTGAGAGTGTTTTCTCTTGGGGTAAAAATAATCTTTAAATAAATGAAGACAATATAAGCGAAACTCAATCGAAAATGTGGAAACAGAAAAATCAGAAAAACATATTGACACCTCTGGGACTCGAACCCAGGACCTCTTGCTTTCTGGGTTCGAGTCCCAGAGGTGTCAATATGTTTTTCTGATTTTTCTGTTTCCACATTTTCGATTGAGTTTCGCTTATATTGTCTTCATTTATTTAAATATTACAATTTGAGGTTTTACTCATAAAGTTAAAAATTAAAAAATAAAATAAAAATAATCTCATTGAATTTAATGTTTCAAAGACCCAATCTTGTCTGATTACGTCTAAAAGGGATCGAAATGAATATCTGGTATCTTTCAACGGAAGCAATCTTCCGAACAGGCCCTCCATTGATATTGCTTGGTGTAACCCTAAGTGACCAGCTCAGGTATGGGGCTCCATCGAAGCCAGAGTAAAGTTAGCCTCCCAAAAACTGGGCGTACTGTACAGGGCCCGCAGATACTTTAATAGTACACAACTTCTAACCCTGTACAAATCACAAGTGCGCCCCATGGTTGAATTTGGCAGCCACCTCTGGTCTGGAGCTCCAAAATACCTGAAAAATACCCTCGACTCTGTGCAGAAACGGGCGGCCCGTTAAATAGATTCTCCCATCTTAATCTTTAGAGCACAGGCGTCGGGTGGGAATGCTATCCTTGTCCTACCGGTATTACAATGGAAGATGCTCCGATGAACTAGCATCATTGATCTTTTCGGCACCGGTGCATAGTCGGGAAACACGCCAGACGCGTGCA
This sequence comes from Limnephilus rhombicus, assembly GCA_929108145.2. Lineage (NCBI taxonomy): Eukaryota > Metazoa > Arthropoda > Insecta > Trichoptera > Limnephilidae > Limnephilus > Limnephilus rhombicus. The sequence goes on from OV815281.1 coordinate 51,901,893, forward strand.
CAACATTTGTACACGGTTGACATTTGTCACATGAGAACGGGTCGTGTCTTCGACTCGTTCTTGTGTTCAACAGCTCGGCTGTGGAATTATTTGCCGGCCTCTGTGTTTCGTCCTTCCTACAACATGGGTCTCTTCAACACTAATGTTCATTCCTTCCTCTCCTCAAAAAGACCCTCCACATAGCATCCCAGATGACATATACCCTGAGAGAAATTATTTTCCTTAGGGCCTCCTGTGTGGAGTTAATGTAAAAAAATATTTGTAGGATTTATAAAAAAATATTATAAAATAGAAGTAAACTTCTACTTACTTACAAATAAGGGAAAATTTGCCTAAATTGGCAGCAAAGCAATCCGATGTATTTTAAATACTGCCGTATTGTGGCAAAAAGCGCTCCAGTAGCTAGCATATTCCAGCTTACTTCTTTGAATGCCATCGAACATGGAATAGAAAAATGTAGGTAGAACGTCAGATGACAAGCCCAACCAAAATCATGAGGGGAAGAACCGAGGACTAGAGGCGAGTGGTTAGGTAGAGGAGTCTGTGCAGAACATTTGTGGAGGAGGCCTAACCCCACGCTGAGATGAGTTTTGACTTATAAATATTCAGTTTTTTGCATTTTAAAAAATATTATCTACATAAAGAAATACCCAATATTTAAAAAAATGTTTGGTGGGTATTTCATTATACTTGTAGCAACCACGCATTGTTGTTATGTCACGCTTTAGATCGCTCCCGAAACGTATCGATATTTCCGGAGGCAGCGCCTGTGTTCAAATATATGCAAGCGAAATTACTAGAGCGCCCGCCATCCGTCGAGTATGGACGGTACACGACTGAGCAGTAAGTACCTAGTGCATTGGAACAGAGCCGCGGACCTACCTACCTCTCACACATTCCAGAAAAGGTACGAACCATTGTACGCTTGAAATGCACAGTTCCAGCGCTTTCGAGCAACTCGCCGAGTGACGATTTACCACTAATACTCCACTCGTCTGGCCATATAAAAGGCGCCCAGTGTGATATTCTTTTCTTTTTCGTTGTATTTTATTTTATCCTTATATAACTCTCCTGGTCATCGGCAAGACAGTTGTAATGTTCTGTCTTCCTTACTCGTATATTTGTCTGTATTTTATTTACTCCTTGGCACTTGGCACCAGTCGTAAATTTTTCGTTTTCTCTTGGCTCTGATCGATATTTAAATTCTTAAGGCTTTGCATGTGTGTGGTAGGGATGGAAAAATTCCTCCTCTACGTCACACAAGCCTTTATGAAAATTGGACCCTTATTTCCTCTGATAACTACAGAAAGCTACTTAAAGCTCCCTTGTACTACATACCTTTAGAGATATATGTACTTAACTAATAAATACGTTATTTACGACTTTGAACGTAAATATTTTCGTATTTAGGTTGTAATTAAACTCCATCAAACGTTGTGTAATTTTTTGATTTATGATATAGGACTTTAATTACTTTCATTTTTGTGGTAACCCTCTTGATTCTAAACGGAGTGTTGAATTTCAAACTGTATTGGTCTCTCTCTTGCAAATCTAACCTTAAGTAATTTCTCTAAATGAGCTAACTTCCCTTTGACGTTTATTATGATTCCCTACATCCTAATGAATTCATGAATAAACAATACTAATCGAAACTACACATGACTAATTGAACAGATAATTAAATATAACTCAAATGGTTAAATGTTAGTAAATTTGATTATGATTGTATCTTGTATCTGCTGGGCGCCCCTCCATTTTGATTCAGCTGCTATAAGGTACATATAAAGATGGGTTTAGTAGGTTAATGTAATTAGTTAATTGCATATTTGACGAACTCAGAATAACCCTTTTCTGGCAAAATTTGGCTCCTGCCTCCATCAAGTAAGCAAGGTGATCAGGTGTCATCCCAAAATTCGCACAATCTTTTGGCACGGTTCGATTGATTGATACCTAAGTTATCGCGTCCCAACCGAACCTTCCTTCGCCATCATGCGCTGCCTTCAGGTCTTCCCCCGAGCCCAGATACCTCCAAATTCCTACTCCTCCAAAGTTTACTATTTACTTAGGGCGAACCGGTTTCGTCCCATATGCAATCATATACTCACGGGTTTGTGTGGAGTTACGGGTCGTGAATCCTCCCTCCACGTTCAAGAAATGAGACGAGAGTGACCCGACACTAATTGTAAGTGAGTTCGTTTCATTCAATGAACAGTACATAAAAAGATATATATGTAAACATACGTTTTGGGAAGGTTTATAACTTGCAATACGAAACTACCTGCATCGCATTCCAAGCTCGGATCTCGCCCATCAAATTCTGCGAAATTCTCAGATTGATACCGAATACATACGTAAGAATAGTGGGAGATATAAATAGATACTAATATATTAAGATCTTATCTGGCGATGTGTTCTGGAGATTCGCCAAAACTCCAAGCTTTTGTTTGGTTTTGTTGACGGTTTTGTTTGAGAGATCCGCCATCTCTATGGTTTGGGTAATGTTATAGAAGCGACCACTGCCTTCTATTGGTTGAACTGTATTTTTTTTTCTTTCCCTCCCCTCCAATGTTCAACTTTTGATAAATTCTTACTATCCCGTGATTCTCAATTGATTCATGTAAATCCTCATTACCCCTTATTAAGCTATCCCGTGATTTTCAACTACCTCATATAAATCCTCATTACCCCTTATTAAGCTATCCCGTGATTTATCAACTGCTTCATGTAAATTTTCAATACACCTTATTAAACCATCCCGTGATTTATCAACTGCTTCATGTAAATCTTCAATACACCTTATTAAACCATCCCGTGATTTATCAACTGTTTCATGTAAATCTTCAATACACCTTTTATTTGATTGACTATAATAAATCTGTTTATTTTCAATTGTTTAGGTCTGTAGATACCTCTTTACGTTCAAATTAAAGATAGTGTTTAATTTTTTTTTTTTTTTTTGTTTCTAATAATTGCGCAATATAATAATTTTATCCGGTTCCTAGAAGTTAATACCTAAGTACGATATCCACTAATCAAGGTCATTTTTTCCTCCTTTTCACCGTAGTCGAACTAGTGACCCAGTGACCGACTTATTTTGTAAACAATTTGAGTTATTTTGTAAACATTCCCGACGGCCTCGTGACCTAGATTCAAAGCGTATGTGTTTACTTTAGGCATTCCCGAAGACGTGTGAGTTGACTCTAAATTTTTTTTCTTTTCTTTGTTTGATAATGATGTACTTAGCGCAATTGTCTAGTCTGATACCCGATTACGTATACATATTTATTCACTTATATATACTTTGTCTCAATAAATAATTTATAATATTGATATGTATAATTATATTATGATTGAAATAATTTCTAATATCATAACTTATTTCAAATGCTCTGGATTTTCTGAAATTATATTAATACATATATAAAATTAAATATAAAATATTGATTTTGTAAATTTATCACACATAGCTACTTTTAATAGTTATTGATGAATTCAGAGGTAGGAATCGATACCCTTTTTTTCCTCTTTTTATATAAGTGTTTTTCTTTTTGATTAAAATTTTTCTTGGGAACAATAAAATTATATATATACATATATACATATATATATAAAATATACTTATAATATTTATAATATTTTAATATAGTTACATACCACATTTTAAGCGAGTAATATTTTGGTCAAATAATTAATTCAAATACCAATGTATGCTGCATTCCGCTTTCTCCTTGGAATCTGTAAACTTTTATGTAGTTGGAAAACTTACCCCTACCAGGTTTTTCCGACCGGGAAATACACGGCTAAACCTTGCTGCAATTTTCCTAAACTAATTTTTATTTCCATAAATTTAAATAAATTTTTTTGACTTCAATTTTTTTTTTCATTTAATCTAATTAATTAAAATGATGTATAAACTCTATAGTTCTAAACTGTATTTTATCTCAAAACTCGGTGGTTAAATAACACTTTAAGTGATAGTTACTTCACGATTAATTTCGAGATGGTAAATTGTTGTTAAATTAAATTTTTATCCCTCCGAACTTTTATGTATTAATAAACTATTATTTTGTTTTATTATTATTATTTAAGATAATTAATTTAAATATTTATTATTTGTTAGAACACTTTTCACTTAGATTGAACACACGTATTTAATTATAACTTCTTCACACTTAATTATCACATCACTTCAGTTATTTATTTCACTAATATTAAACGCGAAATTTCTAAGTTTAGAAATACGATATTAAGTGATTATAAAATCCGGATTTTCCACTAAAACAAATTGTATTTATCACGAACACTTTTATTTTTCACAAGTAATTAATGCGTTGACTTTATTTTTATTTTCACTGACTCTAACTGCAAAGTATTTTTTTTTTTTTGTAGATCACTGGCTAGAATGTGAAAATTTTCCTAAGTCTTACAATAATTATCACTTAGAATTTTTCAACTTTGAGTTACCTAACGTTTTGTCACGACTCGCGAACTTTTAACCCTTTCGACCACGACCGTAGACTGTCCCCAACTGGCATTTGTCTCGTCTTTTATACCCCTCTCAGGTCCAAAAGAGCGTATCTGAATCTCCTGTAATAAACCAATCTAATTACTATCAACTCGTAATTTCTTGAAACCTCCCCATTATTGTCGAATGCGGTCCCTTAATCCCTTCCGCGTTTGATACTTTAACTTCTGTCTCGTACTTCCATACTAACAAGATCCGGATTTAGTAAGATCCATGTTTAATTGCCCAACTTCTTTTGTCCTGGTGTTCATACAAAATTAGCTTGAATTTAATAATTTTAAAGTTCTATTTTCATCTATTTCGTAACATGTCCATGCGTACGGCATCTACCATATGTTCCAAATCTGTCCCCAAATTCGCCTATCAGAGATATCTTCATGTCGAAGTCTTTCTCGCAAATTGTTCATTTTTATTTTATTATTTTTCCTCGAGTTTTTCTGTATTCTATATGAACCTTTCCATTTAAAACCGAATTTTCTCTATTTACGTCGTATATTTGAATTTTCCATTTTTTTCTCGAATTTTCTTTTATTCACGACACTCTTTCCATGAATTTCCTTATTTATTCTTACGCTATTGTTCATATCTCTATAGATTTTTATATTTCAAGCCGTATTTATTTTATTCACTGTTAATCTAAGATTTCCTTTGTTTTTCTCTGTCGTATCTTCTTTCCCCTCGCTTCCCTGTACTCCCCTGATATAACCATATCGTTTTTTGACGTTTGCTGCTTCTTGGAAAATTTCATTTTCTATTTGTTATTAATAAATATATCATTTTTAACATTTTTATAGGAGAGACCCCCACTTCGGCCCTTAAATTCCTGTCATTTTTATTGCTTCATAGAGATCGTCCCCCAAATTCCGTCTCTTTCTTACTCAAAATCCCATAAACCATATACTTTGACAGTTGTATACGTTAATTTCTGTACCCACCTGGCAATAAATCCTTTTTTATTTCAGTGTCGTTAACTTTTACGAGAATTATATAATGTAAATATTTCATAAGACCCATGATAATTTTTATAGCTCTTTTAACGACTAATTGCCCTTATCTAAACAATTTTCATGTTCGAATATTCCTTGTTTATCACAACAAAATACATCTGAGATCGACAACCATTGTAATGTCTCATTTTTCACTACAATCGCGTACTATGTTGCACTATAATCTCCATTTTAATTACGTAAAATGACTCCTTTTCCTGAGTTTTTCTATCGCAATGTTTTCAGCATTTTCCACTCCCCTCTGTACTGTACTCTATTTTCCTCTCTAACACTTGTTACTGCACTAAACCTCTGAAATGTACCCTCGCACTCTCTTTAAAACTCTCATTTTTTTTTGACGTTTTCTCCCTAAATCTTTCATCGTAATATCCTCGCTCCGTCTAGAATTGATAACAATAATTTTCCATTGTTTTTTCAACATTTCCATTCCCTTTAGCACGTTTTCCCTCGAATCGATCATCTCCGGTCGTCACAAACAATCGTATTATAGATGGAAATCTCCCGCAGACGTGCTTCTCGATTCCTGCGTTTTCTACTCAATATATTATTGCTAAAATTTTTCCATCGTTATCCAAGTGTTTTTTTCGCACCTAATATGCTTTAATGCATTCGAGAACTAAGGTTAACGATCTCTGAAATTTACTTGTTATTCATAACATTTCTCGGGTTCATCGTACTTTTGTCCCTGAATCGAATATTCTTTCCCATGGAGTTTATTCACCTCTCGGTCCGATGAAAACGAAAGGATAATTAATTACATTCTTAATTGCCGAGTCCAAAGGTCGTTCCTTTGTTCTAAAAATGGGCTCGGCTCTCTTCTTGTTGATAGGCTGACTTGGTTTCTAATCGCTTATGCTGCAATCCAATTGGCTGTCAAGATATCACGGCCTAAATATATTGGGGAGTCCCTGCCACTGATTATTTGTTGATACCATCTGTGATTTTTTAATCAATACTCGTCTCACTTTGTCTAATTATAGATCCCTACCGTAAATATGAATTCACTTTACTCTAATCCGATAGATGTCGTAGATGTGTCCGTTTTATAAGTAATTGATATTTTCTTTTTAAATTAAAGTGGGAAGCTACGATATTTTCTAATTTTCACTGTTGATCAATGCAATTCATCACACCAGCAACAACGAAAATTCAGTACTCGTTCAACTTACCGAGCAGTTGCCTCGTCTATCCGCAATCAACCTTGACCCAGTGTGTACTATTTAATATCGTAAAACTGTTACGCTGTCCGTGTTTGTGTGCTTACGAATTATAATTATTGTGGGAACTCAGTAAAGGTTTATTTTATCACCCAATCTCGTTTTTCTACATTCAACCACCAGCCTACAATCGAGTACCTACATACTTAAACATTTTAGATATGTGGGGGACTTCTCAAATAATCTTAGGCCTAAGCTCAAAGATATTGAAATATAAGTAGATGTGCTATCTGCTGTTTTTACTATGTGGGTCTGCGCTTCCGGGTGTCGCCGATATCGCTTACCAATTAACAAATAAACTAAAAGAACAAATAATTAACGAATAAACCAAACGAACGTTAAACTAAATGAACGAATTCTTTCCTTATTCAAAATATATTGTTAACCAATTTTAATGCACATTTTCAAAAAATCAACGAAAAGAACAAATTCTTTTTGTATGAAAACTACGCTAATTAGCCCGTAGTCCGGCGACAGTTGCGCGGACACCATAGCATATCTCTTCTGTATTTGAATATCTTTGCCTAAGCTACACGAGCGGTTCTCCCGCCGCGGGAAACCGCTCGAGAAAGCTGACGACTCTTATCAAACTACACGGGTGGCGGTTTCCTGCCATGCTACACAGCGGTTCTACCGCCGCGGGAAACCGCCCGATCCTTATGCAATCGCGGGAAACCGCCCGTGTAGTTTGAACTTGGCGGTTTCCCGCGGCGGGAGAACCGCTGCATGTGGCGGGCAAATTTCTCCCGCGAGCACCCGCGGCGGGAGAACCGCTCGTGTAGTTTGCGCCTTAGAACGTATTTACAATCAAAAGGCTGCAAGTCAGCCGACCTGTCTACACGAGAGGTAAAGGGGATCTGGCGGATCGCTTATCGCCGTTTGTCTCGTTGGCTCTCCATCTGCATGGGCACCCTATCGGCCATTGGGAGAAGTACTTCCCTGCTGACATCTATCGATGTCACTTGAAAGTTTTTTCAACATATTATACCTACCTATTAATTATATCAAAAGGGGTATCTTTGATCCAATTTATCGATCTATTATATTATGTGCATGTGTCACACTAAGCATGAAAATCAACATTATTTGTTAAAAAAAGGCTTTGAATAACAGTTTAACAATTGAATGTATGACGACACGTCGCTGTACCGGCTCGCAGTAAGCCTCCAACAAAAGTGTTTGTCTGTTGTATTCCCCAAGGAGATTAACAATATTACGGCGGTGAAAGTTTTAATTCTCGGTCCCAGAGGGACGTGCTTTATCGCTGAAAAAGTGCACTTAAAAAGCTCGCAGCAATATTGTGTGCATTATTCGAACGGAAAGCTCTAAAAGCTCCCGCGACAATACTGGAACACGTAGCGATTTCAGCTTTTGTGAATATATTCACGAAAAAAATCATCAAACAAAAAAGTTGTGCGTGTTTGAAATTTAATTGATTTTTATGTGCTTTATGTGCCGGGAACAAATGTTATATTTCACATTGTGAAGTTTTGAATTTGCACTTCATGAAATTTATCGGAAGCTACCTACTCAATTTTTTTAATATCGCGTGTATGACAAAAGAGGCTTTGTTATTATTATTTTTCATGATATCGAAGTATTAATTGATTGCTTTGATTTGATATAGTCCGTATAAAAATATTACCTGCATCCAATCATCGATGACGAATCATTCAATTCGCGAGAGCGAAAAATATGTAATAGGTCAGAAACATGAATAAACCTACTACATTTTATATTTAATAAAAATATAATATGCGAGTATATTATTATAATAGTAATATGGAACTACAGTACTATGACGGCCGGCGTCATGGGCGTAGCCAGGGGGGGGGGGGTGGGGGTTCAAACCCCCCCCGAAAAGTTAAGATATCAACATCAATAATTTTAAAATAAGGAGAGTAAAGAGAATGTTTTTTTAACACTGACATCTCAAAATGATATTATGTTTCTAAAAAGATAAATGGTGACCTCTGAAAGAAAAAAAAAATTTACTTGCTAGTTGCGTTTTTTCGGTGATTGCGGTTGATTTTTATTTTGCAAAGTGATTTTTATTTGGAATTCCGTTTCTAATTTCCGTTTCTAATCAGTGGTAAGTGTATACGTACTTTAAAATTATTATTTCACTTAGCAAGAAGTGTTTAATACACATCGGACAACAGACATAACATAAACAACAGACCGGTCAGTGGTTGAGTGGGCATAGCGCCTGGGTCTCACCCGGGCGACGCGTGTTCGATTCCTCGGCTGGCTAAGTCCTCCATCACAACACAGGCAACATTTACGGCTTTCTGTTGTGGTAGTAGGAGATTTTAAAACATTTTTGGGTAATTCGTAACCCGGGAATGTTTGTCTTTCTTACAAAATATATATATAAAATATAACATGATTAGTGTTACAGTCAGGTGAATACGTACTTGCATAAATGTGATTATTTGAAAAATTTGACTGCTTAAAATGTTATAACATGTACAAGTAACGTTTATTATGTATTTTGTTTTGAAAAGTTTTATTTTCTATATATAATTGTTACTTTCATTTTATTAAAAACAAATTTTTAAAAAAATAAAAATAATACTAATGTAAATAGAAAATAAAAGTTTTCAACACAAATTGTTAGAAATATTAGGTCCTTACATATGAACTTTGATCTCAAATATCTTCTCTTTGGTTAGGAATTCCAAATTCAAATTTATACAGCTCATGCATTTGTGTTTCGAAAATTATAATCCATTTGTTTTTTCCTTAAGAGCGTTTAACCAGCCAGCGGACGAAAATCCACATTTCGTCGAAAGTTGTTCTTCCGATCGTGCAGGACGGTTACAATGAGAAAGATTAATTATTCTCCGTACCAGCTTTTTTAAATTATAACTCAATATCGAATTTATTTCAATCCAAATTAGCTTTAATTTATACCTCCATCCAAAAATGCTGAAAGGCGTGATGATAAAACTATTAAAATAGTGTACTTTTTGTAGTTATTTTTTGATTATAAGTATTTATCATTTTTCAATAATGTCTAAACTTAATAAGAATGTAAAAAAAATCTGAAATATATTAGTTTGTATGTGTGCAAATAAATACACAAATGGACCAATTTTCGTCAAGAAAGACATGTACGTACATATTTTTTAATGATTTTATTGAAACTAAAATTAAAATTCTAATACATAACTTTGCTATATAATGTATTGATTTATTTTACTGCATGATTACATTATTTGAAATGGGTGTGGTATAATACAAAAACTTTTTTGAAAATTTAACAAATCTGCCAACGACCTATGGAATAACCTTATTATACTAAAAATTAAAAAAAATTCTAAAAATTTATTACATACGAATGCTAGATAAAAGAACAATCTTTCGAAATCCATTTATAATTTTTTGTGGAAAAGAGTCAATACGTCTAAAAACTTTTTTGAAAATGACGTATTTCAGGCTTTCTCTGGTAATGCCCTCTTAATTGTTTTTTTCTTTGAGGCACTTAGTTTACAAAATGGTGAACTTGAAATATCGAAACTATCGGGGCATGGTTTGGTTGGTTCGGCAGGGTTCAGCCATTGCGGTGAGCACTTCCGATTATCGTACAGGTTCCACTTTTCATCACAGGTAATGATTCGATTTAAAATCCCTTCATTATTGTGCCGGTTGAGTAATGCAATGCAGCAGTTAACGCGCGTTTGTTGATTTGCTTCACTCATGCTGAACCCCCCCCCGAAACTTAGCTACGCCCGTGGCCGGCGTGGTCTGGTGTTAAGGCTTTTGACTCGCAATCCGAAGGTCGCGGGATCGAATCGGCGTTGGAAAATAAATTTTTTATTTGATTAATTTGTGTTACTTCACAATTGATTCATTTAAAATAATTTATACCTAATATATTTGCGGCACGTTCCAGAGTGAAAGATGCTCTTAGTACCGCCATGGTGTAAGACCGCCATTCAGAATTGAAACGTTGCTTGAAATGGCTTTAATCGTGTTTGGTGACCATATCTGAATAGCCAGGTACTTCCCTACCTTACTCCTCTTCATCTCCTTCCCTTCCCTATTACCTTCAGCCTCACAGCATACCCCAATTGGGGATGCAATAGACCCACTGGCTCCAGACGGGAGCAGTTCGGACTCTTGTTAGGTATTCATATAAAAAAAAAATGAACTTATATTTGTCTAATTTGACTAAATAAATATGTAAACAAGTGGAATAAAGTTTTAAAGTGTAATAACATAAACACTTTTTTTTTCAATTTAAGTTTTGAATTTTTTGAACATGAACTTTTTTTTATATTTATTTTTAAATCTTTAAAACAAAAACAAAAAATTATAATTATCTTTACCGAGGATTGAACCTTCCATCCCGGGAACTGGAGTTCCACGCTACCAACTGAGCCAAATGTCGATTGGATGAGACCGACGCGACGTGCTGTAATGTCATCGAATTTCAGAGAAATGTACAGTCCGCGTGTGTGTGCGTGATTGCTGTCAAAAGTTGATAGAATGCATTGTCATAACAAGTCTATCTGCCGAGTTTCAGCCCGAAAAGATGTCGGAAAATTTGATAATTTCCGCTTCAGAACTTAATCTAAAAAAATATATGGAATGACTGAGGTTAGACTTACTTTCTTTCCAGTGATCGGAATCAACCGCTCTATCAATCGTTCCAAATTTCGATTTTAAAACGGACACATTTTTCATACAGTAGGTGTTTTAATTTCTTAAAATTAAAAAAAAATTCAATATGTCCTCTCTGTCAAAAAATGCCTAAATTTTATAAGCTGGCAGAATGCGTTGTGATCGAAAATGAGTCTTAGTGAAGAGTTTCAGCTCGTTTTGATATCTGAAAGTTGGACTTTCAAGATTCGGCTTCGTTCATATAATATTCATTTAAGTGAAATTCAAATTACGTATTTATTGAAAAATACGTCGCGAAATACCTAAATTAAGATGATAGACTTCGCTTTTCGACTCACACAAAAAGGACGGCGGGGAGAAAACACTTTTCTACATCGAAAATTGTACGAAATTAATTTTTTTTAAATTATTGCCTTTTAGAAGGTAACAGCTATGTTGGTATGTTTTTACATTTTTGATGCGTTTCGTATTAACGTAAATATTCACTGTCAAACATGTATAATTTATCGGAAAATATTATGGAGGGAAAAAGTGCTGGTAACTCAATTCTCATCAAGGATTACAAAATTATAAAAACATACCGAAAGCTTCTTCTTTTAAGAATATATATTTTTTATAATTACGATTTCGTGAAAGTTTCGGGGTAGAAAATTTTTTTCTCCCTAAACCCTTATCCGAGCGATTTCTGTGGATTTTTTTTTAATATTAGAGAGTTTACGGCAGTTGTCCCATTCGCACGTTTTACAGGTAAGTTTGTTAGAGCAGGACAGAGTAGATATAACAAAATAATTATTGATAGATACTACTTATAGTTATATACTTGAAGTTTCATTGTAAATGATATCGTTAGATCGATGATTGCCTCTCGTGTTTACGTGGGTAGTGGTTACACTGATAGTAGTGAGTTTTAATGATGACGGAATCTTAACCTCTTTCCCTCGAGGTAATTATTTAGTCCCAGGAGTGCAGCGGACGTCAAAGGGTATTTTAATGAAAAACACATCATCCTTCTACCTTTGTCTCGAGCCTTTGTCCCAATCCTTCTGAAATTGCGTGTTCCTACCGACCCCCGCGCCCCGCCTGCCTGAAAACACAAGAATATGCAATAACGCAACCTACCAACCAACTTGACTCTGGTAGGTATCTACCGTTACACACAGGGATTCATAAGAAAGTATTAGGGTTGTATTTTTCAAGTCCTGACTTTTGCTTTAATTTTCAAATTAAATCTCCCTTTTTGAAATGTCTTCAGGGCGTTAAATATTTAAGGAATTTTATGCTTCTTTGTTCTGCGTTTTAATTTTATTTATTTATTTATTTACGCCCTAGTGGGCTTTTACAAAGATAGATAATAATAGTTAGGCAGGTACGTAGTACACAATTATAATGATTAAATTAATAGTAATAAATAAAATTAATTAAAATTAAAATCATACGTTTCATTAAAGACTTAAAGACTTCGTTATAAAGACTTCGTTTTATAACAAATACAGAATCTGCAAACATGTCTACAATATTCCCAAATTTATTGCCAAAATGATGTAATCTATTTATAGGTGTATAAGCCTTGTAGCCTCATAGTTTGTTTTAAAATTGTCACAGAAGAAGATAGCACTTTATTTCGTATTTCTGGTCGGTACGTAAAATTTTATTTTGGCGAGAATTTCAGGGTTGTCAATGCATTTATTAATGATTCTATTTAAAAGTACAAGGTCAGAGATGATCCGCCTATCTGACAGCGTAATTAAGTTGAGTTGTTTCATCAAAAGGACAAAGTTAATATTTTGAATTGGAATATTCAGCTTAAAGTTAACAAATCTTAGAAATTTGTGCTGTACCCTTTCTATATTGTCGGAATGTATTTTAAACAATGGGGACCTAATGGGCGAATTATACTCTACCTGGCTTCTTACTAAAGAAGTGTAAACATTCTAGTGACTTAAAATCACTTGCTGTTCTGAATATAAAACCAAGCATTTTTATAGCTCTATTTGTTATTTCATTTACGTGCAAAGTAAATGTTAACTTTTTATCAAATATAACACCTAAGTCCCTGATCTGAGTGATTGGTTTCAATATTATATTATTTAAAGAGTATTCATAAGTTACATGACTTTGGATTTTGTAAAAACGAATAACTTGGCACTTTTGAAAATTAAGAAATAGCGAGATTTTGTGATTTATCTTAATATATAAAAACAAATATTTCGATGTTTGTCCCTTATGCGCTCCTAAACCATTCATCGGATTGCAATGAAACTTTTGTGATTTGATGTACACATCCCCCGATGGTTTCTATGTAAGAAGCTGAGAAAAAAGCATTACATAGCTTTCTATATAAGACTTTTTATTTCTGAGCTCTGGAATTATTATTATTTCCAATACCATTCATCCTATTTGGTGAGTTTTTGTGTGCACGACAGCGAAGGGTTCTATATATACTGGTGAGCTTAGGCGTTATGAAATTTGTATAAAATATTGAAATAGTTGGATAGCGAGGTGTTTGTAAAATGTAGTTAAGCGGTAAGGATGGAGAGTGGAATCCGGGAGGAGCGGAGGGGAACGAAGGAGGGGGTGGGTTTCACGGGAGGAGGGTTGATGGAGTGGGGAAGGCGGGTAAGGTGGAAAGTGAACTCGGGTTGAAGCGAAATGGAGAGGTGGAAGCCAGGGATCTGCCGGATCTGCCCTGATGATGGACAATACAACGCGCTATACGGCATAATACCCCAAAAACAAATATACTTTTGGCCGTGAATATCTAAAAACGTATCATATTACTATATATTATATAAAATGACTTTAACCGCCACCCCCGGATTGCTGTCGAGAGCCTTACCCGTCGACCACGGAGGCCGTCGATTTAAAAAAAATAACAATGAATCAGTATTTTAAGTTCAGCATATTTTATTTTTATTTATTTGTTTCTTCTCATGGTAGGTTTAATGTTTTACAAAACAATTTATAACCTCATTAGATCAAGCCTGTGTTGAGGTTAACAATTCTACAAAGTAACAAAATAACACGGATTTTGTGTTTGAATTTAAAGCAAGTTATTCTGCACAGAGAACGTGGATAACAGAGGATTCTAATTTTGAACATCTGGCTGTCACAGTTATTTTGTTTTCGCCTAGGAAAAAATAATCTTTTTTTATTATTTTAACTAATATTTTTATGTTTTCTGGTCAATAAAAGTGTAGTGTGTTGTTCCTTGAGGATTCTTCTCCCCTCTGATCTTCCAGGAGTCACTTTTCGTCGCTGATTTCCAGATATTTATAACCTTTTTTATTTCTGTCACTTTCCATACATTTTTTCTTTTGTAATTTTGTGAACAATGGAGGAGGACCCCCCTGGATACCCTAAAAAGCCCCCAGATCCTCCCCCTGACCTCCCAGATGGTGAAAATGTAGTAATTTCAGACAGTGAATCTGTCATTCTGACTACCACAAAAAAAAGGAAGTTTAGTCCCTCTTCCTCAATAAAACATGACTCTCCTTCTTCTTCTCAGTCTTCACCTGCTCTTCCTCAACCTCCTCCTACAAACTTTTATTCTCCTCATTCCTGTGGCCCGTTCATTGTGTACGCTCAAAAAACTGAGCAAGGTAAAACTATCCACCCTCTTGAATTTGGTAAATTTCTATCAAATAGCAAGAACCTTTCGATTAAGCCTGGAGGTGTAAAAGCTGAGGGTCGCTTCCGAATCTCTTTTGAATTCCTCTCAGATTCAGCCGCCAACAACTTTATCAAAAACATATTTATTTCATCAAATTCTAAATTCAAGGCGTACATCCCAACTTTCAATGTCACTCGTATGGGCCTCGTCAGAGGAATCTCGACCGATCTGTCCATTCCAGAAATCCTGTCTTCACTTTCAACCCCCCAACATATCGGCAATCCCATAAAAGCCAGGAGGCTAAATTATAAGGACTCTTCTGAGGGCATCGTTTCCTGGAAGCCCTCCCAATCTGTCGTCATCACATTTGAAGGACAATCTCTTCCTTCCCATATTTATTTATTTTTCAACTCCTTACCAGTTGAAATGTATACTTATCCCACCACTCAATGTTACAATTGCTGTCGTTTTGGTCATACCAAAGCTGCATGCAGATCCCCTCCCAGATGTTTCAAATGTGGAGAAAACCACACGGCTGACAAATGTTCTTCTCTCTCTTCACCTAAATGTTTTAACTGCTCAGGTGCTCATTCCGCCATTAACTCTTCTTGTCCGGAACAATCTCGCCAAAAAAATATAAAAATTTCTATGGCCTCTGAGAACTTGTCTTTTCTGCAGGCTTCTAAACTATTCCCGCCTGTCAAAAAATCATTTGCTGAGGTTTTATCCAGTAACTCTTCATCCAACCCACTCGCCTCCTCCTCAACATCTTCTCGTTCAACTAAATTCACATACAAAAACCCTATCTCTAAACCGGCTCCTGGATACGATCAGCAACAACACAACTCACTTCTCTTAAATCCCAATGGTTCACCTCTTTCAAATGCCACAAATGGGTGCGCAAACAATTATAATTCATCCTCAACAAACCATCAAAAGCTTTCTGAACAATTCTCCCAAGATAATTCTTCATTTATTCAAACTCTTATTATGCTTCTAATTGACCTAATTTCTTCTCAAACTAATCTACCGTCCAACGCTGCTTCTATTATTTCCACATTAAAATCATTTATTCAAAATGGCTCTTCAAGATGTCAGAATTCTTCAGTGGAATAGCCGCAGTGCTATTTCTAACAAATCGAACCTTCTTAACCTATTAAATTCAAACCTTGTTTCTGTGGCTGCTATCTTGGAGACATGGTTTACTCCATCCACCCACTTTAATGTGGGAGGGTACTCCTGTCTCCGCGATGATCGCCCGGAAGGTACGGGCGGTGGTGCTGCCCTTTTTATTAAAAAATCCCTTCCGTTTTTCCCAATAAATAATATCAAACCCCCCAATGCTGACTTTCAAATGGTTGCAGCTAAAATAAAGGACACTTCCTTTGTTTCTATCTATCTTCCCCCAACATCGCACTTCAATAAACAAGCGTGGTTGCAAATTGTCCGTCAACTAAGCCCTCCTTTCTTTTTATTGGGTGATTTTAATGCCCATTCCCCCGTCTGGGGTTCTGCTTTCTGTGATCGAGACGGTCGAAGTGTGATGGATTTCCTAGATGAATCCAACCTTTTTCTTTTGAATGACGGATCTCCTACTAGAATCTCTCGCCCCAACACAAACCCCAGTGCAGTGGATCTCTCCATATGCTCTACTAATCTGGCACCTCTCTCCTCGTGGGTGGTGTCCCCCGACCCTTGCTCCAGTGATCATTTCCCGATCACCATCACTTATCAAACTTCTTTCCATTCAGACAAGTCCCATATTTCGACAAAGATTAAAACAAAACTCACCAAATGGGACGAATTTAACTCACATATGGATAAGTTTATACAAAATTTATCCTATACCGATACATTATCTGTCAAAGATGACTACGATAACTTCAAATCAATGCTCGTAACTGCAATCAATAAATCAACTCCTCCCCTAAAACCAAATCTCTCAAAAAACTCCCTCCGACTCCCTGGTGGGATGAGGAATGTTCCAAAGTAGTGAGAATTCGGAAAGCTAAATCTCTTTCCTATCGTCACAATATGACTATGGAGAACTATCTCATATACAAAAATGCCGAAGCCAATGCCAAAAGGGTATTGAGGTCAAAAAAAAAATCCGGGTGGTACAACTTCTGCAGTTCAGTATCTCCGAACACTCCAATTTCGGAAGTTTGGTCTATGATTCGAAGATTTCGATCCTCCTTCAGTCCAACATCTCCTCGAGCTTCTCATTCTAAATGGATAGACGAGTTCTTGGACAAAATTGCCCCCCCTTCTGTACCTAACTTAGATGAAATAACTCCAATCCACAACACTCCTATGTCTGATCATTGGCTAGACTCTCCATTCACTTTAATTGAATTAAAAAATTGTTTATCAACAGTCAAGGACTCATCTCCAGGCAGAGATGGTATACCTTACAGCATTATCAAAAATAGTAATGATAATGTTCTAAATCACTTTTTGAGCATCTTAAATAAAATCTTCCAGACTGGCATAATACCTGATGACTGGAGTTCTCAAATAATCATCCCAATTCAAAAATTAAACAAATCACCCAATTCTGGATCCAACTATAGGCCAATTGCTCTTTCATCCACCCTTAGTAAAATTTATGAAAAAATTAATTAAAAACCGGTTAGAATTTTTTGTCGAGAGTAATCATCTTCTCTCTCCATCCCAATTTGGATTTAGGAAAAAGAAATCTACACAAGATAACTTTGCCATCATCAGCACTGATATTAATTTATCCATTTCTAACAAAGAAGTATGTCTTGCAGTCTTTATAGACATAGAAGGCGCCTTTGACAATGTTTCCATCCCAATTCTTAAAAAAAAACTTTTAGGCCTTGGCTTACCCCTCATGTTTGTCCAATCTATTATTAATCTTTTTCTCGATAGGAAAATTTTCATTGAGCTACCAGATGTTACTCCTCAGAGTAGGTCAATTTGGAAGGGTTTACCCCAAGGCGATGTATTATCCCCCTTACTGTATAATATATACACACACGATATGCATGTCACCATTCCCCCTCAAGTAAAAGTTGTTGAGTTCGCAGATGACATAGCTTTCTTCTTATCATCCAAAATCATTCCATCCGCCGTCAAATATCTTAATGAAGCCATGGATGCCCTTTGCACATGGCTCACTTTAAATGGTCTTGAACTTTCAGTACAAAAGAGTCAGTGTGTCACCTTCTCAAATCGTCATAATAACCCCCCTGTTCAAATTTTATTTAAAAACTCTCCAATCCCCAATGCTTCCGAAGTTAAATTTTTGGGAGTAACATTTGATAGGAAACTTAAATGGTCTTCCCACATTAATAATATAGTTACTAAATGTGAAAAAAATTTAAATATTATCAGATCATTGTCTGGCGTTTGGTGGGGTGCACATCCTATCTGCATTAAGTTGCTCTACAATGCTCTTATTCGAAGCCATCTCGACTATGCCTGCCCACTTTTTAGTACTGCATCCAAAAATGCACTCGGTAAATTAGACAAAATTCAATCTAAGTCATTGCGAATAATAACTGGCGCGATGCAATCGTCGCCCATCAATTCCCTTCAAGTAGAATGTTCTGATCCTCCTCTTTATTTAAGGCGTCAACTATTTGCTGACAAATTTGTTCTTAAATGTTTAAATTCTAAAAGTCATCAGGTTATTCCCAGAGTCTCGTTGTTCAACGACTCAACACATTCACATTCATCTACAATCAGAGCTCGAACTAAACCTCTCCCTTCCATCTGTAAAAATTTTCGCTCTCTCTCAGAGCTTCAAATTATCAAAAATGATCTTCTTCCTTTGTACAAATTAAAATATAGTCACGTCACCCTATCCCCAACGATTTTAGAAGGGATGGGCATCCTTAAAAGTCATTCCAATCTCCCAGCCCGTACTGTCAATAATATGTTCAATGACATTATTTCTTCTAAATGGCCCAACTCTTCTCTTTTATTTACTGATGGCTCCAAATCTCCGGACTCTCCTAACTGTGGTATTGGTATTAACGTTTACCACAATAATTCTAATGAAAGAATATTTTATTCAATTTCAAACCAATTTTCAATATTTTCTGCAGAGTGCATTGCGATTATTGAATCTCTCAAATATGTAATAAAAAATAATTTTGAACATTCTCTTGTTCTCTCTGACTCTCTCAGTTCCCTCCAAAAAATTAAAACCAGTCCTCTTCTTCATCCTGATGATCACTTTGTATGTCTTATTCGAGTATTGATAACCTCCATTCAAAGCTCTGGAAAAACTGTCACTCTGATTTGGATTCCTGGACATGTTGGCATAGTGGGTAACGATATTGCTGATTCCTTGGCAAAACAAGGAGCGTCTAACCCTACCGTTACCCTCGTAAACCATATTCCCCTGTCTGATATTTTTTCCATCATCAAAGATAGATCCCGCAATGTTTGGACAGAGTATTGGAACATTGCTAGTCAATCCAAGGGTGCCCGTTACGCCTCAATACAAAGGACTATCCCATCAAAACCGTGGTTTCAAAAATTCCCCCATTTTTCCAAAAAAGAAATTTCCTTACTTATTCGTATGAGAATCGGACATTGTTCCGTTCCTTCTCACCTTTATAAAATTCATGTGCTTGACTCCCCAGATTGTACGTTCTGTGGTCTAGATGTGGGAACTTTAGATCACATATTTTTTTATTGTCCCTCTCTAAATAAATATCCTCTCTTCTATCAAGCGTTATCAAAAATTGCCTCTCCTCCATTCAACATCTCATCTCTTCTAAGTCTGAACTCTACTCCAATCTTCCATAAAATTCTGAAATTTGCACATTTAAATAAAATTATTATATAAATTCACCTTTCCTTTCTCTGTAATTATAAATGATGGCCTAGAACACCCTTGAAGGGTGAAAGCCAGAAATAATTGAAAAAAAAAAAAAAAACAAAATAACACAAATATATAAAGGTATTGAAAGAACAATATTGTTGCATGTTTCTTTCAGATTATGGGTACCGATTAAGCTGAAGGCGGCTAGTACATTTTAATGTAAACAAATAGGTTGACCAGTGACGACGATGTTGAGATTTGATTTGAAATAAAAAATATGTTTATTTTAAAAGGACTGAGATGAAAATAATAAATGTATCTAAATGTACATACATTATAGTAACATGTTTTGGTAACCCTATTTAAAATCTCGTAAAGCCACGTTCATGTATATGGTCGGGTCGGATCTGTATAATAACGATTTGTAAGTGCATTCCGAAAGTGAGCCGATCCCTAATCGAATCGCAAGCCCCGGAGACAAGACTGAGACAGAGAAGCTCGTTCAGAAACTTTTATCTTTAAATTCCGTTTACGTAAAGGCATTTTTAAATTCATTTATTAAAATTTTATTCAAAGCTTTTAAACGTAATTACATGTTTGCAGTGCACTACTCTACAAGGTTCTCCGCGGTGCACAGAATTATTCTAATTTTCAGACGTAATTTCCTTATTTATCTGTTGTCTGTATGAATAAATTTTAATTTAATTTATTTTATTTCTTCATACTTGTGCTTCAATAAATTATTCATTCGTGTAATCAGCTTTCATGTAATATAACTTTAATTGTTAATTAATTGTTTTTCAATGTGTAGCTAATTATTGAGAAACTCAAAACAACTGATTTTACTAAATTATTACATTGAAAAATCTTAATAATATACAAAAAAAAGTCGGGTTAGTTACACTATTTATAACTCGAGAACAGCTGGACCCATTTTGATGATCTTTGATTTGTTGGATTTGTCTCCGTCCCGGATAACAGAATAACTAATAAAACATCGCAAAAATTCACGAAAAAGAAAGTTATGAAGAAAATTCATTTCTTCATACATTTTGTATGGAACGAATTTTCATCTTTTGAAAGAGCTGTAGCAATGTTGTGTTAGTTGAAGTTTGCGTAAATTCCAAAAATTCAAAAACGTCAAATGTAAATGCGCTGATTGACTGCGTCTCTTTCTTACACACTAAATGTCAACAGTCGAAAATGACGGTTAACGTGAGTCTTCACCATTCCAAAGGAAAAATTCAATAATTATAACAAATTTCCCTTACACGTATAAATAAACTGAAACGCAATTCCCATAAGGGGCCATCCATAAATTACGTCACACATTAAGGGGGGGATGGGAGTAGGAAGTGTGACTATGGGTACGGGGTGGTCATCAGCTTTGTGATGTCACATGTAAAAAAATTGAACTACTGTTTCGATTATTTTTAGATGTCACACTAGAGGGGAGGGGTCTCATAAATGTGACGATGTGTGACAGGGACGGGAGGGGGGGGGATAAAAAATCATCAAATTGGTATGACGTAATTTATGGATGGCCCCTAAGTAAGTGGAAATGTAAGAAAATCACAAAAATATAAATTCGTACACAAGGTCATCTCTGATACAAAACACGGACAGTTGCGGATCGATAATTGCTATATTATGTAATTTTTTACTTATTAAAAAACTGAATTCAATTCAGCTAATAAATTAACACAACAGTTATTGATTCTGAGGGGGTTCGCCGGGTCAGCTAGTACTATATAAAAAGAACTTCCCTATATTGGAAACGGATCAAAATTCGGGACATCTTGTCTGGTTTTTTTAATTATTTTTTAGTTAATAAATTGGCAACGCCCTGGCGGGCTTTTACATTAATTTTTTACTTGTTATAATTTAGTTCACCATGATAGAGAAAACTAAACATTTTTTACTAAGAGTCGCGAAATCCTGCTGTCTGTAATTTTTTTTTTAACTTTCTGGTTCCGGTTCAAGATAGTGGTCTGGTTGGAAACTACCTTTTTACCATGCCAAAGTTCACATGATCGTTGATCGTGGTTAAGAATAATTAATATTATGGTACCAGAAGAAAGTTTCTAAAAAGAATTGTCATTGAGACGTTGGACAAATTTTATAACTATTTGAAATTAAAAAAAATAACGTACAATGTTTTGGTATACGTATTTGTACACGTATACTTAAATGGATAGGTATTTAAGTACTTGCTTATAAATCTTATGATTTCGGTGAAATTTTTAGTTTGAATCAATTAAATACTACCGGCTTCGCTCTTGGAGCTGATATGAGATTGAGCTGACTTTCGAACCCACGACGGATCTTACTTTATATACCCCTACTAATGATCCACAACGTTCCAGAACATTCTACAACATTCGAGAATGATGTTCCACAATGATGTTCCTGATTCTCTATTCCCGAACATCCCAGAGTGTTCCGGGATATTTTGGAATGCTGTGGAATGCTCCCTTATACTCTCGAATGTTCTGGACTCTAAAAATTCCTAGAGGGCGAAACTTCCAGCTCTTATATATTTTCAGGAAAAACGGGAACCTTTGACATGAATAAGGGATAGAGGGCTACTACACCATATAATTCCTTTGATTCTACCGGGACTCGTTTCTGAGTTTTAGCGTGACTCACACTTTTATAATATGATATATCGTATTGATGAGAAAATTAGAAACATATCTTTTGGACGAGCGGTCTACTGTTCACAGAACTACTTACTTGTTTAAGGTGCTTATAAGTGTAAATAATAATATAAGTATGTACAAGAAAAGAGAAAGAAGAAACATTAAATTCGATATTTTATTTATTTTATTTTATTTATTTATTGTTTGTTTGTAAATATTACATAATACAATATAATGAACTTAAAATGTCCAACTAGGCAATTGCCCGTTTTAGGACATTCCAATATGATAATGTTTTTACATGTAAATTATAGTAAATTATAGTAAGTTATAGTGTTGACTATTCTATGGTCTTATTATTCTATTCTATGGTCTTTTTTTACATGAGCTCCACACAGGAGACCCTGAGGAAAATAATTTCCCTCAGGGCCTATGTCATCTTTGGGGATGACGTGTGGAGGGTTTTTTTAAGGAAAAGGAGAATAGGAGAGTTCTGGGAAGGAAAAGGGTTTAAGGGGTGGGTAGGAATCTGGGGTTCAGTGTCCTGGTCATCCGCCTCTAAGACCTAGACAAACCTCACCCCATGAACCCGGGCACCCCTGCTAAATCAATTAGCCAAAATTTCAAAGAAAATATCTTGTTCTGTGAAATTTCCATTCACGTTCTGTTATTATTTCATCGTGGGCCGGTCTTTTCACGGTACTTGAATAATAACTCATGTAACTTCTATTGCCAACAGGGCTATGAAAATGTTAGGTTTTATTTTAAGGATTTCCAAAGATTTTAAAAATATTCACACATTAAAAATTCTGTTCACATCTCTCGTTAGAAGCATTCTAGAATATAAGTCTACAATTTGGTCACCTGTCTTTAATAATCACATTAATATCTTTGAAAAAATTCAACGCAAGTTTTTGAGGTATATTAATTTTCGACTTGGAATCCCTTTAGAATCAATAAATTTGACATATTATTACACCCATTGAAATTGTTGAAGATAAGTGACAGAAGAAAAATTTTTGATCTCATATTTTTACACAAAATTGTAAATCATCAGTTGGATAGCCCTGATATATTAAAGTTGATTCTCTTCCATGCACCTGCCAATAGATCAAGGTTCCCTAGTATATATTATTATGACAATTATACGTCTGTCGCAGGATATAATTCTGTTATAAATAGAATACTCACCATTGGTAATTTTTATGCCAATGTTGCTGATATTTTTAATATTTCCTTATTAAAATACATGGCTCTACTTATCAAACATTTCAGCCTTACGTATTGTAACGAGGTTACTTCATAACAAGTTCTTCTTTTTATTTCATTGTATCCTTTTAAAGTTTTCATTAGTTGTTAGAAATTTTTTCTCTTTTTCTCTTATTATGAGAAATTAAAAAAAAAAATCTTTCTTCACTGTACTATGACTGTTTAAATATATTAATAACATATATATAATAACACAGGAATAAGGGATAACACGCTAAAATGGTTTACTAGCTATTTATTAAATCGTAAACTGTTCGTGAAAATAAAATCATGGAAGTCGAAAGCTTTCTTGGCTACTAGTGGCCTACCACAAGGTAGTCACCTTGGCCCGGTTTTGTTCCTCATTTTCATCAATGATATAACCAATTGCTTCAACGATGTCGAGGTATTACTCTTTGCTGATGACATCAAGCTATACAAGAAAACTGATGTAAATCATTGCCATATACTTCAGTCAAATATTAGTATGTTTAAAGATTGGTGCGTTCAAAATAACTTATTCTTAAATGTAGAAAAGTGCAAAACCTTGATTTTCTTCAGAAATAAAAATCCTGTTTTATTCGAATATTCCATCAATAACACAGCTTTAGAAAGAGTCACGGAAATGAGAGATCTTGGAATTATTTTGGATGAAAAACTAAGTTTCGCCAATCATATCCACCAAATTGTAAACAAAGGTATGAAAACACTAGGCTTCGTATTAAGAACAACCAAAAACTTTAATTCCATACAAGTCATTAAATTATTATATGTATCTCTAGTTAGAAGCCTAATGAAATATAACTCGGTAGTTTGGTCTCCATCTTACAAAATTCACATTAATAACATTGAGCGAATACAAAAAAAATTTCTGCGTTTTATAAATTTTAAATTAAATATCCCACTAGAAGACTTGAAATATAATTTATTATTAAATGTTTTAAAAATACACACACTAGAAGACAGACGTAAAATAAACGACTTAACATTTTTATTCAAAATACTTAACTCTAAATTTGACTGTTGCGAACTACTGCAACTCATAAACTTACGAATACCGACAGTAACTACACGACAAAATATACTATTCTACTGTAGCATTCATAAGCGGAACTACATTGCCCACTCTCCGATACAACGATTTCACACTATGGGAAATCAGTACTAAGGTGATATTGACATATTTAACATAAACTTGGCAAAATTTGTTGATCTTGTAAAAAATTTATTCCAAAACTATTCCTAAACCTATCTGTTTTTCTGAAAACCTATGAAATCGCTGTATTTTTGTGTTTTTATGACTTGTGTGCTTTTTTATCAAATTTTATTTTTATTATTTCTGTATATGTTAAATAATTTGTCATGAATTATTTGTACTACCAAAATGTAAAAGCCCATTGGGCGTTTAATAAATAAAAAAATTAAAAAAATGTTTGTAAATGGCACTTTGTGCCGTAAATTTTAAATAAATAAATAACAAATTTTGAATAAGACTTTCACAGAAATTGAATTATTAGCACTTATTAACAATATTTCATCATGGGCCAATTGTTCCACAATAGGCACTTGGATAATAATTTTGAATTATTAACTTTGAAATTTGATGAATTATTCATATTCTGTGAAACAACCCATCCTTAACTCATAAATTTTCACACTTCCGCCAAACTTAATAAAACTAGTTTTGTAATCAACCCAACGTAATTAAATTATCTCTTGCACCACACGATCAAGTGAACGCATCGACTGGGAAACAATATTACTCGTCGGAGAAATTTGACGTGCGGGTATTAAACAACACACAGTTTTCTAAGCTTCAGAAGTGTTTGTCGGAAATATTTCCGTACTCATCTCGAACCTTCTGATTATTTAATTCTGGCATGGCAGTGGACAACAACTATAATACTTATAATATAACTTATAATCTATGATTTATGATGAAAATTACTATTCGACGAATTTCAAGTGCCAATTTTTGGTGACGTATTTAATAATATTCAATATTTCATAAACTAACAGAAAAATAATTATATAAATTCATCACAGAAAACCGCACCACGTTTAATTTAAATTTCATCTTGCAAAATCTTTTTTTTTTTACATGAGCTCCACACAGGAGGCCCTGAGGAAAATAATTTCTCTCGGGGCCTATGTCATCTTTGGGGATGCTGTGTGGAGGGTTTTTTTTAGGGAAAGGAAGGTGGGGAGAGTTCTGGGAAGGATTTAAGGGGTGGGTAGGAATCTGGGGTTCAGTGTATCCTGGTCATCCGCCTCCAAGACCTACACAAACCTCACCCCATGAACCCGGGCACCCCTGCTAAATCACCAAACGTAGCGAACACGTAAACGTGTTGGTTATCCAATA
This sequence comes from Limnephilus rhombicus, assembly GCA_929108145.2. Lineage (NCBI taxonomy): Eukaryota > Metazoa > Arthropoda > Insecta > Trichoptera > Limnephilidae > Limnephilus > Limnephilus rhombicus. The sequence continues at coordinate 51,927,937 of OV815281.1, forward strand.
AAGGTTCCCGGGGCGGCGCGCGGCGGTACCCATTCCCGCCTCCCAAACCTTATGTATACATCACCTAAGTGTTAATGTGTAAGATTGTTCATCTCGGTGAACACAAGATATTCAAGGTGTCTAGGGTTAGAGGGACATTTTTTTTAATTCCTACCATTAAGATGAAGCCATGCTAAATAATGCAAAATCGTAAAAAAACATATGTTTTCGTTTTGAAAATGTGATCGCTTAGAAGTATTACAGATGCTTCAATTAAATACTGCGTGTAGAACATATCGTGGCCCTTAAAAAATCGGTCATTTTTTTAACAAGTCTTTTAATAAGACTAGAAAAAAATAAAGTATTAGGTATCTAAAAAACACTTTCAAGTGCAAACTCTCCTACTTATAAACCCTTTTTCGGCTATGGTTTTATTGTTTAAAACGGCAAATCAGTTTCTTTTAATTGCAAAAAAAAATTGTATTTAAGCCTGAACTTCACAAAATAAAATAAAATAAGCATTTTCTCGTTGTTATTTTTGACATCAATCAATACGAATTTGGATTCTTGAAGTGACCCTTATGGCATGGGCACAAGAACCATGCACTGCGCACACCTATTTCGTATCAGTCACGCCCCGGCCGGAGCGGGAAATGGACGTGTGGCTCCGCGTCGCTTAGTTTCGTGAAATCAATTTTAAATTTCAGGTTTATTTCAATAAATAATGCGTTAAAAAGGAATTAATATTTTTACAGGCCTTTACGAAATCAACGTGTAAAAAAAATTCTCAAATACCTTTTCCAACCTTTCCAAAAGTTTTTGTCAGGTATTTTTAAACTCCTCCCATAAAGGGCGTGAATTGGATTGGATCGCCTTAAAGGTAGATATTATTTGGGTTTAAAAAATATTATTGTTTGTCAGGAGAAAACAGTGGAACTTTGAAAACAGTTATTTTTACGGCTTCGGTGATGTAGATTCACCTTCCGAAATTATTACGCCTTACTCCCGGTTACCCTGTATAGAGAATCGCCTTCATTCGGATGGTAAATAGTCAATACAGACATGATTTTTTTACAGCTCAAGCTCATTGATGTAAAAACTTGTTTAGCACGGTTGTGATTTAAAACTCGGTGAGACAGAAGCGAGCGACTCTAAAAATAGACAAACATACATCTATAGAATTTAGCCTGCCAGAGAATGAGACAGCAATAAAACATTTGTTTATTTCATTCGGTACTCGGTTTTTTTATATACGAGCTCCTCACTGGAGGCCCTGAGGAAAATAATTTCCTTCAGGGTCTATGTCATCTTTGGGGATGCTGTGTGAAGGGTTTTTTTTAGGGAAAGGAAGGAGAGGAGAGTTCTGGGAAAGAAAAGGGGTGGGTAGGAGTCTGGGGTTCAGTATTTCCTGGTCATCCGCCTCCAAGACCTAGACAAACCTCACCCCATGAACCCGGGCACCCTTGCTAAATCACCAAACGTAGCGAACCACTTGGGGTGACCTACGGCAGAGGTGTTGGTTATCCAATATAGGTTCCTGGGGCGGCGGTACCCATTATAACCCAAATAATACGATAAATCCACGGTCCCACGTCCCACGCAAGTCTCCTTTAGTCTAATGGTATAAAGCGGCTGACGAACCTTAGCGGCCGGACTTTAGGCGGACCAAGGGTAGAATCCTTCGAAATCTAAAAAAAAAGAACATTTTGTTTGATTATTAAACCAATATCTAATTTTCAAACCACTTCAAAATTAAGAGGTAAAGAAAACACAAAAGAAAGCGACATCTAGCGACTCGAAGAAGAAAACACAAATACTAATAATATGACTTAATGTATAGGAAAAGGTGCACTGGAATTCGACGACTAAAGTATGGAAAAAATCATCCTTCACATTGATGAAAAAAAGTGCTTCGTAGTCTTCTTACTCTTGCCTATTTTAGTTTTCTGAGAGTTTCACTTCTACCGCGTGGAAATCGCACACTTTTTTTTCTTTAGATTTTTTTTCTCTAATGTAGAATTTTTGTACTTATAAAGTAGACTGGCATAAGATGACCCAAAGTCTGAACTCTGCCCCAACGGTACTTAAATCGTACATTACATTTGGTCTTATCTTGAAATATATGACATTTATTCTCGAGGGTGTGCCGTGACTTTTCTTCAGATTCTGCGATTTTCCAAAACAAAATGTTTTGTGTTATAATTTTTTATACTAAAACATTATTTGTAAGGAATAAATTCATATTAAAAGACCTTTTCTTTCAATGTGACTTTTTGAAGTAAAACTTCTTTACGCACGCTCGACTTGGGGGGTAAGCTGGGGAATGCGTTACGAAAAGTGGTGATTGTTATGAAAAGTGGTGATTGTTACGAAAAGTGGTGATTGTTACAAAAAGTGGTGATTGTTACGAAAAGTGGTAATTGTTACGAAAAGTGGTGATTGTTACGAAAAGTGGTGATTGTAACGAAAAATGTCATGCGAATGGTAATCGATGCGAACGGTCGGGCCTTTACGCACGCTTGATTTGGGGAGTGATATGCATATGGATAAGGATAAGGATAAGGATAAGGACAAGGATAAGGATAAGGATAAGGATAAGGATAAGGATAAGGATAAGGATAAGGATAAGGATAAGGATAAGGATAAGGATAAGGATAAGGATAAGGATAAGGATAAGGATAAGGATAAGGATAAGGATAAGGATAAGGATAAGGATAAGGATAAGGATAAGGATAAGGATAAGGATAAGGATAAGGATAAGGATAAGGATAAGGATAAGGATAAGGATAAGGATAAGGATAAGGATAAGGATAAGGATAAGGATAAGGATAAGGATAAGGATAAGGATAAGGATAAGGATAAGGATAAGGATAAGGATAAGGATAAGGATAAGGATAAGGATAAGGATAAGGATAAGGATAAGGATAAGGATAAGGATAAGGATAAGGATAAGGATAAGGATAAGGATAAGGATAAGGATAAGGATAAGGATAAGGATAAGGATAAGGATAAGGATAAGGATAAGGATAAGGATAAGGATAAGGATAAGGATAAGGATAAGGATAAGGATAAGGATAAGGATAAGGATAAGGATAAGGATAAGGATAAGGATAAGGATAAGGATAAGGATAAGGATAAGGATAAGGATAAGGATAAGGATAAGGATAAGGATAAGGATAAGGATAAGGATGGTCACCACAAGGCGTAGGTAACCCCAAGGTCGTAGATCACCCCATGGTCATATTTCAACCCCGTTCGCTACGTTCGGTAACTTAGCAGGGATACCTGGCTTCATTGGGCGAGATTTGTCTTGTAGTTTTACTTAAGTCGTGTGGTCTAAAGCACACTCGTTTTTTTATGGATTTAACGCTTTTATGTTTATGTGTTTATTTACCTTATGACGGGCATTTTCTGATTCTTCTTTCGTATGGTGGGGGGTCAGAGGGGAACCTCTAGGTCTGCGAGCCAGTCTAGGGCCTCAGGCGTTGCCCTGTGGACCTCATCAATCCCGCCGGGGAATGAATGGAGCGGGCATTCACACATCGCCGACTCTTTAAGACCCCATTTATGCATCATGTGAGCACAACGGCTATGGGAGCACCTTATCTTATTGATGGCAGTCCAGAGTTTGCGAAGCAATGAGAACCCAGGCTGTCTCCATTGGGGTCTTGAACGAGATTGGCGTTTTTGACGTTGGCTGATTGCCACTCAAGCTTCCACCTATCTTCTGGGGTGAGAGGTGTTCAAAGGAGTCTTTCTCCTTCCGTCCAGAAGGGTTTTCGAGACTTTAAGCGGCATGCCTGGTGAGAAACGACATCATCGTGCAAGGGTATTTCGCTTTTTTGCAGCGCTTTCTTGTATTCCCTCAGTGTTGCAATCTCTCGCCTGATATTTGGCGGGGTTATATTTGCAAGTACGGGGAGCCAAGGAAGAGGATTGTCTTCAAATTGTACCCGAAATATGGTAAAACCGTTCCTACCATAATTTAAAAATGTAATTAAATGAATATTTGAGAGTTTAATTTGAGGGGTGGAAAGGGTACCTCAGCCGTAGGCCACCCACGTGGTTCTCTACGTTTGGTGACTTGCATCGGGTGCCCGGGTTCATGGGGTGAGGTTTGTTGGGGTCTTGGCGGAGGATACCCCTGCCCACTAACTGTGTGGCGAGCTGGATCGGGAGAGACTGTTTGAGTGAGACCATTTGACCAGCACTACTCTCTCGACCTTGCAACGAGTGGGAAGGATGGCTTCATACGTCCGTCAATCTGGACCTACTGACCCATCCGTTGTATAACTTTTTTTTCCTAGAGCTTCCTCTCCTTCCTTTCCTTAAAAAGATCCTCCACACGGCATTCTCATGAATGACATAGGCACGAAGGAAATTTTTCATTTGTGGAGCTAATGTACGAAAGAAATGTAATTCCACCAGCGATAATTAATTAAAGGTTTCAAAATTAATTAATAGCGTGCTTTTTCAAATGAAACATCAAACGAAACCTTTTCGCTTTGGAAACGAAGTAAATTGGAGGAAAGGTCATGACACGCCTCTGCACTTTCTGATTGATATATTCAGCTCCTTCTGTCCGTCTCCCCGTATGATAAAAAATTATATATTTTTTATAATTAACCCGCGAATACCCGGCGCGGGCGTTGATCCAATGAACCAAAAAAATTGTCTGGCCATGTGTGAGCTTTCCCATGCATCCCCGTTCCCGCCCCGTTCCCCTACCGCGTCCCATTCGCCTTCCGAGTTCCTCTTCCACCTTCCCCACCTTCTCCCTTCCCGTATTCCCATCCCCCTTACTCCTTCCGCTGTCGCTTAACTATATGAAGTATACACATTTTTCAAACAACCACTTATTGCAAAATGTTTATACAAAGTGTATATGTGTCAAATCACTAAAGTTTTATCGCATTCGGATGAACGGTTTAGGAACTCATAAGGGATAACCAAAGTTACATTAATTTTTATATCAAGGGTCCGTGATTTTTGTAATTATTTGTAATTTTACGTTGCTTTTGAAGATAGACAATACGTGCTTTATGAAGGTCAAGATGTTTACAAGAAGGAGCATTACTTTTAAGATTTACTTTGGGAGGCGGGAATGGGTACCGCCGCCACGGGAACCATTTGTTACATAACCAATGCCTCCGCATTAAGGTCACTGCTAAGTTTGATGACTTAAGTAGGGTGGCCGGGTTTATGGAGAGAGGTTTATTTAAGTCTTGGCGGCGGATGACCTGGACCCACTAAACCCAAGATTATTATCCACTCATATCTCTTACCTTCCTAGAACTTCTCATTCCTTTCTTTAAAAAAACCCTCCATGCACATGGCATCCCATAGGCCTTGAGAACTTATTATTTTTCTCAGGGACTCTTGTGTCGGAGCTAATGTAAAGAAAGCTGTAACACCTGTAAAAGATTTTGCACAGGAATCGATGTATTTACCACGAGCCTCTCAAAAATCATAAAACACTTTGAATAAAATATGTATTTTTAACTTAATGAGCAAAATCCTAAATTGTAATTTTTTAATTAAATGAAGACATTAATAGCGAAACTCAATCGAAAATCTGAAAACAAAAAAAAAACTCATAAATAGACACGGTCACATCTAGGACACGATCTGGGATCGTTGTGACGTGGCAAACTTAATTCAATACGCAAACATCTTACAAATTTCTCTACTGAACAAACAAAATGCCAAATTCGTTATAATGCTCGGATTTGTTCTAAATGCGAGATCATTTACTAACGGAATTGAAATACGAAGAACATATGAAGCTCTTGTCCGCAGCATCCTAGAATACAGCTCCATTATTTGGGCCCCCTCTGAACAAAACTTTATCCTAGAAATAGAAAAGTACAAAAAAGGTTTATGCATCACCTGTATATGAGGGACTATACATACTACCCATTCCTGTAACCATCGTTGTTCTTAACAGGAATGCTCGAAATTTATACCTTAGAAGCCCGCCGAAAAATATTTTTGAAGAAACCTTTTTTTAAGCTGATCTTCGGTACTGTACTGAATCCACCTATGTTGAAGGAGATTAACCTATAGGTCCCTAAGGTGGATACTCGTCGGAGATCCCCGGCAGACTTTTTTATGTTCCGAAAGCGAGAACTTCTTTGTTTTAGAATGCGCCATTAAACAGAGCAATTCAACTGCTTAACGATTCTGCATTGAGTATCGACATATTCAATGTTACCTGCAGAGAGTTCAGTAACTATCTTTTGACATACGTCCCAACTTAGTGAAACTTTTTTTTTCTTTTTTAAATTTTGTAATCTTCTCAGTAATAATTTAGTGTATAACTGTTTTATGGAGAACCTGAAAAAATTAATAAGTAAATAAAAATTCTGTAATTCTGATTTCACAAAAAAAAAAAATATATTTTGTTATTCCCTATATAACTGGTAACAGAACAAATCGAACGAGTGACGTATCAGAATAGTTTTGCAAACTGATATAAATTCATGGAAATTATGAAAAACTGATTAGTCACTCGTTTGTTGATTTGTCGTGGAACCGTTTTTCAAAAAGATTCATAAATTTCTTTGAAATTTTATGTCTACCTATGTACAATTTTTTCTGTTAAGTGGAAAAAATGATATCCGTCAAGTGGCTGCCGCCAGTGTTGATACACATTTGGGCCCGTTTTATCGTATTTTCCATAACTTTCCGGAAGATTTCCGGTGATAACTGTTCGCATTCCTGTCGAATATTCTCCTTAAGGGCTGCGATTATCTGAGACTTGTTGGCATAAACCTCCGACTTCAAGTAGCCCCAAAAAAATAAGTCTGGGATGGTTAAATCGGACGATCTTGCTGGCCATGCCACATCGCCAAAACGGAAGTATACGCGACCATGAAATGCATCCTTCACAATATCCATTGTGGCTCGTGCTATGTGTGCGGTTGCACCGTCTTGTTGAAACCACATGTTCACCAAGTACCGTTCATCTAATTCCGGCAGTAAAAAGCCGTTTACCATGACCTTGTAGCGTTCGCCAGTTACAGTGACCGTAATGCCAATGGAGTCCTCAAACAATCACTCCTCCCGCTTGAACGCCGCACCACACAGTGGCTTTGAATGGATGTAATGGCTCTTCGTTCATCACACGTGGATTTTCAGTGCCCCAGAAACGAAAATTTTGCTTATTGACGTAATCGCTTAAATGTAAATGCGCCTTGTCACTCATGATGACTTTCGACACAAAATCGCAAAAAGCGTTAAAGCTAAAATCGACAATTATTCCACGCTCTTGCGGAGTATAGCGGTCCATTGCTTGTTTGTTTGTATTCTGCAGCTGTCTAGTTCGCAAACGTCAAATATGATTGACGTACAACGCCATTTGCAAAAATTATGACATCTTCCGATAGGGTGATTAATTTTGCGCCACCTTGTATATCCTTTCCATTAAACCATGGAAGAAAAAAAAAAAAGATTTTTGAAAATTTCCCGTTAGACTCTGGGAATAAGAATGTGTAGTAAAAGCTCCTTTAAACATATGAATCCAACATCTATCACAAGAAGCTCCAAACTATGGAAATTCCTCTCGCAGGCTACAAGCTGAATCTGTTAGTGAGAGCTGGAAGAGGGGAGGTGGGAAGGGAGTGGGAGGTGGGGGTGAAGGAAGCCCCCACGGAACTGCAAATTTGCTCGATATTTTAATATAAGAGTCGACTTTGTCGGGAACGTGATTCAAGAATTGGACTTTCAAATCCGGGAAATCGTTTAAAGTTCTGCGGCTTACAACTAACACGATTCCTGATATTAGAACTAGTGATAATCGAAAAACGTACATTTTTGTTCGTACGGTTGAAAACAATAAAGATCAGTTTTACATTCAGAAAAATATTTGATTAACTTGTAGGTACCTAGCATTACCCGGCGTTACCTGTGTTTCTACAATTTTCTTATTTGAGAAAGAAAAATTTGAAACAACCAATATGGTGGGCTTTTACGCAAAAATAATAAAAAATATACGGTTTATACAAAATTGAAATATCTCAACAGCATTTTTTTATAATTATTTATTGATAAAATGGAGATGATCAATTAATGTTATTATCGCCAGACCTTGCAGTAAAATAGATTTAATATCAATAATGTCATACCATTGCCACTAATAAATAGCACAAGCCACAAGTATGTAAATGGCACCTTTTTACCGAAATGTTAAAAGAAACATTCTTAAATTCTAGGTCAATAACATAAAAAATATACTTTCTTATTAAATTAGAAGATAGGCGTTCTAAATTGCTGCAACTTATAAACTTACGAATACCCACAGTAACAACACGACAAAATACACTATTCTACTGCAGCATTCATAAACGTAACTACATTGCCCACTCTCCGATACAACGATTTCACACTATGTTCAGGTGATAATGATATTTAATATCAACTTGGCGAGTTTTGTAGATCATGTCATGTTGACCGGTCAGTGGTTGAGTGGGCATCGCGCTTGGGTTCCGCCAGGGCGTCGCGTGTTCGATTCCTCGGCTGGCTAAGTCCTCCATCACAACACAAGCAACATTTTCAGCTTTCTGTGGTGGTAGTAGGAGATTTTCAAAAATTGTTGGGTTATTCTTAACCCGGGAATGTTTGTCTTTCTTTTAAGAAAAAAATGTAAAATGTATTTATTCCAACCTATTCATCTTGTGTTTTTGTTTCTTGTATTTTTATGACTTGTGCGTATTTTTTCTCTGGGCCTTAAATAAATAAATAAAAGAATCCACGGTTGTCAGGTCGCAAAAAATCGAAAGCAGAATCGCTGCACATCATCGGTAAGAATTACTATTCCTTCGACCAAACGTAGATGATTAGTACAGTGGAGCGTCGATTATCCGAACGTCGATCAACCGAACCACCGTTTATCCGAACTACTACGCGCGACTTGTTAATCACTGTATGGCCCTTGCCGCCGCAAGTCGATAAACTGAAAATTGCCACGTGAAAGTAAACTCTCGATTTAAAATGCCTAAACGTAAACGTGTTGTCCTTTCTATGAAAGATAAAAATGAGATGAATAAACGGTTAGAGGAAGGCGAATCCGCAACCAAGTTATCCAATGAATACCAAGTTAATAAGTCTACCATTACGGATATAAAAAATAAAACAAAAGACGAGCATAAGTAACTTTATATCCCAGCTTGATTCTTTTGACGGATCCACGATTTAAGTAAAGACATGGCATTCTTGAGCTTCAAATACAAGGAGAAAAACAATCTGCTGGTTCATCGGCAGCTGATTCATTCAAAATCAGACTAAGGGATACACTGAAGGAAGAAAAATCATGCAGATGAAACCGGGCTCAATTGGAAAGCTTTGCACAAAAAACTCCTGCTTCACGTCGTGAATTAGCAGCACCTCGTCCTAAAATAAGCAAGGATCGTATCACTGATATGCTATTGCCACTGGCAGCCACCGATTGCCTATGCTTGTAATTGGTAAAAGCAAGATTGTTTCAAACACTTCAATATTTCTGCGATTCCTCTCGTTTACACTTCTCAAAAGTCAAAAGAGTGCTCGGGTGGATAGTACAATTGAAGATTTTTTAAGCGTTAATTTTGCACTTTTTCTGTTTAATTCCTATTTGTCATTACAGGAATAAATGTAAAAATGGTTTTCATTCACCTGTACGTAAATATGTATTTTTTTTACATGAGCTCCACACAGGAGGCGCTGAGGAAAATAATTTTCCTCAGGGCCTATGTCATCTTTGGGGATGCTGTGTGGAGGGTTTTTTTAGGAAAAGGAAGGAGAGGAGAGTTCTGGGAAGGAAAAGGGTTTAAGGGGTGGGTAGAAATCTGGGGTTCAGTGTGTCTTGGTCATCCGCCTCCAAGACCTAGACAAACCTCACCCCATGAACCCGGGCACCCCTGCTAAATCACCAAACGTAGCGAACCACTTGGGGTGACCTATGGCAGAGGTATTGGTTATCCAATAAAGGTTCCCGGGGCGGCGGTACCCATTCCCGCCTCCCAAATTGAAATGGTATGATGTATGGCTCGATTATCCGAAAATACCGGTTATCCGAACACCCACGTCCCCCAATTAGTTCGGATGATCGACGCTCTACTGTATGTGTTTTTTTAACTTTTTTCCGTGCTTAGTAACAAAAAAAAACACTTTGAACCTTTTGAACTAAAAATACGCTAAATTCGTTTTACCTGCACCAAATCATAGCGGGTCGTTGTCATTCTTCACAAAGATGGCGCCCGTTTCTCTTTTACGAGCGTCCTAACAAGACAGATCCGTATAAAAGTTGTGTTTAACAGCGATAAAGGCTGCCGAGAAACAATGGAAGCCGGACTCCGGACCTGCAATAAAAAGGATGGAAGACGTACTGGAGATTTTATTATATTTAATTTTATGTCCACTTGGGCTTTTACATAGAATATAAGAACAGAATTATACCTAGCGAATCCGAAAATTATTCAATAAATTTTTAACACATGTAATGTAAAACCGAAAACAGATGGGTTTAGTTCATGGGGTCTAGGTCTTAAGGGGTAATTTACCAAAACCGAAATAATATTTCGGGGTGGGGAAGTATGAAGTATGCTCGAACGGGGAACCGCTGCGCGCTACCGACGAAGTCAGAGCAGCGAAGAATCTAGACTAGATGGTACACTTGAGTAAGATTTGAACATGAAACGTTAAATATTGGGCATCTTTCAAATTATGTTTATTAAATTGAATGCGCATGTTTTAGGTAAATTTAGATAGAAACATTACCTATTGGAGGAGGAGCTCATGATTTTATGACTCTTTATCAGATTTTGATCAAACTTGTTTGATAAATTATTCGATACAACCAACTACACTGCTGGACGGTAGGCATTAGTTCTTCATTGACAGATGTCAAAACAATACGGTATTCAATTTCGCATTATTTTCGTAATATGTGATCATAATTATATCTGAATATATTGGAAAGATAAATAAAATATCGGTCATTTTCAATATTTATTATTATTGTTTACAAAAAGTTATATATATAAAAATTATATATTTATATAAAAGTTATATTTTGATAGTGTCCCGCACTCGTGGCTAATCAAAATATATAAAGTTAAACCAATTATAATTAGATTTTTGAAAAATATTATGTCCTTTTGGAATACAGATTTACTAGTAAATTTAAAAGGTAAGAAAATAGTAGTACCGGGCATTTCAATAAAAAGAGGGATTTTTCAAGGAGACTCATTGAGTCCTCTTTGATTTTGCTTAGCATTGAATCCTCTGTCTAAAATGTTAATTAAAAGCAAGTTTGGAATAAAAATTAACGGTAATACAAGAGAGATTAGTATAGTTTCACATCTATTATATATGGATGATATAAAATTATTTTCAAATTCTGAATCAAATTTAGAGAAAATGATTAAGGTAGTTAAAATTTTTCAGATGATATTAAAATGACTTTTGGTTTAGATAAATGTAAAACGATCCATATAGAGAAAGGCAAAATTGTAGATGGAGACGAGGGTATATTTAGAAATTTCAAAATTAAAAGTATGAAAGGGGGTGATGTTTATAAATATTTAGGATACCCGCAATCGAATAGATTAGATCACACTAGTATTAAAAATGATATTAGGATTAAATTTCAAACTAGGATCAGAAAATTTTTAAAATGCAATCTATCTGCTAAAAATTTTGTAAAAGCAATAAATAATTGGGCAATACCTCTACTAACGTACTCATTTAGCATAATTAAATGGTCCAATAAGATTTAGATAGTTTAGAACGATTAATTAGAACAACGTTAACAAATTTTAATTGCCATCATCCAAATTCAGCTATAGAACGAATTAATTTACCTAGAAATTTAGGAGGTAGAGGTGTAATCAAAATAACATCTTTGAAACACAATCAGGTAGAAATGCTTAGAAATTTTTTCCATAGGAAAGCCAATAGCTCAGAAATGCACAAAATAATTTGCAAGGCAGAAACATTACACATTGCACCTTTAAACATAATACACCTAAACATTACACCTTTATATTACACCTTTAAATTTATATGACGAGAATGCCAAAATTCTTATAAATACTAACCAGGAATTATTAGATTCCTGGTCAAATAAAATTATTCATGCAAAACACTTCAATTATCTCAACCAAACGTATGTTGACAAACTTTCGTCAAACAAATGGTTGAGTATTGGAGAGTTGAGCGCAGAAATAGAAGGATTTATGCTTGCCATTCAAGATAGAGTCATTAATACAAAAATTATAGGAAGCATATAATCAAAGATATAAATCAAATTGATGATTTATGTAGAAAATGTTTGGCTTTTCCAGAAACTATAGAACATATTATATCGGGATGTTCTATATCAGCGTCGTCCGAGTATACATTTAGGCACAATCAGGTTTAGGCAAAATAATCCACCAAAGTTTGGTAATTAAACATAACTTGATTGACTTCCGTAATACTTGACCGTACGATTGACTACCATTTTATGAATATGAACCAAATTCATTTTAGAAAATGAATTTTATAAAATATATTATGATAAAACTATACTAACAGACAGAACAATTAGTCATAATAGACCTGATATAGTTTTACATGACAAAATTTAAAAAAAAATAACTTATATCATTGATGTAGCTATTCCAAATTCCTGTAATATTAAAAAAAAACAGTTTCTGAAAAATTAGAAAATACATAGATTTAGGAAATGAGATTAAAAGAATTTGGCACTCTCAGACTATAAAAATATTACCATTTGTTATTTCGGCTACTGGCATTATACCTAGGTCTCTGAAAATATTCTTATTATATTCCATAGTTCTCATTAAAAACTTGCGGCAGGAATGTGAACTAACATTTTTCAATATGAAATAGCACAATTTGTTGGTTATTCACATTTGGTAGTTTTAATTGTTCTTAAAACGATTACAGAGAAAGAAGTTTCTTTAGTAATAAACTCGCTCAAAAACTCTTCATCAACCGGCATTGATGAAATATCTAACAATGTTCTTAAAAAAATTGCCCTTGGTATACTTCAACCATTAACGCATCTACTTAATATTAGCATCCGCCAAGGGCTATTTTCCACCATTCTAAAACAAGGTCTCATTATCTATTTTTAAAACTGGCTCCAAACTTGATATTAGTAATTATCGTCCTATTACGTTGCTAAATTCCCTCTCAAAAGTATTCGAAAAGATCGTCAATAATAGTCTCATGGAATATCTGGAAACCAATAACTTAATATCGCCGCGGCAATTTGGATTCAGAAAACATAAAAGCACCAATGATGCTATAGCCACGGTCACTGACCATATTTCTGGCCACCTGGATAAGGGCTTGAAATGTCTATCGGTATTTCTCGACCTATGTAAAGCATTTGATACAATCTCACACAGCAAACTAAAACGCAAAATGTTTAATATAGGTATTAGGAACAAAGAATTAGGCCTCCTCTCCAGCTTTTTATCTGACAGATCCCAATGCGTTAAACTCAATACCACAAAGAGCCAGAATTTGCCCATTAGTTACGGGGTCCCTCAAGGCAGTGTTATAGGTCCAACGCTCTTCCTAATATATATTAACGAGTTATGCAACCTAGATATCGATGCCACTATTGTCAGTTTCGCCGATGACACTGTCCTACTCTTCCAAGCAAAAGATTGGCTTACCGCATATTCCAAAGCGGAGGAAGGAATTCAACAGGTAAAATATTGGCTTGACTCGAACATATTAACTCTAAATGTACAGAAAACCAAATATATACTGTCTAGTCTCACCAATATCCCAAAGTCAAACCCAACCCCGCCATTAAAAATACACAAATGTAAAAATTCATCTCTAAACCGAAACTGTGACTGCCCATGCCTAGAGCAAGTAAACATTATCAAATATTTAGGAGTAACCTTCGATACACACCTGAATTGGAAGCAACATATACATAATACTACAAACAAAATCCGAAAATCTATATACTTTTTCAAACAAACACGCAATTTCCTTAACCTAAAACTTTTAAAAACAGTATATTACTCATTGTGCCAATCTCACATCGAATACGGAATTCTAGCCTGGGGTAATGCATATTCCAATGCCCTTGATCCCATCATGAAAGCACAAAAACTAATCATAAAAATATTTCTTAAAATGCCGCTTACTACCAGCACTGATACTATCTTCAGCAAACAGTTCTGGTCATTTGTTAAATCAAAGAAATCCTCTTCCGATTTACCAAAGCAAATGTATCTTGGAGATATTTCCTGCAATGGTGGACAATCCATATGCGACCATTTTAGTGATTATTTTAGATCAGTTTTTGTAGAAAATTCCAACCCTCGCCTCAATCTTATAAACTGTGAGAATGATGACGACAACTCTAATCTACATATACACAATATTAACTTCAATCAATCATGTGTACTTAATTATTTAAAAAAACTTGATCCGAATAAAAGTGCGGGATCTGATTTAATTCCATCCATATTTTATGTAAAATGCCGGGACCATTTGGCTTATCCTCTCTCCTTGCTATTCAAAATGTCATTTGAAGAAGGCAACTTCCCCAACGTCTGGAAACAAGCACTCATCACACCAATCCACAAAAGCGGGGACAAAAATAACATTACCAACTATAGGCCGATCTCCAAACTCCCAATTGTCAGCAAAATCATGGAAAACATAGTTCTTGATCAACTTTTTCCGGCGGTACAAACAATCATATCTAAAAATCAACACGGCTTTTTCAGAAAACGGTCGGTCGAGACAAACCTTCTGGAATACACAGATTTTATTTTAAATTCTATGGGTGGTAAAAATCAAGTAGACTCTATCTATACGGATTTTTCAAAAGCCTTTGATAAAATTAACATTGACCTGCTTCTGAAGAAACTGTTAAAAATCGGTATCAATGGTGACCTTCTCAGATGGATCAAATCATATGTAACAAACAGAAGTCAAGCAGTTAGAGCTAAGGGTTTCTCCTCGCGTTTTTACAGTATACCTTCAGGAATCCCGCAAGGATCACATCTCGGACCTCTCTTGTTTATTTTATATATCAATGATATAGGTAAATGCTTTAAAAATTCCAAATTCCAAATTTTTGCTGATGACACTAAGATTTACAAAAAAATCACTAATATTAATGACAGCCTAGAATTGCAAGATGATATCAGTAGGCTTGGAATATATTGTGCTAACAATCAACTGTTCCTTAATCTGGAAAAATGTAACACAATATCATTCACCAAAAGCATAAACCCCCTAATATTCCCGTACAAAATCAATGACGTAGAGATAAAAAGATGTTGTGAAGTGAGGGACTTAGGAATAATAATGGACTCCGGAATGTCTTTCCGAACACATATAAATTCCATCTGTGACAGGGCGTACAAACTTCTAGGATTCATCATAAGAGTGACCAAACCATTTAGGTCACCACACGTAATCAAAATACTGTACGTCTCTTTTGTTCGCTCAATATTAGAATTCGGATCAGTCATATGGAATCCCCAATACAAAGTAAATATTGAAAGGTTAGAAAGAATTCAAAAAAAGATATTGAAACACCTAGACTTTAAATCCTTTCGAACTTCAGAAAACCTAAAAGACTCATTAACATTCCATAATTTATCAACTTTAGAAGATAGAAGAAATATATCCGACCAAAAATTTTTATTCAAAATCATTAACAACGTTGTTGACAACAACTATCTTCTAGAACACATTAATTTCCACTGTCCAATAAGAAACACAAGATCAAAACAATTATTCCACATCCCACACTCAAAAACAAATTACACACAACATTCATTTCTCCGAAGGACGTGCACAAAATACAATGATATCTTTTACGACGCTGATATTTTCCATTTGTCCTCAGGCCAATTTATTAAATCCATAATAGAAAAAATTAAAACAAATTGTTAATTACGAACTCTCCACCCCTGCTGCATGTTATTTTTTTCATTCTCATTATGTTGGTTTTCCTTCTTTTTATTATAAAAATAATATTTGGATGATTTATATATCCCATATGCTTTAATTTGGTGTGTGTGTTTTTTTCTTTCATTTCTGTTGTATATATATATATTTTTCTTTTTTTTCTACCACTTTATGTTTTCTTCAATGTTTTAATCCATGTTTTTTATATATATATATTATAAATTGTAGCGGAAACTTCGCTGGTTAATGCAATCATGTAATATGTTACTTTCTTATTAAAATATGTATAACTGTTTGTTTCCCAAATAAACTAAAATAAAAATAAATAAAAATCTTCAATTCCTTCAATGTTATGGACATAAAACAGCTCTACTCAAGATCCATATTACTTAATTTATACAAAAACAACAAAACACCATACAAAGCTACACAAACAATACACAATACCCGAGCCAAAAACAACGAACTTCTCCAAACTCCTTTTTTCAAAACCACCTTCGGGCAAAGACACTCTAAATACATAGCTTGCAAACTATACAATACACTACCAACTACGATCAGACAAAGTGACTCCTTTACAAAATTCAAACAAGATATTAAAAAATGGATTATAAGTATTGGACGCCACACTATCACACATATCTGTAAAATAAATCACACATAGACAGAAATAACTATTCACATACAACCTAACCCATATAAAACAAACGAAAATAATGGAATCCTGTCAAATTTAACCTATAAATAGACTAGGCAGAATTTATTTCATTACTCCATCTCCAACATTTATAAAATAACTCTCTTTAAAAGATTTACCACCCTTCCAATCACCCTTCTGTTCTAATTCTATTCATAATATGTATTTTACCTGAAATATCCTTGTAACTACTACATTCATTTATGTACGCCTGTCTCGACACAAGTGTACCCTAGTGAGACAGACATACAAATAAAACCATTGTAAATATATTTTATTATAGATAAATAATAAAAAAAATAAAAAAAATTATTGCTAAAAGGTTTGTTAGATTCGTACTGGGAGATATATATGGTGAGGAACGTTTCGTGTTATTATGAAACTTTTTCCCTACTATTCTCAATTATTATCTTTTGTTCACTAAAAAATACTAATAATATGTCTGCAAAGTGAACAATACTATATATATCTTTATCTTTACCTAATTTATGTAAAAGCACAGTAGGACGTAAATAAATAAAACTAGGAATACGAAAATACGGGTAAAGGGGCACTCTAAACCATTCTATACCGCTGGTTGCAAACAGGCGGCCGCGAAATGAAAGTTCTAGTAAAAAAGTCAACTTGGTTCTGAAATAAAACACAATAACATAACGACTAACCTTTAGTGTGACCCCTTTTCTTATGTGCCTACACATTTACGTATTTATTTTTTGTAAAATTTGACGTGCTTTCACTCTGAAATCATCTCGCATAATGACTGGAAATAACTCGTGTCTTGGTTTATATAATGGCGTGAGACAAAATAACAATATCGTGATATTGAAAAACTGTTTTTATTTATTTAAGCATTGTTTTAATGCTTTTTAAAATAATTTTATTATTCAGTCGTTTAGACAACATTGATGTGGTGATAATGTATATTTTTTATAATTCTCCTGTATTTAGAATTAAAAGATATAATCGAACTTTAAGCTATTTTTAGAGGTTTTGTAAATATTTTTTCACGCAATTGTTTTAAACATTTTAACACGTTTTTTTAACGCACCATTTAGAAGAATAGTTTATTTTTTCAAAACATAATATTTTTTCTAATAAACAATATAGAAATGTTCTTAAAACTGCATCAAAAATCCCTAAATATGCTGCGCTTACGGTAATATACCCTTAAGCGATGGGTGCGTATTGCGTATGCCCACTCACTGCATGGTGGGTCCGATCGGGAGAGCCTGGTTGAGGAAGACGGTCGCTCTTGGACCCACTGACCCCTTAGATCCTACCCACCCGTCGCCCGTCGTACATTTTTCCTTTCCAGAACTTAATTTCCTCCTTTTATTTAAAAGATCATCCACACAGCATCCCCAAGATGACATAGGCTCTGAGGGAAAATATTTTTCTCTGGACCCCGTATATATATATATTTTATTTTTTTTTTACATTTACACAATATAACATTTTACAGCTTATATATTTTATACACACTCCTAATAAAGCAAATGCTTGTGTTTAGGAGAGGACAACTTGCTAATAACTTAAGAATTATTTTTAAAAATCCTTATCACTAACTTCAGAATTTAACTTATGAAGAGATTTAGTCTTAACATATATTTTTTTAAATTATAAGGGTAATTAAACAAGAAATGTATCTAGGATGTACATAAAATATTACGAATAACAAACAGTCAAAAATAAATCTAGAGTAAGTTAAAATTGTATGGTGGAACTACTAAAATAAGATTTTTTTATATCTCTCGTAATTTTTTCTGTTCGCATATCGGCGGGTAATTGATTAAATAATTTTATTCCTTTATATACATAGTGATTCTGTGCTGTTGTGGTTCGTACGGTTGGTACAGTTAATCCACCAATAGAAGTATTGCTTATGCTAATATTTAGCTATAAAAGAAGAAGCTATATATGTGAAGCTATTGTCAGAAAACAACTCAAAAATATAAAACATGTAATATAAAATAAAATAGAAATTAAAATATTCTAAACACAAATCAATAAAATAAGATTATCTACTCTACTATAATTTGTATTATTCAGCAAAGTGCTGGTATAGATTATGCGTCTCCTATGTGAATTAATAGCACCTACCCCTAAATTTGTTGCCCAGATCTTGCATCCCATTGGGTAATGAGTGTGTCTGAAGTAAAAAAATGTTAAGGACTGTACGCTCAGAGCTACCCCATACGAGGTTTAATAACAACATTGAAATGTGTCGATGAAAATTACGAAGTAACGCTAACAATACATACAGACAACAAACATGAAGATAAGTAAATTAACAAATAGGAAAATGCGATCTACAAACTTCTTTAGATAGATGGTATATTATTTTTATTAAAATGTAAACACATTATCTGATTAGACGGTACAATTTACAAAAACATAATTTAGCATAAAATAACAAATAAAGCAGTTAAATGCTTGGTTTCATCGTAAGAAATACAAAAGAATTCGCAAAAACTGTAATTTTATCAAACAACTATACTTTGCGTATGTAAGAAGCCATCTAGAGTTTGCGTCAACTGTGTGGTCTCCATTTTATGCAGTACATATAAACAAAATTGAATAGATTCAGAAAAAATCATAAAATACCTTTCTTACCTTTGCAACAAAAATTTCCATTATTGATACATTGAGTGTACGTAGACAATTCTCAGATGCGATGTTGCTATATAAAATCGTAAATTACATAACTGACTGCCCTGAATTATTGAACAGAATATATTTTTAAAGTACCTACACGGCACACACGTTCGTGTAATATTTTTAAAGAAAAACACTGTATAACAAGTTCAAACCACAATATTATAAATAGCTTGCCTTATAAGAATGTATTCAACATATAATAACATTCTCTCTGATAAAAATATCTTCAATTGTGACCAAAATAAATATCCGAGTATACATTTAGGCACAATCAGGTTTTAAAAATAATCCACCAAAGTTTGGTAATTAAACATAACTTGATTGACTGCCGTAATATAGTACCATATTATGAATATGAACCAAATTCATTTTTAGAAAATGAATTTTATAAAATATATTATGATAAAACTATACTAACAGACAGAACAATTAGTCATAATAGACCTGGATACCTAGCATGGTCGATCGACATAGGTTTTATCGAAAATGTCGGTAACTTGTCATCACTCCAGAGCACGACTGTAAGCCGCTAACGAAAAAATAAAAGTTCATGTCAAATAAATTAGGAACCCTTAGTCGTTGTGAACTGTTGTTTGTTCGTTAGCGGTCTGCAGTCGTGCTCGGGAACGATGACAAGTTACCGACATTTTCGATAAAACCTATATCGATCGACCATGCTAGGTACCCTGATATAGTTTTACATGACAAAATTAAAAAAATAACTTATATCATTGATGTAGCTATTCCAAATTCCTGTAATATTCAAAAAAACTGTTTCTGAAAAAATTAGAAAATACACAGATTTAGGAAATGAGATTCAAAGAATTTGGCATTCTCGGGCTATAAAAATATTACCATTTGTTATTTCGGCTACTGGCATTATACCTAGGTCTCTGATTCAAAATTTAGGCGTATTAGATTTGTCAAAGAATTTATATACAAAAATGCAAAAAACGGTAATTTTAAATACATGTAGGATTACAAAAGATTTTTTAAATATTCATATTGAGGGATCAGTAGGATTTATAGGTTCAATTAGGAATTCCACAGAGCCGAACCCTCTGATATGAAAATATCTGGAGTCGGTGAATTATTTTCCCATCTGGTCTCTGGTAGGTTGATATGTTGTTCTTGTATTATTTTGTAATTATAATACTTATATAGTGCAATTGCATAGCGTGGATTGACCAGATGATCATTTGGGAAGTGTGTGAAAGGGTTTAGTTTTTCCTGTGGGGAAAATTAAACCCGGACATTTAAATCTGGTGCGTTAAAGTTCTATCAAAAGTGTATTAAATGAGTACAAAAGTGCATAAATGTAATGTATATTATGTAATGATATATATTATGTACCACCTTCCTCCTGTTATAATAATGTAAAATCTTTTAGTTGTTGTAAGATTTCTGTTTAATTTCTAGATACACAATGTATATGATCGACTGGAATAGAGCAAACGAACAAGCAAATAATAGCATGAACACCTTAAAACATTGGTTTGACACAAATCTTCTCTCATTGAATACTAACAAAACATACTACATACACTTCTCAATCAACAAACTAAAAACAATCCCCAACACTAAAATAATTATCCACAATAACAAATGTAATAAAATAACATGTATCCAAGGCGGTTCAACATTGAAATCAGTATCAGAAATCAAATATCTCGGAGTGATAATAGAACAACATAATATTAAGTGGAAGAGCCATATCTGCGAATTGGTTAAGCGTATCAGAAAATGTATATATATATATATTCATAAGATTAAAAAATATTTTAAAACTCAACAATCTAAAAAGAGTATACTGTGCACTAATCCAGTCATCAATTCAATATGGAATTATTGGATGGGGGGGGGTCATACAACAATATTCTAACTCCGATCAAAGTGATCCAGAAGCTAATCATTAAAGTAATCCTAAAGAAACCCTCCACTTATCCAACAGAAACGCTTTTCGCCGATTTCACGGTGCCTCGAGTAGAGAATATCTTCAAGAAAAATGCAATTATCCAAATTTACAAAGATAATACCATCAAAAAATTTGAAACCCATCAATCAAAAAGATATGAAGACAACTTCAAAATACCAAAATTTAATACCAAACTAATGCAAAACAATTATATCTATTTAGGGATAAAGTTTTTCAACAACCTTCCGATTGAAATAAAAAAAACCAAAGACATCAATAAACTGAAACTCAAACTGAAGCTTACACTTCATCGCGAATAATTAACTTAATAATTACCTGTTTTTCTCTTTCTTTCTATGTATTATCAATCTATATTCATCTCTATTTAATTTAGATTTTTCGAATTTCACTTAAGTGCATGATATTTTAGTATGTAACCGTATCCCATGTATGTACACCTACACTTATAGATAATCCAGAAGTTTCAATTGTTCCCATTATATACTTACCTATTGCATAATGTTATTCTATTTCTGTTATAATTAGTGTAACTCGCTCATCAAGCACAAGAACTAGTTTCTTCTTTGGTGAGATTGCAATTTTAAATAATTTGTGTACCGATATGTAATTTATATAAAACCACTGTACTATATATCTATATTAAATAAAAAATAAAAATAAAAAAATGGTAAAATGAATAAATCCATAATTGGTTTCTCAGTTAGGTAAATTATACATGTATAAATTAATCAAATTTTGTGTGAACAACGTGTTACCAAAATACTTCTCAAATAAAATTGTATACAACAAGGACATTGGCCGATATAACACAAGGACGTGGTGCAAGAAAATTAGGCTACAAAAAAGGACAAAGCGAATAAGAATAGTTTACTGTACAAGGGAATGAAGTTATACAACACACTACCAGAAACTTTAAAGTCCACACCAATTGGATACAAGATGTATTGTAGGCAGTGGCGTAGCTAGCATGGGTGGCACCCGGGGCGGAAAACGCGGTGTCACCCCCCCCCCCCCCCCCCCATTAAATTTTTTTTGTGAAATTCAAAACAAATATTTTGAATTCCTAAAATATAAAAAAAAAACATTTCTAGTTAGTCAAATATGTAAAAAAAAATGCTGTCCTCAAAATTAAAACACTTTTAAAAACACTAAGAGAATAACAGTATTTTCAACAATCGATAGGTGATAATTTCCTTCGCGAGTTCCCTTCAATCACAATGTACGAAAGAAATGAGAATGACACAGGGAAAAAGCGAGGAATATTTCACGGGAATCCCCAATAAATCAAAAGTAAGAGCTAGGAGCGAAAATAAAATAACAGAATTTTTGGGGAATGCTGACCGACCGAGCCATATAGCTACAAATAACAGAGTTCCGTGTGGAGTCTTCAATTCTAATATGCTGCAAAAATCTGAAGAAAATCATTTGCTGTCATGAAAACATAATAACCAATACTTAGGTTAAAACCAGTTTTGTGTTCAGAGTGTAAAGATAAAATTTCAATCGTGAAATAGTAAAGAGGGCGTTTAAGTATAACGTAACGCAATTTTTGAAAATTTTTGACCCTCTCTCCCCCCATGCAACGCGCCGTAACATTTTCCTGCACCTCCCTCCCCCTAAACGTTACGTAACACCCAAGTTACTATTTTTACCGAAAAGTCTCAATTAAATTGCGCAAAATACTGTAGTGTCGCTTAAATACCTTTTTCTTGTTTTAATCGCGTTTGCGGTAAAAATAAAACAAGAGATTTCAAACTTGCAATAGGTTCATGCGTATATTGTTTATTTTATTGTTTTAAATTGTAATTCATAAACAAATTGGGAAAATATTATTATTTTTATCGGCCTTTCATTCCTTCCGGATCTCCACAATTTAATACTGTCTTACCTTTAATACACCTACATGGTTTTACAACACATATTTCGTTTTGCATTAGCTACACTAAGGAGGCCCTGAAGAAAGTAATTTTATAAAGGTTTCCATATGGCGCAACACTTTACTCCACCATGATTCATGAGCTTACTCAGAGTGGAGTTAAACCTTTTTCATGATCTGAACGCAGTTATACAAGTCCTCAAAACGAAGATTTAAAAGTCCACAGTATTATTCACAGAAGAGAAAAACCTTTTTCATGTCCTGATTGTTAATATTCGTGTTCTCAAAAGGGATACGTAAGAAGTCAGTTGCTGACTCAGTGTGGAGAAAAACCTTTTTCATGTTTCAACTGCAACTATTCATGTACTATGAAGAGAAATCTAAAAATCACACGTTTACCGACCCTGGAAAAAAACCTATTTCTTGTCCTGACTGCAACTATTCTCATTCTCGAAAAAAATAACTAAAACGGCAATTGCTAACTCACAGTGATGAAAAACCTTTTTCTTTTCCCGACTGTAACTATTCATGCGCTACAAAACGGTATTTAAAAATTCACTACAAACACTACAATTCACTTTCAGCACTATTAAACACGCTAAGACAATAATAACTTCTTCACTAATTCACGTCAGTCCATAGATAACAATTCACTTCACGAGTCTACGTTAATCACAATATACGAACGAAATTAGAATGACACAAGGAATATTTACACAAGGGAAATCCCCGACTGAGCTAGTAACAAAAAAAACATTTTTCGGGAATCCCTGACCAACCAAGCCATAGAGCAAAATAACAGTCAGTGTTAACGTGTAAAATATTTTTTACGGCAATTTTGCACTTTCGTAAGTTTTTTCTCCACGTTCGAGTGTCACCCCCTCCTCGGGTGGCACCCGGGCGGTCTGCCCCCCCCCCTCCACCCTCCCTCCCCCCCCCCCCCCCCGCCCCCTCCTCGCTACGCTACTGATTGTAGGAGCTCCATAAAACTTGAAAAAATATAGTGAATATGAAATATTATAATTAATTAGAAATTTGTAAACTTAAATGTACAAATTACTAAAATAGAAAATTATTTTTATAAATTGTAGAACCGGTGATTTCCCTAAAATAAATAAATAAGTTATTACTAAAATATAATCAGCGGGTGAACGACGAAACTTTGGCGTCATCACACCAAGAGTTAATAAGTTCATTATTATTTTTCTTTAAGCAGCTACTTATTGTGTTAGGCCTAAGTTAATTGCAAAAATAAATAATTAACTGTGGTAAATTTGTATGAGCCAAGTTTTCGTCCAAATTTGCCCAAAACTAGAGTTGAAAAACGTTGAATATACAGCACGACTAAATAAGGCCTCGGCGATTAATAATTCCTTTAGTTAGGAAACCTCGAGTTGGGTATAAAGCAGAAAGTTAAAGTGACCACAGATGACCACTTTGCCAGCATTACTAGCCAGCGCGGGTAGGATGGGTCGGGGTGGGTCGAGGTGGGTCAGGATGGGTCGGGGCGGGTTCGGGCAGTGGGGTAGGTTGGCTCGTTGAGACGAAACCGACCGAGCGGGGCAAAAATATCACGCCTTTATGAGGCGGGAACACCTAGTGACAACCTTAACCGACTGGCTCCAACGCTGAAAAATCAATTTAGTTTCACATTATCATTTGAGAAAAGCTGATGTTATCAAAAGAATCAACTATTTTGTATTTACACAGGTATGTAGTATAACCTTTTTATAAACAGAAAGTGTGATCTACATGTACCGAAAACGCACTGATATTACCAACTTTTAAAAGAATTAAAAACTGGTGAAAAATATTATTGGCATATTTATAAATAAAATATTATATAACCAATACATATATTCACGTAGGTCAACAAGAGAAGTTAGAAAAATATGTTATTAAAACTATCCAACGTGGACATTTTCAATTCTGAACTTTCCAAATATAAGGGGTACATAAAAGAGTATTTCTCTGATGTTTCATGAATATGTTATGTGTCCATGTTTCTATCGTTTATACTTTAATTCTGTTATGATTTTATTTATATGTACAACCTGGCTTCTTATGGTTACCAATGTATTGATATTTTTGTGTAAATTTTAGTTTTATATACAAGCTGTTTAATCAGAGGTAAAGTCACAAGGAGGAAAATCATAATTGGTTTTATTTTGGCTACACAAACATGTACAAACTGGAAAAATGTAAACTGTTGATTTCCCAAAAATAAATAAATAAAACTATAAAAATCCGAAAACTTCGGTATCTTGGACATGTGATGAGACATCCAGAGAAGTACGAGATCTTGCATCTCATAATGCAGGGAAAGATTGCCGGAAGACGGGCCCTGGAAGAAGGAGAACCTTGTGGCTAAAAACCTGAGACAGTGGTTTGGCCAGTCTACTGTAGAGATGTTCCAGGCCGCAGTAAGCAAAGTCCGCATAGCCAACGTGACAGCCACGTGATAGTCACGTGATAGCCACGTGATAGCCACGTGATAGCCACGTGATAGCCACGTGAACGGACAGGGCACAAGAAGAAGAAGAAAAAGGTCAACAAACGCCTATTCTGAATATATGAGTTTTATTACATATTTTAAATGTTGATTTAATAAATCGTTACAAAAATGAATAAAACACTATCCCGTCAATGACTGCATCAGATATGTGAAACAATTTGACAACATCTGTATGTCCTTCTTCCTTCCTACAACATGGGTCTCTTCAAGACCAATGTTCATTCCTTCCTCTCCTGAAAAAGACCCTCCACAAACCATCTTAGATGACTGGAGTTAATGTTAAAAAAAAAATTTAAAAAACCTATCGTCAATCCGCGAGTCCTCGCGGGTTTCAAATTCTGGTACCTGACGTATGAAAAATTTTATGTTTAGATATCTGAAATAGATTCATTGATTTTAAATGTATATCAAAATGAATTACTGTCTTTGAAAGCAGATAAAATACTCTTTCAGATTTTATTATTACAAACAGATATACGCAATTAAAAATATCTGATTTTAAAAATGGAGGAATTCTTTTATTGGTGTTTGTTCGTTTCTAGGTTATTTTTTCTTGTAAACTATCTAAATACCACTTTGTTCAAAACAAAAAACAACATTAAAACATATTTGATTGCATAAACATATTATAGATGTTGCAGTCAATTTACTTTTTAGTTTCATATGAGTATAAAGATAATTAATAAAAAAAATCACTAACATTCACTAAAAAAAGGTTTTCAATTTTTTTGTAATGCCTATATCACAATTATTTGAAGTGTATGGTAAGTTTATGGACGTTAATATAAAGCGTGTTGTTAGATCTGTC
Organism: Limnephilus rhombicus; assembly: GCA_929108145.2. NCBI lineage: Eukaryota > Metazoa > Arthropoda > Insecta > Trichoptera > Limnephilidae > Limnephilus > Limnephilus rhombicus. The sequence continues at coordinate 51,954,345 of OV815281.1, forward strand.
TAACACTGTTTAAATCATATATCTCATGGTAATACGAAAGGAAATAGAACAGTCTTGCTGTTTTTCATATTTTCGTTAAGATTATTAGTGTTATCTTCTTCTTCATATTACATTCATATTACATTGATGGGAACCTTCAAAAGTTATTAAAAAAGGGTTGTTCTAAAAAAATTATATAATTCTTGAAAAAATTACGAGAATTCATATTTTTAACAATTATTATAAGCAATAATTATCAGCCTGAAACACTCATCTACATTGAAAAAATCTTCCGAGAAAAGATACATGACGTTTCTCGGAAGATTTTTTCAATGTATTTTTTCAATGATTTTTCAATGAGTGTTTCAGGCTGATAATTATTGCTTATAATAATTGTTACCCTTTGTGCTATGCATAAAAATCTTGTCTTAAACGTTAGTTTATCAATTAAAAATAATAATTCAAATTTTTAATTAATTCTAATCAATTGCTTTGAACACTATGGAAGATCTACAGCCTCTCGTTTCTGGGATGAACGAAGTGTACGAGTATATGAAGAATGAGTTAATGATGAATATAAATAAGTATAAAGTCATGGTGTTTGAAAGAGAGAGTACGAAAGCAGTGTGCAATATAGTTGTGAATGATAAATATTTGGAACATGTGGATGAGTTTTTGTATCTGGGAAGTATGTTTATGAGAGATGGGAAGGCTGATAGAGATATTTAAAGAAGGGTAAACGCAGTTAACTCCATTGATGGAGGACTGAATGCTGTTGGCGCTAATAAAAAAACTGTTAAAAGAAGCGAGGCTAGCAGTCCACAATGAAATTATGGTACCTACCCTGATGTATGGCAGTGAATCACGGAACTGGCAGAAGAAAGATGAAAGTAAACTGAATGCTGTTGAAATGAGATCCCTCAGGCGGATGCGTGGTAAAACCATGTATGATCGTGTGAGAAATGTGGATATCCGCAAAAAGTGTAAGGCTGGTGTAAGCATAATGAGTAAGATTAAGAAAGGAACCCTCAGATGGTTTGAGCATGTAGATCGAATGAAAAAAGAAAATAGCGTAAGAAGAATATATGATGTAAATGTGAATGGAAGAAGAAGTTGGGGGGGCCGAGGAAGCCATGGCACGATCAAGTGAATCAGATACTTGAGTCGGGCCATGTCAAAAGTCAGAATTATAGAAGAGTATGTATGAGACGATGTACGAATGTGAGTGAGGCAAAGAGTGTGTGCCAAGACCGAGTTGTTTGGCGGTCCGTACTCTCCGGCTACCCCTGCGAAATGGTTAGTTAGTTAATTTTTAAAAATTGTCTTATTCTATTGCAGCTCGGGCGAAGTCGGGTGCCGGGTACAGAGATAACATATTCATTTAATAATATTTCCAAGAAATTGAGAAGCTCTGGAAGAAAATTATGATCAACGTTATTAATTTTGAAGCTTTGTCTCTCCTTGCATCAGTAACTTTGGGAAGCAATATTCCTGTGTACTCGTAATTATGCAAAACGCGCTTCGCATTATGTTAAACTGCATAAAATTAATCATATTTACACCAATTATTTTATGCTTCAACTCAAAAGCAAGCACATACATAATACAATGTGTTTTAGAAACCCACTTTAAAGTAGGGTTAGGTTTAAATTAGATGCATTCAGAAATGCGTAAAGCGTAAAGATTGTACAACCGCACACAAATGTATATGAACAACCGTAATGTATTGCAACAAACCCGAGATGCGAGATTATGACCCAGATTTATTACACAATTTTGCCGAAGCGAAACATTTGTTTATTTTCATTTTATTTCCACAATATGACAAAAAATCACATAGTTTTAGTTCACAGAGTTTTTAGTTTTAAGTTTGCTAGCGAATAGCGAATGAATGACACAGATGTGTCGAAACCGGAGCAGAAAATTTAAAATATAAAGTAATAAATGTACATTGAATTTTAAAACTCTTCAAAACAAAGTGTCTAGAAATTTTTACGTGGTTAATGCCCAAGAAATGCGAAAAAAATCACAGAATCCCAACTGCTCCCGTCTGGAGCCAGTGAGACTATGGCATCCCCAATTCGGGTATGTTGTGAGGCTGAAGGTAGTGGGAAGGGAAGGAGATAGGAAAGAGGAAGGTGGGAAAGTACCTGGCTATTCAGATCTGGTCACCAAACACGGCGAAAGCCACTTCAGGCAACGTTTCAATTGTGAATGGTGGTCTTACACCAGGGCGATACTGAGAGTATCTTCCACTCTGGAACGTGCCGCAAATATACTATATATTATTTTAAACGAATATATTGTGAAATACACAAATTAATCAAATAAAATTTATTTGCCACGCCGGGATTCGATCCCGCGACATTCGGAATGCGAGTCAAGCGCCTTACCGCTTCACTACGCCGGCCGTCAATCGTGCCAATACAGAGTTTTATAGCAGTACCTACATCATTTTTGATTACTCCTACGAAAAAAATATTTACATCGGCTCCACGTAGGAGGCCTGACGGAAAAAAGCCCTCAAGGTCTATATCATTTTGGGGATGCAGTATGAAAGGTCTTTTAGATGGGTAGGAATCCGAGGGTTAATTAGTACAAGAGTGATGGGCGTATGAATTGAAAGGGCGGGTGGAGAAAGAAACCGACTGGAGAGGTCTAGATTAGGTCTCCCTCAACCCTCAAACCACAAAGTAGGCGGGCAAATGTATTCCCTGCTAAGCACTAAACGATGCCCTATGGTGGGGGGATATTGGTTATCTAATAAATGGTTCCCGGAGCGGCGGTGCCAATGCCCGCCTCCCAAAATGTTCAATGATTGAAAATACATAATATGAACTTTATGAAACCTCGTTCTAATGAACAAATGCCAACAAAGAAGTACGTGTGCTCATTTTAGCTAAAACTCTTCGATATACAGTGGGTCGCCCCAAGAGAATATTCTGTAAAATAAGTTTTAAAGTGAGGAAGATAGGAGTGAGTGAAATACCAAAAAGCTAGCACGACGGCTACATCTACATCCCGACCCACTTGATTGAAATCTTCACAAATTCAAAATCACGTTTTAGCTTTATGGCTTGCGGAGATTCTAGTTTAAGATTAAGTTGGCCTACGTGGAGAGATCATCTCCCCACACGCCACTACCAACCACTACCAGCCACTACCAGCCACTAGCAGCCACCAGCCAACAAGTTCTTGTGCTAAATTCTATGAAAATTGTATTATCAAAGTTTTATAAAAAGATACTTTTGGAAAAAATACAATACTAAAACTTCCATGTTGAAAATATTGAATTTTTAGAAGTATAAAATGTAAAAAAATAATAAAATTTATTTTTTTACATTAACTCCACGCACGCATTAATGGGAGAAAAAAATCCTTAGGGCCTATGGCATCTCTGGAAATTTCTGTGGAAGGTCTTTTTATGGAGAGGAAGGAGAGAAAGTTCTGAGAAGGAAAAAGGTACTAGGGGTGATCAGAAATTTGGGGAATGTCCAGGAGGAACGGACGTACGAATCCATGCCTCCCACTGCGGAGCAAGGCGATGGGTCGAGAGTTCTAAAGATCTAGAAAGTTCAAAAGGTCTCCCTCAACCAGTCTCTCCCAATAGGACCCGCCACGCAGTAGTTTCCACCCCTGCCAAGTCAACAAACGTAGGGAACCACTTGGAGTGACCTATGGCATGGAGGTTGGTTGGTAATCCAATAAATGGTTCCCACTGCGGCGGTATCGGTATCCGCCTACCAAATTTATTATTTGTCATATTATCATCATAATTACTAGATAAGGTACGTATTAGAAATAATGACAATAGAAAATATATACTGCCGAACCCGGAATTGAACTCTTTCTACTATCTGGTCGTCTTCTTTTTTTACATTAACTCCACGCAGGAGGGCCTATGTCATCTTTGAAAATGCTGTGTGGAGGGTCTTTTCGAGGAGAGGAAGGAGTAAACATGGGTCTTGACGAGACCTATGTTGTGTAGGCTGGCAAATCGTTCTTTTGTAACAAATTTCAACCGTGTACATATATTAGGCACATGCTTGGCGTATTTCTCTACTATGCACCGGTGCTGAGGGGATCAATTACGCTAGTTCCTCGGAGCATCTTCCATTTTAATTCCGGTAGAACAACGATAGCTTTCTCATCTGACGCCTGTGCTCTAAAGATTGCAATCCGTTTGTTAAGTTAGGAGAAAGTTCTTTCTTCTCATCCATTGAGCATTATTCATCATTCACACCTGCCATGTTTCTTCAATGAGTCAAGTTTTCTGTATTATTTATTTATTTCAAAACATACGGCACAACATGTGCCATTGACATAATTATATTTATATATATTATAATACAATAACATAAGAAAGTGACATATAAAAGTAAAGTTAAATATAAAAACAAAAGGTAAAAGAAAGGAGTTAAGGTAATGAGTAGTAAATAGAATTATGATGTATAAAATGAAAGTATAAAGTAAAAGTGTGAACTATAAAATATAAAGTATAATGTAAAAGTAAAAAGTTAAGATAAAAAGTTGAAAGGCAGGAAATAATATAAACTATAAGTTACCTTTGTTAATAATATAAAGTACAAAAGTTATAAATATAAAAAAAGTATGACAAGTAAACAGTAAGAAAGCTCTTAGGAGCCAAATATTGAAGATAACCAAAAATAAAAAAATATATATAATAAATAAAAGGAAGGTATTACGGAGTATGCAAAGCGATATGAAAAGTAGGTACCTATGATATGTTTCTAAGCCAAAGGTATTAGAGTGCATACTGGTAGGACATAATGTTATGGTTACATGATTATATTTATTATGATTACGTGGTAGTACTAGCAGATAAATTTTGTCTAATACATCTTTTGTGTGATGACAGACTTTCGGCATGATCGATATGAGCAAATTCGTTACCTAAAATGTGTAAACGATGTATTATTGAATTTTGTTCTGCATTACTGAGAGTTTTGTTGCAATAATAAGATGTTTTGAGTCGAGTTGTTCCACTGGGTACATGATAATTTATTAACGATACCAATTCAGGGGAGTCAAACCAGTTATTGTTTATTTTAAATAAAAAAATAAGATCATTGAGTATTCTTCTATCTTTTAACGATAAGAGTCGCATTTTTTGTAATAGAGAATCATAGTTTATGTCATCCGCGGGAATTCCTAATTTGAAATTAATTGATCTGAGAAATTTGCGTTGGATTTTTTCAATGGAGTTTGCGTGGCTTTTGTAGAGAGGGTTCCATATGGGGGAATTATATTCCAAATGACTCCTGACCAGAGTTGTATATAGTAATTTAAATATATGAATGTTTTTGAATCTTTACATAGTCTTAGAATGAAGCCCAGCATTTTCATAGATTTATTAGTAATGATATCAATGTGGTTGATAAATAGTAGTTTAGTGTCAAAGGTTATTCCGAGGTCCCTTATTACAGGTACTGACATTAAACTGTGATTGTTAAGTGAATAACTGTATTTGATGGGGTTTTTTATTCTAAAGAAACTCATGATTTGACATTTTTTAATGTTAAGTGTAAGTTTGTTAATGGTACACCGTTCTGCGAATTTTACAAAATTGGATTGAAGGGACAAGCAGTCGTATATATTTTTAATGATTTTATAAATTTTCATGTCATCAGCAAATAATAATATGTTAACATCAGAGAATATGGAAGTGACATTGTTTATAAATAGTATAAACAATATTGGACCAAGGTGCGAACCCTGAGGCACACCACTAGTTGCTTCAAATTCGTAAGACAAGTGTTCTTTAATAGATACAGTTAGTACACGTTTTGATAAATAATTCCTAATCCAGCATAATAATTTACCACTTATTCCTAGTTTAGACAATTTATTTATAAGAATTTTAATGCAAACCTTATCAAAGGCTTTACTAAAATCCGTATAAATTGAGTCAACTTGTTCTCTATTAGCAAGAGCACCTAAGATAAAATTTTCGTACAGTGTAAGGTTAGTAAAAGTAGATCGTCCAGAGATAAAACCATGTTGAAATGATGACATATTAAATTTTATGCAAGAACATATTTTGTGAAGAATTAACTTTTCAAAAAATTTTGGTATCGACGATTGTATGCATATTGGTCTGTAATTTTCAACTAAAGACTTGTCTCAGCTTTTAAATATTGGATTGAGAAAGCTATTTTTCCATATTTGCGGGAACTTGCCTGATAAAAGTGATTGATTAAATAGTAGGTACAGTGGGTAAGAGACACTAGCCCCACACTTTTTTAAGAAATACGGGGGGAATTTTATCTGGCCCTGAGAATTTTATCTTAAGAAACACTGTAATATATTTGAAAGGGATGTCCTTAAAATAATTTAAAAGTATTAATTTTTGAACAATAATGATATGATTCAATAATTAAGTTCTGGTTTTAAGTTCTCCGATAGACGAAATATTTTAAAACTTTCAAGTTTTCAAACGAACAAAATGTGTTTTAAAAAAATGTTTTATAAACTTTAAAAACATGTCTGAATGCTCCACCACCAAAAACCCAAAATATACTGGTTATTCCTAATTTGCACACATCTTTTGGACAAAGAAATATAAAACTTAATTCCACGAAACCATATAACGCTTAAACGCTATACCGAAATTAACAAAAAAAATAACAACTAACTAACTATCACGTCATTTCCCCGAAAAGGTAGGCATAGAGGACGGACCGCCAAACAACTTGGTCTTGGCACACACTCCTTGCGTCGTTCACATTCATACATCGTCTCAAACATGCTCTTCTATTATTCCCACTCTACACATGGCCTGACTAAAGTATCTGATTCACTTGGTCGTGCCATGTCTTCCTCGGGCGTCCCCGACTTCTTCTACCATTCACATTAGCGTTATATATTCTCCTTACATTTTCCTCGTTCATTCGCTCTACATGCCCAAACCATCTGAGCGTCCATTTCTTAATCTTATTCATCATTTCTACAGCATTCAGTTTACTTTCATCCTTCCTCTGCCAGTTCCATGCCTCACTATCATACATCGTGGTAGGTACCAGCACTCCATTAGGGACGGCTAACTTCGCTTCTTTGGACAGTTCAGTCCTCCATTAATAGAGTTGCCTGCATTTACCCTTCTTTCGATATCCCTATCAGCCTTCTCATCTCTCGTAAACATACTTCCTAAGTACAAAAACTCATCCACCTTCTCCAAATACTCATCATTCACAACTTTGTTGCACATTGGTTTCATGCTCTCTCTTTCAAATACCATGGCTTTAGACTTACTTACATTCATCATTAACTCATTCTTCATACACACTTAGTTCATCCTAGACACGAGAGACTGTAGATCTTCCATACTGTTAGAAATCAGCACGGCATCATCAGCGTACAACAGGCAACAAACTTCCAGATTACTCAATTTCGCGCCCAATCCCATCTCTTTCAATTGTCACACACTATTATCCATGTATAGATTGAATGACCACACTGACATTACGCAGCATTGCTTAGTCAAACCATCCCGTAAAATCGCTATTCACCTCCCTCGCTTCCCTCATACAGAGACGCAATTGCCTGTATGAGATTCGTACTCACTAATACTCAAAAATAACTGAAATGAATATATTTAAAAGTAAAGTAAAAACATGGCTGAGAGAACAAAATTAAATATTATAACCGACTTACAAATATTATGAAGACCATGTAAGTCAATACAAAAATTTTTACCAATATAAAATACGGAGCAATCACTACAATCTAATTTACAAATTCCTGAATAACTAAGTTTGTCGTCTTTATCTTTTGAATTGACTAAAATCTTACCTAAATTATCAAATGACCATTTATCCTATCACCCGTCACTTTCACTGTTCCTTTGTATTATCTTTTGTCTCTTTCTTTATCTATATAAGCTATTAGTGTGTATTTTTAATCAGTTTAATTTTATACCCTGAAGATGCTTGAGTAAAGCGAAACCGGTCGGTAATATAAAAATTAAATAAATGGTGGTTAAAAAACAAAGTTATTATTTTATTTCATTCAATATGTTCAACCAATGTTCAACAATTTTGACGACCTCCGTAGTCCAGTGGGTAAGACTCTTGACTCACAATCCGGAAGTCGCGGGTTCGAACCCGGCATGCGCAAATAAAGTTTATTTGATTAATTTGTGTTATTTCACAATTAATTCATTTCAAATAATATATAGTATATTTGCGGCATGTTCCAGAGTGGAAGATACTATCAGTATCGCCCTGGAGTAAGAGCACCATTCAGAATTGAAACGTTGCTTGAAAATGGCTTTAGCCGTGTTTGGTGACCAGATCTGAATAGCCAGGTACTTCTCAACCTTCCTCTTCCCCACCTCCTTCCCCTCCCCACTACCTTCAGCCTCACAACATACCCCAATTGGGGATGCCATAGTCTCACTGGCTCCAGACGGGAGCAGTTGAGATTCTTGTGCGGTATTCACTGTAAAAAAAAAACAAAAAACTACAAAGTGACTGCTATGAGTATCTATCAAAATATAGTTTTATTTATTTATCGGATTAAAAATCTGAACAATTTCATTGACAAAATACTCGTAGCATTATGGAGTCCTCTTCAACCAAAAGTTTTTTAAGCGCTTTTTGGTATTTTAAAATCGTGCCTTGAATTTGATGAAAGTCTACATTCCTCATTCTCAATTTACGTAATCGAGATGATGATCTTCATTCTGTTTGTACGTCGTAAATCTTGAAACGTCGCCTTTGGGCTACTAAATAAGGGATTTCATTTCATCAACCTTCTTAGGATCTCAAACCACAAGTGGGGTGGCGTGGGTCGGAATGACATAAAGTAGAAACAATACACGAGGATAAAGTTACCTGCTTGCAAGATCTTTGTAGTACCACTAAATATATTCTGTATATACGACTAAATAGGTATACATTACCTACCTTTTATGTTACTTATTCTTATTTCGGGAGATTTCCCAATAATAATTAATACTTTACATTTACTTCAAAAAATAATGCATTATTGACAAACTCGTGTCTTTAAACCTCTTTGTAATTTTCACGAAAATTGTTATGATTTTTTTTCCTTTTTGTCTTGAATAGTGTAGGAACTATGATTTTTAAACAACTTCAAAAAGTAGGAGGTTCTCAATTCGACTGATTTTTTTAAAGCTCGCAATAATTAACAAACTGCCATCCCGACCCAAGTTGGTTGCTTGATGAGAGAGCATTTTTCAAGTACAAAATCATTCCTTTTTGATTGTCATCTGCGAGAGGATAATAAAGTTATTAGTTTTATACAATCAACAGTTTATACCTTAGTAACATAAAACCATCCCGCGAGTGGCAGTTTGAATTTATATTTAATTTTTACACCGTTGTTTAAATGATTGCATCCTGATTTTATCTTTCCTATCTTCTGCAAAATAGGTACATTCAAGGTTCGAAGTCATACTCCTTACTTAAACACACCCTGTACACATCATCCTCCAACCCTAAGTTAAAAAACTCCGATCCCTTCAGAATGGAGTGAATATTTATAAATACTGGTTAAACTGATACAAATAGGACCAATTAGCATAAAATATGATAGCGTATCACAAAGGTGTGGAATTTTTCTGCATTTTCATTGTTTAGCGTAATTTAAATCACACACAACCTAAAATCTCTTGTTAAATTTGAAAATACGTAATTCCACAAGATAGCTAGCTTTATTTCCCGCAATACCGAGAATAAAGGACGGGTTGCGTCTTCGATCAGCTGTAGTATATTATGTTTATAAAATCATCAAACCATATCCGATAATAAGTGTGTGATCTGAACACTTGATAGTACTCCTTGTTAACGCCACGTCCTTTGTGTCCAGGCTACCCGATCCACCGCAAAGTGCGAACCGTCCTTTACTAAGGATGGGATTCTGTACTTCACTAGAGATATAAAATACTGCTGATATTGTGTCAGATAATGAGAAACGAAAGTGGGTTTTATACGTTTTGTAATTTAAAATTTCAAATAAGGGATTAAACGAGGACTTTTTATATTCCTTAATTTTCTTCTCTCAGAGAAATTACATTCGTGGTTTTAAAGAAATTTAAAAATAAACTTTATTGCGAATCGTCTGGGTCAGATAACTTCAAAGTCATAAGAATTGTAAATTACCTAGGTTTTTTAATATTCTGTTGTCTGAAAATAAAAAAAAATGTGTTTTTTCTACCGCCAGATATCAACAAAGTAATAGATGAGGCCAAGTATTCCTGCTCCGAAGGATAAATAAGTTTCAATTTATGAATACTAATTCTTGATTCATTTAACCCGCAGTATTTTAGTTCCACGTCAGTCCATGTACTACGAATCACCGTTTATCGCAATCTGTGTAGTGCGAAGATCTGTAAAACTCGTAGATCGGAAATGTGCCCCTGAGTTCAAGTCCGATATAATAATATTATATCGGAAAAAACATAATATTATGTTTTATGTGTATTGTTGAAATGGAATTTTAACGAATTATTTTTAACGCTTTGTCCCTATTTTTAACATATTTACAGCTGTTGAACAAATTTTCTCAAGATAATGAAACAAATTAATGGAATTGTACAAATTTATACTCAGTTTAGAGTTTTTAAAATTTTTATTAATGATAATGATTATTACTATAATAATAAAAAACACTTTTCATGTGGACAAGTCATACTAATGTGTACAATACTTTCAGGTACATATTGATATGTGTACAGTTAATATATATGGCATAATAGAAGTTCTGTATAATAATTACAGTCATCTTCCCTAGAGATTCCAGTTCTGTGGGGTAGATTGTTTTTGTGTTATCCTATCTTCATTTTTTTTTAATAATTTCCTTCTTGTTTACTTCGCCATATTTTGATGTTTTTAAATTTGTTTATCTTCAGGGTTTTTTGAATTTAGTGTGTGGATAAAATTTCTTCATTCTCGCGTTTACTTAGCAATATTTTGATGTGGTTTTTTAATTTTTTATCTCGGTGGTATTTTTTATTTTATTTCGAATGGCATTATAAAATTTTCTTTTTGTGAATTTATGGTTTTTCTGATCAAAACAATTTTTTTTTTGTAATGTTAAGTAGATTGGAGATTTTCGTAACTGTTGTATTCATACGTGTGTTGGCCTTGGCCAAGAGGGGTTTAATAATAATAAAAAAATAAAACAGTTGAAGTTTTGGTTTTAAAGTACATTTTGAAATATTTAACAATTTTTATTTTGGTACCTACGGCATATCAAACGAATCATTGTGTAGATTGTCTTCATGATATCAGAGAAGTGTTGGTGTATCCCTGTAACCTTCTTGTCTCATCGTCTGTACTTGGTGCCGGTCGAGTGTGCAGTTCCTTTCTTTGAGTTTCAATAGTCTGTGGAACCTTCCCCAACCCCAGACATTAAAGATTTATGTATATCCAGTGAAGAAGCAATGTAACGGGAAACTATCACTTTGTAAATGCGTCCTTTTGTACGTGTATCTCTTTTAGCGTCTCAGTAACTGTAACAGGGGGAAAAGTGACTCTCGGCGAAACCAACGTATCGGGAGCGGGCGACGGAAATTGGTACGCTCTCTTAATGTTGGAGCTGAAGACGTTTAATGGTGTTTACATCTCAATGGAAAACATGGTTCAATTTAAAATAATGGATACATGTTGGCATTGCTTTACTGATAGGTATATCCGGTGTATTATTGGAAAAGAAGAAATAACGCAAGAAACAGATGTTTTTAGATCTTTTCTTGTCGTGTTTGTTAAAGACGTGTTTAGAATTGGAAATCACAAATGGTTACAGATTTTTTCAATGGCAGCTGCTAAATCGGCTGGGCAAAAGAATTTATTTGTAATATTTTACACATTCGTTTCGGAATTTATTAGCATGAGGAACTTTAGTCTCTAAACATAGCTTTAGCCATTTGAAACACGAACCGTTTTGTTTCCACGTAGTGGTCACATCAAGGCAATACTGAAATAAGTTGGTTTGCAAGTAACAGACAAACTCACGTTTGTAAAGAAACAGACAATTTATGCATTTAAAGTTTAAAGTTTTCAAAACCAATTAATATTTTATAATTAGCATTTTTCCCGCGGCTTCGCTCGCATGGTGTAAGGGGGGTTCCCACTCCGCCTCCTCCACCTCCCCCTCACCCCCGTCCCCCGCTCCCCCTTCCCAACCCCTTTCTCCCCCCCCCCCCATCACCCCTGCATCAAATCACCAAAGTTTCATCGCAATCGGATGAACGGTTTAGCAAAGCGTAATTTCGTGATGCCAGAGCTCACTATTGTATACAGAAACTTAGTGGTCTTTTGACAATCTCTTGTATCAGAGATTGACTAACATCAGAACAATCGTCACCCCAGTACCAATTAGATTAAACCCGTAGATTTCTAGGGCTTGATGTTCTGCGTATTCCAATACTTAGGACGAGTTGTTTCAAAAAAAATTACAATCCGCAAATATTTTAAGTTATTTTTCACACTCTGTGTAAGTTCTATTCGAGTTCTGTTATTATACATACATGTTATTATACGTAGGCCAGTTGCTTCATAAAACTGAAATAATCACAGAACATAGATTGAACTTTCGCAGAACGTGAAAAATTATGTTCAAATATTTGCTGAGTTGTTTTTGGTCAAATTTTTCGAAACAACCCATCCAAAGTCTTCCATCAATTTTCCCCTGGATGATTTTCAGACAGTAAATCTTACATTTGTTGCTCCGCTTAACCAATATATTGTAACTTTTCTTTAAACACGTCTCTGTATATAAATGCTTATATTTTTTTAAAGGTTTCTTGTACCTATTTCAAGCTAAGGAATTATTTCATCACTCCTAAGGAGACACAATTAACAACATGGCTCCCCCACAGCCCCTAACACCTATCTCCTCCCCGGGGCTCTCCGCGCGAGAATGCAGGGGGTTATTTATTATTTCAGGTGTTCGCACCTGACATCCAATATTTCAGCACGTTTGTTATTCTCCTCTTCATTGACAGGCTCATTCAGGAGAAGTGAGAGTACCCGACAGTGTACACCTGTGGAGGACGATGTACAACTGAAAAAGTAAGTATTTTCTAACGAAAAAAGAAACAACTGGAAACAGGCTCACTCGAGCAACTTTAGTTGTGGCGACAGTTGGTGAATGTTCAACAAAATTCAAAATAATCTAGCGCGTCGCCTGGTATGCGTACTTCCTTAGACCGAAATGGATTTTGATGCAGCAACTGTTACCCGCAACTAAAGTTACTCCCATGTGCCTGGACCAAGTACATCTGTAAATTGAATTATTCTGTTTTTTAAGTCGGATTAATTAAAAATAAAAATAAAAAGATAACTCCCCCCGTAGGCTCAACGTCACGTATTTATGAATGCTGGACAGAGGAATTTTTAAAAAGAAAATACACAGTGTACCAGTGCGTTTGAAATTTTAGGTACAGAGTGACAAAAAAGTCCATAAATAAATCCACAACCGATCTATTGTTCGTTCTTGAAAAAAAAAAATTATTTCAAGAACGAAATGTGCTCATATAACAAATTTGGTCTATAATTTGATGGCCTCCGTGGCCGAGGGGCAGAACTCTCGACAAGCGATCCGGAGGTTACCCGGCGTGCGCAAGTCAATTTTATTTGATTGATTTTCACAATTTAATTATTTAAAATAATATAATGCATATTTGCGTCACGTTCCAGTATGGAAGACACTCTCAATATTGTCCTGGTGAAATATGTTTTTGAACTACCAATTTTGAACGTGGTTTAAATTAGTTTTGCAAGAGTGTCCCCAAGTGGTTATTCCATACTGTAAAGTTCTGCTAGTGATAAGAAAATAATTTTAAAAATATTGCTAAAGTGTTATTTGTTCTGTTTGCGGAACCATTTTATAAGTTCTTTTAAAGATAATCAGGCCGTTCTTTGTACATCCGTCTTTCGTTTCCATAATTTTCTTTTGAATAGCTACTAAAATTATTATCTAAAAATATGAAATTGTTCTCCTCTCAGTTATTTAATCTTTTATCCGACATACATCAGATCCTGAAATGTTTTATGGGTAGGAAATGAAAGAGCCTCTTTGAATGGTGTATGCACATAATTTGATGTATTCCCGGGAACATAATCCTCAAACATTCTGAAAATTTGTTCAAAGGAAATATAACGCAGGTTGCCAAGATTAAATTCCCGAAAACACACCTGAATTCTTTGACATCCCGAATTTAATATTCAATTGATAGTTTTGTGTTCTTAAAGGGTGGCAGTCAGAATATAGAAATCATTATTTAGAATTCCTTTGAAAACCCGAAAAGCTTTTCAAATTATATCTGCACAAAATAAAGATAGGCAAATACCGTTTGAAATATTTCATGTAGAAATATTATATTATATTTTAGGTGAGGCCGATAATAGGTTCCGTTTAAGTAACATTATAATTGATGGTTCTGAAGTGTTAAGATAATATGAAGCGACGTGAGCTCCATCTACATATATCAAATTGTGTGTACTTATAACTGTCAATTGTGTGTCGCGGCTCGAACTCTGAGCAATAAGATTGTCTCCCGATATATTTGATTAATATAAATAAATTCATTGCTTTAAAGAACTGTTGTTATTCATAACCCTTCAGGTTATGGGCCCAGTAAGTGAAATATAAACAATTTCGTGAACAATTAGTGGGATTTGCAGTGTTATAAGCGAGAACAGTTTTTTTGCGTAAACAAAATTATAAAACGGCGCCATCTTGGTAGTGAGCATCGCTAAGATGACGCGGACTTAGAAGTTACGTTCCGTATTGTTTACATCGTTGGAATGCAAATACGTTCAATTGTTTTGGAGTTGAAGAAACTTCGAAATGGCTGCTTCTATTAAAATTGATCAATTAACTGCAAATAACTATGACACCTGGAAGATACATATGCGTGCTATTCTAAAGAAAAATGATTTGTGGGAGTACGTATCGGAATCATTACCTAAACCGTCATCAATGGACCCTAAGTATGCAGAATGGATTAAAATGGACGGAAAGGCCGAATCGGATATATTATTGGCGGTCAGTCCGAGTGAGTTAGCTGCATTGGATGGCTTAGAAACTTCTAAAGCTATATGGGACAAGCTAAAGTCTATGTATCAGTCGAGTGGACCCGCAAGGAAGGCCTCTTTGTTGAAAAAATTGGTTTTGACTCGTATGCAGGAAGAAAGTGACCTACGTAAACACATAGCGGATTTCTTTGATGTTGTCAAAAAACTCAAAGAAATCGGATTGATCGTTATTGATGAACTTTTAGCCATATTATTGCTGTATAGTTTGCCGGATTCTTTCGACATGTTCAGAACGGCAATCGAATCTCGTGATGATTTGCCATCAACGGAAACGCTGAAGATCAAAATTATCGAAGATTTTGAGGGTCGTCAATCTAAAATTGTTGACCAAGGGGCTATGTTTGTCAAACGTTTCAATAAAAATGCCTTTCAGAAGAAGAATCATGACCACCGCGATAATAAGAATTACATTGAGTATCAACCACCGAAGAGGTGATGTTGGGTGAGCAAATTAATCCTATTTGGTGTATTGACAGCGGGTGCACTAGTCATATGTGCAACCAAAAGCAAGTGATTAAGAATTTCACACAGATAAACTCTGAGCTTAATTTAGCAACTAATAGTGAAAAAACACAAATTACGGGTACGGGTAAAGTCAGTATCTCAGTGGACACGGGCAGTGAAGAACGCCAAATAGATATAGAAAAAGTGTTCTATGTATCGGATCTACGTACTAATCGATTATCAGTGTCAAAAATAACGGATTATGGGTTTGAAGTTCGATTCAGAAAAAATGACGCAATCGTGATTGATAAAAATGACAAAATTCACATGCGTGCTGACCGTGTTGGTAATTTGTATAATGTTCGGATGAGCGAAAATGCTGCCAATATAGCTGCGACCCCAGAGACACTTATAGATATGTGGCACCAGCGTCTCGGACACCTTAATGAGCGTGATTTGAAAGCCATGGCAAAGAGTGGCTTAGTACATGGGCTAAACATCAAAGACAGTGAAAAATTGTCTCAGTGTGAGATTTGTATAAGAGAGAAGCAGACATGCACGCCTTTTTCTAAAGGATGTGAAGATCGCACAAGCGAGTTACTAGAAATAGTGCATTCGGACGTGTGTGGTCCGATGAGACATGAGTCTTATGGCGGTAAGAAGTACTTCGTTACTTTTATCGATGACAAGTCTAGATGGTGCGAAGTCTACTTTATAGCTAACAAAAGCGACGTGTTAAGCGTGTTCAAATCGTACAAGGCTTTTGCAGAGAATTTGACAGGGAAGAAAATAAAATATCTTCAGTCAGATAATGGGCGAGAATACATCAACAATACATTCGACGAGTTCTTAAAAAAAGAAGGAATTAGAAGAAGATTAACAGCGCCTTATACGCCTCAACAAAATGGGATTGCAGAGAGGAAAAACCGTACTCTGGTCGAGATGGCGCGCTGCATGATGCGACAAGCAGGAAGCCCTTCTTCTTTTTGGGCGGAAGCAGTGAATACTGCTAATTATGTGAGAAATAGGTGCCCAACTACAGCTTTAAGTGGCAATATACCATATACACTACGGAATGGGAAGAAGCCTACAGTAATCTACATGCACGTGTTTGGATCTAAAGCATATTATAAAGATAAAGGACCTCAAAAAGGCAAGTTTGATTCAAGGTCACAATTAGGAGTTTTTGTGGGCTATGATACTCAATCTAAAGCTTATAGAATACATGACCCTAAGACGAGAAAAATCGTTGTAACTCGAGATGTAAAATTCATAAATGAAACGGCATTCAAGGATGAGTACAAAGAAATACTTGATGAAGAAGAAGATACTGACCATGAACAAATAAATATAGAATTAAATGATCCAACCACAAATGATGAAATGAGAGAAAACAGTAGAACGCCTGTAATAGAAGCAGGTGAAAGTAGAGAAACTGGTCTATTACAAAGAAAAAGAAAATCAACAGTCTCATGGGAACGATTAATAGGACCATCAAAAAGAGGACGAGGAAGACCACGTATAATACGTTCCGGTTCAGTGGGAAGACCGCGAAAGGAGCACAATTTAGTAAGAGATAATACTGAAAGTGAAAATGAATCAGATATTGAAGAGAGTAATGTGCACATGATAGCTGGGATAACTATTGTAGAACCAATTACATGGCACGAAGTAGAAAAGAGTAATGATGTTGATGCATGGAAAGGAGCCATGGAGGACGAGTATTTAGCACAAATAAAGAATAAGACGTGGGAAATAGTTACAAGGCCAAAACAACGAAAAGTGATCGGAAATCGATTTGTATTTAGCACTAAAACTACTGGGAAGAAAGTACGTCTCGTCGCAAAAGGTTGTTCGCAACGGCCAGGGGAGGATTTCCATGAGACATCGTCTCCGGTCGTGAGATCTTCATCAATAAGACTGATAGCTGCTGTATCAGCCGAGTTAGGATTAAATATCCATCAAATGGATGTAGTAACTGCATACCTGAATGGTACACTTGATGAAGAGGTTTACATGGAAGTGCCGGATCACCTAAGCGATGTTTTGAATAGATTACTCGCAAACCAAAAGATTGGTTCCCAAAGAAAAGTTATTAAAGATAAGAATCTAATTGAAACAGCTAAACGCTGGGACAAAGCATTGAGTGAATGTAGTGATAGTGTGTGTGTTTTAAAGAAATCTCTGTATGGTTTGCGTCAGTCAGGGTTACAGTGGTATAAAGAATTAGTGAAAACGCTGATGAAAATAGGTTTTGAAGCGTTAGCACAAGATCCGTGTGTATTCATAGCACAGAAAGGTGAGCGACTGATGTTGATTGCTATTTATGTTGATGACATTATTTTGGCAGGAAATGATGATGTATGGATAAAAAATATAAAGAAACAGTTATCAAGTGAGTTTGAAATGAAAGATTTAGGAAAGATAAGTAATTGTTTGGGTATTGAATTTAGTCGTGATGATGAAAACAGAGTGTTTCTTAATCAAAGGGTTTATATAGAGAACGTGTTAGAACGATTCCATATGAGTGAGTGTAAACCTGCAGTGACGCCTCTAGATATTAATGTGAAATTAGAAAAACCGGTAAGTGTGAATGAGGACATAATGAAACAGTACCCATACCAAAGCTTGATAGGAGCGTTACTTTATCTGGCTGTATCGACTAGACCAGACATAGCGTTTGCCGTAAATTATTTAAGCCAATTTAATAGTAATTATAGTGTTGAGCACTGGAAGGCGGCTAAACGTATCATGAGATATTTAAAAGGTACATTTGACTACGGTTTAGTTTATGAAAGAACTGGGCTGCCTTTGTTCGGTGTGGTCGATGCAGACTGGGGAGCAAATGCCATAGATCGTAGATCATATTCTGGATTTGCATTTATTTTAGCCGGTACCCCGATCAGTTGGGAGGCACGTAAGCAACGGAGTGTTGCGCTATCGAGTACGGAAGCCGAATACATGGCACTATCCGAAGCTTCAAAGGAAGCCATGTATTTACGAGATGTTTTGGGTAACGTTGGTATTGAAAGTGAGTGTGTGACGTTATTCAACGATAATCAGGGTGCCATAAAACTTGCTCAGAGTAGAAACTTTCATCCTCGCACAAAACATATAGCAGTGAGACACCACTTTATTCGAGATATATGCGAACAAGGTGTAATTGATTTAAAATACTTATGTACTGATGAGATGCCTGCTGATGTTTTGACGAAAGGTTTGAGTGGATCAAAACATCATGATTGTCTGCGTAACCTAGGTATGATGGATGAGAGTATGTAAGAATAGGAATAGGAATACTCGCTCACGACTTCGAGGGGAGGTGTTAAGATAATACGAAGCGACGTGAGCTCCATCTATATCAAATTGTGTGTACTTATTACTGTCAATTGTGTGTCGCGGCTCGAACTCTGAGCAATAAGATTGTCTCCCGATATATTTGATTAATATAAATAAATTCATTGCTTTAAAGAACTGTTGTTATTCATAACCCTTCATGAAGCATTTAGGAAAAAGTCAAAATATCATATTTTTTAATGTTATAAATAAATTAAACAATATATCTTTGTTATTATCAATTTTATGTATACTTTATTTAAGCCGACTGGTTTCCTCAGAGTAAACATGACAATGGCCGTTCTTTCCTCAGGGTAAACATGTAATAACTTGAACAGTGATTGAGCACAATGTTTTACTAAAAGTTGTTGCAGTGATGGGGGCTGGGGATTAGTGAAGAGTTGGAGGAGGAGTTAGAACGGGTAGCGAAAGGGAACATGTCTAAGATAGGAATATAAGATAATGTTTTTTGTTGATTGATAATTACATATATATTATTTTCATCTTTTGTTACATATTTAAAAAATGCATATTCAAATTTATATTTACACCTGTAACTAGGCTGTAGACTACATATAGAAGTCATAATATTTAATATTCTCCAAACACGGGTACTACGGAAGCCAATTATTATTATTTTTTTACATTAGCTACACACAAGAAGCCGTGAGGAAAATAATTTCCCTAGGGACCTCGGTCATCTTTGGGGATGCAGTGTGAAGGATTTAGGAAAGGAGGGAGAGGAAGTTCTAGGAAGGGAAGGGAGGGTATGAATCTGGGGATCAATATGTCCAGGAGTGACGGACGTATGTATCCATCCCTCCAATCTGCCAAGCGGCTGGTGGGTAGACGAATTCGTCGCCAAGACCCGGAAAAACCTCACCCCATGAACCCGGGCATCCCTGCTAAGTCACCAAACGTAGCGAACCGCTCGGCGTGACCTATGGCAGAGATATTGGTTATCCAATAAAAGGTTCCCGGGGAGGTGGTACCCGTATCCGCCTCCCAAATTGATTAAAACGTAAATAAAACACATTTAACCATTTTTTATAATATTTTGTATGACTCCTAAAAATATGCGATGAATAGTTAAATAGTGGTGCATTCAAAGGCTCAGTAACACTATAAGCAGTTCATAGGCCTCCGTATTAAAATTCGGAAGTATGATTTTTTTATGAGGGCGGGATACTTCCAAATCGAACGCTCAGAAATCCCGAACGCTGGACCCTTATTTCAATTATTGCTATTTTTCTCAAAATAATGCTGTTTTTCTCAAAACTTAGGTATTGGAGACATACAAAATTATTCTAAGTGACATAACTCTGTACCTCTGTGGTAACACACTTGTTTCGTTCACATTTATACATAATCGTAATTTATTCCGACTTTAGACATTACACGACTCAGGTATTTGATTCATTTTTTGTGTCATGTGTTTCCGGGCGCCTCAATTTTTTTAAATTCTGTATTCTACTTTAACCGTTTATTATTCTCAGCATTTATTCAAAATGGGTGCTTCTTAAAGATGGTGACAACATTTATTATGTCAGTCTTAAAAGCTATCTATTGTTTGCAAACTTGCGAGGGTGTTGTAATAATTGTTCAAAAGTCTGATCAATGTTAATATTTGTTCTCCTGTAAACCACGTTGAAAGTTGAGACTGACATACCGACTACCGTGATGACTGTTATAAGATATGTTATTATATGTATTTGTTCAGAATTTATAAGTTACACATTAATAAATTTCAGCTAATTGTATGTTTGTTTAACCATCACGTGTATTTATGATTAAAATAGGTTTTGAAATCTACCTATTTCAGATTAGCTGAAAGGAAGATTTTTATTTACCCTCCGCCCGTCGCGCCTTTTTTTGTATCGCGAGGTGTCGCGCGGGGTCGCTTAGGACCCCAAAATTAAATATGATTAAATTGTGGTTAAAGCGTACATTTTATGTATTATTTTAACTGATTATAGTCAGGCGATAATGACTGCATTGAAATAAATAGAAAATATTAAAAATTAAATATTTATTTTCCACGCAAAAGCTTATAAATCAACAAAGAACATTTTTTGTAATTTTGAATCATATTTTTTAATAGAAAACTTTAAAATAAAATCTAACCAATTTCTATCAAACTTATAACTATTTGAGGTTGATACAGACGTATTATTATTACATAAAAAAAAAATCAACAAAATACAATGAGAAAACATACAGACTTGATATTTTATGGCATTATGTTGATTTTTTTAGCCTCACGCGAAACACAATGCGCACAACTCACATCGCACATGCGCAGACTGATTTTTTTCGGCGCTAGCGTCAATTATAGTCAATAGCGTCAATAAAGTAAGGAATCAGTGGGAACATTTAAACTGTACATATTTAGCATTTCCGTAAAACCTGGGCTTTTAAAGACCCCACGCTACGGGTTGAGGGTTACATAAGTAAAATCAGCACTTCCTTTTTTTCTCCCGTCACCATAAGATAGTGTTTTACTCTTATATTGCGAAACTCTATCCAGAAAGGGTTTTCTTCTTCTTAAGTCTGTCCTCATTGCTGAGGATCGTGACCCCAACTCGAATTTCTTTGGTAAACAAGGCTCCTCCACTCTTCGTGGTTCTGCGCTGCGTGGATCGCTGCGGACAACGGATGCCAGTGATACTGTCACTCCAGCGCATTGATGACCTTCCTCTACTTCTTCTGCAAAACATTTTGCCAGTGATCGTTCGGAAATAATTTTAGTTTTTATTTTTGTTACAGCTGTTTCGGTTTTCAAGACCATTTTCAAATTGTTTGAAAAAGAATTTCAAACAATTTGAAAATGGTCTTGAAAGCCGAAACAGCAAATTTAATTCAAACAGCTAGTTTAATTCACACGCGATAGAAGTGAAACTAGAAAGTCACTAGATATCGCTTTCTTTTGCCTGTATATTTTAAAGTGGTTTGAAGATTGGATATTGATTTACAAAAACAAAAATGTTTTTTTTTGTATTTCGTGGGATTCGAACGTCCGTCCGCTGGATTTCTCTGGCCGCTGAGATTTGCGATGCACTACACCGCTGCGCTATGGGACTCGCTCGGCGAGGCGTGAATTTACACCTGCGAAGCTGGTGCCGTAGTGCGTCATTGTTTCATCCGAATTTCAAATCACTCTAACGTGCTAAGGCAGTTTCACTTTAAAAAAAATAGTTGAAAGCCTGTTGGGGATGTCTGGCTCACACATTTGTGCATTTGGTTGTCCATGGAATCCGAAAAGGCATAACATCGATCTATTCGGCTGATGGGGCAAACAGTTCCATCGGTTCCACGAGTCGTTCTTGAGTTCAACACTCGGCTGCGGAACGATTTGCCGGCCTCTGTGTTTCCTCCCACCTACAACATCTGGTCTTGAAGAGACCCATGTTAACTTAATTTCTACTGATTTTTTACATATCTCCCTTAAACATTTGCAGCCTTACTAAAAAACCCAGTGAAAATTTTATTCAATTGATAAACGGCCGCGGATGTGAAAACATGTAGTAATGTTTTCACAATAATTGGAAATACACTTGGTTTACACGGCCTGAGAGGGTAGTTAGTAATGATATCTGAACAAAATTTGAAATTTTTCCAAAGTATTTTGAATGTTCTATATATTTCTTATTTTTAAAGGTGTCGTAAAAAAAAAACCATTTATGAAAACTAGATAAAATTACCTTTTAGATTTGTGTAATTGGAATACACTTTAGTTTTAAAAAACTGCCATATATTAAGATTCAAACGCGAAAAAAAATGGATTTTTTTTTTTACCAAAACATATTTGATGAAAGTGTACAGAAATTTATAAAAAAAAAACAAAATTTAAAAAATACGGACCTTTTATATAATGAATTTGGAACTAAACTGTCACCTCACTTTTTCCTCGTGCATACAATAAAAAAATGATAAAAAATTTCAAAGTTTTTTTATTGCTAAAAAACTAACCTAAAAAAATAATACCGACTTTTATAACAGATTTCTTGCAACTCTTAAGACGTTAATTTCATTGATACATTTAGGAACACATGTATTATATATTAATATTTTTTTAAAAAACACCACTTTTATGAAATTCACATAAAATAAAATACTTTAAATGTAAATTTGAATTTTCATGTTTTACATAAAATACTTATTGACATTTCAATTTTCAAAGTATGATTTTGCTTATTATAACTTGACTAAAACTTATTATAAACCACAAAAAACACGATAAATATATCAATTATGCGAATGTAATAGTGAATTAGTCATATTAATAGATATTACGATCAGATTTGTGTAATATTTCACACACACCCGCGAAGTGAGTTTTTTTTGGCGGTTTCAACGCGAATGACGAATTCGAAGGCGCTGCCATCTAGCGGTTCTTTAGGAAAACAAACAATTAAATTATGTACAGTGTGAAAAATTGCATTGTTGCCAGACTTAAAATACATTTTAAGATCAAATCTGATTAGTAATGTTATCGTGTTTTAGTGTATTTTGGTTTTATTCATGTTGCTGCTGCAACACAGGTTATCGGCCGTGCTGTGGTTTTTTTTAGTAAGGCTGTTGAAGTTTTAAGCTCTTAAAAAAATATATGTTATTTTTAAAGATAATATCTAGTCGCGTTCCACGCCGAAACGCAAATTATGTAAAGTTCCGTTATTTTACAAGTTGCAGTTGTGAAAAGTATTCCGCGAGATTTTTGCTCTATTTTAAACGAGTCGTGTTTCATTAAACATTTTCATTCACGTTTTAAATATAAGCGCTCTCCTCTAACATTCGTAATTTCATAACTATCCATCTTCTTCGTTTTGGGAGCAGATGCGGCGCCTTAACTGCTGTTCATGATAAAAAAGAGGTAAGGTTTACACATCAATGTAGCTTGTAGATAAAAAATGTATTGCAGTAGGTAAAATGTAACGCAGATAACAAAGGGTGCATAAATCCGTGAACGTTCTCAATGCAACAAAAACTTTAAAATAGATTGAACTGATTGTAGCACGTTCATCACGTTTTATCAACGGAGCGTGATTTTAGTCGTAAGAATAAGTAATCTTCTGTGAGCTACGGGTTGTTGTTCCCAGGATTATTTTAAGGAAATTATGCAACGAGAAGACGTGCAATTTTCTGCACATTTACTAAATACTCAATAAACGTGCTGCAAAAGATCTATTAAAAACACATAGTATGAAATGTGATCAAAAGCGTTTGAATTTGTTTGGTGAAATTGTTCTCTTACCTGAAGATTGATAAAGGTTTTTTATGTATTAAAACAACTTTTAAGTTATTTCCACTAATTTATTTCTGATCAGATCGGTCTCCTCTTTCACGTTTCACCTTACAGTAGCATCTTCATACTAATCTGAGGATAATCCGATCCGTTTCAAAAATAAAAATTTAAAAATTATTATTCAGGTGTAACGTGATATTATCTCCCGCGCTAACAATATATTCTCCTTAAAATTTCTTAGCTGTTTTTGAGGTGGATGCATCTGCCCACCAGCTGGGTGGCTGGCCGGATCGGGAGAGACTCATTGAGGGAGACCTTTTGACCCCTCCAACAGGACCCTCTCGGAACATCGCCTTGCCCGCAGGGGGTGGATTCATACGTCCGTCGCTCCTGGAGACACTGACCTCCAGATTCCTTTTCACCCTCATCTCCTTCCTTTCCCCAAAGATGACATAGGTGGGTTTTCCCTATGGGAAATTATTTTTCTTAGAGCCTCCACTGTAAATCTAATAGTTTTTTTTGGGGGGACAAATGGTTTTACACAAAATAAGTGTTTTATTTTTATTAAATACTACCGATTTCCGTGTTGCAATGCCACTTAACATAGACATTGTTTATCCCTGCGTGTCCTTTCCCATTCTTCCCTTCCACCTACCGCCGCCCAATCCCCTCCAATAGCAAACAGCTCGCGTGCCACCTATATCACTTATTTTATTAAAAAATTTATTTTTCATATATTACAAATATTCATTTTTGTATATTATAAGAACAATCAATCATAGTTGGTACCTAACACAGGTACCTGTTTCAAATGCCTCTAATTCTAACTTCAAGTCAATTCTTCAATTTAGAAATTTTATTCGAAAATTATTTTTTGATTAAACAAAATGGTTTGCAAAATGTCATTTTCAAATTGTGACAGTTTCGCAAGAGTTTTTGTAATGATTACAAACCTTTTCAGATGTATTGACATATGGTTGTAATAATCCAAAAACCTTGGTAGGGGTGGAAAGAGGGTATTTTGAAAGTTTCAAATATTTCCTATTCTCAATACAGCAATACATAGACAACTAACTTGTATACATATTTATAAGCAAACATATTTTGTTTTTTATATATACAAGATGTCAAACCACAAAGTGATTGCTTTCTGTAATAATATAAAAATATTTTCTTTTTCTTTGAAAGATTTTTCCGCTTGTTCATACTGATTTCTTATCGGTGAACAGAATATTGCCCCAAATGTTATAATATTGTTGGCAGTACTTCGACGTGATATTTCATACCTAAGATAATTCAATCTGACAGTCGGCACTGATACGTTTTCCACCATTTTATCGGCCTTTAATGTTTTTTGCAAGCAACCCTTCTCATAGGCGTAAAATAGGAACACTAAAAAAACAATTTTATACCAGACTTTATCGTTTGCGATGGAATGAAAATTGCTCGTATTATTATTTTTTACAATCACAGCATAATAGGTTCGCGTGATTTTTCTTTTGGTAATATGATAAAACTTATGGTAAAATGAGCTTCGTCTGTTTATCAAATATATGACTACCTTCGTAGGGTAGTTGCCTACGAATATAACTTTTTTTTTCAGGCTATTTAAAGATCCATAATTTTCGTTTAATGCCATGTGCGCCACCAAATTTGGGATCTGGGTGATGTTTATTTTCAAAATGCCTTACCTTTATGGAAATACTTTTATATTCACTCTACACAGGCGAATCTGAGGAAAATAATTTCCCTCAGGGCCTAAGTCATCTTAGAGGACGCTGTGTCGAGGTTTTTTTTTAGGAAAGTAAGAATAAGAAGTTCTGTTAAGGAAATAGGTATGACGGTGAGTAGGAATCTGGGGGTCAGTATGTTCAGGAGTGACGAACGTACAAATCCATCCCTTCAACAGCGGTACAAGGCGATTGGTCGAGGGATTCTGGAGGGGTCAAATGACCTTCTCCACCAGTCTCTCTCGATCCAGCCGCCAAGATCTTGACACCCATGAATCTGGGCACCCCTGCTAAGTCACCAAACGTAGCGAACCACTTGGGGTGACCTATGGCAGAGGTTTTGTTTATCTAATAAATGGTTCCCGGGGCGGCGGTACCCGTATTCACATCCCAAAATGCAAATAATAAGCGATAAGCGATTGGTAAGGAATATCATTACATAGTCTAAAATGAAGTCGCTCAAAATATGTACGCGTTAATCTTTTATACTACGCAACGGATTTTCATACGGTTTTCACCAATAGATGATTGAAGAGGAATGTTTATATACATGTAAATTATATTAGAGAAAAGCCGAGAATTTCAAAGAAAACACATTTTTGTGCGATTTAAAACGGCTGGCGTACTATAGTCACTTTTGAAATTCGTTCTACGGAAGAAATTGGAAAATAGATGTCCTAGAGCAGGGGTGCTCAAACTTGAACTGCTGGCGATCTACCTCAATATTATTAGACTCCGATCGATCGACTCTCCGCAGATTTTCAAGCACCGGGGGGGGGGGTGTAGAAAGCCAATTTTTTATTGCGACCTCATTTTATGTCAATTTTTATATCACATGTGATGAGTATTCTTGCAATAAAAATCATATTTATATTCTATTACAAACTTATAACTGCTCTCGGAAATCGAGAATGTGTAATCCTAGTACATGGTATCCATGTATTAGGATTTCACATCTTCATAATACAAGGCAGGTTTTAACTTACGACTGCTTCTGTAAGAGTCCCGAAATAATAGTTATCACGGATCAGTCAATTTCTCAGAATTTTGCAGCACATGACATGCAACCCAAATGCAAAGCTTCACTCGGTACACGAATAATCGGCAACTTGCTATTTAATTTATCGCTATTTTGTGAACAAAAAACTGGTTTAAATTAAATCTGTATGCCGTGAATTAAAACTACACTCAGAAAATGAAAATGGTTTTGTTTTGATTCTGGCGGTACATGAATAGTCCGCAACTAGAATTTTGTAACTGCCCTTCGAATAAGAAAATGATTTTATTTCGAAATGTGTCAGCAGATGAATCCACAGCTGGAATTTTACATTCTGAACACAAAACTGGTTTAAATTAAATCTGTATGCGGAAAATTAAAACTACTCGCAGATGAAATTGTTTTTTTCTTTATTCTGGCAGCATATAAATAGTCTGCAACTAGAATTTTATAGCTGCACGTCGAATAAGAGAATATTTTTTCTAAATGTGTTAGCAGGTGAATCCGCAACTGAAATTTTACATTCTGATCTCAAAAGTGGTTTTATATTAAGATTGAATCTAGTTGCTCCCCAGCTTTAATTACTTTTATTCTCATAACACGCGTATGGTTTTCCGGCGAATTACTAATTTTGAAAAATGGTTTGAAATAAAATTTAACTCTAAATATTATAACGATTTTCTTCAAAATGAGTCAGCAGATTAATCCATTACTGAAATTTTGACACATTATTCGGAACATGAAACTGGTTTTAACGTAAGACTTAATCTGCACGCGAGTCCTCGGCTTTAATTTATACTACACCCAATTAAATTGATATTTAATTTATACTACACTTAAAACATGAAAATGGTTTTCCTGCTATTTTTGTACTTGGAACTCATGGACGGTTTAACACATGGAAATTTCCAAATAAAGTTTCACCCGCTTCAATAATTGCTTCCTTCACAACCATTCCATCTTCAAATAGTTGCTTGTGTTCGCCAATACGTGAGATATTTTAAATGACGCGATCGTTGCAGCTTTTGATTGTTTGACTGGTCTTGTGAAGAGGTTTGTTCCTTTTTAAAACAAATTATCAAATCACATATTTTCGTTTTCTTAATTCACTCTGTGGCGGGAAATCCTTTTCATAGTTTTTATGAATGGTTTTATAATGCCTCTCTAAGTTCCCATGCTTAGGTATTGCAACTGTCGTACGGTAAATGAGACAAATGCACTTATCCTTCACCATACAAAATAAGAATTCTTCCTTACAATCGTTATTAAAATGATACGTTTTGCTTCTATTCGCCGCTCTCATTTAGTATTATGTATTAATAAACTTCGTATCGCCTTCAAATTACAACTCAGACTGACTGACTCATAAATAAACCGAACCACACACTAGAAACTAAATCGATAACCTCGGGGTTTTGAAGCGGGCAATTTTTGACAATATTTCACGATGAATATGCAATAATTAGACTTTTTTTTCTTTGTGGACGTCATATACCATAGATGAGGATCGAGTAAAGAAACAATAAAGTGCAACCACAGCGCCCTTGAGGTGATTTTTCACAAAAACGGCGCTATATAAATCATCCAAATATTATTGACAATATAAGCTACAAATAAATAATACACAAAAACGCATGAAAATGGGCGGTCTTATTGAGGCCTAATTGAGGATCAACTAAAACAAAAACTGTGAACAGATCTATTTACATCGGCAAATTTTTCTCGATATCGACTCAAAAAGCTCTCGCGATCGACCGTTTGAGCACCACTGTCCTAGAGTAAGTAGGTATTATTTGATTTTCCCTTTACAAATATCCAGTGTTGCATTGCAAGCATTGTATAATTAGTGGCGAGTTAATTAATTTATATGTATAATACATGCTTATTATAGTAGAGAAAAGCCGATAAATTCAAATATTCAATTCAGGCAGCGGGCAAGCGAGTGGTGTGGATTTTATAAAGATTGGGTAACGGTGTTGTGTTTCGTTAGCCACAGCAACGTGTGACTGGGTCTGCTAATTATGTAATAAATTAAATAAATTCCTTACGTACGTTTAACGAAGTTTTGAAACTTCAAATTATGATTTTGAATGATCCTGCATTCAGATTTTCTACCGAATTTCCACATAAATTCCCTTGAATACTTTATGTTCTTAAGCTCTTCAAAAATAGATGTTATTTTAAGTAAGGTTTCAATTCTGTAAGGTGGTCTTACATCTTATGGTAAGACCTCTCACTCCACTTCCATAATATAATTTAGGGTAGGTACCTGTAAGACATAAACTCTAACGTTAAAAATTAGAATTGCGTAAGTAATGAAGAATTTTATTTCGAGATTGATTAAATTTTAAAAACTGTATATACAGTTCTAGTTTTTTCAACCATTAAAATAAAACACATTATCACTGGGGTATGAAATTCAATGGTTCGATTCAAAAGAAATTCGATACGTTGGAAATGAATATACATACTGTAAGCAAACATATTCTACGCGACCTGGTAAGCAAATCGTTGCCAATCTAACTTTCCACTTTCTTGTTAAACTAAATAAATAACCGTTGCAAATTAAACACTATGCAACATAAATTCAACACGAAAGTAGGTCAGTGGGATGTCCCATATTGAACGTGTTTACATAAAGATGTCAACAATAACTTGGGATGAAAACTGGATAAGTCAAGAAAGGGGAAAAACAAGTTCACACGCTTTTAGCATCACGCTGCAGATGTTGCAAAACTCGATCGACTTTTTATCTGACTATTTCTGTAAATACAACATCAATTTTCAAACTGGGTGGCGGATATGGGTACCATTTACTGGATAACTAACACCTCTGCCATAGGTCACCCCAAGTGCTTAGTTTTGATCGGTGTCTTAGCTGGGTAGCCCGAATTTATGGGGCGAGGTTTGTCCGGAAATTGGCAACAGATGCGTCTGCAAACCTAACGCGTGGCAGGCCGGATCGGGAGATCCTTTTTTTACATTAGCTCCACACAGGAGGCCCTGAGAAAACCAAAATTCTCCTCAGGGCCTATGTCGTCTTTGGGGATGCTGTGTGGAGGGTCTTTTTAATAAAAGGAAGGAGAGGAGCAGTTCTGGGAAGGAATAAGGTATGAGGGGTAAGTAGGAATCTGGGGTTCAACGTGTCCAGGAATGACGGATGCATGAATTCATCCCACTGCGCTGCAAGGAGATGGGTCGAGAGAGTCCGGCTGGAGAGGTCAAAAGGTCTCTCCTGATTCGTCCATGCAGTAAGTGGGCAAACACATCCGTTGCGAAGATCTGAATAAATCTCACCCCATGAACCCGGGCACCCCTTGCTAAGTCACCAAACGTTGTGAACCACTCGGGGTGACGAATGGCAGAGGTGTTGGTTATCCAATAAATGGTTCCCGGGGCGGCGCCACCCATACCCGCTTCCCAAATTGAAACTGGTTGAGGGAGGTCTTATAACTTCTCCAGATAGGATTCTCTAGGAATATCGCTTTCCATCGCAGTGAGAAGGTTAGATTCATACGTCCGTCACTCCTGGATACACTGACCCCCAGATTTGTACCCTTTTATACGAATATTTCTAAGGAATCTTTGTGAGAGAATGCCTCATGAATACTCCTTGATGTATGCATCACATATATTTGCTCTCTGAATCGCGCTACGAAAGTCTCCAATCTATGAGGAATGGGGCCCTTAAGGGAAGAGCTTTTAAAATAATAAACTATTTTATGGACAGTCCATACCTGCTGAATGCTATAAATTTTCATATTCATTTTCCACAAAGATCTAGTTCTAAAATCATAATATGGAACTCCACCCGATGAATAAATACTTTCAAAGCGAAAAAATTACGGTGTGCAATTCACACGCGGTAAAAGTGAAACTAGAAAGTCGCTTTCTTTTCTTTTGCCTGTTTTTTTTAAAGTGGTTTGAAGATTGGATATTGATTTCTCAAAAATAAAAATGTTTTTTTTTGGATTTCGTAGGATTCGAACCTCCGCGCTGCTTCGCTTGATGTCTGTCTCTTGTCAGGCGCCTTCCCCACGGCACTATGGAAGGCACGCGCCGAGGTGCGAATTTACCGCATTATATTAGAACCGAGTATTTGTGTAGAACTGAGTTATAACGCATTTCCGTTTCATCGGAATTTCAATTCATTAACGTCCCTAAAGGAGTTTCCTTTCAATAAATACTAAAATCAATAGGACAGTATTCTGCACGATGGTAACATAAATAAAAATACTTTGCGTAGGGATTTGGGCCAACGATCTCAGCTAAAACAATAATCAGTACAAAACGGGGGGAAAATACAATGATTAAATGTCTGAAATTCTGCAGTTGTGAGCATTCGTGCGATAAGGGGATTAGTGCGGCCATCGCCCATTCAGCCAGTCGAGCTATCGCCGGCACGTTGTTTCTACGTGACTTGTGTGTATGAAAAATATTTACAGTCCGGGAAAATATTAACATTATGATGCTAGGAGCAAAGAAGGGAACAAGGTTGAGAGGTTGATCAGATTAGGTTCCGTCTGTCACGTGGCCGAGGGTCGCGCTAATTGCTGACCCGGCGCGGGCGTATTAACCGCCACCTTTCTAGTCTCCGGGCACTCGTTACATTTTAGGGACTACTTTTGGGATAACTTCATTTTAATTTGGCGATTATTATAGTCGTTATCGAATAAAAAAAATTGGAGTGTGCGATAGAAGTGAAACCTTCAGTAAACTAAAATAGACAAGAGTGGGAAGGCTTAGAAGCACCGCACAAAGAGGAGACCGATAGATCAGGAAGCACCGCACAAAGAAGAGACGGATTATATTAGCTCATTCTCTCGCAGGCTAAATCGGATGGTTGTGTGTGTTTGTCTATTTTTAGTGTCGCAATTTTTTATTTCATCGACTTTCATGTCGCAATGGTGCTAAACAAGTTTTCACTTCCATAATTTACAAATATACCTATTCCCGCCTCCCAATTTGGGAGGCGGGAATGGGTACCACCGCCCAGGGAACCTTTATTGGATAACCCTCTGCCATAGGTCACCCCAAGTAGTTCGCTACGTTTGGTGATTTACCAGGGATGCCCGGGTTCACGGGGTGAGGTTTGACGAGGTCTTGGAAGCGGATGACCAGGACACATCGAACCCAGATTCCTACCCACCCCTTAAACCCTCTTCCTTCCCATGACTCTCCTCTCCTTTCTATCCTTAAAAAACTATGAAAAAATATGACGTAGACCCTGAGGGAAATCATTTTCCTCAGGGCCCATGTAAAAAAATATTAGTAGGTTTATATGTATATATATATATATATTTTTTTTAAGAAACGATCCGTACCATTCATGAAGACGACACTACGCAATTGATTGAGTTTTGTCAGGGTCAACTTAAAACAATATTCATAATCTGTTCTTTCATAGTTGGCGCTCATAATCTGTTTATTCATAGTTGTTGAGTTTTAGGAAAACTACTTACTGCAAGTTATGCTTTAAAATATCTGGATGCTTTGTTTGTTTGTGCCTCACGAACGCACGAAATCAATTCTTTTGAGAGAAACGTGCAATATTGAATTGGATCACCGATACAATTTTGTACTTGTATGCCTTTCTTGGCAAAATTGAATTTTCATGTGAACAAAACTATTTATTCGTATTGCGTATGTATGGGCGCAAACAACAATTAATATTTATATTTTAAAGCATTTTTTGCAAAAAGTTTTTTTTTCTAAAAAAAAATTATTTAATGCCATCTATGAAATAACAGAATACGAACACTTTTATGCTGAAAGCATAACAACGAAGGCGACCACATTTCTACAAAAACTTCATTCTTCTTTTTTCCACACCTAAAATCCATACGCTCGGAGAAACACGTCAATACTCACCACCACTACCCAGGACATTCAGCCAAAGACCAAATTATACCCGACAGCTCAACAATTTCTGAAAATTCCTCCAACAGGATGATACATTTCACTGTTATTAATTTGGACAATCGATTTGACACTGACGACAATATTCCGTTCAGAAAATACCTCCCAGACGGTAACTGTCGATATTAAATATGAAGCGAAGGTGACAACTTATTTAGGCAAACAAACAAGTTTGAAAATATTGTCTTTTTGGGAATATTCGCCTACAAACGTTTTATTATTTACTCCGGTTTCAATATTTTGTTACGATCCCAGTCAATATTAACATTTTCTCTCCAAAAGTTTATATTTTTTATACCTACGTCACTTAATACAATTTTAAATGTCAATTAGTTTTACCATTTTTCACTTTTCACGTTTGTGCTGAAACCTGCTAGAATAACTGAAGTAGGTTGAAGATTTCACTACGGTAGTCTAGATAAGAGATGGATTTCTTTAAACTACGTTTGTTCAATGTGTAGGGAACTTCCATAAAAATTAAAAGGAAATAAGACAAACTTTTATCGAAATTTTACAAAACTTTAAACAGGAATCCATTCAAAATCTATGCTGAAAATCAAACAGCCCGATTTTTTTACTTTTAAATCCAGCACGGCCATTCCAGCGCTACTGGAATCATGTAGACTTCCAATCCAGTGCCATTCCAGTGCTGACAGAAAAATTGTAGAGGAAACTTGTTGTTTTTTTGCGGATTTTTACCTGGATTGCGAAGAATTTAAATGACTGGAATCATGTAGACGTAGACAATATCGCCAGCCCGGTCCATTCTAGTCCAGCGCTACTCGGTTACTGGACTGGAATAATGTAAACCGGACATTAAGGAAAGCGCTGTAAGAAGGGATTTAATAATTCGGGTCTTGAAGAGGCTATGAATATACGAAGAACAAAAACCAAATGCCGACAAATGACGAATGATACTCGTACTGCCCAAGAGCGAGTTCGAAATAAATCCCAAATCCAATATGCTGCGGGTGCATACGCGAGTCGAACC
The DNA here is from genome assembly GCA_929108145.2 of Limnephilus rhombicus. Taxonomy (NCBI): domain Eukaryota; kingdom Metazoa; phylum Arthropoda; class Insecta; order Trichoptera; family Limnephilidae; genus Limnephilus; species Limnephilus rhombicus. The sequence continues at coordinate 51,988,069 of OV815281.1, forward strand.
ACGAATTATGGGAAAGGGACGAAGCAAATGCAAACGGCGCGAAACGATTAAAAATATGAAAATGAATAGAGTTATAATGCAGTAACTCATTTCTTTCGAGAAAGGCATACAAATCCAATGTGGGGTTGAATCACCGATACCACTTTATGTTTACCTGCCTTTCTTGGAAGAATCGAGTTTGAATACACACAAAACTTTTTCGTTATTTGTTTTTGGGGTGTTATGCCGTGTTGCGCTACCTCCTTCTTTAGCCAACGTTTCGGACATCGTTGCAGTGTCCATCATCAGGGCAGATCCGGTAGATGTGTAATTTTTAGTCGTGAAGTGTGTGCTTATTTACTTCGAAGCGATACCGTGCCGCCAGCACCACTAACTTTCACCAGTACAAAATAATCGTGACAAGCAGTGGCGTCATCGCCGCGGAACGGAATAGAAAGTTCATTAAAACGAGGTATTTATGCTCGCCAGGGGCAAGTCCGTTTGCGAGACGCCGACGGAAGTGGCTCCATCTCTTAATGAAATCTAAAATTAGAAATCACAATGGTAAGAATTTAAGAAAAAATAAAATAAAATAAATAAAAATTACAATGGTTAACTTTCACCAGTACAAAATAATCGTGACAAGTAGTGGCGTCATCGCCGCGGAACGGAATAGAAAGCTCATTAAAACGTGGTATTTATGCTAGTCAGGGGCAAGTCCGTTTGCGAGACGCCGACCGAAGTGGCTCCATCTCTTAATGAATTCTAAAATTAGAAATCACAATGGTAAGAATTTAACGAAATAGAATTACAATGGTTAAAGCGAATTTAGTCAATATAAATCAAAATGGTTTACCACAAGCTGGCATTACTGTATACTTAGACGTGGTTTTTTTGCTCTATTAATATTAAATGAATTTTACTAGAATTAAAATTACACTGGTTAAAGCGAATTTAGTTAATATAAAGTTATAACACAAAATGGTTCACCACGAGCTGGCATTACTGTATACTTAGACATGTTTTTTTTTGCGTTTAGCTTTGGTGTAGCCGTCAATCACCGGATACCAAGAGCTATTGAGCTTAGCTCCGTCGTCTCTATTAATATTACAAGGATTTTTGTAGATTTCAATTGCCTCCGTAATTAGGCGTGCTCTGTAAGTTTTGGGTCTTCCCAAGACCTCAGGAACAAATCCAAAGAAATGGCCGGTTTCGATTAAGTGCTCAGCGATTGCCGATTTATCAGGGTGGCCGAGTTTGCAAGCACGAAAGTGTTCTGCTATCCTTTTGATGATCGTCCGCTCTGTTTGGCCTACATAAACCTTGTCACATCCGGAACAGCTGAGTTTATACACTCCATCTGCTTCCAGAGGAAACTTAGTCTTTGCAGACCTCAGTAGGTCTTGAATTTTAGTTGTGGCACCGAAGACAGTCTTGATGCTTTCTTTTCTCAACAGCCTGGCGATTCTGTCGGTCACATTGTGAACGTAAGGCAGGAAAGCGCAGCCTTTTAACTCTTGTTTAGCTCTGTCTTCGTTTGGTGTAGATTTGGCTCTTATGATTTGCCTTGTCTGACTTGCTGGGTAACCGTTGCGTTCCAGTGCATCGGTCAGCTTTGTAAGTTCTACTCCAATTTTATTTTCTTCACATATTCTGGTCGCTCGCGTCACCAACGTATGGATAAGTCCTCTCTTCTGTGCTGGGTGGTGATGCGAATCGGCATGTAGATACCGATTTGTGTGCGTTGGTTTTCTATATACAGTGTGTCCTAGATTACCATCTTCTTTTCGCATCACCTCCACATCTAGAAAAGGCAGGATTTTTGCATCGTTTTCCACTTCCATTGTAAACTTGATTTTACTGTGGAGTGAATTAAGATGATTCAGAAATTCATTCAGTTTCTCTGTTCCATGAGGCCAGATGGCGAAGACATCGTCAACATAACGCCACCATACCTTGGGAACAGCTGAAGCTGTGTCGAGTGCCACTTCTTCAAACTTCTCCATAAAAAAGTTGGCAAGTACTGGCGACAACGGACTGCCCATCGCAACTCCTTCCACTTGCTCAAAAAGTTCACCCTGGAATGCAAAATATCCCGTTTTGAGACAGTGTTCAAAAAGTTTGCAAATGTCGTCCTCATAGATCTCCCTGAGCATTGTCATGGAGTCTTCTAGAGGCACATTTGTAAAAAGGGACACTACATCAAAACTGACTAGGATATCGCCTTCCTCAGTCTTGACCTTTTTTAGTTTACTGATCAGATCTGTGGAATCCTTGATCCAAGATTCAGTTTTACCAGTTTGCATCTGCAGTAGTCTAGAGAGGTATTGGGACAGTTTGTAAGTAGGTGCACCAATAGCACTGACAATCGGTCTCATTGGGATATCCTTTTTGTGTATTTTTGGAAGACCGTATAGGGCAGGAGTTCTGGAGGCTTTTTTAAAGAAGGAGGTAGCGCAACACGGCATAACACCCCAAAAACAAATAACGAAAATGCTTTTGGCCGTGAAAATCTTAAAACTTATCACACACAAAACTGTTTAATCTTATTCGTGTTGAAACAAACGAAGCATCTTATTATTTTAAAGCATAACTTGCAAAAAGTGTTTTCCGTACAATAATTCAATAAGTGCCCTTCGTGAAAGAGCAGGTTAGTTACCCGAAAATGAAAAAATAGTTTGCTAACCGTGTTCAAAGTCCGAAAGAAATTTAGAGATTGATAGTTAGAGGACATTGTCGTTCCAATTATAAAGAGTATTTTTAATTTTTTTGTAAGCACAACTCTCTTTTTATAACTTTTGAAGGTTATTCTCATCAACGTAATATATCATTGAAGAAGAAGAAGATAACACTAACAATATAAACGAAAATATGAAAGAGAACGAGTCACAAAAAAATTTGTGGAAGATAATGTTTTTAATTCTAAAATTTGAAATATGAGATTATGACGGTTTGATGGAATGTGGAAATGGCCGAATTGGTAAAGGCGGCCGTCCCGGTTAGACGAGAGGTTCTGGGTCCCATTTGCGACTGTCATCTTTTTCTATTTTTCTGTCTTGTCTTCTCTTTCATATTTTCGTTTGGATTTTTAGTTTTATCTTCTTCTTCAATGAAGTATTATTGAAGGCTATTAAATTAAATTAAAAGTGATAGTTGCGTGAACCAGAGGGTCATTCACAGCCATAGACATATGAATATTAGTAGACCTGCCCTAAGTGATAAAAGCGTATTATTTCCCCTTCCCGATACCGGTTCCATGGAACCGGCTGGGATTGAGTATGGCTTCGCGTGAATCTAAAAAATGTGACGTCATCATTTTTCAGCGAGCCAACGTTGAGCGCTCATCGGTGCATTTTGCGAAATAACACCGCAAAAAATATGGTTTGTGTTTTGAAAACGTGTAAATATATGCTATCACTCGAGTTACATGGCGTGTGCTCGTCGATGTTTACGGGGTAAGTAAATTATGAAGCATTTGTAAAAGTGTCGTAACTAAATAAGACAACAAAATATTAATATTAAAAATAAGCGAACTTTTCTTTGCCGTATTTAGACTTCGCAAATTTGTTCAATACGCGGCCAGCTATTCGCGCTCACATATAAAAAGGTCTATTCATTCAAAAGCAGAGTTTACTTTTAAGAACTAAATGATGATATTACAATGCGAGATGCCTATATACTCTCATATTGAGTTATTGACAAATCACATATCTCCAAAGTCATCTTCCCGCTCGGTAGTTGTTGTCTACCCCTCACCTTTATGTTCTGGTCTACTAATATTCATATTATGTCTATGTTCACAACGCTTTCCCAATCCCTCCCCACTTATCATTCCAGAAATTTTTCGAGATGCCTTACCAACAACTCTATCTTTTTGGCTCGAGAAGAACTAATTTTGAATCACATGATCGTAATAATAATTATTATCCAGGGCTGGGCAAAATACATGCTTTGCTGTAATTAAAATACAAATTACAAAATACTTTGTCGCATGTATTTAAAATACGAAATTTCAAGTCGTGTATTTGAAATACAAAATACAAAATACAGTATTTTAACCATACTTTCAAATACAAAATACAAATTACAAAATACGAAATACATTTGGTTTTGGTAGAACTTTGGTTGCAATAAATTGTCGTAAGTGCCCTTATCTAGTGGCCGTTATACACAACACCTTTTTTCATCCCGATTCCAATTAGACACAAAAGACAACATTTTTCGCTCTACGCGATCGCTATTTTCATTTCTATTGTCATATCTACGATTTCAATTGTCATTACTGCAAACAATACATGAACCATGTTGTTTGCTGTGATACCAACTGAAATCGTAGATATGAAAATAGAGATGAAAATACCGATCGAGTAAAGCGAAAAATGTTGGTTTTTTTGTCTAATTGGAATCGGGCTGAAAAAAGATGTTGTGTATAACGGCCATAAGGGAGCGTTTCCATAGAAGCAAAGCTGAGCAGAGTGAAACAGAAACATGCAGAAATTGACCAATCATATTGCTCAGAAGACACATCTCGTCTCCGCTCCACTTGTAAAGTTTTGTGATATAGGACCCATGTTTAGATAACAATAATTATTCTTATAATACTAGCTGGTTCCCGGCATGCGTAGCGATGCCATATTCAAATAAATAAATTGTTTCTCCCTGCATGTCCTTTCAGTTTCAGTCCCAGTACATTCAGTTTTCAAACAACTCACGTGCCAGCTGTTACAATTTATTTATTCAAATTTTCATTTTTTCATATATTACAAATATTAATTTTTATGTATTATAAGAACAATCAATCAAATCTGGTACCTAACGTAGGTACCTATTTAAAATATCTATAAATTAAAAAAATCCATCGACAATTCTTTTCTTACAAAAAAAACGCTGCCTGCTAAACTGTCAAACAGGCGTAGTTAAAATAGTCATTAAGTTTTCTGAAATTATCCAATTTTTTGCGTAATTTTCTCAATTTTTCTTTCCACTAGAACCTTCTACAGAGTATTAGAAAACTTTTTAAAAAAATAATGAAATAGGTAAAGTCTTTATTTTATTATTTTATTTGTTAGCGTTATAAACAGTCATTACAAGTTCATATATAACAGTGTTAGAGATAGTCATATCATTGACCAATAAAATAACGACATAAAAATTTGAGACCATAATAAAAAAAAAACAAACAAAACAATATATGTATGTAATATAAACAGTTCTGAAAAAGTGCATCTACTCACTTAAATCTACAAAAAATGTATTTTCAAACTGCTGAAATCAAAAAAGAAAATGTAATGAAAATGAAAAAAATGAAAATGAAAAAGAAAGATAAGGAATTAATGAAACATTAAGTTTTCCGTTGAATATTACTTTTTACGAATTTTATGAAGTTAGCAAGGTTCGTGTTAAACATGTCAATGTCTGTGCATAATCTATTGAAAGTGCTACAGCTTCTTCTTATAAACACATTTAGAAGATAATTAGCATTGCTCTTAGGAATATAAAATATGTCTGGAGATCGAGTGACTCTTATTGGACATCTGAAATTGATATTTTGTAATAGGTAAGGGCTATCAATAAAATTGTGGATTATCTTATAAAGCATTACTAGGTCTCTGATATCTCTGCGTTGATCAAGGGTTTTGAAGTTCATAGAGACATAATTTACATCATTTCGCATGCGAAACGAAACATATTTCAAAAACTCTTTCTGAACTCTTTCTATATTTGATTTATATGTAGAACAATGGGGGTTCCATACTGTTGAAGCATACTCTAGGTGGCTTCTGACGTATGATATGTAGAGAATCTTAAATGTTTGTGGATTTTTGAAAACAGAACTTACTCTAAGTATAAATCCTAGCATTTTCAAAGCCTTAGACGTGATGTGCTCGACGTGAGATTGAAAAAGAAGCTTACTGTCTAATAGAACTCTAAGATCTCTAATTTCATTTACCCTATTTAAAAGATTGTTTTTAATTATGTACGGATATAGTATAGTGGTTTTCTTTCGAGAATAAGATATGACGGAACATTTATCTGCATTCAAAAGAAGGCGGTTTTCTAAACAATACACATTGACCAGGGAGTTCAGGTCATCCTGGAGCTCTATACAATCCATCTCAGATTTAATGATTTTGACAATCTTTTTGTCATCCGCATATAGGAACAGCTGAGAATTACGAATAGTTTTGTTAACATCGTTCATAAAAATGTTGAATAAAAGGGGGCTAAGGTGAGATCCTTGGGGAACTCCTGAAGTTACGGGGACAAAGCTAGAGCAGAATCCCAGTACAGTTACAGCTTGCGTACGATTGTCGAGATAAGAGGCTAACCAACGAAGGAGGTCACCGTGTATACCCATTGCTTCGACTTTCTCAATTAAAATGATGTGTGGAATTTTATCAAAGGCTTTGGAATAGTCTGTGTAGACTATATCGACTTGAAAACCGTTATCCATTGCAACAAGGACTGTGTCAACAAATTCGCATAGATTAGTTTCTGTTGATTTTCTGTTCACGAAGCCTTGTTGATTCGGAATGATGTGTGGCGTTATGATTCTGAAGTTATGGCGTGACCAAGGGAAGGAACAGGGATTAAATTTTATATATATATAGATGACATTTGTATAGCGCAGTTTTGTGTTATTTCACTTCAAGTGCGCTCTACAGTAATTAATTAACTTCAAAACAATCTAGTTTTCGATACGTTTTAAGATTTTCACGGCGAAAAGTATTTTCGATATTTGTTTTGGGGGTGTTATGCCGTGTTGCGCTACCTCCTTCTTTAGTCAACGTTTCGGACAGCGTTGCAGTGTCCATCATCTGGGCAGATCCGGTAGACATTAAAAATTATTTAGACATCTACCGGATCTGCCCTGATGATGGACACGGCAACGCTGTCCGAAACGTTGGCTAAAAAAGGAGGTATGGCAATACGGCATAGCACCCCAAAAACAATAACGAAAATCTAGTTTTCTGTCAAATTTTTCCTATAGTTCTTGATCTAATACTATGATACAAAAATGTACAATACAAAGCAAAGACAAGTATAATACTACAATATGCTACAAAATGTGTAATAACAGTGCTATCATAGCACAGGACAATAATAATAATAGCATAACATAAAATAAAAGGTACAGTACATTATGAAGCAATGATAAGAGAACTACAAATAATCATTATTAAGAGTGCTATAGCACAGGACAGGATTCCAGCGTTTTATCATTATTGTTTATTATCATTATTAAGATCGCTAAATGTATTTGAAAATGTATTTTGAAGCCATAAGTATTTTAAGTACAAATTACAAAATACATCAGAATCAGGTAATTGAAATACCAATTACAAAATACATTTTTAGGAGGTAATTGAAATACAAATACAAAATACGTATTTGTATTGGTATTTCAATTACAAATAATTCAAATACTGCCCAGCCCTGTTAATATCATCAACGGAATGTCATAACGCTGAAGCGAAATTCCGTCAAAATACTAACAATATATCATTCCGTTTGTTCCGAAATAAATTCTTCAGGTCTGCCCGTGCATAATAAATACGCCTGTATGTTAATTCATGAGGCGTAAAACCATAAATTTGTAGCAACACCGAGGGGAGAATTCAGAGTCAACTAATAAATTATGGAATATTTTTATCGTGAACGCTTCACATCATTGATGACAAATTAACATCGTTTTGTTTGATTAGGGCCAAATCGTTTTGATGCGAAAACTCGTTAATTAAGTAATTACGGAAAACTAAACTTCCTCATAAACCTGTTTCTGAAGTAAAAATTCTTCACGCACGCTCGACTTGGGGGGTCAGCTGGTGAATGCGTTACGAAAGGTGTGATTCGAACTGCAATCGATGTTAACGGTGATCGATGCGAACGGTGATCGGGCGAGGCGAACAGTCGGGCCTTTACGCACGCTTGAAGTTGAGAGGGAGATATAAGTTAGTGAAGATAGAAAGAGAGAGTATATTACTGTTTTTTCCTGTTAAGCACTTGCATACTGCTTACTAACAACGTATGCATGGACACTGGAGGTCTAGATTCGTTCAAAATAAATAAATATAGCTTCGTTTAATCAAAAAAAATAGAATCTTGCGAGAGCCTTGAAGGAGTAACCATCAGTTACTTATACCAGGGCGGGTAAGAGGTGGATTACCTCCACTGTAGGGGCAAAAGAGAGAGGTGCGAGCACAAGGAATCATTTATTGAATAACCATGCCATAGGTCACCCCAAGGTCCTAGGTCATCCAAGGCCGTAAGTCACCCCACGGTCATAGGTCACCCTAGAGTAATGGGTCACCCCATGGTCATATGTCACTCCAATGTCATATGTCCATTTATAAGTTAGTGAAGTTTTACTTCAGTCGTGTGGTCCAAAGCACACTGGTTTTTTATTTTGTTTTTTTGTTTGTTTATTGATAAATACCGCGCAAGGGTCCCAACAGCTCCCAACCGCCTGGAGCCAGTGAGACTATGGCATCCCCAATTGGGGTATGTTATGAAGCTGAAGGTGAGTAGGGAGGGGGAGGAGATGGGGAAGAGGAAGGTAAAACAATTCAAAGCAATATTTCAGTTTTGAATGGTGGTCTTACAAAATGGCGAAACTGAGAGTACCTTCCACTCTGGAACATGCCGCAAATATACCTTTATATTATTTTTAATGAGTAAATTGTGAAAATACAAGTCAATCATATAAAATATAATTGCGCGCGCCAGGATTTGAACTAGTCTCTAGTCGAGAGCCTTGTTCCTCGACCACGAAGGCCGTTATCTATCTATCTTCTATTCTCTACATAAATAAAAATTAATCGGAAGTTATCGCGTAATGTATGTACGCGCATAACTTCCGAACGACTGCACCAAATTGAATAATTATTTTTTTGTGTTCGTTATTGTCAGGACAAGGTTTGTATAAAACTACTGGTGAGCTCTGGCATTATGAAATTTATATTAAAAAATTGCAATAGGTGGCACGCGAGCTGTTTGAAAATCTGAATGTATCGGGTCTGAATATATTGATCGCGGGAGAGGGTAGGGGAAGGCAGGGAAGGTGGAGGCGGAATGGGAACGGGACCAATGGGAAAAGACACGCAGGGAGAAACAATTTCTTTATTAGTGGCGTTGCCTTGCGTGCCGGTAACTTGCTAGTAATTTATAATTTATATTTTTTCATTAACTCCACACAGGAGGCCCTGAGGAAAATAATTTCCCTCAGGACCCATGGTGGAGTTGTGGGCCATTGTGTGGAGGATCTTTTTGAGGAGAAGAAGGAATGAACATTGGTCTTGAAGTGACCCATGTTGTAGGAAGGAGGAAACACAGAGGCCGTCAAATCATATACAACAATAACATTGTTTAAAACTACTGTCAAATTTTGCTCTTCCACTTTTTTTAATTAATATTGTGATAAAAACCGATATATAACAATGACTACACATGCAAATTCCAAGTCCACCAATAATCCTAATCCCGAACTACTGCAAATTCTAGATAAAAAGTTCGATGAATTTGAATTTGAAAATCATTTGCAGACTTCAAAAATATCATAGTAGAAGTTATCAAAAAGGAGTTCAAGAAGGAAATTGAGGAGCTTAAGGAGAAAGTGAAACATTTGGAAGGACAAATAGAGCGCAATGATCAATATAATCGTGCAAATAACCTTATAGTAAGTGGCGTTCCAGAAGAAAGAAACGAAAATATTTATGACATTCTCTCCAAAATTGGTGCTACAGCTGGATGTAAAATCACCCGAGAGGAAGTGGACTTCGCAAGCAGAATCTCCCCCAGAATAAACCGAAATGTGACAAATGGAAAACAGAGGAACATTATCGTAAAATTTACACGCCGACATCTGAAAGATAACCTGTTAGCTGCAATAAGGAAGAGGAAGGGAATGTTTGCCTCAGAATTGCAGCTTCCTGGTGCCAGCAGAATTTACATCAATGAACATTTAACCCCCAAAAATCAGCATCTCCTAAAACAATGTAGAGATATAAAAACGGACAGAAAAATTCTCTACTGCTGGATAAAAAACGGGAATATTTTCATTCGTGTAAGTGATACAACACCCATAATTTTAATTGCGGATCAAGATGACGTTAACAAACTTTCAACATTTATTTATTATTTATTTATTTATTAATTTACGGACAACAGTCCATTAAAAACATAATAATAACACGAATAAAAATTTAAAAAAAAAACAGAGATGACAGTGAAGGGAGAGCACATAAAAATTAATAGCAATGACAATATAAAATATAAAAAGTACATATAGAGACACTACAAGTCAAAGCATGAAGAAGCATTTAAATATTGCGTAACGACTGCCGAAAGTCATTTAGTTTTACACCAAAAAAATCAATGCTTTGACTTGCGTTGACAAGTCTCGACATTCTGGATAAGGGAGAATGGTATCCTTAATTAGTAGAATGTTGATTGGGGAACAGCAATTCATTATTTCGAAGCCTACGGGAAGGGATGTTAAACTGGATGAGTTGTAACAATGCAGGTGTATCTGTAATACTGTTGATAATTTTAAATATGCAAATTAGATCAGAGTCCTTTCTACGTTTTTCTAAAGAAGGCATGTTTAAAATGTGTTCAATTTCATCATATGAGTACTTGCCTCTTTCAAGACCCAACCTCCAAGCAATTCCTCTTAGGAAACGATGTTGTACGGATTCGATGTGACAAATGTGGACAGCGTAGAAAGGAGACCAAAGACACTAGCATATTCAAGGTGAGGGCGAACCAGCGAACAGTAAAGAGTTTTAAGTGTACTTATATGTTTGAAGTCAGAGGTAATTCTATGAATGAAGCCGAGTAGTTTAAGTGATTTATTAACGATATTATTTATGTGATCACGGAAAGAAAGTTTGCAGTCTAGAGTGACCCCAAGATCCTTGTAGATGTGACAGTAGATAGACAAACACTATTTAGTTTATAATCAAACTGAATAGGTTTTTTGGTTCTATAAAAGGACAAAATTTTGCATTTATCAACATTAAGTTCCATGCAGTTAATTTTGCACCAATCGTTAAATGAATCAATATCAAGTTGAAATAGTAAACAGTCAAGATGGGATTTAATAATCTTAAGAATCTTATTATCATCAGCAAATAGCCAGAAACGTGTGTGAGAAAAAACTTTTGTGATATCATTAATAAAAAGGTTAAAAAGAAGCGGGGCCAAATGGGCTCCTTGGGGAACGCCGGAAGTTACATCAATGTTAAAGGATTCAAAGTTATTTATTTTAACCCTTTGTTTTCTATCTGTCAAGTAAGAGTGAAAGAATGATAACAAAGGGTTTCTAATGCCTATAGCATAAAGTTTGGCCATGAGAATACGGTGATTAACTTTGTCGAAGGCTTTGGAGAAGTCAGTGTATAGAACATCAACCTGAGTGTTATCTTCTAAGGCTTTCACAATGGTACTTGTAAAGGAAAGTAAATTTGTTGTTGTAGATTTCGCCGATCTAAATCCATGCTGTTCCTCAATTAGAACACTTTTGAAAATAGGAGTAATTTTCTTTGTAATTATCGACTCAAATATTTTTGGAATATTAGATATAATTGATATCGGTCTGTAATTTCCAATATTCGACTTGTTTCCGGACTTAAAAATGGGTCGAATATATTTATTTATTTATTTATTTATTTATTTATTTATTTATTTATTTATTTATTTATTTATTTATTTATTTATTTATTAATTTACGGACAACAGTCCATTAAAAACATAATAATAACACGAATAAAAATAAAAAAATCAGAGATGACAGTGAAGGGAGAGCACATAAAAATTAATAGCAATGACAATATAAAATATAAAAAGTACATATAGAGACACTACAAGTCAAAGCATGAAGAAGCATTTAAATATTGCGTAACGACTGCCGAAAGTCATTTAGTTTTACACCAAAAAAATCAATGCTTTGACTTGCGTTGACAAGTCTCGACATTCTGGATAAGGGAGAATGGTATCCGTAATTAGTAGAATGTTGATTGAGGAACAGCAATTCATTATTTCGAAGCCTACGGGAAGGGATGTTAAACTGGATGAGTTGTAACAATGCAGGTGTATCTGTAATACTGTTGATAATTTTAAATATGCAAATTAGATCAGAGTCCTTTCTACGTTTTTCTAAAGAAGGCATGTTTAAAATGTGTTCAATTTCATCATATGAGTACTTGCCTCTTTCAAGACCCAACCTCCAAGCAATTCCTCTTAGGAAACGATGTTGTACGGATTCGATGTGACAAATGTGGACAGCGTAGAAAGGAGACCAAAGACACTAGCATATTCAAGGTGAGGGCGAACCAGCGAACAGTAAAGAGTTTGAAGTGTACTTATATGTTTGAAGTCAGAGGTAATTCTATGAATGAAGCCGAGTAGTTTAAGTGATTTATTTACGATATTATTTATGTGATCACGGAAAGAAAGTTTGCAGTCTAGAGTGACCCCAAGGTCCTTGATAGATGTGACAGTAGATATACAAACACTATTTAGTTTATAATCAAACTGAATAGGTTTTTTGGTTCTATAAAAGGACAAAATTTTGCATTTATCAACATTAAGTTCCATGCAGTTAATTTTGCACCAATCGTTAAATGAATCAATATCAAGTTGAAATAGTAAACAGTCAAGGTGGGATTTAATAATCTTAAGAATCTTATTATCATCAGCAAATAGCCAGAAACGTGTGTGAGAAAAAACTTTTGCGATATCATTAATAAAAAGGTTAAAAAGAAGCGGGGCCAAATGGGCTCCTTGGGGAACGCCGGAAGTTACATCAATGTTAAAGGATTCAAAGTTATTTATTTTAACCCTTTGTTTTCTATCTGTCAAGTAAGAGTGAAAGAATGATAACAAAGGGTTTCTAATGCCTATAGCATAAAGTTTGGCCATGAGAATACGGTGATTAACTTTGTCGAAGGCTTTGGAGAAGTCAGTGTATAGAACATCAACCTGAGTGTTATCTTCTAAGGCTTTCACAATGGTACTTGTAAAGGAAAGTAAATTTGTTGTTGTAGATTTCGCCGATCTAAATCCATGCTGTTCCTCAATTAGAACACTTTTGAAAACAGGAGTAATTTCCTTTGTAATTATCGACTCAAATATTTTTGGAATATTAGATATAATTGATATCGGTCTGTAATTTCCAATATTCGACTTGTTTCCGGACTTAAAAATGGGTCGAATATATGAAATTTTCCATGAGTCAGCAAATGTTCCAGATGAAAGTGACAAGTTGTACAACATACAAATTGGGTTAGATAGTGTATATTTACACTCTTTTAGCAAGATTTCTGGAATGCCATCAGGTCCGGTACTTTTTTTGTTAGACAGATTATTTAAGGATTGGTAAACCTCCTTAAGTGTAATTTGGCAATCATTTAAGTCAATATTATGGTCATAGTTATGTGGAGGGATGTTGCATGATGCATCAGAATATACAGAGGAGAAGTGTTTGGCAAAAAGGTTGGCGATATCATGGCCGTTAGTAGCATGAGTTTCATAATAATACATACTTGAAGGAAGATCATTATCAGTACGCTTTTGCGCAACAAATTGCCAAAATTGTTTAGGATTTTGTCTCTGTAACTTCTACAAAATATTTATAACATTTGGCTGATTCGATTTTGGACAGTTCCCTTAATTGAGAAAATTAATGATAAAAGCTTAAGTTCCCAGTGTCTTTAAATAATTTATGAGTCTTCTTTTTTCAATTATTAACTGTTTAAGTTTCGTGCTAAACCAATTTGGAAACTTAGGTTGAGAGTAACACCCCTTAGGAATAAACAATTCTACAGCATGTGATACACATTCATTAAATTTAAGTACAGCGTCATTAATATCAGAATTTAAAAATAGTGTCGACCAATCAATCTGGGATAGATATTTGTTCATATTAAAATAGTCGCCGTTAAGATATTTGTAGTGATAAGAGACATTTGGTTTCAAGGAATCAAATTTGAAAAAATGTGTAATTTTAATAGAGAGAGGTGGATGATATTTATCCAAAGGTAACAAAGAGACATCAGCTTCACTTACTATGACATTTGGTATGCTAGTGAAAATCAAATCCAGGCAAGAGCCTAGATAGTTAGTGACTGGATTTACTTGAAACATATTCAAATAGGCAAAAAAATTTACAATTTCAACAGCTTGTGGAGAAAGATTACTAGAAGGAGTTTTGACACCTTTATCGTCATTCAGCCACAATATTTTAGGTAAATTATAATCGCCACAAATAAATAGGGAATCAGCGTTTCTGGACACATGTTCAATTGAAGCAGTATGTGACTTATAGACTTCTACCGAAGAGGAGGGAGGAATGTAAACACAACCAAGTACAAGCTTTTTGGTACCAAGTAGAACACACAGGAACAATTGATCAGAAACATTGGTAAATGTTTCTAGAATATGGCAGGGGTATTTTTTGTTTACGCATATCATCACTCCACCACCTTTACACTTAAAAGAAGAAGTAGAACGGTCACTGCGGAAAACGTTATAGTCAAAAAATCCAAGTTCAGCAGATGAGATATTTTCAGATAGCCATGTTTCGGTTAAAAATATAAAGTCGTAATTACATACACTGACGTTACAGCGAATAGTGTTCAGTTTCGTATTTAGGCCACGAACGTTTTGATAATACATTGAGAAGGAATTTTTCTCAGAACGATTATTCAAGTTCAACCTAAAAAATTTATCCGAGAAAGTTCACGTCTTTCAGCAGCTTGGCGGGCGGGGCAGTCTTGAGCTCCAGTTTTGTGGGAAGCCGGTTTTTTGAAGAAGGTGCAGGTGGCACATACTGGAGATTTTTCCTTTTTGGGGCAGGCATCACGGTTGTGGCCAACTTTGGCGCAGTGGGGACAGGTGGGTGAGTCTGCTTGGCACTTGGAAGCTGTGTGGCCATATAGTTGACAATGGCCACATTTCAAGCTATCTACCCAGTCTCTCACGCGGTGAAGCTGCCAGTCTATAGCAAGTTTGGTGCGAGATATTAGAGAGTGACGCACAGATGACGGGACTCTAAAAATATGGATGCAGCTTCCAGTGCGAGGGCCAGATTTATGAGAAAAGGACATGTTATCTTTTAAATTTTGTAAAGACAGACCGGTATCATTGGAAGATTGATGATGAACGGCACTTATGATTTCATCTGCCGAAATATCTTGAGCGAGGTTGTGAATGGCGATCCGTGGGAGGCGATTTGGAGCAATAGTTGCTTTAAGTCCCGCTTTGTTTAGCGCTGGAGTATTCGCAAGTTTATCTGCCTCAGCAGAAGTACTAGGGTGTACTAAGACATCGCCACTTTTTAATTCCCTCATTCCAGTGACACGGATGCCCAGTTCACTGGGATTGACTGCATTTTTTAGTGATTTTAGGGTCGACTCGGAGGTGGACGGGGTATCAGTTGACTGGTGGATTATAACTGAAGGTCTGGCAGGTCCAGGAGGAGCATTATTCCTAGTAATAGGAGGTAATCGGGGAAAATTTTCAAATTCAATTTTCGAGTGAAGCTCATCACGATAGTTGCTTTCCCTTAAAATTCTATTTTCACCAGTTATTTCAGCCATTTTTGCCGCCATTTCGCTAATTACACCTAATATAGTTATGGTCTTAGGATTCAATTTATTCATTTGCTCCTTGCTAAGTTTCGTTGAAGTATCATTAATACAGTTTTGCATCTGTTTTACCGCTTCCGTAGCTTTGGTAATGTAGCTCTGGGGATCCATCTTGAATTTTGAGTTTTTGAAATGTAAAAATGAAATAAATGTCTATGGTAAACTCAGCTTGCGAAATTTTTCTGTTATTCTCAGCTTGACTCTACCGTCTATTTCCACAAGTATCTATGGTTAACTTAACTGTCAAAATAACTTTAGAACCTAGAATTCTCGAAGTTTATTTACGGTAATGAAAAACTTATTTTTGCAGGAGAATAATCAAATGTTTCTGCACAAAATGATGTATAACACATAAACGATTAACTCTCTTTTACTGCACTTTTTCGCGAATCACATTTATCAAGAAGTAACGGCGTAGACAACGACTGATGTAGATATACATGAAATTATGAAATTTTCCATGAGTCAGCAAATGTTCCAGATGAAAGTGACAAGTTGTACAACATACAAATTGGGTTAGATAGTGTATATTTACACTCTTTTAGCAAGATTTCTGGAATGCCATCAGGTCCGGTACTTTTTTTGTTAGACAGATTATTTAAGGATTGGTAAACCTCCTTAAGTGTAATTTGGCAATCATTTAAGTCAATATTATGGTCATAGTTAAGTGGAGGGATGTTGCATGATGCATCAGAATATACAGAGGAGAAGTGTTTGGCAAAAAGGTTGGCGATATCATGGCCGTTAGTAGCATGAGTTTCATAATAATACATACTTGAAGGAAGATCATTATCAGTACGCTTTTGCGCAACAAATTGCCAAAATTGTTTAGGATTTTGTCTCTGTAACTTCTACAAAATATTTATAACATTTGGCTGATTCGATTTTGGACAGTTCCCTTAATTGAGAAAATTAATGATAAAAGCTTAAGTTCCCAGTGTCTTTAAATAATTTATGAGTCTTCTTTTTTCAATTATTAACTGTTTAAGTTTCGTGCTAAACCAATTTGGAAACTTAGGTTGAGAGTAACACCCCTTAGGAATAAACAATTCTACAGCATGTGATACACATTCATTAAATTTAAGTACAGCGTCATTAATATCAGAATTTAAAAATAGTGTCGACCAATCAATCTGGGATAGATATTTGTTCATATTAAAATAGTCGCCGTTAAGATATAATAATAATAATAATATATCTTTATTGAACAAAAAAAAATGAAGATTTATAACTACAAAAACAAAAAGTACATCATAAGTACAGTAAAAGTACAGTTTAAAAGTTGCATACGTACGAAAGTTAATATCAGAAAACAAAATACATATATACAGTAGGTAATTAAAGAATAGAGATTTATATTTATATTTGTAGTGATAAGAGACATTTGGTTTCAAGGAATCAAATTTGAAAAAATGTGTAATTTTAATAGAGAGAGGTGGATGATATTTATCCAAAGGTAACAAAGAGACATCAGCTTCACTTACTGTGACATTTGGTATGCTAGTGAAAATCAAATCCAGGCAAGAGCCTAGATAGTTAGTGACTGGATTTACTTGAAACATATTCAAATAGGCAAAAAAAATTAGAATTTCAACAGCTTGTAGAGAAAGATTACTAGAAGGAGTTTTGACACCTTGATCGTCATTCAGCCACAATATTTTAGGTAAATTATAATCGCCACAAATAAATAGAGAATCAGCGTTTCTAGACACATGTTCAATTGAAGCAGTATGCGACTTATAGACTTCTACCGAAGAGGAGGGAGGAATGTAAACACAACCAAGTACAAGCTTTTTGGTACCAAGTAGAACAGAACACACAGGAACAATTGATCAGAAACATTGGTAAATGTTTCTAGAATATGGCAGGGGTATTTTTTGTTTACGCATATCATCACTCCACCACCTTTACACTTAACAGAAGAAGTAGAACGGTCACTGCGGAAAACGTTGTAGTCAAAAAATCCAAGTTCAGCAGATGAGATATTTTCAGATAGCCATGTTTCGGTTAAAAATATAAAGTTGTAATTACATACACTGACGTTACAGCGAATAGTGTTCTGTTTCGTATTTAGGCCACGAACGTTTTGATAATACATTGAGAAGGAATTTTTCTCAGAACGATTATTCAAGTTCAACCTAAAAAATTTATCCGAGAAAGTTCACGTCTTTCAGCAGCTTGGCGGGCGGGGCAGTCTTGAGCTCCAGTTTTGTGGGAAGCCGGTTTTCTGAAGAAGGTGCAGGTGGCACATACTGGAGATTTTTCCTTTTTGGGGCAGGCATCACGGTTGTGGCCAACTTTGGCGCAGTGGGGACAGGTGGGTGAGTCTGCTTGGCACTTGGAAGCTGTGTGGCCATATAGTTGACAATGGCCACATTTCAAGCTATCTACCCAGTCTCTCACGCGGTGAAGCTGCCAGTCTATAGCAAGTTTGGTATAGCAAGATATTAGAGAGTGACGCACAGATGACGGGACTCTAAAAATATGGATGCAGCTTCCAGTGCGAGGGCCAGATTTATGAGAAAAGGACATGTTCTCATTCTTCAAGATTTTTATGCATAGCACAAAGGGTAACAATTATTACAAGCAATAATTGTCAGCCTGAAACACTCATTTACATTGAAAAATCTTCCGAGAAAAGATACTTGCCGCCAACGGGACTTGAACCCGTCTCCTTTCGATTGCCGGTCGAGTGCTCTGACCACTGAGCTATGGCGGCTTATCAAATACCCGCCAAATAATTCAATATATACTAGTGTTTCATTCAACAATTACTGCTTGTTATATTTTTTCCACCTGACAACAACCAACTTTATTTTTGCGAGGAAGACATTGTTAGTGTTAAATCCCTCGCTAGGTGGCGTCGAGACAAATTATGTCTGCATTTATTGGGGAAATACTTAAACTTGTTAAATATTAATTATTATTTTTTTAATTTATAAACTAACGTTTAGACAAGATTTTTATGCATAGCACAAAGGGTAACAATTATTACAAGCAATAATTGTCAGCCTGAAACACTCATTTACATTGAAAAATCTTCCGAGAAAAGATACTTGCCGCCAACGGGACTTGAACCCGTGTCCTTTCGATTGCCGGTCGAGTGCTCTGACCACTGAGCTATGGCGGCTTATCAAATACCCGCCAAATAATTCAATATATACTAGTGTTTCATTCAACAATTACTGCTTGTTATATTTTTTCCACCTGACAACAACCAACTTTATTTTTGCGAGGAAGACATTGTTAGTGTTAAAATTTGTGTTGTTAGTTGTAAATTTTGTAAAGACAGACCGGTATCATTGGAAGATTGATGATGAACGGCACTTATGATTTCATCTGCCGAAGTATCTTGAGGGAGGTTGTGAATGGCGACATTGAAGACAATGCCCACACAAGACGCTTCTTTATCGGCCCTCCCTTTAGGAAACTAAGTTTACAGAACAATATCAAACGTATTACTATTTATATCAAGTTTAACCTCTTGCAGTACCTTAACATAATACCCAATTTGTACTTAGTCGTAATAAACGAATCATCACTATACGTTAATTACAAATTCCCTTTAAACTCTTATCAAATAATGTTAAAACATGTTTTTATGAATTGTTTGAATTGCAATTGTATTAGTAATCTGTCCATAGATATAACAATCAATCTGTCAAAACAAAAGCCTCTTAAAACCATAGACATTTTAATTTACCACAAACAAAAACAAAAAAAATCGTATGTTCAAAAATGCCCCCAATCACAGCATAATAATTTTTTTCCAAACAATTTCACGAACATAATATTTAAAAATGCTTAACGTATATTTTCAAAATGTGCGAGGTCTTCGCACAAAAACTCATAGCTTCTTAAATCAGGTCCTTTTGAACAATTACGATATTTATCTTATATGTGAAACTTGGCTAAATAAACCAATCCAGGACAGTGAATTGTTTGACAATAGGTATGATGTATTTAGAGAGGATCGGAACTACTTCTTGTCTGGACAGCAGCAGGGAGGGGGGTACTAATTGCAACATCCAAATCTCTGAAGGCTCAGAGATTACCCTGGTCTACGTGTACTGAGGAGATCTGGATATCAGTGACAATACTAGGTAACAATAATAAACTCAAAAATTTATATATCTGCTGCACATATCATCCACAAAACACCAACTACATCCACAACCTATCTCATCACTTCAACACCACATCAGACCTGCACGCAAATCACCCGGAAGGATTGTTTTTATTAGCTGGAGACTACAATATATCCAAACTAAACTGGAAGTTAACCGAAGGGCAAAACCAATAAGAACCAAATTTTCCAGAAGACACTGCTAGCCCTTGGTAGACTTCCTTTCATTCACCCAACTACACCAATTCAATTCTATAACCAATACAAACAAGCGAATTCTTGATTTAATCATGACAAATATTTCAAAATGTAGTATAACCCATTGTACCGAACCTCTGACGCCTGAAGATTCACATCACAGAGCATTAGACATAGAGTTATCACCTGTTACTGTGCCGTCTCTTTCCAGCTCATCTAGGACAGTTAAAATGTTTCACCGAGGTGATTACGGTCAAATCATTGATGAATTATCCAAAATAAATTGGAAACTCGAATTTCAAGGTAAGGATACCGAAAAAGCCGTATTAGATTTTTACAATATTATAAATGACATTATTCGCAAATATATCCCCGAAAAAAAAATTAACGGTAATTTAGAAAGGTTTCCCCCCTGGTACAATTTACCACTTATTAAAATTGTAAAAGAGAAATTAAAATATCACAAGAAATGGAAAAAATACAAGAACCTGGCTGACTACCAATCATTTTCAGTACTGAGAAATCGTCAAAAGAAGATCGCGTTAGAATGTTATGAAAACTTCATTATGACGGCATAAGATTCAATAAAAAGTGCAGCAAACAGTTCTGGTCATTTGTTAAATCAAAGAAATCCTCTTCCGATTTACCAAAGCAAATGTATCTTGGAGATATTTCCTGCAATGATGGACAATCCATATGCGACCATTTTAGTGATTATTTTAGATCAGTTTTTGTAGAAAATTCCAACCCTCGCCTCAATCTTATAAACTGTGAGAATGATGACGACAACTCTAATCTACATATACACAATATTAACTTCAATCAATCATGTGTACTTAATTATTTAAAAAAACTTTATCCGAATAAAAGTGCGGGATCTGATTTAATTCCATCCATATTTTATGTAAAATGCCGGGACCAATTGGCTTATCCTCTCTCCTTGCTATTCAAAATGTCATTTGAAGAAGGCAACTTCCCCAACGCCTGGAAACAAGCACTCATTACACCAATCCACAAAAGCGGGGACAAAAATAACATTACCAACTACAGGCCCATCTCCAAACTCCCAATTGTCAGCAAAATCATGGAAAATATAGTTCTTGATCAACTTTTTCCGGCGGTACAAACAATCATATCTAAAAATCAACACGGCTTTTTCAGAAAACGGTCGGTCGAGACAAACTTCAGGAATACACAGATTTTATTTTAAATTCTATGGGTGGTAAAAATCAAGTAGACTCTATCTATACGGATTTTTCAAAAGCTTTTGATAAAATTAACATTGACCTGCTTCTGAAGAAACTGTTAAAAATCGGGATTAATGGTGACCTTCTCAGATGGATCAAATCATATGTAACAAACAGAAGTCAAGCAGTTAGAGCTAAGGGTTTCTCCTCGCGTTATTACAGTATACCTTCAGGAATCCCGCAAGGGTCACATCTCGGACCTCTCTTGTTTATTTTATATATCAATGATATAGGTAAATGCTTTAAAAATTCCAAATTCCAAATTTTTGCTGATGACACTAAGATTTACAAAAAAATCACTAATATTAATGACAGCCTAGAATTGCAAGATGATATCAATAGGCTTGGAATATATTGTGCTAACAATCAACTGTTCCTTAATCCGGAAAAATGTAACACAATATCATTCACCAAAAGCATAAACCCCCTAATATTCCCGTACAAAATCAATGACGTAGAGATAAAAAGATGTTGTGAAGTGAGGGACTTAGGAATAATAATGGACTCCGGAATGTCTTTCCGAACACATATAAATTCCATCTGTGACAGGGCGTACAAACTTCTAGGATTCATCATAAGAGTGACCAAACCATTTAGGTCACCACACGTAATCAAAATACTGTACGTCTCTTTTGTTCGCTCAATATTAGAATTCGGATCAGTCATATGGAATCCCCAATACAAAGCAAATATTGAAAGGTTAGAAAGAATTCAAAAAAAGATATTGAAACACCTAGACTTTAAATCCTTTCGAACTTCAGAAAACCTAAAAGACTCATTAACATTCCATAATTTATCAATTTTAGAAGATAGAAGAAATATATCCGACCAAAAATTTTTATTCAAAATCATTAACAACGTTGTTGACAACAACTATCTTCTAGAACACATTAATTTCCACTGTCCAATAAGAAACACAAGATCAAACCAACTATTCCACATCCCACACTCAAAAACAAATTACACACAACATTCATTTCTCCAAGGACGTGCACAAAATACAATGATGTCTTTTACGACGCTGATATTTTCCATTTGTCCTCAGGCCAATTTATTAAATCCATAATAGAAAAAATTAAAACAAATTGTTAATTACGAACTCTCCACCCCTGCTGCATGTTATTTTTTTCATCCTCATTATGTTGGTTTTCCTTCTTTTTATTATAATAATAATATGTGGATGATTTATATATCCCATATGCTTTAATTTGTGTGTATGTTTTTTTTCTTTCATTTCTGTTGTATATATATTTTTTTTTCTTTTTTTTCTACCACTTTATGTTTTCTTTGATCTTTAATCCATGTTTTTATATATATATATATATATATATATATATATATATATATATATATATATATATATATATATATATATATATATATTATAAATTGTACCGAAAATTTCGCTGGTTAATGCAATCATGTAATATGTTACTTTCTTATTAAAATATGTATAACTGTTTGTTTCCTAAATAAATAAAAAATAAATTAAAAAAATCATTCCATAGCCGAGCTGTTGAATACAAGAACGAGTCGAAGAAACGACCCGTTCTCATTTGACAATTTCCAACTGTGTACAAATGTTGAGCACGCGTTTGGCGTATTCCACCTCTATCAAAATTTCCGATAGCAATAGAAATAGCGGAGAATTTAGAGGGAATCAGAGAAATATATTCGATTTAATTATCTAGATTTTCAGGTTTCCATTTAAGTCGGATTGGGAGGTCCACAAAGGGGATTAAAGTCATTAATTTGAATGAACCAGTTTTTTTTATAATTATTTTAAAGTTTTGCTAATAATATTGCTAGTAATTTTTGTGAATATTAAAACACACACGAAACACAAAATACTGAGAGATATGCTCAAATATTTAGGTGAAATATTTTGTACTTTCCTGGTGAAAGCTTTTCGGAACCGGTAGAACAATAATAATTACCTAAAGTTGTTTCAAAAAAATGTATTTGGTTATATCGTGATTATCCCCCTCAAGATTTAAAAATATGTAAAAATGATAAAAATGTTAAATTTCGCGTATGTACGCAGTTCTTTGGAGTACGCCTCTCGAGTCTAAGATCCCAGACACATATCGCACATAGAAAGGATTGCGAAATAGCATACAATTATTTTCCGGGCAATTGTCCTCTTCTGAGTCATGAAGAGTCAGCCGCGAATTTCAGGATTTCGTCACTGGAAAGCCTTAGAAATTCCGCAGACGTACCATTTCCACAAAAAATATCCACTATTTGATAGATTGCCCTGAATTACTTGAACGAAATTCTATTAAAAGTGCACATCAGGCAATCCAGACAAGAACACACACTAAACAAAACAAAAAATTCTCGCATTATCAAACTACTGGGTGTCAATCTGGACGCTAATTTTTCCCTTAAAACTGAAGTGAACAAAACTGTAAGCACATGGTTCTTTCAATAAAGTATAAATTATAATAAAGCAGTGCGGAGAAACCTGCCAATAGAGACGATTAAAATACTAGTCAATTCGTGTGTCGTTTCACGTCTAGATTATTGCAACCGAATATAAAATATCAAATCAACAAATTCCAATCCGTTTTCAACGCTGCGGCAAGACTTATCATCGGCGCAATATCTAAATATTCTCATATTCACAGAATCAAAATATTCAAAGAATCCAGTCCAAGTTCTGCTGTATGGTATTTAAGTCCCTTAAAATACAGTGAGTTCGACTTATTTAACTCAGCACCTCCTTAACTTAAAATCAATCAAAATCAATAAACATTACAAATTACTCTACACAGACTAGATCCCTCCCCTTCCATTCCTCCCACCATCCCATCCGCATAGACTATTGTAACTCATATTTTCCCTTTTTCACTAATAATAATTAAGAAACATCAGTGAAAACGTATTATTATCGGTTAAATTATTGAACGAGTACACTAGCAGACCCGGCCACACGTTGCTGTGTAACGAAACACAACGCTATTCCATTATCCAACCTTTATAACCAAAGCCATCTGTTAAATCAAATCCACACCACCCATTTGCCAGCCCGCTGCCCGCTGCCCGCTACCCGCTGCCCGCTGCTGTTTTTTTTTTATTTTTATTTTTTTTTTTATTTATTTCTATTCTCAAACATAGTTTAACAGATTATTACATTGGTTTAAGTACGTAAATAATAAAGTTTCAGTATTAAAAAATAAGAAAAATGTTATTTATCCGTTCATTTTATACTATTTAAATATACGTATTTTACGGTTCCGCGTCTTTTCATCCCGCGACAAAATATCCCCGACAAAATATCCTACGGACAAAATATCTACTAAAACCTAACCTAACAAAAAATGGGACAAAAATATACAAATATCCTAAGTTAGGTTATGTTAGATATTTTGTTTGGAGAATGTTTTATTCTTAGGATCTTTTGTCGGTTATATTTTGTCACCGGATGAAAACGCGCATTGTCGTACTTTACCGTACCCAGTAAAATATTGAAACTATTGGTTTTTTCGAAAAATTTAAATACGGCTTTGGTTATTTATTATATTATTATTGGTGACGTGAATTTGACTTACATCGTTGGTGACCTCGGTCTCACGCACCGGGGTTTTTGACTACCAGTTTTTCAATAATTTACTGTTCATGCTACTTTTCATTGGAAAGTTAATAAAATGACATCTTTTTCTGTCAATAAAACATAGGTATTCCTTAAATCAATTCTTTTTTATTAGCATAACAC
Source organism: Limnephilus rhombicus (assembly GCA_929108145.2). Lineage (NCBI taxonomy): Eukaryota > Metazoa > Arthropoda > Insecta > Trichoptera > Limnephilidae > Limnephilus > Limnephilus rhombicus. The sequence continues at coordinate 52,012,984 of OV815281.1, forward strand.
AATATCTTTAGATGCATTAAAATTATGAGATATTATAACAAAATTTATTTACACCCAATAATCTTAAATATTTAACGACAAAATCAGTCTTTTGACAGTTGAAACATAAAATAAAAAACAAAAATGATAATTTATTTTTTTTTCTCTTAAATATTACCAATAACCATTTGACTTACTAAGTTGGTGATTCCGGTCTCACGCACAGAGTTGGCGCCAAAACTCTATAACGTGCGTCCGCTTAGCTGTCGCGGGGTAGACTGGCGGTAGGGGGTGTGGAATAAGGCAGCTACTCGAAATCGCAGTGTGATTCGATGAACCGTAAAAAAATATTACACTTTTTCGAATTACCCGGTCTCACAGACATATACGTCACGAATGGCGGGTTAAATTGGTTAATACATTTTCAATTAATTAGTCAACATAATATTCAGGTTCCTCGCTTCATATTGGTTGGGTGGAGAGGGGGTGGCTCGGTGATATTACAGGAGATAATTTCTCAAAGAGAAAATTATGCGCACATTTGATTTTGTATCTCTGCCAAGCCATCTGGATAAAACCCCTCACACACCTCGTGATCTGACGTCCAACCACCATCATCCGAGGCCCAGGCAATCTCAACTAAGATGGCCTCCAATTTAAACGCAATTTCTTAAATCTTTATATTAATTTATTTAAGTTATTAGAAGGAATGTTATCGCAGCCAGATATAACAAAGGCAGTTAGTTTCGACGTGTGCAATGTTGTTTCATAGTGCTTTCACACAAATGAAATATTGAATTCCGTAAGTCTAAACTTAAACTTTAGGGCGCACATACTTTTTAAACAGTGCAATGTTTAAAAAGGAACGTCGAACGAAAGGCAATTGATTTCAGTTTTTCAATTTACATAAATAACAGCCTTTAGAAAATCGATTGGTTTCCCTTTGCATGGTATTGGTAGAGATAAAAATAAAAATGAAAAAATTAAAAGAAAGGCAAACATTCCCAGGTTACGAATAACCTGACACCAGCTTGTCTCGCTCTAATTCATGCAACAGTCCTGCTAAAACTAAACAACCGCTGACTGGTCGAGCGCAGAGGTCCACTTTCATCGATCAACAGGGCCAAATTTGCAGCGAAATTATCGACCTTTGCGTGCACTTTCTCTAAAACAGGATAAAATATAACCTTTCTATTTTTATGCTGTATATGTATTTCCATGTCTAAAAAATATATTTTCAAATAATTACAAAGTGGAAGTACACACATTAGAAATGTACTTACTTACCGAAACTTTCAAAATGTTAAGAGTTAAGAAATAATATCCCTTCAACCGACAGGGCAGCGTTAGACTTGTTAGCCAGAAATAAGAAATTGTTATTATAAAACAACGTCTTCTAATCTCGGGTAGGAATTTGTGTGCGTTGCACCTATTTGGTTGTAAATTTTAGTCCCTCTAATGTCAACAAACGATTTTCTGGGTGTTTGTTTAATGACTGTCGCCTCGGGGAACTTGTAGCAGGTACTATACAATACATGGATAATTTTATATGTTTTTTAAGCGAAAAATATTATAGAAAAATGAAACAATACAACTTTGTATAAACCACTTATATGATGTGCAAATCCGACCGGTTTCGGAACAAACGTTCCTTCGTCAGGGAAAGCTTATACTAATTTGACAGTTTAGAACAATGTTTTATTGTGGTAGGGGTGGAGCCGTTGTTAGTTAATAATGTAGATTGGGTGGGTAGGTATTAGTGTAGAGTGGGTGGGTAGGGGAACAAATCCATGATTGGGCTATATGACAATATTTTTTGTTTGTTGATAATAGATTCATTACTTTTAAGGGATTTTTTAATTTCCAAAGCTTCTAAATTAATTAATTTAATTCTTATTAAAAAATCCCTTAAAAATAATGAATCTATTATCAACAAACAAAAAATATTTTCATATAGCCCAACCATGGATTTGTTCCCCTACCCACCCACTCTACACTAATACCTACCCACCCAATCTACATTATTAACTAACAACGGCTCCACCCCTACCACAATAAAATATTGTTCAAAAAATGTCAAATTAGTATAAGCTTTCCCTGACGAAGGAACGTTTGTTCCGAAACCGGTCGGATTTGCACATCATATAAGTGGTTTATACAAAGTTGTATTGTTTCATTTTTCTATAATGGATAACCACAAAGTAATAGCTACATTCAAAAATATGAAAAATATTATGGCAATTTGTCGTATTATTTTTCATTCGGTTCTGTCATGTTCGATACTGCTTGAGTAAAATTAAAGCCAATATTGCATGTAATAATATTCATTTTGGCAAGTTCGTACGTACATAACTATTTTACTGATACCGATATTATAATGCTACACCGAACATTTTTAAATGGGTTTTAGTAGTAGTGCCTTTAAATGTACCTTTATTTACGATTTGTGATGTGCTGCCTCTGTCTCGCTAGGAACTCCTGTGTTCAGAGCACAGTTAAAACAAAAATACAAGCGGCACTATAGATCAGCAGATTGGTTTGGTCTGCGGACACATTTTAATGCTTTCCCGTGGTCAGCTGTCTGTTTTCGGACCTCGGATCCCTCAAGATGTGCCCAGGAAATTGGTGAAGTCATCACATCTGCGATGGATGGCTTCATCCAATCCACTGTTAAAGAAACTGGTGTGGGCTCAAAGCCGTGGTTCAGTCAACAATGCTCTGAAGCAGTGCGACGAAAAAACGCAGCTTACCAAGCATACAACACATCTCGAACGTCCGAAAACAGAATAGTTTATAACAAAATGGCAAAGAAAGCAAGAGGATCATAAATAGGTCAAAATTCGAGCATGACCTGCAGATCAGCAGAAAGCTGGCTGCCTGGCCGCACGGCAGCAGTGCGTTCTGGTCGCTTGCGGGCTCAATAGGTCGCAATTTCTGCAAACCCAGTCTGCCACCTCTTACCAGACCTGACGGCTCACTAGCAAACACCGCCACCGAAAAGGCTAACTTATTAGGCAAAATGTTCGCGGAAAACTCGACCCTCGATGATCAAGGTGCTACCCCGCCATCAGTTCCTCATTGCGGTTTTCATATGAAAAAGCTGAGGATCCGGCATCGGGATGTACTTCAAGTCTTACGAGGGCTTGATATTAATAAAGCTAGTGGGCCTGACGGAATACCTGCTTTGGTATTACAGAGGTGCGCTGCAGAAATAGCTCCAGTTTTGAGCTTTTCAAAATGTCCCTGAATTCTGGCTCTGTGCCCTCTGGTTGGAAAAGGCGATCATTCACCCTATACCAAAGAAGGGTGACCGCTTCAACACAGCCAACTACCGCCCCATAGCGATCACATCAGTTCTGTCTAAGGTGTTGGAACGTGTGATCAACGACAAATTGCTCACATACCTCGAGAAGAACAAAATTATTAACGACCGTCAATACGGATTCCGGCGGAACCGCTCTTCCGGTGATCTTCTCGCGTATGTGACGCATGTTTGGGGGCGGTGCCTGGAACGTTTCGGTGAGACCCAAACGGTTGCACTGGATATTTCCAAGACCTTTGACCGGGTTTGGCACCGAGGGCTTGTCAACAAACTGTCTTCTTACGGACTTCCCGCATCCTTGTGTGCGTGGATTGCCGACTTTTTGAGGGAGAGGTCGATTCAGGCGGTTGCTGACGGTTTCACCTCTTCCTCGCATTCGATAAATGCTGGCGTCCCACAGGGATCGGTTCTGTCACCGACTTTGTTTCTGTTACACATCAATGACCTCTTGTCATGTGCACCGATTCATTGTTACGCGGATGACAGTACAGTCCATGATAGCTTTTTGTTTGACAAGCCCCCAAAGGGCACACAAACTCCAATAGCTTGGAGGGCTTTGAAGCAAAGAATGGACGGTTACCTCGAGAGTGTTTTCTCTTGGGGTAAGAATAACCTCGTCGAATTTAATGTTTCAAAGACCTAATCATGTTTGATAACGTCTAAAAGGAATCGAAATGAAAATCTAGTCTCCTTCAACGGAAGCAATCTTCCGAACAGGACCTCCATCGATATGCTTTGTGTAAATCTAAGTGACCAGCTCAGGTACGGGGGCTCCATCGAAACTAGAGTTAAGTTAGCCTCTCAGAAACTAAGCGTACTGTACAGGGCCCGCAGATACTTTAATAGTACACAACTGCTAACCTTGTACAAATCGCAAGTACGCCCCACGGTTGAATTTGGCAGCCACCTCCGGTCTGGAGCTCCAAAATACCTAAAAAAACCCTTGAATCTGTGCAGAAACGGGCGGTTCGTTTGATAGATTCTCCCATCTTAACAGACGGACTGCAATTTGTAACAAAGCGTTATAAATTGCATTAGAAAAAGAGATGAATTACATAGGAAATCTAAATTAAATCCTTGTGATATTTTTATACAACGATACTACAAAAGGTACAGAAATATTTGCAAAAATGTTATACGAACTGTCAAAGAAAATTATTATAAGAAGAAAATAGACGAATGTAACAATGACCCGCGCAAATTATGGAAGATCATTAATGAAATTACAAATGCAAAATCATCCCATTACAAGAACATGGAGGAATTAACAATTGAAAATACCCAAATCTCTTTTGCAAAGCATCCGGACAAAATTCTCGAATACGTAAACGAATTTTTTACTAATATAGGGTCACAATTAGCAAAGAAAATCAGAAAACCAATAACTAGCATTTTACCAGAAGAAAAGGAAAATATGAACCAGATAGATAAATTAAAGTTAACTGATGTAACCAATACTGAAATCAGAAATGCAATTGTATCCCTTAATATTAATAAATCATCGGGAAATGACATAATCTCAAATAAAACAATAAAACAACTACAAAATGAACTGACCTTCCCATTGACATACTTGGTCAATCTGTCTATATCTACAAATGTATTCCCTTCATGCCTTAAAAAAGCTACAGTTATACCCATACATAAAAATGGTAACAAAAAGGATATATATATAACTACCGACCCATAAGTCTCTTAAGCTCTTTTTCAAAAATCTTGGAAACTGTAATGAAGAAGCAAATTGTTCAATTTCTTGAACAAAACAAATTACTATCACCATCCCAATATGGTTTTAGAGAAAATCTGAGCACCAATGATGCCATAGAAAATCTAACAAGCATGGCCATAAAAAACATAGATGATGGAAAAAAATGTTTAGCTTTATTCATAGATCTTCAAAAAGCTTTTGACACAATAGACCATAAAATATTACTAACTAAACTAAAAAAAATAGGAATGGCCGAATCAACAATTAACTTATTGGAGTCATATATAACAGGGCGAGAACAACAAGTACAAATTGGCAAACAAAAGAGCAAACTTCTATCTTTAAACTATGGCGTTCCTCAAGGAAGTGTACTGGGACCGATTCTGTTCATTATCTACATCAACGATTTAACTAACCTTACCATTAAAGGAAACATAATCAGTTTTGCTGATGATACTGTTTTATTATTTCAAGAAGAAAATTGGACTGATACATTTAATGAGGCTGAAAAAGGGCTTAGTGCACTTCAAAATTGGCTTAAAATCAACTCGCATACCCTTAATATAAGCAAAACAAAATATATAACATTTTCAATGAACTCAAGGGGCCAACCAATAAAATCACTAGAACTAAAATTACATGAATGCCATGGAAATAATATACAATGTTACTGCCCCGTCATCGAAAAAACACAGAACATAAAATATCTAATAATTGACGAAAATCTTAGATGGGACCTACACATCAAAGGTATTACGGAAAAACTCACAAGCCTTATATATTTCTTCAAAAATCTAAGAAACGTGCTAAATAAAAAGGATATGAAAAAGGTCTACTATGCGTTATGTCATTCTCGAATTGAATATGGAATCATAGGATGGGGATCTGCTGCAAATACGTACCTACACAGCCTGAATACGGTTCAAAAAGGAATCATAAAGACCATATTGAAAGTACCAATTAGAACGCCTTCAACTGAAATTTTCAATAACTTTGACGTACCAAATGTACAACAAATATATTCCAAAAAAATATTATTGAAGCTCTTCAAAAATAATGAATCCTCTACTAGACCGTGTATGCATAACACTAGATCGAATAAAAATGATATAAAAAATATTCCAAGTTATAAAACCACATTTGGACAAAGAAACTATACATACTTTGCAACAAAACTCCATAACATCCTCCCCCAAGACATAAAACTAATAAAAAATCCAATTGAATACAAATCAAGAATAAAAATATGGCTTTAAGAGGTCAATGAGAAAACCCTAGCGAAGACGCTAAAAACGACATAGAAGACAAATGAACTATATTTGAATAACTCTAGTCCGCCTCGGCACAGGACCCTCTAGTGAGGAGGACTAAGAAATACAATATTTTGTACTTAATTTCACATTGCATTTTGTATGTAAAATTTTTTTATATAGTCGCTATAATAAAAAAATAAAAAAAAATCTTTAGAGCACAGGCGTCAGGTGGGAATGCTGTCCTTGTTCTACCGGTATTACAATGGAAGATACTCCGAGGAACTAGCGTCATTGATCCCCTCGGCACCGGTGCATTGTCGGGAAACACGCCAAACACGCGCCCAACTTTTGTACACGGTTGACATTTGTCACATAAGAACGGGTCGTTTCTATGACTCGTTCTTGAGTTCAACGGCTCAGCTGTGGAACGATTTGCCGGCCTCTGTGTTTCCTCTCTCCTACAACATGGGTCTCTTCAAGACCCGTGTTCACTCCTTCCTTTCTTAAAAAAGACCCTCCACACAGCATCTTCAAAGGTGACATAGGCCCTGAGGGAAGTTATTTTCCTCAGGGCCTCCTGTGTCGAGTTAATGTAAAAAAAAAAAACACCAGCATTTTTAATTTATTATATTTATTGAACGCCTGTAGGCTTTTACAAGCATAATTCATGTCAAATAATAAAAAAAAAGGTTTAAAAGGAATAGTAGTTATACTTAATTGACTGTGCATAGCAAAGTCCTGGTTTATCTTGACCGTTTTGCGTTTCATTTGACTGTTATTTTTTTTTATGTTCCGTTTCAGTTTCAAGATGGTGGCCGTGTTGGATACTACCTTTTTTCCCGCCAGGGAATTTCTCGTTTATATAGTGACGATCCTTTGGACAAATTATGCAATTCATTTTTTGAAATGGAAAAGTGTAACGTAAAATATATGGTTTATACTTATACACCTACTTTGAAATCTTATGATTTCGGAGGACATTTTGGTTTTCGATTTATATTAAATAAAAAAAATTACGAACATACCTTGTAAACGAGATCTACTAGTTTTTATATTAAAAATTGTCACATAAGTGCATTAGAAACTTTTATGAAATCTAAAATTGATTATAAATAACAAAAACTTTCAAAGAGAAAAGGTTACACTAATAATTTAGCATTTAAAATGTTTTAACTGCAAGAGACACGGACAAAACTCAGCACTCCAAGATGCAGTTTGAATGCAAAATGTCAGCTTTATTACGTGTTTCCTGTGCGATAAACATTCTTTTTCCGCAGAATAAATGTTTCACTTCCAAAAACGTGGTTCTATTTGTTTCACAACATCGTGAGTTTTAAAAATCCGACAAATGCCAAATAAAACTTAACATTCCAAACGTTTCAAGTTTAAAATTATATCAACTTCATGTTACTATCTTCTTATATATAAAAATGAATCGCTGAATGTGTTGCTAAGCGCAAATTTCGAGAGCAGCTGAACCGATTTCGCTAATTCTTTTTTTAGAATATTCCTTGGAGTACGAGGATGGTTCTTACGGAGAGAAAAATTAAGAAAATTGCGCAGAAAATTGGATAATTTCAGAAAACCTAACGACCTTCGCACGTTTGACAGTTAACGTGTTTGAGAATGACATTTTTCAAAACAATTCTATTTTTGAAAATCTTTAAGTTGATAAATTTATTTAAAGTAGGTATTCCCCTAATAGTTTGAATCGAATCAAGAATTTTAAATAGGTACCTATGTTAGGTACCAAATTTAATATACATGAAAAATGGAAATTTGAATAAAAATTGTAAAAGGTGGCACGCGGGCTGTTTAAAAGCTGAATGTACTGGGATTGAATATATGGAACGCGGGAGGAGGGTTGGCGGGACGAGGGAGCGGAAAAGGGAAGAGGGTAGGCGGGGAAGGTTGAAGGGGAACGCTGGAGGGGAAGGGGACGTGTAGGGGGGAGGGGAACTCGGGATGGTGGTTCACGGGACGGGGGAAGGGGGGAGAGTGGAGTGGGGCGAGGGAAAGTGTAGGTGACGGAGTGGGAACGCGAGAGGGGAAGAGGACGCAGAAGAAGAAGGGGAGGCGGAAGGGTGGCGGGACGAATGGGAAAGGACACTCAGGGAGAAACAATTTCTTTATTAAATGGCGTAGCAACGCATGCCGGGACCAGCCATTATTGTATAAAAAAAGCAAAAGCAAAAAAAAAGTTAAGCAACCTATAATTCTTTACGCACGCTTGACTTTGGAGTAAGCTGGCGAATGCGTGACGAGAGCGTTACGAAAAGCGAGGCGAACGCTTCGTGTATTACTGTAGGGGCAAGAGGGAAAGGTGCGAGCGCACATTTTCTTTCTTTCATAGCCAGTTACGTGACACAGTGCAGGCCTATTGTCTGTATCACACTGTAGCAGCAAGAGAGCAGTGCGCGCGCACATTTTCTTTCTCTCTTCCTATCATATAGATGGAGCAGAAATTGTACTTCAGTTGTGTGGTCTAAAGCACACTCGTTTTTTTTACTATTTTGATACAAAGCCGTACATAGAGAAAATGAGTGAAAAACAATTTACTAGGTTTTAGAAAACCTCACGGCGGGGTTAGTACATGCTGGGGAATGATTTGAAGTTAAGCGATATACAAGAAATGATGTAATGTATAAATGTTTGTGTGTGTGTATATGTGAGCGTGTATGTGTATGAATTATGTTAAGTAAAAGAGCATCTTGAGTGCGCAGTGATTAATGTACTACGACTAGTAATGTTTTTCGTAAATGAGTTGAAAAACTGAAAATATATGTGATTGCTGCGTGGCGGGCCGGATCGGGAAAACTGGTTGAGGGAGTCCTAACCTAGACCTTTCCAGTCGGAGTCTCCCGACCCATCGCCTTGCACCGCAGAGGGAGGGATGGATTTATGCCCTCATCACTCCTGGACCACCAGATTCTTACCCACCCATCATACCTTTTTTCTTCTCAGAACTTCCCCTTCTTCCTTTCCCTAAAGAGAAACTCCCAGCATACCCAAAGACGATAGAAGCCATAAGGGTTTTTCCATTTTGTTTTATATTCTTTCCTGTGTGGAGCTACTATAAGGAAATATAAATACGTTTGTCCTTCTCCGTTGCGTCGTTTTTTAAAGATTTTTTTTTCCATATAAAAAATGTTTACATATGGGTTTTTCGATGCCTATCCCACTAGGATATACCTGTATCGAGATTGTTTAATATTACCACTCAATATAATTTTTAATTTATTTTAATATTTTATATCCATATAAATTCAACTAATATTTTTTATTCACTCCACAATTTTCCTCACAAAACTCCGGCAATACATCCTTCATTAGACAACAATGTTTTATTAATTGTTTTTCTCTTTAATTCGTAGAACTCCATTTCCTTTTATAAAATTTAAATTTAATTTAATTTAATAATGTTTTTATTCTAATAATTTAATAACGTCCGTTGAACGGACAGGGCACAAAAAAAATAAGAATGTTTTTTATCAAGTTCTAAAAGTATTTTAGTTTCTGTTTCGGCTTACACAGCCATTTTAAAACTGTCGTTAAACCACATTGAGAAGACTTAATTGTACGATTTTAAATATCAATTTTTAAAGGTATCTAAATTGATTTATTACCGGTTAAACCAAAGTTCTGGAGCTCAGCACATTGGTTTAATACTTTTAAGATGAATGTGTTTGATTTAATGTCATTTTAACGTTTCATCAAGTTTCAAATAACAACGGTGCTAAAGAAGTTTTCACTTCAATAAAAATTGGTAGGTACTGTGAAGCACGTAAACGCTATAAACAACAAAAGTATCGACATCTGATGTTTAACAAACCTTTTATTAAATGAAGGGACTGCTGGTTATGTCAATTACATTTATAATCCAATCCTTCCCTTTTATAGTAATAAAACAGAAGAACATTTCGGTCATAAATTGTTGTTCGATTAATTTCAACAGAAAAAATTCAGTCTCGTGAAACAAAAGATAAAATGGTTGAGGTGATAAAACTGAATCTATAATACTGTTCTATTGATTAATGATAAATTAAATGGCTACTATGGTAAAGAAGGAGTCTACTAAAATATTGATTTATACATGCAACCACGGAGACATCTATTGACAACATTAGTTGCTGGTATTATTATCATTAGAAATTAAACATCTTTCGTCATCCCAAGTTTAATAGTTAGGTAATGTTTCCCTATCGAGTCCACACTCAAAACAAACTTTAAAAGATTATAACAAATTGTACTAGGTAGATTACAGTTAGTAATAAGTAATTCAGTATACGGAGTTGAAAAATATTGCATTTTAATGGTTATTTTGTTATCTTTAAAAACGCGAAATGTCATTTCTCAAGGAACGCCATGTTGTTAATTACGATGGCAAACCAAAGACGTTACATACTTTAGATGCGGGGTAGAAATCTCAAAATGAGAAGCCAACAACAAAACAATTGTGGAGTACTCGATTTCTAGTACTTTAGTACTAAACTGCCACGCGTCGAGTAAGGTCGTGTCCTACTAGTAAGTAAATTGCATTAAAAAGCGCCAAAATTCCCTCCTGTGTGATGAGAAAATGTTTCCATTACACGGTAAACAGTCGTAAAAGCGAAGGAATAACATTTAATTTCTAAATACATGCAAATTACTTATTATTATCGATTATAAAAATAATACAATTGCTTTCCGCCCAAAGATTTTATGCGTCATTAGAGAACTCAAGGCCTACTAAAGTACAGGTCTGGATGCGCAACAGCCAAATTACTAAGTCGATGCCATGCCGTCGCTAAGTAAAATTTACTTTTTATAATAATAATCTAATGATTCTTTATTTACTTGCCTGCGGTAAAACAACATACAAATCAGCAGAAATAACAAATACAATAACAATCAACGCCATTTGCAAACTATCGTTGTTCATTATAGCTATTTGACACCTCAAAATTCGACTGGTGCCCAGGCCTACTACTTTAGTCGGCCTTGAGACAGTATTTGATGGAACTTTTGAATTTTGAATACGAAAATGCCGCCCGTGTTCTATCTTTTGTTTCGTTCATATTTATTTTATTTATTTATTTATTTATATATTTATTTATATCTATATATTACAGTTTACACCTTATTGTTAACATTTTTACATATGTAATATATTTTAAAAACATTTTTACATATTAATATTACATTTCATTATGTTGTGTGTTTGGTAGGTTTGAGAAGGTGAAACTGTTGGTTGGTAATATTGTATGTTTCGTGAACACCTCACTAGGAGAACCTGTGCTGAGGTGTTTACGTGTTTATGATTAAGTGTGACAGTATATGCACATATTCTTTTAAGCGTCTATCTTTATCATACACGAATAACTTTTGAATTAAGAAATTATTGAAAATCGCTGAAAACAAAATAGTTTTGATTAATTGCCACATTATATCTTGAGTTTGTGAGACTATGGCAAGTCTATTTATATAACGTCATAGCGGCAAACATCTCGCGTGATTTTTCGTGTTTATGAAACCGAACAAAATAATGATTAATACATTAATACGCATTATTTACATTTCCGAAGATTGCAATTCGTACTTATCTAACTGACAGAAAGTGTTTTTTTCTTTTAAAAATGCGTATTTCAACGTCGTAATTAACATGGCGGTCCTTGAACAAATGACATTTTGCGTTTTTTAAATTAAAAAAAAAACACTAAAACGCAATATTTTTCAATTCCGGTTACTGAATTACTTATTACTAACCATTATCTACCTAGTACAATTTGTTTTAATTTTTAAAGTGTATTTTGAGCGTGGACTCGGCAGGGAAATATTTACCAAGAGTCTCATCACAGCACCATGTCGGTTCATTCCCAATACAGCACTATATCGCTGGCGATCATAGACCTGTATTAGAGATTCCGTCTCAACATGCCGGCCCATTAAGAATACATCCCGTTTGTGTGTGCATTGGTGCAAGCCGAATGTGGCCAGTAGACCACACAAGTCTAATTTACACACCAACCGTTCCCAGATTTATTAGACTGTTCTTCGATCTCAGCGATTCAATAAAAAGGTAGTTTTGGCAATCACTTAGTGACCGATAGGATTGGGTAATTTTTGAATTTATTTTGCTTTGGTGGCGTTTTCGGACGATCAAGGATAATGTTACATATTTTATTACCTTCACAACAACAAAAAAATTATGCATTTTCAATACTAAGGGTTCTTACAGAAAATCAATGACGAGATTATGTTCTTGTTTTTTAAACGTATTACATTCAATGACGTTACATACTATATTAGACGACGGGTAGAAATCTCAAAGTGGGAAGACAAGAATAAGACAATGGTACCGATCTCGATATCTAGTACTTTAGTACTAAACTGCTACGCGTCGAGTAAGGTTGCGTCTTACCAGCACTTACCTGTAAGTAAATTGCATTTTAAAAAGTGTCAAAATGCCCTCCTGTGTGATGAGAAAATGTTTCAATTACACGGCAAATAATAGTAAAGGCGAATGAATATCATTTCATTTGTAAGTACACGCAAATTACTTAATATGATCGATTATTATAAATATTACAATTATTTTTCATGATTCCCGCTCGCGGTTTTAAACGTCATTAGAGAAAATTCTACTAAAGTAAAGGGTCTGGACGCGCAACAGCCAAATTTCTGTTTCTAAGGAAACTTCCACTGTTTTAAAGTGGACTAATCAGCCTAAACACTTGTTTATTTGTTTGCTTGCTATAAAACAACACATAAATCAGTAGTTCTAACAAGTATTGATGACAATCGCCACCATTTGAAAACTGTCGTTGCCCTATTGTATTTATTGTATAGCTTGACATATCAAACTCCGACCTTGTATTCTAGTGCGCCTCGAGAAAAGGACACAGCGAACTGAGCGAACGTTCCATCAAAAAGTGACAAGCAATACGCCGCCCGCTCATGCATTCATGTCATTCATACACACACATTATTTGATTGTCTATCTTTATCACACAGGAATAAACTTTTGAATTAAGAAGTTATACTGAAAATTGCTGAAAACAAAAGAGTGTTCCTTACTTTTTATTTTTGAGATCCCCTGAAAATTGTTGGGCCGGGGACCCACAGATATTTTTGTATTTTATGTTCTTGGATTTTTTTATTTATTATTTATTAACCAAGATGAGCATAAATACATTTTTTGTTTTTTTTTTACAATTTGAAGTGTAATTCATATTTTTTTTGTTTTTGGTAAACACCACCTCACTAGGCTGAACCTGTTCCGAGGTGGCAGGAATTTAGTCAAATTTTGATTACTTAATCTTGTAAGAAAATAATAAGATGAAATTTATAATTTATACATGAAAAGATAAATAGAATGAAAGAAAATAAAATTAAAAATCTTGAGAAACATAAAAAATATTCATACAATTAATAAGAAATATAAAAATTTAAAATTATTATATACTAAGAATACTAAGAAATTTAGAAATAATAACAAATATTTGAGAGGAAAAGAGAAAGATATATTTTTGTGTGTTGTTATATGGTATAAATTATCTCCCTGCAGTATACAACGCCTTTGTTGAATATCCACGTATGAGTTTTGTGTTTTAGATTAGCATTTTTAGTCACATGAATATCTTTAATATCTTTTTCAATTAAATTTAAAAAAATTGGAGCCAAATTACGGTAATGTCTTTGTCCATAGGTAGTATTTGTCTTTGGAGTCATGTGTTGGTGTCTGTGTCTTGTGTCGTAATTGTGTTGTGCAGTATGATGGTTTGGATAGTTGAGATGAATGAAGTCTTAAAATAGTTAAGGTGATTTTGCACAAAAACGACGCTGTAAAATTTGATATGAGCATGCCCCTACATTTTTTTGATCTTCACTGTTCTGGGGGTGAAATTAATTTTCAACTACTTTATACAACATATATTTGAACTTCTATTTTATTTTCTTGATTGAATGAAAGAAGTGGAATCTTGGAAGCGAAAATAAACTCATTTCCCGACATCGCATTCTATCAACTTTTGTCGATGACAATGCATTCTATCAACTCTTGGTGGTATTCACATTTCTCTGAAATTGGATGACATTACAACAGTTAATTAGACCAATGGTCCTATCCAATTGGGATTTGGTTCAGTTGGTTTGGTTCAGTTGGGGTGTCACTCTGGTCCCTGGGAAGGAAACTTCAATCTTCAATAAAACCAAGAAAGTATTTTTCTTCTTTGAAAATTGCCTACGTGCCGGCCCAAGAGATGGCGCAACTAGGTTGAAAATTAAAATTAGATTGATTATAAACTTATTACAGTAAAAAAACGAGTGTGCTTTAGACCACACGAGTGTAGTAAAACTACGAGACAAACCTCGCCCAATGAACCCAGGTATCCCTGCTAAGTTACCAAACGAACCAACCGGGTGATGTCTTTGTCCAAATTACGGTAATGTCTTTGTCCATAGGTAGTATTTGTCTTTGGAGTCATGTGTTGGTGTCTGTGTCTTGTGTCGTAATTGTGTTGTGCAGTATGATGGTTTAGTTTGTCCTGTTGGTAATGTATAATTATAATTTTGATGTACAGTTGTTGTATGTTGAATATAGCAAAGTCTTTAAATAACTGTATTGTCGGGAATCTATAAGGTTTTTTTGTAATAACTTTAATTAAGGCTTTTTGTGCTTTGTCGAGAGGGTTCATATTAGTTTTAGCAGCACTACCCCAGCCAATCATACCGTGAGTGATAATTGATTGGGCTAGTGCAGTATATCGTTTTTAGAGTCTTCATTGGCATTTCGTATGTTTTTGAAAAAATATATTAGTTTTCTAACTTTACCCGCTGTTTTATTTATTTGTTCTGTCCATCTGAAATAGTTGTCAATATAAATGCCTAAGTACTTGATTACCTGAGTCCGAGTTAGTGGGTTGCATTGACAGCTTTTTTTCGATGTGCAATCATGTATGGTTAAGCTTTCATCAAGTCTTGGTTGTCGTCTGGGATCTATGCTAAATGTCATGCACTTTGTTTTGTCAGTATTTAGTGTCAGCAGGTTGTTGTCTAACCAATATTTGATCCTGTTGATTCCTTCTGTAGCTTTCTTTTAAACACTTGTCCACGAGTCAGAAGTGAAAATAAGAACAGTACCATCCGCAAAGCAAATAACATCTCCGCCAATGTCTAGCTGGCACAAGGAATTTATATATTGTGTCTGTTTTGGCTTGTTGCGTTGCCTACTTTTAGTGAGTGGCTGCGGTCAATTATATATGATTTGAACCAGTCATACACAGAATTTTGAATACCTATGTTTTTTAGTTTTTTAAGGAGGAATTTATGAGACACCGTGTCAAAGGCTTTGCTTAGATCAACTTTTTTTTTGTCAAAATGGTTTCTGTTACTCTTAATATTGCATCTTGTACACCCATATTCTTTCAAAAATCATATTGATTTTCTGATAAGATTTTGTGTTTGTCTAAGTAGGCTACAAGTTGGATTTTCACTAGATTTTCTGATACTTTTGTGAGCACATTTAAAAGTGAGATAGGCCTATAGTTTGAGGGATTATTTTTTTCTCCGGATTTGTAAATAGGTACTATGTTTGCTTTTTTAAAGTGGCTGGGGAATATGCCGCTAGTAATGCTGAGATTACAGATATAGGTGAAGGGAAGAGCTATTTGATATTTTATTTATTTTATTAGTTTAGTGTCAAGTTTGTCGAGTCCAGTCGCACGGTCATTTCTCAGCCTATTTATATGTTGTATTATGTTTTTGATTTGGAAAGTTTCCACTCTAAATTAATTGTTATTTTGAGCATTAGTGGTATATTCCTTCGCAAGTGTGTATTCGTCCGTATTCATTTTATTTAAAAGTTTTTGGGCTAATGTTTGACCAATATCTGCAAAATGATTATTTAACGTGTTAGCCATATCAGTCTGGTCAGTTATTATTGTATCATTAATTTCTATTTGTTTAAAATTTGCTGCTGATTTCTTATTTATATTGTTAATTTCCTTTACTGCGTTCCATAATACCTTCGGGTCTTCTTTGTTTTCTTCAATTTTCCGTCTATAGTATTCTTCTTTGGTCTGTTTCACTATTGATCGGCAGATGTTTCTATATTTTTGTAGTAATTTTGGAGCTTGATGTTATTCGGCGAGTTTGATGACTGTTTGTGTAGTTTATCACGCTTATGTAAACATTTTACCAAGTTCACATTGATCCAAGGTTTAATTTTTTTTAATTTTTGTGAACTATATTTCGAAAGGTTGTGTATTTTAGCAAACTAGTATTTATTTGCTAAGTGAACTTCATCATTGCAGCATTAACATCTGTTTCAGTCAAAATATTTGTCCAGGACATTGAATCAAGAGATGATCTAATAGCGTCATAGTCTGTGTATTTCAGTTGCGTCGTGTTTTGTTGATTGTCTTTTTTGTGGTTGTTTGTCTTGGAAAGGGTGATCATTGTAGAAAAGTGGTCAGTTACTGTTGTATTTATAATAGTTGCAGAGACATTAAATTTTGTCCTCACAAAAATGTGATCTATACACGACTGTGGCGTAGGCGTGACTCTGGTAGGTAAGTTGATAGCAGATCGGAGACCGTAGCTTGCAAGAACACATTCTGATGGTGCATGTCTTCAATTATATTTATATTCAGATCTCCCGCAATGACGCAGTTTTTGAATTTATTATTGCTCTGGAGATTTTCGTTTAGTGACATTAGAAACTGCGATACGTTATCATGTGATGGAGACCGATAGATGGCTATGATGGAAACGGAATCAAGACATTGTATGCACACACTGTTTGCTTCTAGTATATTAGTGGGAATCATTGAAGCAAAAATTGAATTAATTGTGTATACTATCTCTCCATCACTACGATTTTTATGATATTTTGACGAGAAAACATCGTATACATCGTAGCCTTGCATGCTGGGCGCAATAAAATCGTCATTAATCCAGCATTCGGTGAGAATGATAACATCAAATTTTAATTTTATTTGTTTTAAAGCAACTAATAAATTATCAAAATTTTTTGTGACACTTCTGATGATTTGGTTGAATATTTTCAAACAATAATTGCCCGCAAAATGAGTGGATACTTTTGAAGCATCGATAATGTTAAGGGTCTCTATATTATTAATGTTTTCAATGTCTTCTTCGAAATGTTCGTGTTTGTAATCAAGTTCGTTGGCCATTTTTTAAACTACTATCAATTAAATATTAACTACTAAAAATAACTAACACTAAAGAAAAATATATACTGTCTTATCACTGTACATTATTTATGTCTTCGTAAAAAGTTATATCTTTGTAAAGTTCATTCCAAAATGTTTCGCATAATGTCTTAACACTGTAAAATGTTTATAAGTAATATCACTTCCTATCAAGAATAAAATTAGCGGGCAGAGTCCGACGTCATCCTTCAGCGTGGGAAAGGGCAGTGGGGCAGCGTGGGTCGCATTTATATCACTGTAAAAATGTTTATACGTAATACCACTCCATATGAGTCCGATGTCATCCTTCATGAGCTCGGGGGCGGGCGGTGGGGCAGCGGGGGCTGCAGTTAGGGGAACAGAGGTCACTAGATGATAATATTCTTATTTTTTTCTCTTATTTCTCTATTCTCTGAGAACGGCCGCTTCAGCTAGGGGTGCAGACTGCAGGACTTTCTGAGAAGGGCCGTCTCGATGCGCGACGCACCGGGCAAGTCATGCGGGTGCGGGCAAGAGGCACGGGAGGCAGGCGCCCAAGGGTCGAACAGATGACCACATCTGGTGAATGTTCTAAGCTAGTCTCGAGTTTTAAAACACTGTTGTTACACTGTTCACTTCGTTTACAATACGTTTCACAATATTATTTTGCACATATTCTTAAAAACGGTTTTATGTCCACACCACTCACGGTAAAATTATTTTGAGTATAAGTACGCAACTTATACTCAGTGGGACTTACACTTTTAAGGGCTGAAAATGTGAACCATCCCTCTTAATTAATTAATTATAACGAGACCGACCAAAAATGCGCCAGGCTGCTCCGAGAGCCCGACAGATTTCCACATTACATTGTGAGTATATGAGACTATGGCGAGCATAGACATCAGAATTCAATAGACCAGAAGTTACAGACGAGGGGGTAAAACCAAACTATGAAGGGGGAAGAGGGGAAAGATGACTATGATTCGTTATACAATCAATCTGACAGTAAATAGGCATCTCGCATTACAATATCACCATTTAGTTCTTAAAAGCAAAATCTGTTTTGAATGAATAGACCTTTTTACATGGGAGCGCGAATTGCTTGCCACGATAATAACATATTTGCTAAGGCCAAATGTTCGCCGCAAAAAGACTCGCCCCAATACACATAGCAATATTTTGTTGCCGTGTTTAGTTAAAACACTATTACAAATGTTTCATAATTTACTTACCCCTGTAACCAGCGACGAAAACACTGGAGAACCGCCCACATTCGCTATGTCTATATAATATGTACCTATAATGTTAGCGCAAGCTGCCGTTTTTGGCGTGATATTTCGTAAAACGTATAGACGTTACTTTCGCGCTGGTCACTACAAGAATGATGACGTCACATATTTTAGATTCTCTCCCCTCCCCATGGAGCGAGCTGGCGCCAAGGCGGAGCTTATAGCCGGTTCCATGGGGAGGGGGAAATATTACGTTTTTATCACTTAGGGCAGGTCCAGATATATTCATATGTCCGTGATGGCGAGTCTATTTATTTATATAACGTCATTGATTACATTCCCCAAAAAGATTTTTTGTTAGAAGTGAGGAATCCCTTTCGCTTTATAATATTCTATATTTTTTAATTGTTACCTAAAAATAAAGCTATTACAAGTTGGTTTTCATTTACAGAATATCGCTATTATGTGAATAATAATCAGCGATGACGGGAGTATGTTCTAAATGCAAACGAGTGGAATCTATCGAATCCTAATTCCCCTATCTTATAGTTGGGCGACAATAATTATAATAAATTGAACTTGTATTAATATTTACAATGTTAATTTAGACATGTTATTAAAAACCTGTTCATTTGTATTTAAACTTCTTAAACTTGTAGCTTAAGCTGTGTACACACACAGCTATAAAACCGCGAGCGGATGTCTGTTGAACCGCAAGCGCTTATGTTTTGTACCGTCACAATACGCTATCAAATATTTCTTCGTATGGTAGGAGAGGGGGTCAGATGAATTAGGAAGCGGCCACGGAACGCACATTTCTTTGTACTGAATCTGTCAACTTGACATCTGTCATCCGCCGGTTTAGGCAGCTCCGTAATTAAAATGACTGCCTCTCCTGTTTTAGGCGGCAAAGGGGGCGCATTACTTTTTGTAAATCGTCTCAGGAGCGGTTACGGCGTAAGATGTGTATTGTCTATGGTTGATCTGCGCACAAACCGCTTAGATGTGAATGGTCTAATGGGATTGTATGGAGAGCGGTATTGTCGTGTGCGTTCACAGCTTTAGGTTTGTAATATTATAAGGTTCACTATACTGTCACTGTGAATTGTTGAAATGAATGAAGTGTTAAAATAGTTAAGGTGATTTTGCACAAACGACGCTGTAAAATTTGATATGAGCATGCCCCTACATTTTTTGATCGTCACTGTTCTGGGTGTGAAATTAATTTTCAACTACTTTATACAATATATATTTGAACTTCTATTTTATTTTCTTGATTGAATGAAAGAAGTGGAATCTTGGAAGCGGAAATAAACTCATTTCCCGACATCGCATTCTACCGACTTTTGTCGATGACAATGCATTCTATCAACTTTTGGTGGTATTCACATTTCTCTCTAATTGGATGACATTACAACAGTTAATTAGACCAATGGTCCTATCCAATTGGGATTTGGTTCAGTTGGCAGGGGTGTTCACTCAGGTCCCTGGGGAGGAAGCTTCAATCTTCAATAAAACAAAAAAGTATTTTTCTTCTTTGAAATTGCCTACGTGCCGGCCCAAGAGATGGAGCAACTGGGTTTAAAATTAAAATTAGATTTATTATAGACTTATTACAGTAAAAAAACGAGTGTGCTTTAGACCACACGAGTGTAGTAAAACTACGAGACAAACCTCGCCCAGTGAACCCAGGTATCCCTGCTAAGTTACCAAACGTAGCGAACGGGGTGACCTATGACCTAGGGGTGACATATGACACTGGGGTGAAATATGACCATGGGGTGACCTACGACCTTTGGGTGACCTACGACCTTGGGGTGACCATCCTTATCCTTATCCTTATCACTCCCCAAGTCAAGCGTGCCTTAAGGCCCGACCGTTCGCCTAGCAATCGATCACCGTTCGAATCGATTACCGTTCGCATGACATTTTTCGTAACAATCACCACTTTTCGTAACGCATTCACCAGCTTAACCCCAAAGTCGAGAGTGCGTAAAGAAGTTTTGCTTTAAAAAATGTTTTTAACGATAAGTTAGTTAATTTTTTTAACAATATTCAAAGCGCTATATTAGCCTATACCGATCAGTCACCTTCGATAGCCCGCTACACCCAGTTCCATTAGGAGCATTTGGGTATCGGCGCAGGTTTCGGTAATACGGTCGCAAACAATCATGTTGTCAGTCAGCCGACGTTATTCCATTCGGGACACCTGCTAGACACTTCTACGCACAATATGTGACCCATAACATATCCATAATGCGGTGATATACTAGTATGTGGTGCTAGGCCTACGCCGCTACGCCGTAGCTAACGTAGACCCCGTGATGAATGTCTTGAACGCTACGCGCATAATATTTATGTGTTCCGCTTGAGGAGTCGTAAATAAGATGTTTTTAAATCAGAATATGTAAATGATTAAGGCTTCTATGTTAAAATGACTTCACTTATCCAGGGTGTAGGTTTAGAAGTTTAGACTTATCGTGTGTGGATTTATGATTTTTAATTATTTTTTATTAGGTTTGGAAGCTTGCTCCAAAACTGAACACGTTTCGTTTATTTTTATTTTGTTTTTTTTTTTATTATTATTTTTAGTTATGAGCCTTTAACCAGCCAGGGGCCGAAAATCCACATTTCGACGAAAGATGTTCTTACGATCGTACAGGGCGGTTCCAATGAGAAAGATTAATTGTTCTCCGTACC
This sequence comes from Limnephilus rhombicus, assembly GCA_929108145.2. Lineage (NCBI taxonomy): Eukaryota > Metazoa > Arthropoda > Insecta > Trichoptera > Limnephilidae > Limnephilus > Limnephilus rhombicus. The sequence continues at coordinate 52,034,349 of OV815281.1, forward strand.
AGCTTTTTTAAATTATATCTCAATTTCGATTTTATTTCATTCCAAGTTTGCTTTAATTTATACCTACATCCAAAAATGCTGAAAGGCGTGATGACAAAACTTTTAAAATTTTGAACTTTTTATAAGTATTTTTTGATCAAAAGTATTTATCATTTTTCAATAATATCTAAGCAGAATAAGAATGTAAAAAAAAATCTTAAATATATTAATTTGTAAGACCGTAAATAGATAGACAATTAAAAATTTTAAACATGCGTTTAGTAGAAAACGTATTGATTTACAATAATGTATGATTACATGGTATCAAATAAGTCTTGTAAAATACGAATTTCGTTTGAAAATCTAACAAATCTGCCAACGACCTATGGTATAACCTGTAGCGGTCCCAAGGGGGAGGGGGCCACCTACCTTTTGCTCTCGGCTAGCTCACGTCGTCAGCAGGCAGGAACCCTCTCCTCGTCAAGGTCGTAGGTAACTATATTTAAATGGTACATAGGTATTCGCCAAACCCGCCCACGTGGTCGCATCAAATGAAAGAGGAAGTTGGGAGAAACATAACTATATTGTCTGGTATACACAATTACAACATCTAGCAATACATAATTATTAGTCAAAAATCAACAACACAATGCCTAGCTAGGTATTTCCTAACGAAGGGGGTCTCTCAAATCTCTTCGGGGATGTAGTCGTTTTAACCGAGAATTGCTATGGGACACATTAATTAAGAGGGAAATCGAGGTTCAACTCACAGCTGGTGGTCTGGTGCAGGAAGCCGGGGGCGGCAGGCCAGGCAGCGGTAATCTCCACGCGGAGAGGGTCATGTTCGCGACCTTGTATTTTTACTGTACATATCGGGTTTTAACGGATCGCCGTTGCAATCGGCGCCGCGAGGGAATTTACGTACGGCGATGGACGGAGCTTCTCAGGCGACGGTCGGCGGGTTTCTGCCGGAATCCCGCGGTGTGTTCTTTCTTGCGAGGGGGGAAGCGGAATACACCGGCGACGCCGCAGCCGCTTGCGAGACTGTGACGTCATAATACTTGAAATGCGTACCGTAACAAACCTTATTATACTAAAAATAAACATTCAAAATTTAAAACATACGTTTACTAGATAAAAGAACAATCTTTCTAAATCAATTTATAATTTTTTGCGGAAAAGAGTCAATACGTCTAAAATTTGATTTAAAAATGACATATTTCCGGCTTTCTCTGGTTATACAAACCCTCTTATGTAGGAAAATCAACAGATTATTTACTTCCATTACAATAATAGATTTTTATCCAACTTAAAATTATAATAAAAACTGAGGGTCCTGTACCCGTTGGCTAACATATTTCCAAGAATAAAATGTTGTAAACATTATATAAATAATAAAGAAGAAGTAAGAAATGACAAACTAAAGGTAACTAATAAAATAATAACCTGCTTAATAAATTTCAAAAGGTAATGTATTGAAAAATTTATCCTCACTACACAACAGCAATAATAACAATATATAATAATTATACTCGCAAAAGTGAAACATAAAATACTAAGGTGTTGAAGGAAAACCAATTGTGGACAGTGAGCTTTGGCATTATGAAATTTACTCACCTTTATCTTTGTGGAATTTCTTTTTTACATTAGCTCCATACTGGAGGTCCTGAGAAAAATAGTTTCTTTCATTATTTTTTTAATTGATAAACTATAAACTAAGTATAAAGATAAACTAAAAATAAAGTTGGTTGTTTGTAGGTGGAAAAATGTAATAAGCAGTAATTGTTGAATGAAACACTAGTATATATTGAATTATTTGGTGTGCAGTAGATAAACCGACGTAGCTCAGTGGACAGAGCATTTGACCGGAAATCAGAAGGACGCGGGTTCGAGTCCCATCGGCGGCATGTATCTTTTCTCGGGAGAGTTTTTCAATGTGGATGAGTGTTTCAGGCTAATAATTATTACCAATAATAATTCATTTCTTTCATCTTTGGGGATGTATGTGGAGGGTTTAAAGTAAATGGGAGGAAGTTCTGGAAAGAAAACGAAAAAAAATAATGACTACTCAACCAAGTGGGATTTTAATACCCCTTTGAAAAGTCACAAAATATTATTAAAAAAAATATTGAAAAATAACCAGACGTAAGCTAAAGTAACATTTGACCAATTTAAAAAAATTAATCATTTTTAATGATTTTATAATGGAGGTGTTGAAGTTGTAAGTTGAGTTGTTCGGTCACCAAAGGAAATTGGTTTAGGAGGTGCGTAGGAATCTGGGGGTCAGTGTGACAAGGAGTGACGGACGTTTGAATCCACCACGGTTCAAGGCAATCAAAGCATTCTCCCTCCTCCCTAACTAAGTCACCAAACGTAGCGAACCACTCGGGGTGTCCTACTGCAGAGGTGTCAGTTATCCAATAAATGAACTCGGGGCGGCAGTATCCATATCCGCTCCCAAATTGTGTCAGTGTAACTAATTTAATTCAAAGTCATTTCCACAATAAGTCATGTTTTTACTACGTTTTAATATTGTGTGTCAGTGTAACTCTTAAAAATGTGATAAGGATTTATGTTAGGAAATGAGATTTTTAATAAAAAATATCTTTAAATTTAAGTAATCCAGGTAGTAAAATAAGTAACTAACGTTCACAAGTTACTAAAATGTTGCAAAGCATATGACAGCATTTCCTCTTCGAGTAATAACTGACGATCAAAAACATAAATTCCCACTGCGAAACACTAAACATCGCTTCTCTATCGCGCTTTTATCAAAATTATGGAAAGCGCTTGAACTAAATCAACGGCGCTTCCAAATATCAACTTCCCGTAATGAAGATTAGTCAAATTTATTCAAATAGGGAATATTTAGATAAACTGAAATGCAATTTAGGCCACACACATAGAGTTACAATGATTATGGGGCTACAAATTTTGATTATGCCCATAAATTTTGATATCACCGTCCGTACAGTGCTACAGTGCACAGGGTACGTGTACAATGTGTACATATATGCTATCGATAATTTGAAGCAATTAATTACACGGGAAAATTTTTTTACTCTTGTTAGCATTATTAAGTGGACGTTTTTTAATTGCTTTTTGAAATCTTTACGTACCATTGACGTAAGGTATACTTGGTCGAAGTTACGCACCTATGTAGATTAATGAGAATATGGAGAAATATTTCATGAATCCGAGATCTTGAAAAGGTAATTTAAAAAGGAAAATTAAATATGTTTCACAAGCTTACAGTGGCAATAAGGCGAGATTTTTTTTGGTTAATGTCATATTCAAATATTAATTTTCAAAAATAATCATGAAATTGTCAAAAATTGGTCGTTCAAAAATTGTTCGGTATTATTATAATGGTTCAGGGTGCCATAGCTCGACTGAATCCAGATAGTGGGAAACAGAAATTATAAGTTATTTATATTTTATGCGAATACCGCACAAGAATCCCATATGCTTCCAACCATCTGGAGCCAGTGAGACCATGGCATCCCCAACTGGAGTATGTTGTGAAGGCTGAAGGTAGTAGGAAGGGGAAGAAGGTGGGGAAGAGGAAGGTGGGAAAGTAACTAGCTATTCTGATCCGGTCACCGAACCATGGCTAAAGCCATTTCAAGCAGCGTTTCTATTCTGAATGGTGGTGTTACACGGCGGAGTATCCTACACTCTGGAACGTGGCGTAAATATACTACGTCTATTTTTTAATTAATAAATTATATTATAATACTAATCCGGACCTCCGGATTGTTGGTCGAAACCTTGCCCCTCGACAATGGAGGCCGTGAAAGCATGTTATAAGATAAAATAATTATGTCTACGTGGTGGGTAAGTCGCACTATATGGACTGAAACGATTAACTTACAATATTAAGTAGGTACGAATAAACGCAATTTGAATTTTCACTAGTCACCCCGATTTGTTTTATGAATTAGCAGGGGAGCCGGGGTTTATGGGGTGAGGAATTTCCATGTTTTATCGGCGCATGCGTCAGTCCACCTACCGCCTGGCAGGCCGGATCGGGAGCGACTAGTTGAGGGAGATCTTTTGACCTTTCCACCAGTACTCTCTCGACCCATCGCTTTGTCCCGCGGTGGGAGGGATGGATTCGTATGTCGGTAACTCCTGGATACCCTTACCCTAGATTCCTACCCACCCTTCACCTACCCAAAACTTCCTCTCCTTCCTTTAAAAAAAAAAAAGACCCTCCACAAAGTTTCCCCAAGATAGGAGAGGAATGTGAAAAATAAAATAAACATAAATATTTTTAAATAAATTAAGACAATAATATAAGCGAAAATCAATCGAAAATCTGGGAACAGAAAAATCAGAAAAACATATTTACACCTCTGGGACTCAAATGAAGATAATGTAGGTGGTTCTTAGTGGAAGTATGGTACAGTTAAAACATGACCGAATTTCATATCGACACCGTGGCGCAGTGGTTAGCTCGTTTGCCCGGAAAGCAAGAGGTCCTGGGTTCGAGTCCCAGAGGTGTCAATATGTTTTTCTGATTTTTCTGTTTCCAGATTTTTGATCGATTTTCGCTTATATTGTCTTCATTTATTTAAATATTACAATTTGAGGTTTTACTCATAAAGTTAAAAATTAAATATTAAATGTAAATATTTTTCTTTGCGTTCCAAAACGTTACCATAATCAAATGTTGAGATATGAGTTTCAGTCAGTGAGCGTAGAAGGCTCTAGTGACTGTAGTTATCGACGTTTGTCTGTAAGATATATTGCTTGACCTAGGGTAGAGATAGCTTAGCAGACAGATATTTTAAGTCTAGAATATAAAGGACATTCCCGCCTTCTGGCTGTCCATTTTTTTTGTTTCTATCTAATAAATCAGACTGTTTAACCGGATTTTTATTTCGGGGTTTAACATGAATAAATCATATTTAAAATACCAATTGATTAAAAAATACCTCGTCATGCGTCACGTATCACCGTGGAACAACTGTTCAATTTACGCGTCTAATATTCCGTATATTGGCTCAAAGTTAACTTCAGAAGACAACTGATGCCTCATTTGCATCAAACATTTTTCAATTTGATGCTCGCGGCTCGCTACTGGAGTATGTCTGAGGGAATTTTATATTCTTCGTCCTATTTTTTGTGCGAAAGATCAGTCATATAGAAAAATGATTCAGAAAACTTGCGATGGGTAAAAAAGATGGGAAAATAACCCAAAATTTCCGACATAAAACACAATTTTAATAACTTCCCTTTCCTTATTCCGTGGCTTAGGGGCTTTTTCTTTAACCACCAAAAGTACATTTGAATTTTGAAAAATAATAGGTTTTTTACGGTAGGTGTTTACAGAGAAATTTCTTAAATTCTGAAAACACAACATCCGTTGTGGGATTAGATGTCATCATCGGGCAACTCTATCGAATTTAGGCTCTACCTGCCGTTGTTTATATATATATTTATGTGTTCAAGTGCTAAGCTTTGAACAGAGGTGTGTTTGTATAATTTTGTTAAATTTGTTTTGTCAATGTGTCTTTATTATTCTCACACAATATTACCTGATTACTGTCACCAAAACTAAAAATAGAAATCGTTTTGGAATGGTTTGAAGATTGGATATTGATTTTACAAAAATGAAAATCCTTTTTTTGGATTTCGTATGATTCGATCCTTGGTCCGCTGAATGTCTGGCCGCTGAGGTCCGTCGGGCGCTTTTAACCACTACACCAAAGAAGACTTGCGTAGGACCGTGGATCGTATTATATTGGAACCGAGTTCCCCAGGAATTAAATAACGTAGCACCCACCGAACGATTTTTCTAGTGTTTGAAGTAAGTCGGTTTCACGCTACCGACGCCGACGGTGCTAATATCACGCTACGCGTTGCATCATTCGTGTCTGCTACTATCCGTTTGACGTTTGACAGAAATGGAGTCTGAACATGAAAGTAATATTAGATTGGTTCTGAAAGTGGAAAAAATGCGTGTTACTACCTACACTTTACCAGAATACGTAAGAAAGGAATTAGTGGAGAAGGCATGGATTGATGTTGGAAAAAAAGTCATATGACATGGTGTTAAATTGTGAAAAATAATCAAAGGTCAGTATATTTCGGGTAGCGCCGTGTACATAAACCAGCATTGAAGAGTAGTATATCTGCAGGATACTTGTGGTTGTGTCACAATCAAGTAGTTTGTAAGTATCTCCATGAACGGAGCCTTGTTCCCGTTTCATCGAGTTTAAAATCAGTGCTAAAGAAGTTTTCACTTCAATATTACAAAGTTACAAATTTACCCTGATACGGACCGTTAGTGGAATCCACAAGTCACGATTGTATATTTTCCGTTGCCGTTATTTTCAAATAGTTTTTTGAAGTGAAACTTCTTTTGAACCGTTGTAATTTGAAACTCAATGAAACGGAAATTATAATAAAAAGAGACAAACATATACATTTATCGGATTTAGCCTGCGAGAGAATGAGATAGAATGAAACCTTACCTACTGACAGTACCTACGAAGCGTCAAGCTGCGTTCATTGGCCGCTTTGATTATGAGCTCACTTTTCAAGACTCCTATTGGTTGAGATTGTGTGAGTGAAGTTTCTCTTCTACCGCGTGTGAACCGCAGGGCCCATATCAACTTTGGAGATGCTCTGTGGAGGGGAAGGAGATGAAGTTCTGGGAAGGCAAAAGGCATGAGGGGTGGGTAGGAATCTGGAGGTCAATGTGTCTAGGACTGAAGGACGTATGAATCCATCTCCCCAATGCGGTGTAAGGCGATGGGTCGAAAGAGGCTGGCTGCAGACGTCTAGGTTAGGTCTCCCTCAATCAGTCTCTCCCGATCCGGCCCGTCACGCAGTAGTTGGCAAACGCATTTTCCGCCAACAATTAAACAAACCAGGGCACCCCTGCTAAGTCACCAACCGTAGCGAACCTCTTGGATGACCCATGGTAGGGTACTCGCCTCCCAAATTGCGAATTTATGTCACCAAAGCAAACTAAATGTCGTAGGGTATGTTCACTTCAACGGGTATCGTAATAATAATAAACGATATTTGCTAAGTTTATAAATAGATAATAATGTTTGTCTTGAAAAATAATTCATCACTTCAAATGGTATGATCCTTTGTCTCTCCACATCTTAAAAGCCTACACCTCTTACATCATATTGTTTATGCTTAATTACTTTAGGTAATTTAATTAAGAAGCGTTCACACGCGTTATTCATTTCGCATATGGCGCTTTGTATACTAACTTCTGTCGGGACACAAAGCAGCCCACTCACTAGGGAAGATATTGTGATAATAATTAGTTTACACCATTATTCTAAGGTTATTAAGAAAACGAACAGGAATTTCCTGGTTTTATTGGCACAGCGAATTACCTACTCGCGCGTCTAATTTATCGGGTTCAAAAGAAATAATATTAGGTGTGTGAACGTTTGAATTTACATGACAAATCATGTCTGAAGTTATAAGCGAATATTTTTTTTAAAGATGTTATTTGAAATGTGGGTGGTATTGCCCCTCCTCCGTCTCCCTGGGAGGGCTGAAAGTGGTAGGCTTAGAGGCAACAGGGGGGGGGGTACTTTAGAAAAATGATGGGTGGCGCGGTGCGGCGGTGGTAATAAGAAATTGTTAACTATTTTAAGTCAGCCAGCTTATTGTTTTAACATATTATGGTACGTAAATTTGGCGACCGGACAACTCAGAATGAACTTAACTGAGCACATCCTTTAAAAAGTCATAAAAAGTGATGAAAAAAATACATTAAAAAAATGGTTAAATAGATTACATTGGGTTGGGTGAGGGGATATTTTTCAATTATTTTTTTATAGCTTAAGTTCTTGAGTTCAACGGCTCGGCTGTGGAACGATTTGCCGGCCTCTCTGTTTCCTCCCTCCTACTACATTGGTCTCTTCAAGACCCATGTTCACTTCTTCCTTTCCTCAAAAAGACCCTCCACACAGCATCTCCAAAGATGACATAGGCCCTGAGGGAAATTATTTTCCTCAGGGCCTCGAGTTAGTGTAAAAAGAAAAATATATAGCTTTTAATGACTTCAAAGAGGTGTTCAGTTGAGTTGATTCTGAGTTGTCTTGGAATCCGTAAATTTACGTACCACATTGGTTTTCATTGGAGTTTTGCAAATGCACTTTTGTTGTAGGCAGTAATTATGCTTCAATTTTATCTAATTTTTTGACAAAAGATGTTTGATGATTTATCGGCTCTCTGTGTCTATCAGCTGAATGCAATACAATACCAAATACTACTAAATAGTACCTATCAGATATTTTATTTCACATGACTTTTAGTGCCTGCCTCCGTACTTGACGCTACTTCCAAGCTACTCGATCCTCGTGAGCGTATCATACGCGCCGATCGTAAGTACCCCCCGTACGATTTTGCTGGTGCCCGTACACGGCGCTACGCGACGTCTGTCGGTTTCCAATCAGTATCACGATACCGACAGTGCTGATCGCACGCGACGCGTCGCATCATTTGTGTCTGATACTTATTCGTTTGACGTTTGACAGAAATGGCGTCGGAACATGGAAGTAATGTTAGATTTGTTCTGGAATTGGAAAAAATGCGTGTTTACCAGAATATGTAAGAAAGGATTTAGTGGAGAAGGCATGGATTGATGTTGGAAAAAAAGTCATTTGACATTGCTTGACATCGGCTGGCTGCACGTGAAAACTGATCAAGTTCAGTGTGTTTCGGGTAGCGCCGTGTACGGAGAACAGCATTAAAAAGTAGTATATTAGCAGGGTACTTGTGGTTGCGTCACAATTACGTAGTTTGTAAGTATCTCCATGATCGGCGGGCCTAGTTACCCGCCACAAACGGAGGTGTTTTTCGGAAGAAATATTTTTAGGAGATCTACCTCGTGAAAGAGGGTGAATATGATTTGAGATTTTAAAATTATTATTGTTATTTATATTGGCGTATCATGCCGAGTTTTGCTACCTCCTTCTTTAGCCAAAGTTTCGGATGAGCTTAGAGTGTCCACTGTAGGTAACTGTAACATTACAGGTAACTGTAACATTGTAACTGTAATGCTTGAAAAGTTGCTAAAGAAGGAGATAGTGCAACAAAGCATAATACCCCAAAAATAAACAGTTACAAGAGAGTACCTACCATATTATTGTAGCAATTCTACATCAACGTCCCAATATTAACTCCCATGCGACGGATTCAACAGCTAGGAAACAAATACTCCGATGTTGTTGATATATTTAGTGCATCAATTTTAATATATTATAAGCATACATTATTGAAGTTTTTTCATTAAGTAGGGGAATACTTTGATAAAGCTATTTAAATTGACTAACACATTAACAGTATTTTGTCGGCTGAAAGAAAAAAAAAACTATATTGGATTTTTTATATTTTGTGCTAACATACTGTGTGGTTCAAATTCAATAATATTTTTATAATAAAAGAGAATGACTTCTGAAATCATTCGTTAATCAGCAACTCGTAATCAACCTCATTGTGTGGTCTGTAATTTCATTCTCAGTTTTAGTGGAATTAAACAATTTTATTACGCAAGGACAGAATTTTGGTTTAAATAGTAATGGTTTTTTTATTTGATATTCTAAGTTATAAGCAATCAAGTCAAGCTCTCTGTAGAGTTTTCCCAACGCTTGAACAATGGAAGTCGCATGTTAGCTCGTTAGTTTGAAACTAATGTGCGGTTTACTCGCAATTTACTAAAACTAACTATTTTAACTCTGCGGTAAGATGCGAGATTACCGGATTCAACTTCTACGAAACGAACGAAGAAAAGTGTCGAGAGCTCAACAAGTTAATCTCGTGGCAATTAGTAGGTAATCATTTCAAGATAAAGTGGATTTGGCTAGGTTAGGTTAGGATTGGTAAGATTGGGTGAGGATAAGCTAGGTTAAGTTAGATTTGGGTGACTTCGGTTAAATATAATATTTATTTATTAATTTGTCTGTAGATTACGGTTCAGCATTACTCGAAACTATAGAAATAATATATAAGAGAGGCGGTACGTATGAACTTCAGCTGTACCAAAAATATGCACATCATGTTAGATAATGTTAAATCAAGTCATGAACAGTGATTTGATGGAGTTTGTGATGTTCTGGTGTTTTTTTTTTTCTGACGAACAATAATTCTCTGATGATCGGGAGTTTCAACGATACTTCAGTTCGTCAGGTTCGAGTTATTACTATTAACATATTCATACACACTAGAAACATTTTTCTACAAAATACTAGAGCATCCTGGAATGAGTAAATATTTTGCAGCAAAAGGTCAGAAGAATGTGTGAAATGTTTTGTGACCGATAATATATTCAGCGTAGGTACTGCAAGTGCGAGTAATTGCTTGCTTCACAGAAATAATCGCAATATAATTATAGGAAGCTGAGTGATTCCTTCAAAGGGTTTAATCCTTTGGTGGCAAGGCCCGAAAACATTATAAATAGTCACAATAAGAAATTTGTGTATACAATTACTAATTGCATACACTTTATCAAATTGACTTAATTAATAATTCCCTTTTGACTAATTTATTATATTTTTGCTAGTTTGGAGCAGCTTGGTGCGTTATGAGGCTTAGTTTGGAGTTTAGTGGCCAATTAATTATTTATCAATGTAAGAATTCTAAGATTGCTGGCTTAATTCCAGAAATTATGTATTAGGTCAAGTTAGACTAGTACAGGTAAGGTAGTATTAGGTGAGGTTTGAAAAGGTTAGTTAGTGTGATTTCAGCTGATCCAAGCAAGCAGGTAAGGTTAAAATAAACCGTAATTTGATGTAAAATAAAGCTTTTGAAAAGCAGATAGCATGTTTATTAATGTAGAATCTGATTAATGAAGCTGGTTCGATTAGTCAAAGTATAAAAATACGTTTTATTTTGTTAAAAATGTTTACCTTTTTATAATGACGATTTTAGACAATTTTTGTTAACGCTTCTGGTTTCACTTTTGTTGACTCTTTTAATTCCTAAATTTAAAACTAACAGTTATTTGAGAAACATGCTATTTCTCAAAGGGATACTCAAAATAATGCAACACTTCACACTAAACTCCACACCCCCATAATACACACTTTTGTTCGTCCACATTCATGCTTTCTCTTATATTATTACATTATTAGTCATAAGTTTTTTTATGACAATCCTCTAGCGGATTTTATTCAGTTCATCGTGTCTTTTCTACCTTGAATGTGTTGTATTGTATTTTTAAGAAAGGGACGTTCGAAGGGACGAAGAATGAACGAGGAAAGGAGTGTAAGGAGAATATATGACGCAAATGTGAATGGTAGAAGAAGTCGGGGACGCCCAAGGAAGACATGGCACAACCAAGTGAATCAGATACTTGAGTCGGGCCGTGTGAAGAGTTGGAATAATAGAAGAGCACGTGTGAGACGATGTATGAATGTAAACGTGGCAAGGAGTGTGTGCCAAGATCGAGTTGTTTGGCATTCCGTCCTTTCTGCCTACCCCTGCGGAAAACGGCGTGATTAGTTAGTTAAGTATTTAATGACTTTGCATTGTGGTCACTTGGAATGTTATTCTTCCATAGCTATTTTATACATATATTGGGTTTCTTGTTATACGTGTGCTTTAACATTAATATTGTATTATAGAACTTTCCCAAAATATCATCCTTAAATATTTGATAAAATGATGGAAACGAACTTACTCGATCCATTACATTTAACAAATTAAATTGGTTTTTGATAGGCACATTGATGAAAGAAGGTTATTTAAAATGAATAAATTAGTTCATCAACCGACTTATTTTTATGTACAACAGACGTTTTACAATCCTATTTATGTTTAAATCCCTCAGGCAATTTGTTCGATTTTGGAAACAACGCATGGAAAATATTGTGTCTCCCTTACTATCACAGTGAAAAACATCATCTAAACGATTTAGAAAGAAAAAATATCACGCTTTATTTTCTAATCTAAAAGTTAAGCACAAATGAATTAAAATGTACACCTTTATGAAAACATTCAAAAGTTTCCAACCGCAATTTAAAAAAAAATTTAAACTCTTTTGAAGTTTTTTACATGAAACCACAAAAAAGTCAGGTGATGATACTGATGATAACCTTTATTATTATTATGCATTTGTCTGACGAAATATGTGTGTGTGTGTTTTTTTTTATTTGTCGGTAATTTTAGTTCGAAAAAACGTAAGGTGAGTCATTTTTTATGTTTAGAAAATTACATCTTTATTTCCACTAATAAAATTTGGAAGTGAGCTTTTTAAGCTTTCAAAAACTAACTACCTAACCATCACGGCGTTTCTCCTCAGGGATAGCCAGAGAGGACTAACCGCCAAACAAATCTCTTGGCACATATACTTTGGCTCGTGCATATTCATACATCGTGTTATAGGTACGAACTATTATTCTGACTCTTGACATGGCCCGACTTAAGTATTTGATTCACATGATCGTGCCATGTCTTCGTCGGGCGCCCCCGACTTCTTCTACCATTCACATCTGCGTCGTATATTCTTCTTACACTGCTTTTTATTTATTTTTTTAGTGTCCGACCGAACTTTCGGTTTCAGTTTCGGTTTCGGTTTCGGCCGAGTTTCGGCCAAAAAACGAGTTTCGGCTTAGTTTCGGTTTCGGCCGCCATCCAGCCGAAACTACGGCCGAAACCGAAACTGAATTGGGAGGTTTCGTTTTGCGATCGGACATGTTCGGTACACTGAACTACGAGCCACAAAGTGTCATTTTGCTGCCTCCGCGCTCATAGTCGTGTCAGGACTTGATTAACTTGTTTGTGTTAGCTCCGCGAACTTTGCTGTAGTTTGGTTTATTTGTTGTGAAATTGGAGTTGTTTATACTTAACATTATTTCGAAATAGATAAGTTTTATTTCGCTATTGATATGATTTAGTTCATTATAGGCCCTGAGGAAAATAATTTCCCTAAGGGCCTATGTCATCTTTGGGGATGTGTATGGAGGGTTTTTTACGGAAAGGAAGGAGAGGAGAGTTCTGGGAAGGAAAAGGGGTGGTTAGGAATCTGGGGTTCAGTAAGTCCTGGTCATCCACCTTCAAAACCTAGACAAACCTCATCCCATGAACCCGGGTACCCCCGGAAAATCACCAAACGTAGCGAAATACTTGGGGTGACCTATGGCAGAGGTGTTGGTTATACAATAAAGGTTCCCGGGGCGGCGGTACCCTTTCCCGCCTCCCAAATTATTTCGTTCTTAAGATGAAAGAGTATTTTTTGTTAAGTGTGCCTAAACAAATTGGGTTTAAAAAAATTAATTTTGTTTTCTACCTTTTATTTTACTCTTAATCTTAATTCTGTTATAATTGTTATCTTAATCTTAACAATTATTATTTTTAATTTATAAACTAACGTTTAGACAAGATTTTTAAGCAAAGCACAAAGGATAACAATTATTATAAGCAATAATTATCAGCCTGAAACACTCATCAACATTGAAAAATCTTCCGAGAAAAGATACTTGCCGCCAACGGGACTTGAACCCGTGTCCTTCTGATTGCCAGTCAGCTGCTCTTGACCACTGAGCTATATTGTTGAAAATGAGACAAACCGTGAACGTATGTCTCTACACCCCTCCAAAGGAAAAATACAAAAATAATAAATCTCTGAAATGAAACGCATTTTTTTTACGTAAGCTCCACTCAGGAACTGTCATTTTAGGGGATGCTGTGTGGAGGTTCTTTTTTAAGGAAGGGTAGGATAGGAAGTTCTAGGAAGGAAAAAGGCATGAGGGGTGGGTAGGAATCTGGAGGTCAGTGTATCCGGGAGTGAATCCATCCCTCCAACTGCGGTGCAAGGCCATTGCCTTGACCGAAATTGACCTTTTACCTTGACCTTTCCAGCCGGACTCTTTCAACCCATTGGTCGAGAGAATCCGGCTGGAAAGGTCAAAAGGCCTCCCTCAACCAGTCTCTCTCGATCCGGCCCGCTACGCAGCAGGTGAGCAGACGCATCCACCGCCAAGACCCTCACAAAAAACACCCCATGAACCCGGGCACCCCTCCTAAATCACCAAACGTAGCGAACCACTTGGGGTGACCTATGGCAGAGGTGTCTGCTATCCAATAAATGGTTCCCGGGGCGGCGGCACCCGTACCCGCTTCCTTAGAAAATTTCCCGTAAGTAGGTGGAAAGTAAGAAAATCACAAAAAATATAAATCCGTTCACAACGTCATCTCTGATAGTGACAAAAACAAAACACGGACAGTTGGGCATCGATAATTGCTTCATTGTGTAATTTTTAACTTAATATTTTTTTTTATTCAACAGTTATTGATTCTGAGGCGGTACGAAGTTCGTGGGGTCAGATAGTTTGTTAATAATGTTCAAATAGGTAATACCTACTATTTTTTTTAAATATTATTTACGAAGCGATTTACGATTACGATTTCAAAAAGCATAAATAATTTATTTGAAATAAGGAGTGACAATTATGCTATAATAATAATTAATAATAAATAATTGGCTAATTTATATAGCGCCGTTTTCGTGGAAAATGTTTATTTTTAGTTCAAATATCAGCCTGAATGATTAATATTGTGATTTTAAAATAAAGGCTGATTGATTAAGATTGACTATTTTTTTTTCCATGAAAAAATGACCTTATATGGAAGTTTCGGTTTCGGCCGTAAAAACTAGTTTCGGTCGGACACCATATTTTTTTTTTTTTCGTAAAAATTTTATTGATTACAGATATTTGTTTTTTTTGGCTACCACACTAGGCTAATGCCCGTGTTGTGGTAGTCGTACATTTCTTAGTTAGTTTTCGGATACGTTCAGAAATACCATTTATTTGGATTTTGTTGCATTTGGAAATATTTTGATCTTTTGACAGAACGTGTCCGAAGCCTGAGGGGTTAAATTATGTATTTTTTTAGTTCACCCATGAAACTAACGTTAACTATAAATCGAAAAAGACAGCACTGTTATCATGTTACGTGGGGAAGCCTTTTTGAACGGTGAGCTACTCTAAATGGTAGAAACAACTCAAACAACCAAACACTAATGACACATCATCACCAACAATTTAACAGCTGATGACGATATCGACAGGCAGAAGTGAGCACTGAGTATAAAAGCAAACATGATGCAGCTCAGCCAGGTGAAAAGGATGCTCTGATCAGCCTTCTGTACTAGCATGTACCATGCCAGCTCTGGGCCAGCTACACAAAGAGAACCATGGAAAGGCTTCGGGTGCAATATAATAATGCCTACAGTTTGGGTTTCACGGGCACTGGATTTGCAGTCTTAATGAGAACAAGGGTTACAGAAATGAGGGAAAGGATAAATAACTTCACAATAATAATAATAATAAAATATATTAGATTTAAAATTTTTAATTAAATTTAATTTAATTTTAGATTAGATTTAAATAATTAGATTTATGTAGAAAATGTTTGGCTTTTCCGGAAATTATAGAACATATTATAGCGCCGTCAAAGTATGCATTTAGGCACAATCAGGTTTAAAAAATAATCCACCAAATTTTGGTAATTAAACATAACTTGATTGACTGCCGTATATAGTACCATAATATGAATATGAACCAAATTCATTTTTAGAAAATGAATTTTATAAAATATATTATGATAAAACTATACTAACAGACAGAACAATTAGTCATAATAGACCTGATATAGTTTTACATGACAAAATTTAAAAAAAATAACTCATATCATTGATGTAGCTACTCCAAATTCCTGTAATATTCAAAAATCTGTTTCTGGAAAAATAAGAAAATATACAGATATAAGAAATGTGATTAAAAGAATTTGGCATTCTCAGACTATAAAAATATTACATTTGTCATTTCGGCTACTGGCATTATACCTAGGTCTCTTATTCAAAATTTAGGCGTATTAGATTTGTCAAAGAATTTATATATAAAAATGCAAAAATCGGTCATTTTAAATACATGTAGGATTACAAAAGATTTTTTAAATATTCATATTGAGGGATCAGTAGGATTTATTGGTCAAATTAGGAATTCCACAGAGCCGAACCCTCTGATATGAAAATATCTGGAATCGGTGAATTATTTTCCCATTTGGTCTCTGGTAGGTTGACATGTTGTTCTTGTATTGTTTTGTATTTATAATACTTATATAGTGCAATTGCATAGCGTGGTTTGGACTAGATGATCATTTGGGGAGGTGTGTGAAAGGGTTTAGTTTTTCCTGTGGGGAAAATTTAACCCGGACATTTAAATCTGGTGCGTAAAATTTTACCAATATATTTAAACAATTTAAAACCTTTTCCACGTTATTTATTTATTACCGTACCCGTTTGCGTATTTCCAAAACCTAAACCGGTTCAGTCGTTGTACATAGATCGCTCAGTGGTTATAATTTATCACTTCGCAGAAACAAAAATTGTTCTAAAATAAAGATAAAACATTCTTTTCAGTATGTGCGAGTATATTAGGAATTTATAATTTTATTTCGAAATATTTGAATTTGGATATTATTCCCATATGTGGTAAATACAACTCCATGTTAATTATTTTTTATCACTTTGCAAAAACAAAAATTGTTCTAATCTATCTATCTATCTTCTATATATTACTTTACTTCGTAAATAAAAATGAATCGCCGAAATGTATGTACGCGCCTAACTTCCGAACAACTGCACCAAATTGTATAATTCTTTTTTTTGTGTTTGTTACTGTCAGGACAAGATTATTTATAAAAGAAGCGGTGAGTTCTGGTATAATGAAATTTGTATAAAAAACTGAATGTACCGGGACTGAATGTATGGAATGCGTGAAGGGGGAGGGGAACTTGTGAGGGGGGTTCGCGGGGCGGGGGAAGCGGGAGAGGGTAATGAGAGAGGGAGGGAAGGCGGAGTGGTAACGCGTGAGGAAAATAAAATAAATATTATTCCTGTTATTTTATCACTCCATCCACAAGCCAATTATTTTAAGGGCCATTAAGCAGCCAGCGGCCGAGAATTCATATTTCGTCGAAAGATGTTCTTACGATCATACAGGGCGGTTCCAATGAGAAAGATTAATTATTCTCCGTACCAGTTTTTTTAAATAATAAATCAATATCCACATTGTGTCATTCAAAATTTGCTTTAATTTAAACCTGCAATCAAAAGTGACGAAAGGCGTGATGATAAAAGTATTAAAATTATGTGCTTTTATTTTTATTTTTTCTTTTTATTTTTTGAATCATAATATAATAATGTGTCAGCAAAATAAGAATGTAAAAAAAATCTTCATGTATTAGTTTGTAAGACCGTGAATAAATAAAACTAACTGAAGTTCTTTCCTCGCAAAAAACGTTGACGGGTTTTTTTTTAAATGCTTTTATTTGAACTAAAATTTAAAATTCTGAAGCATATCTTTCCCAGATAGTTAATTGATTTATTTTACTGCATGATTAAATCATTTGAAATGTGTGTTGCGTAATACAAAATTTAACGAATCTGCCAACGACCTACGGTAAAACCTTATTGTACCAAAAATAAACATATTTTTTCAAAATTTAAAACTTAGCTTTACTATATAAAAGAACATTCTTTCGAAATCATTTTATATTTTTTTGTGGAAAAGAGTCGATACGTCTAAAATTTGATTTAAGAATGACATATTTCCGGTTTTGTCTGATTATTCGCTCTTAATGAAAGAGAAGCATAAATCCTAAAGGGTAAAATAATTGATAATAACAAATTATTTATTTCGTGACCTAACCTAACCTAACCTCCTAACATTCATAGTTATAACTTTAACAAATAAGATTTGATGGTGGTAAGTTTTTTTAAACATCAATTAACTAGCCGTTTTTAATACTCCCTACCCTGATTAAACTCTGTGCACGCTACCGCTCGTACGATAGCGATGATAGCTTACCGAAATCTAATTTCATTGCATCCCCAAACAGCATCATCCATTTTCCACACCTCCATTAATATTAATAAATACAAGCAACGAAATAATATTTAACCTGTATTCGGGAAGTACATAGTCGCGGGTAATATTCCCGTTTGAGAATCAGGGGAGCGAGTTACTTGCTACTCAACCAGTTCTCCGGAACATTGAGCCAGGGGCGAATCATTCCACTGATTTTACTTTTTCAAACTCTAAATCTCTTTATCTTAAGACTTACATAATAATTAGAAAATTTAATTAAATTAAATAAGAATAATAATAATAATATTTAAAAAAATCATCAATTTGATGATTTATGTAGAATTTTGGCTTTTTGGCTTTTCCGGAAACTATAGAACATATATCGGGATGTTCTATATTAGCGCCGTCAGAGTATACATTTAGGCACAATCAGGTTTTAAAAATAATCCACCAAAGTTTGGTAATTAAACATAACTTGATTGACTGCCGTAATATAGTACCATATTATGAATATGAACTAAATTCATTTTTAGAAAATGAATTTTATAAAATATATTATGATAAAACTATACTAACAGACAGAACAATTAGTCATAATAGACCTGATATGGTTTTACATGACAAAATTTAAAAAAATAACTTATTTCATTGATGTAGCTATTCCAAATTTCTGTAATATTCAAAAATCTGTTTCTGAAAAAGTAAGAAAATATACAGATTTAGGAAATGAGATTAAAAGAATTTGGCACTCTCAGACTATAAAAATTGTACCATTTGTTATTTCGGCTACTGGCATTATACCTAGGTATCTGATTCTAAATTTAGGCATATTAGATTTGTCAAGGAATTTATATATAAAAATGCAAAAATCGGTCATTTTAAATACATGTAGGATTACAAAAGATTTTTTAAATATTCATATTGAGGGATCAGTAGGATTTATAGGTTCAATTAGGAATTCCACAGAGCTGAACCCTCTGATATGAAAATATCTGGAGTCGGTAAATTATTTTCCCATTTGGTCTATGGTAGGTTGACATGTTGTTCTTGTATTGTTTTGTATTTATAATACTTATATAGTGCAATTGCATAGCGTGGATGGACTAGTTCACTAGATGATCATTTGGGGAAGTGTGTGAAAAGGTTTAGTTTTTCCTGTGGGGAAAATTAATCCCGGACATTTAAATCTGGTGCGTAAAAATAATAATAATAATCCTTTCTGATAAGCACTTTAAAAATCAATCTTTATGTTTGTATTGTTTAAGTCTCTTCAATAATGTGAGGTATTGTTCTTTACAGGTTGATTTCTTTTTTTTTTACAGTTAATACCGCACAAGAACCTCAACTGCTCCCGTCTGGAGCCAGTGAGACTATGGCATCCCCAATTGGGGTATGTTGTGTGGCTGAAGGTAGTGGGGAGAGGAAGGAGGTGGGAAGGGGAAGGTTGGGAAGTACCTGGCTATTCAGATCTGGTCACCAAACACGGCTTAAGCCATTTTCAAGCAACGTTTCAATTCTGAATGGTGGTCGTACACCAGGGCGATACTAATAGTATCTTCCACTCTGGAACATGCCGCAAATATACTATATATTATTTTTAAATGAATTAATTGTGAAATAACACAAATTAATCAAATAAAATTTATTTGCGCATGCCGGGTTCGAACCCGCGAAGTCCGGATTGTGAGTCAAGAGTCTTACCCACTGGACTACGGAGGTCGTCATTATCAAAACGTAAGATGTTATTCCTTAAATACTGGACCCTGTAATGTTTGTCTTTTCTACTCTCTTATATTTGTCTGTATTTTATTTACTCCTGGGCACTTGGCACCAGTCGTAATATTCTTCTTTTCTCTTGGCTCTGATCGATATTTAAATTCTTAAGGCTTTGCATATGTGTGGTGGGGATGGAAAATTCCTCCCCTACGTCACACAAGCCCTTATAAAATTGGACCCTTATTTCCTCTGATAACTACAGAAAGCTACTTAAAGCTCCCTTGTACTACATACCTTTAGCGATATATGTACTTAACTAATAAATACGTTATTTACGACTTTGAACGTAAATATTTTCGTATTTAGGTTGTAATTAAACTCCATCAAACGTTGTGTAATTTTTTGATTTATGATATAGGATTTTAATTACTTTAAATTTTGTGGTAACCCTCTTGATTCTAAACAGAGTGTTGAATTTCAAAACTGTATTGGTCTCTCTCTTGCAAATTTAACCTTAAGTATTTCTCTAAATGAACTAACTTCCCTTTGACGTTTATTATGATTCCCTACATCCTAATGAATTCATGAATAAACAATACTAATCGAAACTACACATGACTAATTGAACAGATAATTAAATATAACTCAAATGGTTAAATGTTAGTAAATTTGATTATGATTGTATCTCGTATCTGCTGGGCGCCCCTCTGTTTAGATTCAGCTGCTATAAGGTACATATAAAGATGGATTTAGTAGGTTAATGTAATTAGTTAATTGCATATTTGACGAACTCAGAATAACCCTTTTTCTGGCAAAATTTGGCTCCTGCCTCCATCAAGTAAGCAGGGTGATCAGAAGTCAACCCAAAATTCGCACAGTCTTTTGGCACGGTTCAATTGATTGATACCTAAGTTATCGCGTCCCAATTGACCTTCCTTTCGCCATCATGCACTGCCTTCAGGTCTTCCTCCAAGCCCAGATACCTCCAAATTCCTACTCCTCCAAAGTTTACTATTTACTTAGGGCGAACCGGTTTCGTCCTATATGCAATCATATACTCACGGGTTTGTGTGGAGTTACGGGTCGTGAATCCTCCCTCCACGTTCAAGAAATGAGACGAGAGTGACCCGACAGGCCTAAAGCACTAATTGTAAGTGAGTTCGTTTCATTCAATGAACAGTACATAAAAAGATATATATGTAAACATACGTTTTGGGAAGGTTTATAACTCGCAATGCGAAACTACTTGCAACGCATCCCGAGCTCGGATCTCGCCCATCAAATTCTGCGAAATTTTCAGATTGATACCGAATATATACGTAAGAATAGTGTGAAATATAAATATATATTAGTACATTAAGATCTTATCTGGCGATGTGTTCTGGAGATTCGCCATAACTCCAAGCTTTTGTTTGGTTTTGTTGACGGTTTTGTTTGAGAGATCCGCCATCTCTATGGTTTGATTAATGGTCCTTGTTACAGAAGCGAACACTGCCTTCTGTTGGTTGAACTGTATTTTTTTTTTTTCTTTCCCTCCCCTCCAATGTTCAACTTTTGATAAATTCTTGCTATCCCGTGATACTCAATTGAAGCATGTAAATCCTCATTACCCCTTATTAAGCTATCCCGTGATTTTTCAACTGTTTCATGTAAGTCTTCAATACACCCTATTAAGCTATCCCGTGATTTTTCAACTGTTTCATGTAAGTCTTCAATACACCCTACTTTTTACTATCCCGTGATTTATCAACTGTTTCATGTAAGTCTTCAATACACCCTATTAAGCTATCCCGTGATTTTCAAATGTTTCATGTAAATCTTCAATACACCCTTTTGAACTGCTATAATAAATCTGTTAATTTTCAATTGCTTAGGTCTGTAGATACCTCGTTACGTTCAAATTAAAAATAGTGTTTAATTCCTTTTTTTTTCTTTAATAATTGCGCAATATAATAATTTTATCCCGTTCCTAGAAGTTAATACCTAAGTACGATATCCACTAATCAAGGTCATTTTTTTTTTCTTTTTACTGTATTCGAACTAGTGCCCCAGTGACCGAATTATTTTGTAAACAATTTGAGCTTTGTAAACATTCTCTACGGCCTCGTGACCTAGATTCCAGCGTATGAGGTATGTTTACTTTAGACATTCCGGAGACGTGTGAGATGACTCTAAAAATTTTCTTTGTTTGATAATGATGTACTTAGCGCAATTGTCTAGTCTGATACCCGATTACGTATACATATTTATTCATTTATATATACTTTGTCTCAATAAATAATTTATAATATTGATATGTATATACATAAATTTTATGATTGAAATAATTTCTAATATCATAACTTATTTCAAATGCTCTGGATTTTCTGAAATTATATTAATACATACATAACATTAAATATAAAATATTGATTTGTAAATTTATCACACATAACTACTTTTAATAGTTATTGATGAATTCAGAGGTAGGAATCGATACCCTTTTCCTCTTTTTATATAAGTGTTTTTCTTTTTTTTTTTTGATTATAATTTTTCTTGGGAACAAAAATTACATATATATATGTTTATATACTTACATATATAAATATAAAAAATATACTTATTATATTTATAATATTTTAATATAGTTACATATCACATATTAAGAGAGTAATATCTTGGTCAAATAATTAATCCAAATACCAATGTTTGCTGCATTCCGCCTTCTCCTTGGAATCTGTAAAATTTTATAACGGAAAAGACTTACCCCTACCAAGGTTTTTTCCGACCGGGAAATACACGGTAACCTTGCTGCGATTTTCCTAAATTATTTTTTTTATTTTCCTAAATTTAATTAAATCTTTTGACTTCAATTTTTTTTTTTTTTCATTTAATCTAATTAATTAAAATGATGTATGAACTCTATCGTTCTAAACTGTATTTTATCTCAAAACTCGTTGGTTAGATAACACTTTAAATGATAGTTACTTCACGATTAATTTAGAGATGGTAAATTGTTGTTAAATTAAATTTTTATCCCTCCGAAATTTTATGTATTAATAAAATATTATTTTGTTTTATTATTATTATTTAAGATAATTAATTTAAATATTTATTATTTGTTAGAACACTTTCACTTAGATTGAACACACGTATTTAATTATAACTTCATCACGCTAAATTATCACATCACTTCAGTTATTTATTGCACTAATATTAAACGCGAAATTTCTAAGTTTTAAAATACGATATTAAGTGATTATAAAATCCGAATTTTCCACTAAAACAAATTGTATTTATCACGAGCACTTTTATTTTTCACAAGTAATTAATGCGTTGTCTTTAATTTTTATTTTCACTGACTCTAACTGCAAAGTATTTTTTTTGTATATCACTGACTAGAATGTCAAATTTTTCTAAGTATCAAAAATAATTATCACTTAGAATTTTTCTACTTTAAATCACCCACCGTTTCGTCACGTTCCGCGAACTTAAAACCTTTTCGACCACGACCGTAGACTGTCCTCAACTGGCATTTGTCTAGACTTTTATACCCCTCTCAGGTCCAAAAGATCGTATCTGAATCTCCTATAATAAACCAATCTAATTACTATCAACTCGTAATTTCTTGAAACCTCTCCATTATTGTCGAATGCGGTCTCTTTGTACGTTTTGCGTTTGATACATTAAATTCTGTCTCGTACCTCCATACTTACAAGATCCGGATTTAGTAAGATCCATGTTTAATGGCCCAACTTCCTTTGTCCTGTTGTTCATACAAAACTAGCTTGAATTTAATAATTTTAAAGTTCTATTTTCATATATTTCGTAACATGTCCGTGCGTACGGCATCTACCATATGTTCCAAATCTGTCCCCAAATTCGCCTATCAGAGATATCTTCATGTCGAAGCCTTTCTCGCAAATTGTTCATTTTTATTTTATTATTTTTCCTCGAGTTTTTCTGTATTCTATATGAACCTTTCCATTTAAAACCGAATTTTCTCTATTTACGTCGTATATTTGAATTTTCCATTTTTTTCTCGAATTTTCTTTTATTCACGACACTCTTTCCATGAATTTCCTTATTTATTCTTACGCTATTGTTCATATCTCTATAGATTTTTATATTTCAAGCCGTATTTATTTTATTCACTGTTAATCTAAGATTTCCTTTGTTTTTCTCTGTCGTATCTCCTTTCCCCTCACTTCCCTGTACTTCCCTGATATAACCATATCGTTTTTTGATGTTTGCTGCCTCTTGGAAAATTTCATTTTCTATTTGTTATTAATAAATATATCATTTTTTAACATCTTTATAGGAGATTCCCCCACTTCGGCCCTTAAATTTCTGTCATTTTTATTGCTTCATAGAGAACGCCTTCCAAATTTTGTCCCGTTCTTACGCAAAATCCCATAAACCATATGCCTTGGCAGTTGTATACATTAGTTCCTGTACCCACCTGGCAATAAATCCTTTTTTATTTCAGTGTCGTTAACTTTTATGAGAATTCTTTAATATAAATATTTCATAAGACCCATGATAATTTTTATTACCTTTTTAACGGCTAATCGTCCTTATCTAAACAATTTCCATGTTCGAATATTCCTTGTTTATCACAACAAAATACATCTGGGATCGACAACCATTGTAATGCCTCATTTTTTATCTGCAATCGCGTACTATGTTACTCTATAAACTCCATTTTAATTACGTAAAATGACTCCTTTTCCTGAGTTTTTCTATCGCAATGTTTTCAGCATTTTCCACTCCCCTCCGTACTGCACTCTATTTCTTCTCTAACACTTGTTACTGCTCTAGACATCTGAAATATACCCTCGCCTATTCTTTAAAACTCTCATTTTTTTTTTTGACGTTTCCTCCCTAAATCTTTCATCGTAATATCCTAGCTCCGTCTAGAATTGATAACAATAATTTTCCGTTGTTTTTTCAACATTTCCATTTCCTTTAGCACGTTTTCCCTCGAATCGATCATCTCCGGTCGTCACAAACAATCGTATTATAGATGGAAATCTCCCTAACATCTTACAATACGTTTTCGTCACTTGCTTTGCAATCTTTCACTTAACTTTTGCATCGTGTTTACGTGTATCTTTTTTTCCGCACCTGATATGTTTTAATGCGTTCGAGAACTAGGGTTTCTGATCCCTGGAACGTACCGGTTAATGATAACATTTCTTGGGGTCATCGTTCTTTTGTCCCTGAACAGATTATTTCTTCCCATGGAGTTTATTCACCTCTCGGTTTGGTGGGAACGTCAAACTCATTAATCACATTACTAATTGCTAAGTCCAAAGGTCGTTCCTTTGTTCTAAAAATGGGTTCGGCCCTCTTCCCGTTGATAGGCTGAATTGGTTTTTAATCGCTTTTGCTGCAATTCAATTGGCTGTCAATATATCACGGGCTAAAGCATACTGGGGGGGTCCCTGTTTCTGATTATTTGTTGATACCATCTGTGATCCTTTCATCAATACTCGTCTCACTTTGTCTAATTATAGATCCCTACCGTAAATATGAATTCACTTTACTCTAATCCGATAGATGTCGTAGACGTGTCCGTTTTATAAGTAATTGATATTTTCTTTTTAAATTAAAGTGGGAAGCTACGATATTTCCTAATTTTCACTGTTGATCAATGCAATTCATCACAACCCTGTAATCTCCAGTATTCCTCGAATGTTTATATGATTGAAAGTCGTAAATACTTAATACACGATAAGTTTATTTTTGGAAATAATATGACGCTGGCATAACTGGCTCTGACCCGTAGGCCGGTAAACTGTGAAGTGCAAGTGGCGCTCCCGCGGCGAGAACACGCTATTGTCTCTAAAGCGGGGTACTCACCTAACCGTGTAACCTGTAACGTATCTGATACTGTATCAAGTGAGTACGTAGGCACGAGTCTACTGCGAGCCGCTCGGCCGTGGAGCAAGGCGGCTCGCAGTAGACGTGGGTCGTTACGCCGTTTTCAAGAAACGTAACGAAACTAGTTTCTTGGTCGGCGTAACCTGTTTCAAAACAGGTCATTTTTGTAACTAGTTATTTTCATTCGGCTTCAGTTACACACGAAACTGTATACCCCCACCAACTATAAAGTTACACGCGAAACGAAACTAAATTAAAGCACTCTCTAGTATCTAAGTGTTTGTAGCTATACAGTGAAATCAACGTATATGAAATTAACTTTCCTTCATACTTTATTCAGGCTTAGGACTGACTGCATTAAATGTATTTATGATTAATTTTGATAAAATTTAAAATGATAAAATTTCACTTTACGCAATTGAAATTTAAAATGCATTATTTTCCGCCACCCCAAATGCAAAAAGTTTCCTTTTATAGTAATTAAGGTGAATCTAAAGGTTTTTTTCTAAAAATTGTTCGTAATAAGTGTTGACAGTGCGATCGAAAATTTACCGAAAGTGCTCAATATTATACACAAGTACAACGACGAACTAAAACAAACTGAATTATTTTACTTTAAATTCAAAAAATGGTCGCTCGCTTCCCAGAAACGGAACCCACTCCCGCTTACTCGAAAATGTTCGATTCAAAATCTTGCACGCTCGGCCGGCCGGTAAACGCAACTATGCGAAACGCGAAACTACTCTGCAATCAGTTACTCACATCACACCCAACACAGAAATAACGCATTTACAAAAATAACTACTTGCAATTTTATCGAAACTAGTTATTTCCGTTACATACCGTGTAACTAGTTATTGTATCTAGTTACGTTAAATAACGCCCACGCCTAGCTCGCAGTGTGCATGTACGTAGGCGCGAGCTTCAAACGAACGTTTTCATCATGGAGTGGACAGATGAATAAAATTATTTTTTTCTTGAAATGTCCACTGATCTCTTGAGACTTCATATCCATTATTAAATTATTAGAACGATTTCTATTTTTGTATATTTCACTTTGCCAGAACCGACGTAGGCTTTTATAATCTTCGATGATATTGTACATGAATATGAACGCAGCACTAGCCACCATTCGAGACATGGTGTCGGCGTGATATCGTCACGAGCACTGCGGAGCGGATCCGGGAGGTCGTAGCTAGGTCGGTTACCGTGGACGAGCCGTACCTACTTGCAGATTGATACAGTATCAGATACATTACACGCTACACTCTAGGTGAGTACCCTGCTTCACGATCGTGAAACTCAGCTCAAGCTCGGTTAAACCGAACTACTGAATGAAACATCAATATGACATATTATACCACAAATACCCATATTTATATTTTCCTTAAAACATCCCTTAGTAAATTCTCAGTGCCTCTTGTGTGAGATCGTACAAAAATATGTAACTTTAATGCAGAATTTTAAAACGAATTTTGAAACGGTAATACTCGTCATATGTACAAACAGAATGCACAGAAGTCATTTTTGCAAGCTTATAATTTAACGTGAGGCTCATATTCGGCTTACATATTTAATCCGGCCCTGGCAGTGGCCATTGCCTAGATCCTAGAATACACAACCTTCAGCCAACTACCTGGTGGTGGGGACGGAAGCATTAATTGCATAAAGCCTTCATATCCGCAGTGTTAAATGTTTACGTTCCCCGCTGTACGGTGCCCGGTGCACAGTCCTACCTAGGTCCCAGGTTGTAAGGGAAAGCCGTAAGACTCCAAAAGGAACCTCCGAAGTAGGGATTAACTTATGTTTGGCTGTTTATTAATGTTATATTATGTGTGTTTCCAATTTAGTTACGGGTTTACACTCTGGTTGGAAATATCAACTACTTTAAGTTAGCCCTTCCGTGGACCATTTAAGTTGAAATTCTATGTACCATCGTCATGGCGCTGGAACATAACCCTTTTATTAATTCGTTTCAATATTTATTATTATTTTAAATAACTTTGATGCGTTGTATTGTACTTCCATAGTGGACAACGGCCTCAGTGGCCGAGTGGTAAGGTTTTCGATTAGCGATCCGGAGACCGCGGGTTCAAATCCCGGCATGCACAAGAAAAAAATGTTTGATTGATTTGTGTTTCACAATTTAATCATTTAAAAATAATGTAAGTTATATTTGCGCCACGTGCTAGAGTGGAAGATACTCTTAATATATAATTATACAGCCTACAGGTCAGAAGGGATGTGATTATTGCAACATATTTCTTCAGACTGATTGGTGGATGGTTCGAAAACTCGGCTATCGTGGAGAGCCTTAGTTTCTATTTTCCCGATGGTTATCTCCGTCACCGACAGCTTAGACTGTTTTATCTCCCGGCTTGCAGAACTAACTCGCCAGTGGTTATGCCAGTCGGGAGAGTTATCTTGTATTTAAATAGAATCACTTCGGATGTCGACATGTTTAACATCATTGAAACAAAATCCAAACAGCAAGCTTCGTTGTTAGTGTAAATCTGTTTATTTATTTATTTATTTAATACAAACGGCATAAGTATGCCATAAGCATTAATTACATGTCAAAAATTCATATTCAAAATATTAGTAATGATAAAACAGTGTATGTATAACAGTTAATTGTGACGTTACATTGGAAAGTGACACCAGAGATAGATAGTTAAATAGATCTATCACATCTACATATCTATTAGTAACTTCATGCAACCTAGGTAAAAGTGAGTGTTTCGTATACTCAGTCCGATTATTGTTGCATTTAAAAAGGATTTTAGAACGAGTGGTTCTCGTGGGAATATGAAATTCAATGAGCTTAGTTAAATCAGGACGGTCTATTCTACCAATTTCTTAAGAATTTGGGTTGAATTTTTTCGATTGAATCTGAATCACTACCTTGGGCCTTAGAACATACCCCAATTAGGGGCCATATTCTCATTGGGACTCTAGTGAGGTATTCACACAAAAAATTAAAATAAAAAACAAAAATTACATATAAATCATCGATGGTTTCCATAATTATTTCCATATAATTCTAGGATTTCCTTATAATGCTTGTTTAAAATTCCGTGTAATAGATATGTACTTAAATTGCTGTATAATACTTAAATTTCCATATATTTCTAAAATTTCTGTATAATACTTAGATTTCGGCATAATCCTTAAATCTCCTATAATATTTGAATTTCGTTATGAAACTTTTATTTTCGTATTATATTTAAAATTTAAGTATAATTCTTTATCGTGACGCTACCCCTCCCTCCTCTCCGGTCAACATAGGTGACTTTTCATTACTTCTCCGCGTTATTCTGAATGCGGTTTAATTACTCGGCATCCAAACAAAATAAAGCTCTTTCCACACCGCGCCGGAACAAAGCCTCATTCGCACGAGGCAGCGCCGCGTACTATTGCCGCCGGGGGTTGCGTCGAATTGCTCGTCATACATTCGAATATACTAATTAGTGGCCCTGGACCGCGCTTTGAACACCCATTAGTCACGGTTCGGTAGGTCCGACCGCCAGACGTATACAAGTACCTACATAATATAATACTGAACTCGCCGTACACCGAGCAGTACAGTCCGTACGCCCCCTTTCCGACAGGCAGCCAGCCCAAATCCAGAAGTTATTTACGAAGAAAATTATAATAATAACAAAAAATAATTACTACCATTTGTTATTTCGGCTACTGGCATTGTACCTAGCTCTCTCATTCAAAATTTAGGCATATTAGATTTGTAAAAGAATTTATATATAAGAATGCAAAAATCAATCATTTTAAATACCTACATGTAGGATTACAAAAGATTTTTAAATGTTTATATTGAGGGATCAGTAGGATTTATAGGTCCAATTATGAGTTCCACCGAGCCTAACCCTCTGATATGAAAATATCTGGAGTCGGTGAATTATTTTCCCATTTGGTCTCTTTGACATGTTGTTCTTGTATTATTTTGTATTTATTATACTTATATCTGTGCAAGTGCATAACGTAGATTGCCTAGGTGATCATTTGTGAAAAAGTGCGTGAAAGTGTTAAGTTTTTCCTACGGGAACGATTTAAACCGGACATATGCTTGGTTGATTTATAAAGCGCTGTTTTCATGAAAAATAACCTCAAAGGCGCTGTACAAGTAAATACGTAATAAAATTGGTATTACTAAGATTTGTAATTATAACTAGTGACTTACTTCC
Source organism: Limnephilus rhombicus (assembly GCA_929108145.2). Taxonomy (NCBI): domain Eukaryota; kingdom Metazoa; phylum Arthropoda; class Insecta; order Trichoptera; family Limnephilidae; genus Limnephilus; species Limnephilus rhombicus. The sequence goes on from OV815281.1 coordinate 52,063,966, forward strand.
AAGACTTATTGCCATTGGCTTATCTACTAGTGACCTATAGACTTATAACAGTTGACTTAAAACTAGTGACTTAATGACATGAATAAGATGCTATTGCTAATGTAACCTCATACATCAACGAATCATTGGATAAAGGTGAAAAATGTGCCGGTATATTTATTGATCTCAGAAAAGCCTTTGATAGTATATCCCATGAGATTCTACTAAAAAAACTGAACAATGTAGTGAAACGTATCATGTTCGTATTAAAAAGGTAACCTTGCGGCAGAGCAGAGACCAGGGCTCAGGATAGTGGGCCAAGTAGTTATCTGTCATGTAGGTAGGGTTTTCAATCAAATAAAAGAAGAGGAACTTTATAAAAATGTATTGAATCCAAAACCACAAAAAGTAACAAGGAAGTGTACAAACTTCGTACCAAGGTAACAAAAAGGAAATACAAAAATACACATACCAGATGGACTTCTAATGGACACGCTAAGCTAACTATACGAAAATAACCCCGGTAGACGAACGCGATCTTGCTTCGCAGTGAGAAAACACGAGACGGGACGGGAACTCCAGTCTTCCCATATGGGAACGGCGCGGAATCCAGAGCACCAAGGTCGTCCTTCTAATTGGGCAGGAGGACGCTATACCTCCAAGGAGCGCATTCAGCCACGGGCCATCTCTACGAACTCCAATCCAAAGGCACGTGGCCCCCAACAGTATCCACGTCTGGCGTATTACGGATAGCAGACCGTGACATTGCGACGCGGGGTCGTGAAGGCATATTCTAGTAGCCAACACCAGGAGCAATTCACTTCACGATTCCTTTTCCAGAAATACATCCACAACACGGCCAACCAGCCACATCGGAAAAAAGTGGGACTCTCACGTCATCCACTATAAATAACTCGTACACGAACCTCGCGTGTTACGAAAAAAACACCCCGCGTTCTTTTAGGTTTAAAATCGACTTAGATTCTCATGATTAAACGTAAATTTAAACACCAGCATGGTGAGTGACCAATTTCCGACCCAACTGCCCAAGTTGATCGGAAGGAAGTGCCCATAAACAAAAAGGACCTCTCTCTTTTCCAAAAATTACCAGTGTCCAAAAAAAACACCATAGACAAAATAACCACCTAAGCAAGAACTGCATTAGTCACATAATTATTTATGTGACAATTCCCCCCTTCCCACGAAAATGTTTGCCCTCAAACATGAAAAACTAAGTCCACAAACTAACTAAACTATGAGTCCATCAGGTATCTAGAAAAATGATAACAAAAACATTAATTAGTAATTAAAATAACAACTTAGAACTAAATTTCTTAAAAGTAAATTTCTTAAAAAACAAAATTTCTTAATAATAAAGAACAAATAAGAAAAGAAAGGCACGAAAACAAGGAGTCAACCAACATCTACTAAATTAAACAAAGTTTTGAATTTACTTAAAAAAGAAGACCTGTTGTTTTCGTGTCAATTTAACATGATTTATACTTATAAAATACTCAACATTTTATATTTTAAAAAAAAAACACAACCAAATAAATTGTAGAAAAGAAGGAAAAAAAAAAAATTTGATCACTTTTCCTTATACAGGAAATAAAGGCCAATTTGGCTTCACTTTTTAGGGTTAAACAGCCCTCACTTGCACTGAATTTACGCTATATTTGAATAGCAAAAAAGTAACCTATCTAATGTTAGGAGCGGGCCCCCAAACATGTCCCAAGCTAGCTCTCAGGGGAGGCATGATTTACCCTCTACTCAGGTGGTGGGTCGCTCGAGGCTTCAGAAATTCCTTCGCATCTCAGTCGTCTGGCAGGATACTCCCTCTCTAGGAAACCCTCCTGCCGTAGCAGAATAATAACAGGATTGAGTTAAATAGATTCATGTATTGCAAATTTAAAACACAGTACATAGGTCATTACAGTACAATTCAACACAAGAAATACATACTACACAATCCTAGCTATCGTGTTTATAACCTCAAGATCCCTAAAAACGAAACTCTCTGAGTGATGGCTTTGCGCGGGAGTTTACAGTCTATCGTTAAAGGACACAATCAAATGAGGAAACAATTGTACAGCTTACATGATGTTGGGGGTCTTCGTCTTCCGGCTTCCAGGGGGACCTCCCGAGTTTAGGACAGAACCGAAGTTTACACAGGCATGGTGAAATATCAGCGCTAAACCCGTAGGTTATTGAATTAACATTGCAGGTTATATTTGAGTACAATTCGAGCGATAGTACGCCGGGCGCGAACAGTGGGAATCCACGCGCGGGCTTAACGTGTGCCCGAGGCGGCTCGCAATGCTCAACTGTTGGAAGGGATCGCGTGCGGGTGGGCGGATGGGATAGGAAGTAGGAAGCAGGGAACAGGGGGGGAGCAGGGTGTTGTGTAGTTTGCGGCGAATTAGGAGTTTGAATTCTTTGTCGTTTGGGCGTACCATAACACTTCCCCCCGCGCTTGGAAAAAAAGCGACGTGGCAATGGAGCTGTAGGGAAAAAAAATCCTCTTATGCTTCCATCGGGGTTTTTGAGAGATTCGTTGCTTGAGAGATTTCCTAGCTAGAACATACAGTTTTGTGCTATAGTTTGGGTCACAATGTTTGTAGGGAATGGGTGGGGGTACGTACAATGTTTGGAAAAGACAAATTTGGGAAAAGTACATGGTGTAAAACAACATACAAGGTTATGCAATTGAAAATAACAATACACATGGTTATGCAATTGAAGGAATGACAATACACATGGTTATGCAATTGAAAGAATGACAATACACATGGTTAAGCAATTGAAAGAATGACAATACATTTGTACAAGAGAAGAGAAAAAAGTGTGTGATTCTAAGGTTTCATTGGTCTTGGAGCTAAGTTTGTGAAGCGTGGATTTGTTTGGTTTTGGAGAATTTCGAAGAAAAGGACGTGACTTCACGGATTCTAAGGATTACATTATCACTGTAATCAGACCCATTTGAGACAACGCTCAGGAGTACACTTGGGCTTTAGAAAACACTTGGTTTTGTCGAAGACGTCGAAGTTCACGAAGTGGAGACTGTGGTTGCTGTGCCGCGACTATGGTTACAGAGGTCATTGAAGAGAAGAATCCAGTATCTGCAGACATGCCAGTGCGAATCCTAAGTGTTATTATGGTAAACACGGATCGTATATAATGGTTATTGAAGCATAATGTAGCTCAAGATAACTTGTATTGGTGCGCATTCAGCGAATACTGGTGGGTCAAGGTAATGATGGTTTACACATGACGATATATGTGTCACTGCATGACAGAGCAAGAGACGACAAGGTTGGCATTGATAGCAAGAGTAAGAACAAACCTAAGAGCTAGCGTGCCCAAAAGGTAGTTTAGAGTGTCATAAAGTATAGTGGGACAACTCAGCTTGCTGTGGCACGACAAGACAACATACGTATGGGCGGTATGGTCTGTGCTTTCAGGAACAATTGCGTAGAAAATGGCAGCAGGAGAGACCTTGTAACCACAGCGCGTGCTGTCAGGAAGTGAAGCTCAGCTTGGCTGTTGGTGATGACATCCGCCTGGGCTTCTTTTTAAATCCGGGAGGAATTATTATTAGAGCAAAATTCTTGAAGTTTACCTGCCTAGGGACCAATGAAGAAAAGGTTTGGAGAGAAACAAAATGTGTCCAGATAATGAAATAACGAAATTTTAACCACCGACCCAGAGAGTGACGAAGAGAGATTCCTAACTAAATTGTGATTACATGAATATTTTCCTTTGCCAGGATGACTTGGCGTTTGCCTAGTGACAATATGTCTTGGTTAAAAAACAACCGGCCCTCTATGGCCTATGCTAACATGAGATGGTAACATTTTTGTAGAATTTCAAAGAACGAGACAAAGAATCGTGAACTAGTCACGGCAAAGGGAAACCAATTCATGAATAAAGGTTGTCAAAAGGAGACAGACGGTACGCCAAGTGCATATCGTACATATCCAACATTCATGAATGTGTTTCGTGGAATTGAGAAAAGAGAGAAAAAACTGGTGAGACATATGCAGAGATTGAGGGGGAAAACTTGTAGATAACCGGACAGTTACCTATTCGAACTCCAAGTGAGGGCGAGATATGGTCAACGACAGATTTTACACTTCATAACATAAGTCTGAAACATGGGGAATGGGAGGAGGAGGGGAGAAGGGAGACGAGTTGCGAAACTTGCTAGAGACTGGACCAATTTCCGATTCAAACTCTATGTGAAAATGAAACATAACCAACCAGCAGATTTCCTGACTCTTTACATTTATCAAAAAGGATGAGGAGACATTTGAATACACATTATATCAAAGAGGCTAATCTTTCGCGTGTATTGGGCAAAAGATTAGGGGTCATTTTAAAAACTTCTACATGATTGTGAGAAAAGACAGACCCTTGCTCCAATTTCACAAACCTGGGGGTTTTCTTGTTCGTTCACGAATCACGGTAAGTATTGTTATTACGTCTCCACGTCTCGTGTACAGAGTTTATACACAGTTATACATAAAAGCGGTACTTATGACAAATAAATGACACACGACCGGAACAGGTTATACGAAAAGGGTGGTACTCATGGCAAATGAATGGCACACGACCAAAATAGAATGTACAAAATGGTTCTCATGACAAATGAATGGCACACGACCAAAATATAATGTACAAAATGGTTCTCATGACAAATGAATGGCACACGACCAAAATAGAATGTTCAAAATGGTTCTCATGACAAATATGTCACACGACCAGCTCAATAACATTTAGCTATGAGAAAAAGTGATTATGACGAACTTCTCGTATCGCGGCAGGTATTTTAAGGATCCCTCCTATAATGGTGGATGTTCTAAGGATCTCTCCTATAATGTAACAGGGTTACGTTTAAATACAACACAATAAACGTTAACTATGCTTGTTTTAACACAGTTTATAAAGATTTGTTAGATTAACTAACTCCGTAGCCCAGGAGCGTACGATAGGATAACAAGGAGGTAAACAATTTAATGTCACTTCGTATGTTATAAAGGCGGGGTGATGACAGAGTACATTTCTGTTTACACCATGTGACAAACAAAGACAGACCTACATGGTTTTACATACTGTCTATTGCAGCAAACTTCAGTGGGGACAAATAAAAGGGACCAATTGTGGTTTTACATACCCTTTGTGCGGTTACAACATACCAGGTTATGTGCAATTTAGGTTGCAAATACTTGGTTAAATGGCGAAACAGGAGTTGAATGCCTATGTTTGTAAAACGATGATCAAACAAAACATTGATGATTTACGTTAAACTGCGGTTATTTATGTACGGAAATCAGGGCTGCCGTTAGGTTTTATTAACCTTTTCCGTAAGGGTTGAAGCATGTAATACAAGACATACATGTTGTGAAGAGGGACAAATCGAGGACTTCTTATAACAACAAAAGACCGAGTATTTGGTTTTACGTACTTTAGTTGAAACGAGTCCATGAGGATTTGTACAAGGATGGAAAGACCAATTTAAAGGCTTTTCCTTTATTTATATACATATGATTTCAAAATGGATGTGTCAAAATCCAATTTGTTAGCAAAGAGCTCGGGAAGGACGCCATCAATTTTTGACATTTGAGAAAAAATTGAAAACTACTATACACAAGGAATGTGATTATGTGAGTAACCACTTATCTTTACCATGATGGGTAAAATATGGAGCATGTTGAGATGGTTTACTAGTCCTGGGTCGTGATTTAACGCTTTGGAGTTTACCAAATCGATTTTAGAACGACGCTCCAGTATTTACAGAACATAAAAAGGAAAAAATTGAAGAGATTCCTTCCGGTATGATGAAAAAAAAACAACAAACAAAAATGGTGAAAATTACAATATTGCATTACATGGCAAAGCGTGCCATGGCATGAACGTTGCGTAGTGTGAGGGGTTGAGAGGCAATGATTGGGTTCATGACTTCCCGAACACTGTCACTCGAGGGGTGTCTCTGCTCTAAAGTGATCAATTTTGGAACAGGTGAGAAAAAAAAGAAAGAAAAAAAATAAAAATAAAAAAAACGTGTGAGACAAAAATTACGGTGGTTGCCAATTCACGAACATGAACGGGGCAAACTACACCGTGGATTGTACATAAATTTACAAAAATGATTTTTTTAACAATATTCGTTTTATCAACGAAAGGGTGGGCATGTAATTGACACTTTACACGCCAGCCATTGTAAGACTTGGTGTGCTTACAAAAAGGTTGTGGTGATACACACTGGATCATTTTAAGTTTGCTGAGATAGTGGGGGCAGTTTTACTTGACTCCTCACTTCCAGATTTTGCGATATCCTTAATATGGTAATTACCAATGTGTTTTCCAGAGCAGTCAGACAAGGAGTACACTAGATCTGATATCTTTCTTAGAACTTTGGCCTTCACGAAACGTGGTGCCAGCTTGGCAGAGAAATACATGGCTCCTTGGGAAAGTGTGTTGTTCTTTCTCCAAACTATGTCTCCTGTATTGAAGGTGACATGTTTCCTACGTAGGTTGTATCTGTCCGCACTCTTTTGATGAGCCAGGAGCAAAGCATCAGTGACTTCACTGTAGATGGCCGACAGTTCTTCCAGACGATGGGCATAGTCCGCGGTAGGGTTGCTTGTGGTGGCAATTGACGTAGGAAAGTTTGTGTTCCTATGTAGAGAACCATGAACAACTTGTTCCATACCGTGTTTTAAGAAGAAAGGTGTGTAACCAGTGGCCAGATTAACAGTGTTGTTCATTGCAGCCTGAATTTTATCTAGGTTTTTACACCAAGTACGTTGATCTTTATCAACTAGAATAGCCAGAGCTGTGTTGATTGTTTGGTTATAACGTTCGACGGTGTTATTTTGTGGAGTATACAAGGTATTATAGTAAATATCCTTGATTCCGTATTTGGCAAGAAAATCTTTGAATTCTTGGGCAATAAATTGTTTTCCGTTATCAACAATTACGGTTCTGGGTGTTCCGTAAGGTATAAAAATGTGTTTTTCCAGAAGTTTGATGATGGCGGACGCGTTGGCTCTTTTTAAAGGAAAGATCCAACAGAATTTAGTGAAAACATCCACTACACTAAGTATGTGCATGTGTCCGGCATAACTTCGGGGAAAGGGTCCGACGAGGTCCATTGACAATGATTGTAGGGGTCTGTCGGCACGTTTGGGATTACCCATTAGGCCGGCAGGTGCTGCCGTGCTATGTTTATAGGCTTTACAAGTTTCACATTTAGAGATGTAATTGCGAATTTGCTTGAAGAGACCAGGCCAGTAATACTTCAAGGAGATCTTTTTATACGTCTTGAAATTTCCTGGGTGTATGGAGTCGGGAGCACTATGATTGTCAATAATTATTTGTTCTCTACCTTCGAGGGGAACGACAAGTTTCCACGAGTAATCTTCGAGGATGGATAGTGGTACCTTGCAATTACGGTATAGTTGTCCTTCTTTTATGATAAAATTAGGAAACTTTTGTTGGTTATTTTTACAACCTTCGAAGATTTTCAAGTACCATTCATCTTTTGTAGATGGAGGGGGGGCAATTGTGTCAACATTTAATGAAGCCAGTTCAATTCTTGAAAGGGCGTCGGGAACAATATTGTCCGCGCCTTTACGGTGAACAACATCAAAATTGTATTGAGACAAACGGGAGGACCAACGAGCGAGCCTACCGGAGGGATTACTTAAAGAGATCAACCATTTCAAACTACTATGGTCTGTAACTACAGTAAATTTGCTACCGTCTATGTAACCGCGGAAATGGTGAACAGAATCCAATACAGCCAATAACTCTTTCTCGGTAATTCCGTAGTTTTTCTCGTGTTTGTTTAATGTACGGGAAAAATACGCTACAGGGTGTTCGCCATCTGGGAATTCTTGAGTAAGGACTCCACCGATTCCTACATTGGAGGCATCCGTGTGGAGGGTAAAAGAGAGTGCAAAATCCGGGCAATTCAGAACGGGAGCTTTTTGAAGGGCATTTTTTAGAGTTGTAAACGCTTCTTCAGCTTCGACAGACCATCGGAAATTGCTGACACCTTTACGGATGCCGGTAATTTTATTTAAGGGGGCTGCGATAGTGGAAAAGTCTTTGATGAATCTCCTGTAGTAACCTGCAAGTCCAAGGAAACCTTTGACTTCCTTCGCGTTTTTGGGTCGGGGAAAATTTGCCATGGCTTCCACCTTAGCGGGGTCTGTTCTTAGACCTTTTTCGTCGATAATGAATCCCAAATAACGTAGACGGGACTTACAGAATTCAGACTTCTTCAAGTTGATGGTTAAACCAGCGAACTTGAGTTGTTGAAAAACTTTTTCCAGCATTAATAGGTGTTTTTCAAAGGTATCGCTGACGATGATGAGGTCGTCAAGGTAACAAAACAGGCTGTTATCGACTTCAGGACCGAAAAGTTTGTCCATCAGTCTTTGTAACTCGGCGGGGCTGTTTTTTAGACCAAAGGGTAATCTTTTAAAATGGAACATTCCCCTACCAGGTACAACGAAAGCAGTTTTTTCGCACGATTCTGCGTCCAAGGGTATTTGCCAAAACGCTTTGCTGAGATCGACAGAAGAGATGAACTTGGCGTTACGCGGCTTGTCTAAGGTTGCGTGAACGTGAGGTAAGGGATACGCATCAGCTTCCGTGCAAGAGTTTAAACGTCTACTGTCGAGACAGAAACGTGCAGAGCCGTCTTTTTTAGAAACCAAAAGAGTTGGGTTGGTCCATGCACTTCTGCTGGGAACCACCACACCCATTTTTAACATTTCATCAAGTTCGTTTTCTAAAAGTTTAAGTTTTTGGGGGGCTAAGTTGTAATAACGTTGCTTGATGGGTGGGCCATTGGTTTTGATATGGTGTTCAACCAAATTTGTCAAACCTAATCCACATTTTTCGAAAGATATTGACTCGAATTTATTGACCATTTCTTTTAGTTGGAGAGCCTGGTCCGTGCTTAAATTTTCGTGAGGTATTATTGTGCGGATCTCACTAATTTGAGCAGCAGTGGAGGTTTCGCCAAGAGTATTAAATACTTGGGGAGCAACATTGAATGCCTTCCAGAAGTCAACGCCAAGGATGAAATTCTGGGATATAGAGGGCACTATTAGAAAATTGATTGTAACTATTTTATTGTTACAATTAATTGGCAGGGCAAGGGCACCGATGACCGGTTGGGAAACATTATCCGCAGTCGTCAGGTGTGTTGATTGGGGCGAAATTCTAAAATCACTGTTAACAAAAGGCAGGTGAGCATTGTTGCCAAGACAGCTGACAGATGCACCACTATCAAGTAATCCGGAAAAGGGCACATTGTTAACAGAGAAAAAAGCATAGGGTCTCCCATCTTTAGCTTGTTTGCAACAAACCGAAGAAACATTTAAGGTCTGGTTAAAATACTTAATGTGTGCTAACCAATCAGTCCATTCTTTAGACCTTGGTTCAGAATGGGTGCCTGAGAGGTTATTATTTAGTTTTTTGGCCTCTTCATGTAGAAATTTGGTGGGGGCTTGGAGAAATCCACCTGAGGTCTGACATCGCTTGGGTTTTGTAACCTTTCCATGTTGTGCCTTGATTTCTTGAAAATGTTGCGCAGTTCGTCGCTTGGAGGAGAGCGGTCCCTAGAGTGATGCCTCTTGAAAGTTCGGGGTTCCTTAGATTCCAGAAACCTTGCTTGCTTGAAACAAGTAGTGGCCAGATGGCCTACTTTTTTGCAAAAAGAGCACACTTTTTTGTTGTTGAATTCTGGTTTTAAACCAGACGAACGGCTTGGCACAACTACATTATTTGACACATTCTTTATGTTTTTCCTATCCTGGTACGATTCCAGAAGGAGACAGACTTCGTTTAGCTGGGTTAGGGATGCAATTTTCTGTGAGGTAATGATGTTCTCGTATTTGCTTAAAAGGCCATCAGTTATGACTGGTAATAGTTCAGCTTCCGAAACGGGATGTGAAAGCTTGATGTTAATGGATTCAGCCCTTTCTATGAATGTTGCTACAGGTTCATTTACTAGCTGTTTAATAGATAGTAAAGATAATTTGATCCGGTGCTGGGCTTCCGTTTTTCCGAAGCTCGAGATTAGGGCAGATCTGAGTTTATTCCAATCTTTGCATTTAGTTTTTTGAATGCGGTGCCAGGGTATCAATTCTGGGGAGATGAGTTCTATGAAGTTTTTTTGTAGAATCTCGAATGGGATATTTTTGATTGTAGCCGTTTCTTCAATACGGTCAATGAAATCCAGTACATCGGAGACGCCATTATATTTGATTTTCCACGAGGATAAATCGTAGGTTTTATCTTGTGTCAAGGTGGGTGCGATGTCCTGTTTTATCATTACTTGTGGCATAGGTTCTTCGTTAGGAACAAGATTATTCAAAACTTGCGTAGCCGAGCGTGAATTATTTTCGCTTGAGGGGGCGAGGTTTATTCTCTTAATGTACTTTCTGTTGAATAAAAGTGCATAAGCCTTTAATGTAGGTTTAGATTTGCTTGATGGCGAGAGTCCTCTATCCCTTAAAGCAGTTTGTAAGTGAGTTTTGGATAAGTTGTGCACGTTGGGAATGATGCCCAAATTGGATGATGCCATAGCTTGATTGTTTTCCATTGTGAGTTTCCCAGGTGGTGAAAAAAATTGCCAGGGGTCTTCTTTAGCAAACGCAAAATTAATTTTGTGAGGCACTTTTCACTTGGTAATCACTGGTTGGTATTTCTAAAATAGTTATAGAAAACTGTATTCCATACTACAATTTGGTATATATGACACCAGAATCTTTGTCAAAGGAAGGCACAAGAAAAAATTTTGCGTGGAAAGACCTAAGTAGTAAAGGTTTTTGTGTTTCACTGACCACTTTTGAGAAAACTTGTGAAATTCACAAGTATTTATTTTTTTTCCAAAAAAAAATTTTGCCAGGACTGACCTTTAGAAAACGGGTTTTTTATTTTTCACAAACCACTTTTGAGAAAACTGTGAAATTCACAAGTATTTATTTATTTCCAAAAAATTTTGCCAGGACTGACCTTTAGAAAACGGGTTTTTTTATTTTTCACAAACCACTTTGCACTGAGAAAGGCACTAAAATTCACAAAAGGCACTCTTCTGGCAAATAAGGACAAACTTCCGGGTGAAAATAACTGAATATGGGATTTGTTACGAAACCACATTAAAATTATTTTATTTTTTCATGGAACCAATCATTGGTTTTATTATTATTTCACTTTTTTTGTAAGGAAAAAAACACAATTCACTTTACACTTATGCTGAAAAAAATGCGGTACCTATAACGTAGAATGTGGAAAGAAAGTCATTATTTTGTCCATTTGGTGAAATATACGTGGTACTAATTTGACAGACACAACAAGTGGGCCGATCGGTATATTGTGCAAGAAAAAACGTGAGTGTGAGATTTTTTAATTAAAGAATCCACAAGGTAATTGGAATTCCAAAACCAAATTTACAATAGCGATCTCCATTGCTTCCGACCTTAGTGACAGAAGGGCGATTTTATTATTCAAAACACTGCATAGTGACAGGGAATTGTTCTGCCTGATTCAAACGGATTTTTGCCGTTGGAGTTTGGCGCGATAAACGCACTTTTGTGCTTCGATGCGCGTGGGTGCGCGCGCAACTCAGAGATTAGGTATGTATTTACCGCGTGAAACATCGGGCCGTTGATTTGGCGCGAATTACTGTTGCTCGTCCGCTGCTTTGTGAACAAAGGGGTCGGCGCGTGCGCAGTCAGATTCGCGGTTTAAATGCTGCCGTCTTTCTGGTTAATACAAAATGGCCATGTTTTCAACTTTGACGCAATTTTTTTTATAATTGCAATCAAATCTGCGTTATGGACTTAACTTGCACATGGATTTCTGTGGTTTCCCACAGAATTCATTATTCACTGGGTATAAAACACCAAGACACAGTACAATCAATGTTTACAAACAGTTCCTATGCGGGGAAGATTTCGACAGGGAGCACTCCGTAAGGCGACTGAGACAATGGCAAAAATGAAAAAAAAATTCTGGGCCCCACTATGGACGCCAGTGTTAGGAGCGGGCCCCCAAACATGTCCCAAGCTAGCTCTCAGGGGAGGCATGATTTACCCTCTACTCAGGTGGTGGGTCGCTCGAGGCTTCAGAAATTCCTTCGCATCTCAGTCGTCTGGCAGGATACTCCCTCTCTAGGAAACCCTCCTGCCGTAGCAGAATAATAACAGGATTGAGTTAAATAGATTCATGTATTGCAAATTTAAAACACAGTACATAGGTCATTACAGTACAATTCAACACAAGAAATACATACTACACAATCCTAGCTATCGTGTTTATAACCTCAAGATCCCTAAAAACGAAACTCTCTGAGTGATGGCTTTGCGCGGGAGTTTACAGTCTATCGTTAAAGGACACAATCAAATGAGGAAACAATTGTACAGCTTACATGATGTTGGGGGTCTTCGTCTTCCGGCTTCCAGGGGGACCTCCCGAGTTTAGGACAGAAGCGAAGTTTACACAGGCATGGTGAAATATCAGCGCTAAACCCGTAGGTTATTGAATTAACATTGCAGGTTATATTTGAGTACAATTCGAGCGATAGTACGCCGGGCGCGAACAGTGGGAATCCACGCGCGGGCTTAACGTGTGCCCGAGGCGGCTCGCAATGCTCAACTGTTGGAAGGGATCGCGTGCGGGTGGGCGGATGGGATAGGAAGTAGGAAGCAGGGAACAGGGGGGGAGCAGGGTGTTGTGTAGTTTGCGGCGAATTAGGAGTTTGAATTCTTTGTCGTTTGGGCGTACCATAACACTAACTAAGTCCATCCGGTTTAACATTCTTAAGATAAAACTTAAAAATAAACAAATACTTAAAATTAAAGAAGCCTAAATTAAGAAAATATCTATATAAATATACATTTTTTAATCAGAACAATGGAGTTCAATGTTGGCAAAACTAGGACACAAGAAAATACTTTTCTGTGTTATAAGTAATATAGAATCAGTATACAAACTGTCTATCAGCCGTGGGCAGAGTAGGGATCTTACATTGAATCATCTAACTGTCATTATTGAACCAGTATTTACAATTCCGAAGAAATACCTATATGTAAAAAGGTCGTCAAACTAGAATAATATTTAAATTATCCAATTTTCAAAAATCAAATCAGGTCAGGTTTTATAAAACAATAAATACCTGCCAATCAAGGTGGTCAGATTAGGATTTACATAACACAATACCTATCTATCAGATCATGACAAAAGTCGATTGGTACTTAACAGCAAAACAGAAAGTTAAGCTCGCAGCTTAGGATATCCAAAAATCCATTAAACAACCTGCATCAAAAACTCAAAAGAGTGACATTGTTTGTAAAAAAAATGAGACCACGGTAATACCCAAGCTGGCATCCCTTAAAAAAAAACACTCCACGAGTGCACAAAAGTCAGCATTTCTTGTACAAACAAAACAAAATGTGTGATCAACTATGGCTTTCAGTGAGTTGACACTATTCGAGGTGTGATCAATTCAAAATTTTAATGAATGACACTAGTAATACTTAATTTAAAGTTTAATAATGATACTAACAGTAAGATATTAATGTTTATATTATTTAGAGTTAAAACTATACAGAACAGACTTAGACTTAAAAAACTATACAGAACACACTTTCCTGTATTAGAGGCAAAGCGATAATTCCAAAGGAATTAATTATTAGTTAAGCACGCCGAAGCAGTACTAACTTTGTTAGAGACAAAACAACTTTCTTATGAACTAAGATTTATATAAAGAACTTTTAGGAAAGCTATACCATACTTAAACTTATGAAATACAAAATATTAATAATAAAACTAACAGAACTTTTGTGCATCAGAAAGGTGCTCAAGTCTCTGAAACACAAAATTCCAAAATATTCCTTCTCAAGTTCTCTGGAGGTTCCATGGGCAATGGGCAATAAAAGAGCCTCCAGTGGACTAAAGAAAGAAGGGCATAAACTTAAAAATAATAGCATTACAACTAAATCCGTTAAACAGACGGAACAAGGTATGAAATCAGTGTGTGTGTACTCATGTGAACAAGTATATTATTACCAAAATAATCATACGTTTAATAATACAAAAAAAACTCGAAACTAGTGCATGTTATTATTAACAGAAAAGCATATTAACAGAGGAAAGAAAGACTTAACTAACAAAATTTGGGCGCCAGTGACCACAAGGATCACATTCCAGTTTACCGAGGGTAAATAAACGGTTTATCGTCAATGAACTAGAATTAAGTGTCTGTACTGAGCACAAGATTTTGAGGTACCAAACTCCAAAGCATGAGACCAGAACAATCACAAAAGAAACAAATGTAATTAAATGAAGCAGTATGAAGGTTCGGTATTCCCTCATGCCACCGCATAAAAAAAATATTTAAGAAAAACTTAATAGTTTTTAATATATCTAACTATATGAAGGTAGTATTATTCTAATACTAATATATGCATAGTATTAATTATAAAGATAAGTATACCTATAAATAAATATAGCTAACTATGTATAAACGACTACTTATAAATATCTATAAATACACTAGGATTTTAATCAAAATATACTTATGAGGTCTATAATCCTCGTCAAAATTTGTCATTAAAATATATGCGTCCATATTGTGTAACTGACGACGACCTTCCGTCATCCTTGTGCACAGAACGCAAAAGATCGTCGGTTATTTATGATAAATGTCTAACCATGTAAATAAAAATTTTAATTTAATTTATAATTAAATTATTATTCTCAAATAATTATATGAAAATAAATGTAATAATAGGATTAACCAAACTGTTATAATTAATTATTTATTTGTAACACGTCAATTACCAAACACCCTGTACGTATGAACTCGAAAAATAGTCATTGATTTTCAATAACGACAAAGCCATTTATAATTTATTTAAAATCACCTTAGAATGCAGTAAATATTTAAAATAATAATTATTTTTTACAACATACGTTCCACGAACTCCCTTTATATGTATGAAGGTATAAACGGACACAAATGCGAACAAGAATAGTGCCGTTACTATATTCTCCCAATATTTTAGTAACCGCAAGCTTATAATAAACAATTATTTATGATAAATGTCTGTCACAAGTCGTCCTATGTTTAAAAAACAAAAATAACGTATTTAATAATGAACTTTAATAATGAATGCGGCTTTGTAAGTAAACAATGCACATAACCTGACAAATGTCAACAAGAATTGACAGCTCGGCTCCGATAAACCATAACATAGATAGCTGACAGTTAAAACAGAATTGCCAGTAAACAGAAAAAATGTTCCCAACAATATTTCGGTTATCATCTCTAGAGATATTATGAATGAATTTTGTGTTTAACATTATCTTAATGGCAACACTTAAAGTTGGTGTCACTATAATTACATGCCTTACGAAAAGGTAAACAAACAATAATATTCACACAACAAAATGATCATAACACAATGAGGTGTATTTTCAGAATGACACACAGAATCTCTGCAGAACGGTTAATGTTAGATATAAAACCAAATAAATGCACACACACCGATTCATCTCTGGTTTCTCTAAATTTATCAGCAAAAGAACTGAAAATCCACCCCACATGACAGAAAAGTACGTTTCGGGCACCGAAAATAACTGATTTTACACGTTGGGCGCCACTGAAACGTATCATGTTCGTATTAAAAAGGTAACCTTGCGGCAGAGCAGAGACCAGGGCTCAGGATAGTGGGCCAAGTAGTTATCTGTCATGTAGGTAGGGTTTTCAATCAAATAAAAGAAGAGGAACTTTATAAAAATGTATTGAATCCAAAACCACAAAAAGTAACAAGGAAGTGTACAAACTTCGTACCAAGGTAACAAAAAGGAAATACAAAAATACACATACCAGATGGACTTCTAATGGACACGCTAAGCTAACTATACGAAAATAACCCCGGTAGACGAACGCGATCTTGCTTCGCAGTGAGAAAACACGAGACGGGACGGGAACTCCAGTCTTCCCATATGGGAACGGCGCGGAATCCAGAGCACCAAGGTCGTCCTTCTAATTGGGCAGGAGGACGCTATACCTCCAAGGAGAGCATTCAGCCACGGGCCATCTCTACGAACTCCAATCCAAAGGCACGTGGCCCCCAACAGTATCCACGTCTGGCGTATTACGGATAGCAGACCGTGACATTGCGACGCGGGGTCGTGAAGGCATATTCTAGTAGCCAACACCAGGAGCAATTCACTTCACGATTCCTTTTCCAGAAATACATCCACAACACGGCCAACCAGCCACATCGGAAAAAAGTGGGACTCTCACGTCATCCACTATAAATAACTCGTACACGAACCTCGCGTGTTACGAAAAAAACACCCCGCGTTCTTTTAGGTTTAAAATCGACTTAGATTCTCATGATTAAACGTAAATTTAAACACCAGCATGGTGAGTGACCAATTTCCGACCCAACTGCCCAAGTTGATCGGAAGGAAGTGCCCATAAACAAAAAGGACCTCTCTCTTTTCCAAAAATTACCAGTGTCCAAAAAAAACACCATAGACAAAATAACCACCTAAGCAAGAACTGCATTAGTCACATAATTATTTATGTGACAATAGGTATAAAAGACAATGCGATTAAATGGATTTCGAACTACCTAAAAAATCGACCGCAAGTCGTAAAAATAAATCAAATTAATAGCGATAAAGAAATATCAGACTTTGGAATCCCGCAAGGTACAGTAATCGGACCAATCCTTTTCACCATATATGTTAATGACATTTTTTTTCAACCACTACATGGCCAAATTACTTCATATGCCGATGATACGGTACTAATAATTAGCGATAAAACTTGGGAAAAAGTAACATTTAAAGCCACCGAAGACATAAATATTTTAAAGAATTTCTTCGACGTAAATTTACTATCACTAAATAGTGATAAAACATTTGTAATTCCATTTGCAATACACAAAAATGATACCCCTAAAAACATTGACATCATCATCCATGATAATTCCAAAACACATAGTAAAAACTATTGTATCCCAAACTGCACAATATTAAAAACAACAAACACAATCAAATATTTAGGAGTTATTATCGATAAAAATTTGAAATGGAAGGAACAAATTTGTCAAGTTGTAAAAAAAATTAGAAAATTGATTTATATATTTTTAAGAATCAGAAATATTTTATCTTTAAAAAACTTATATCTAATATATTACGCTTTGGTTCAATCAACTTTACAATATGCTATCATTAGCTGGGGATCCGCATACAAAACTAATCTTTCCCCAATTGAAGTTGTGCAGAGGCTAATAATTAAAATTATGTTAAAAAAACCTTCTGACTACCCAACGGATCAATTATTTAAGGAATTCCAAGTACCTTCATTCAAAGATCTGTACAATAAAAATGCATTGATTCAAATTATAAAAGAAAAAGAAAAGTATCAATTTATAACTGAAAACCGTACAAGACATAAATATATTTTTTCATGCCCAAAATTAAACACTTCCTTCGCACAAAATTTTTATACTTATCAAGGAAGACTTATTTTCAACCGACTACCGGATGAAATTAGAAAAATTAATGATAAAATCAAATTAATAAACACTGTTAAAAAATATTTTAAAGATAATCTCAAAAAAATAAAAATAAAAGTGTCCAACTAATCTAATCTCAAAAATAACTTATAACTCATTTTCCTAGTGATACTCCATTCTTCAAATAAGTTAAATTTTGTTTTGTTTTTGACAACTAATTACAATAATTCTAGATACATTATCCAAATAATAGAATTGTTTGATAGTTGATAAATACTTATAATTACAATTACATTAAACCGAACTTACAACTTATTGTTTTTTTTTTACATTCACATTGTAATTTAAGAACTTAAGATATAATAAAGCATTTAAAAAATGTACACTACTCTTCCAGACACAAGCTAATGCTTCCATGGAAGAGTGGTATTAATTAAGATATTTGAACATGAATGTACACAAATTATTACATAATCTAAATGTACATTATATTTTATATACTAAAATAAAATAATTAAAAAAATAAAAAAAAATAAAAATAAAAAAAAAAATTAAAAAATTTACAACTGTGGAGTTAGAGACTTAAACTAACATAAGTACCTACATTTCAAAATACTTGATTTAGGTTTTACCAGGGTTATCAATGATAACATTGAAGACCAAACAATATAATATGTAGAAATACGTAACATAGAGAAGTTATTGCTGCGAGTCGAAGCAGTTTGAGGATTTTATACAAATATACTCATTTTATACATATTATATTCTATTTTTAGTGTTATTAGCGCCAGAAGAAGAATAATATTACGATTATAGAACACGGGTGCAATAATGATGATTATGGAGACTTTGAACATAAGAGCGAAGATCGAACTAATAAAAAATGTATTTTTGTCTTTAGCGTTGCTTTATGTAACATCAAATAAAATTCGTATTGTTCACCTGTCAGAAAACAAGATTTATTTGTCAATGTTACCTGTATCACTAGATAGTTAACGCATGCAATAAGTAAGAAGTTGCAGTCGGTGGAAAACATAATTGGCTGAGCCTGGCGAAGTTCTGTTTGTCTACACGAGCGTTTTGCATTTCGTCTTTGTGTAAATTTGTTTATTACGGTTCCGGTTAAAGATGGTAGCTTTTTGAAGGTTCAATAAATATTACTTTTACAAATGTGATCAATTTAGGTGTTCAAGTACCTACTTACAAATTTTATGATTTCCGAGTAAATTTTGTTTGTGATTTAATTTTCTAATTATTATAATATAATATATTATAACCAAAATTATGTCCAAAGGCATGTTTCTACATACTTTTGGACGCACAGTCCACTGTCTACAGAACTGCTATTCGTATTCAAAATTATAAGATATATGGTGGTATTTCTGTGAATATTCCCTGAGCAAACTTGTTAAATTAAAGCATTTTAAATTATTTTTCTATACGTCATCGACAAAGTTAAGTCATAAATTCTATCATTCGGATATCCTGCAATATCCCCTTCCACATCACGATCAAGGAAATAAGATAATTAACTAACTAACCAACCATCACGCCGGCCGTTTCCCCGCAGGGGTAGGTAGAGAGGACTAACCGCCAAACAACTCGATCCAATACATACTCTTCTATTATTCTGATTCTTGACATGGCCCGAAGCAATCTTTCGAACAGGCCCTCCATTTATATGCTTGGCGTAACCCTAAAGGACCAGCTCAGGTATGGTGGCTCCATCGAAGCCAGAGTAAAGTTTGCCTCCCAAAAACTGGGCGTACTCTACGAGGCCCGCAGATACTTTAATAGTACACAACTGCTAACCCTGTACGAATCACAAGTGCGCCCCACGGTTGAATTTGGCAGCCACCTCTGGTCTGGAGCTCCAAAATACCTGAAACATACTCTCGTCCGTTTAATAGATTCTCTCATTTTAACAGACGGATTGCAATCTTTAGAGCACAGGCGTCGGGTGGGAATGCTATCCTTGTTCTACCGGTATTACAATGGAAGATGCTCCGAGGAACTAGCGTCATTGATCCCTTCGGCACCGGTGCATAGTCAGGAAACACGCCAAATGCGTGCCGAAAATTTGTACACGGTTGACATTTGTCACATGAGAACAGGTCGTTTCTTCGACTCGTTCTTGTGTTCAACAGTTCGGCTGTGAAATGATTTGTCGGCCTCTCCTCCTTTGTGTTTCCTCCTTCCTACAACAAGGGTCTCTTCAAGACCAATGTTCATACCTTCCTCTCCTCAAAAAGATCCTCCACACGGCATCCCAGATGACATAGGCCTTGGGGGAAATTATTTTCCTCGAGGCCTCCTATTAAGAAAACCCGGAAAATAGTTTGCTGACCACATTTTTGACGATCAACATATTTTAAATTTATGATTATGCCAGTCACTATGTTATGCCAGAACTCTTCCGTTAGCACTATACTAATTAATCAACTATACTAATTTCCTCTGTCAGTGCGTGAAGTTAAATATTTTCGCGTGAAACGTGAACAGTGATTTACTTTTAAATTTTAACTTATTGTGTGAATTCCGACAAGCGAAAAAGTAGGCACGTGCCGTCTACAATCACAAAATTATTTTATTTTTATTAGTTCATAATTCTATATTATATTACTAGCATTTGCCCCCGGCCTCCTCCCCTCCTCCCCTCCTCCCCTCCTCCCCTCCTCCCCTCCTCCCCTCCTCCCCTCCTCCCCTCCTCCCCTCCTCCCCTCCTCCCCTCCTCCCCTCCTCCCCTCCTCCCCTCCTCCCCTCCTCCCCTCCTCCCCTCCTCCAAATACCCCCCCCCAATACCCGTTACATTCATTTTTCAAACAGCTCGCGTGCCACCTATTAAAACTTAACAATCAAATACAGGCAGTTTCGCATTTATAACACTAGTATAGAATAGTATAATTTTAACTATCAAAGGGATCTCCATAGTTACCTAAACAAATAACAAAATGACAGCGCACGTCATAATTACTTACAGTTACCAAGCAACGCTTTGCTTTTCGTCTGGACAATAAACGCAAAATAAATATTTTCATAACGCCAGAGTTTACCAACATAATAGGTAGGTACTACTTGCAAATAATGTAGCTTTCTGTTAGTGAAAGAATTTTGAAGGTCCAATTTTTGCGTGAAAGAGTTATCTACAAACATACATCCATGTCCATACATCCATACAAACTTTCGCCTTTATAATATTAATCGGATATAATTATAAATACGTGTTTATTTTGTTTTAATTGTTAACGCCAGAGTTCGCGATTTTTCATGTTTACTAACAATGTTCATTCGGAGGTAAATTTCATGTCAAATCTTGTGAAAAAATGACAAAATATTATGTTTTTGAAAGGCAGTGAGATCCTGAGACAAATATTTTATAAATAATTTCACCTTCACAAATCCTATAGTATCAACGTTGTCGATAGTGACTACCTTTCAGAAAACACTCATTTCCTCCGTACAGTACGAGACACTGGTCAAATCAACTATTCCACATCCCACATTGAAAACTAACTGCACACAACATTCAAATTTGAGAAAACTTGAACAAAATACGTTAACGTCTTTTCAGAAGCTCATATTTTCCATTTATCCTCGGATAAATTTACTAGAAAAAAAATACAAAGATTAACTACGAACTATTTGAGATCTTTAAGATATTTTCCAATTTTTATTTCCTTCTTTTTCTAGTTTATCTTTTTTTATTTACTTTGTTTGCTTTTTCTCTTAATTACATTATCAATAATTATGTTTTTCTGTACTCTTTTCTTTTATATAAGGAGTATCATGTGGAAAATTCGCCGGTTTATGTATTTTTTTATATTGATTGTTTGTTTCCAAAAGTAAAAGGAAAAAAAATCACGGATCTGCGCCAGTTATTAATAAAATTCATCGTAATTCTTTGTTTATTTACTTACCAATCAATTTAACGCCCTCTGTATTTGGTAAACATTTTCTAACTTCGCTGTATAGATTTTCCCCTTGAAATTCCTTTGAATATATCCGGTATCACGGTTTCTCCAGTCGCTCATCCGAGGCGGCGAGCCGTAGGCACGTTTCATAACATTTATTTTTACATTATTCACTGCAGCAGTAGTCTGTCTTTTGTATCTTTCAGAATGCTTCGTTTTCTGATGCACGATGAAAGCTTTTTGAGAAGACCCTACGTTGTAAGTAGCCATGTCTATGAATGGTAATAATGTTTGAATATGTTTTTTTCTTAAATTCACAAGAAGAGAATTTAATTTTTCCATATGGGATTAATTTAGCTAGTAGGTATATGCGCTTTACCAAATCCACTGTCAACACTCATAAATTATAAATATCAAATTAACTAACTACCATCACACCGTTTCCTCGCAGCGTTAGATAGAGTGGATGGATCGCCAAGTCAGTCTTGGCAAGTACCCCTTGCTTCGTCGACATTCACACATCCCCTTATTTTATTCTAACTCTTCACATGGCCCGGCTCAAGTGTTAGATTCACTACATCGTGCCATGTCTTGGGCATCGTTGAAATTCGCGTCATATATTCTTCTTACACTCCTTTGTTCATTCATTCACTCGTTTTTGCAGCACACAGTGTTTATTCCAAATTTTATTACAATCCGCCACTGAAATTTTATCTTTACAATCTGAACACTAAACTGGTTTTAGCTCAAGAATGAATCTGTGTGCACGTCCTCAGTCCCCAACCTCAATTAAACAAAACCGAGCTCAAAAGTGGTTTTCCTTTGATTTTTGCAACACATAGCTTGCACCTAGAATGTTGTAACTGCACTTGGATCACGATAATCGTTTTCTTCGAAATGAGTCAGCAGATGAATCCGCAACTGGAATTTAATGGTTGCATTCTGAACACAAGACTGGTTCTAACTTAAGAATGAGTCCTGAATACGAATCCATTAGAATACCAGCATTGTAAGTTCACTCAAAACGTGTGAATGGATTACCTGTACTTTGCAGCATATTTATGGTCTTCGACTAGATTTTTATAGTTACGATTACGAAGGATAATATAATACTTATTTTACTATTGGATTGCGAAAAAAAATAAATGCGGACAAAGTACAGGTGACATTGATCACAATTAGCAAATGAAAAATTCAACGGGGACTTATTACTTATACCAACTACGAAATGCAATGAATAGGAAACTTGGTAAGATATTTATTTTCTCGGAAGATTTCGGAAGATTTTTCTATTGCTTATAATAATTGTTACCCTTTGTGCTATGCATAAAAATCTTGTCTTAAACATTAGTTTATAAATTAAAAATAATAATTAATATTTAACAAGTTAAAAGTATTCCACCAAAAAATGTAGACATAATTTGTCTCGACGCCACCTAGCGAGAGATTTAGTACTTACAATACCTCCCTCACAAAAATAAAGTTGTTTGTTTTCAGGTGGAAAAATATAATAATCAGTAATTGTTGAATGAAACACCAGTATATATTGAATTATTTGGCGGGTATTAGATAAGTCGCCATAGCTCAGTGGTCAGAGCATCCAACCGGCAATCAGAAGGACACGGGTTCAAGTCCCGTTGGCGGCAAGTATCTTTTCTAAGTAAATAGGAAGATTTTTCAATGTAAAATGAGTGTTTCGGGCTGACAATTATTGCTTATAATAATTGTTATATTTATTTTCAATTTGTATTATATTATAATCATCGCATTTGATAAAAAGTACATAAAAAAATTTAATTTCTTTAATTAAGATTTTACTTCTCATGTTGATAAAAACCCCGTATTCCTCTTTTCTTATTAACCAGTCTTTGATCGAAATCTTCCCATTGTTACCTAAATTATTTTGTTACTGCTACCGGCATTTGATTTTCCTAATACATATAATCCGGGCTTCTTTAAGACTAGCATTAATAAAACCTTTTCTACAGCCCTTACCTTAACCCGTCTCACAACCTTAACTTAATTTAGAGCTAAACTAAAAACTCACCTTTTCAGACAATCGTATCCATAAACTTTTCACCTTCACCTTCACTGCCCCCAACAAATTGTGTAAAAATGTAAAAAAATATTTTTAGTAAGGTCATTTCATAAAAAATTCTACAGTCCTAAAGAGTTCTAAATGTCTTCTTTTGATACTAATCTTCACATAAATGTAATACTAACAGTGATGGGGGTAATGTAAAATCATGCAATGTTCAGTATTTTAAATATAACATCCTCCGCGTGCAAAGCAGTATCTTCTCCAAGCACAAACTTTCTAATTAAAGTGTGTTTACTGGAACTGACCTGCCAGATAAGTATGGTTTCTTTGTCTTCCTGTAAATAATAAAATTAGATAGAGTCTAAGAATTCATAATAAATTGTACAGCGCCCTTGAGGTGATTTTTCACAAAAACGGCGCCCCACAAATTATCCAATTATTATTATTAACCGTTAAAACCTAAAGTTTTTTTTTCACCAAACTGAATACTTAAACGTCTTCAGCAAACACAAAATACTTAATTTACCTACTGTAAGATTGATAGCCTTTAAATACCCGTACCGAATCCGCCACGACTTCTAAAAAACGGGGGCAGTACCCATTATACGTAGTTGATAGTCTGTCACGCGACGTGGCGTGACGGGACGTGGCGTGACGCCGCGTGGCGTGACCCCAGTGACGTGGAGTGACGGGAGTGAGATGCCACGAAGCCTAACAAACTTTGAGACTAACTACGGACTACTAACTGGTCTGGTGGCGTGTAAGGAAACTGCAACTTGGTGGATGAAATTTGTAAAACGATTGTTAAAAATGTTGATGCTTCATGTTTGAAATATTGGAATACATGCATCATGTCTGAAATTAATAACTTGACTGTTTATGACAGTATATTCTATGAACCCACTAATTTTACATAATATACAATTTAACATCTGTTAAGTGGTTATGTACCTATGTGTACATCATAATGTTAATGGTTTCCTCATAGACATATTTTGAAGTCGTTTTTAAACCTTTTTTTTCTCCGTGGTGTTTTTAATTTCATCTGGAAGGGCATTACTTATTTTATATTTATATAGATAGTGCAGTCGATGTATGGGTACAGTTATTAAATTATTTAAAAAGAAAAAGAAAAATAATTAAGACAAATCACGTTCGCAGTTCACATGCGGCAGAAGTGAAACCTTCAGAAAACTAAACTTCGAGAGATTAAGACGAATGCAGGTATCAGTAAAAATTATTTTGTAGGCCGATAGGATACGAAGCACCGCCCAAAGAGGACACCAATTTGTCTATCTTATTCTTTCACAGGTTAAATCCTATAGATGTATGTGTGTCTCTTTTTCGTGTTGCTCGTTTCCGTTTCATGGAGTTTCAAATCGCAATGGTGCTAAAGAAGTTTTCACTTCAAAACACAAATAAAAAATATAATAGGTGGGTACCTAAAGTAAGCACGATATAAAAACATCATTTAAATAAGTAAAATCAAATACAAATTAACGTTAATTAAAATAAATGTTGTCGGGGCGTCCATCAAAAAGGTTGCCTTATCATGTGCATCCATTGATAATTTAGTGGAGAACTGACTGACTTGGATGGAGCCACGACAATGACATTGGTTAACTTTCCTGTCCTGCTCTTTGAAAAATCATGAAGAGGTTTGAAAAAAAAATGAAAAATAGCCCATAACCTAACCTAACGTTACCTATTTAACCAATTTTTAATACAATCTTTTCATCACTTTTCAAAGACAGTGTTGAGTTGAATTCATTCCAAGTTGTCCAGTCCTCATGAGTTCCAACTGCTCCCAACCGTCTGGAGTCAGTGATACTATGGCTTCCCCAATTGGGTTATATTGTGAGCCTGCAGCTATTGAGGAGAGGAAGAAATGGGGAAGAGGATGGTGGGGACGTACCTGGGTGTTCGTTGGATAACCAACACCTCTGCCACAGGTCGCTCCAAGTGGCTCGCTACCTTTAGTGACGTAGCGGGGTGCCCGAGTTCAGGGGGTGAGGTTTGTCTGGATCTGGCGACGGATAACCTGGACACATTGAACCCTAGAACCCGGTGCCCTTCCGCCCTGCCTCCGGTGACACGATGCTCACTTTTATCCCTAGGGTCTGCAGGTCTTTCCCTCTTTAATTTCAATACTTTCTTCGAGGGCGTACCGGGAAGCCGGCTTAGGGGCGCGGACACCGAGTCCCGCTTGCGGCTGGACTGATGATTCCGCTTATCCTCGGCGGGACTGCCGGACGACTGCAACTCAGTTGCTTTGCTTTGTTCAATTGTATTTTTTTCTAGTAACTTTTCCTCTTTTCTATTAATAAACTCTGTTTTCAGCTATATCCAGTGGCGGAGATGGGACGTGATACTGTGAAATAAATAACTTACACCATGTACGCACTCGCACACTGCCTGCTAACAATGTGTGCCCGGACATTGGAGGTCTAGAGTCATTTTAATAAAAAAATAGCTTGTTTATAAATAAAAATTAGAGTCCTGACGTGTACGGTGAAGAAGGAAACCATCTGTTTCCTTAGAACGCCGCGCCGTGTGAAAGTGGTGGGCAACCTCCAGAACCCTAGATTCCTACCCAACCCTCTTACCTTTTTCCTTCCCAGAACTTTCTCTCCTTCTTTCCCTTAAAATTACCTACCATGGCCCTGAGGGATATTATTTTTCTCAGGGCCTCGTGTGTGGAGCTAACTTTAAAAAATATATGGTCACCAAATACGCCTAAAGCCATTTCAGCTAAATTTCAAAATTTACTGATTTAAAAAAAAAATATTACATTAGCTCCACACAGGAGGCTCTGAGGAAAATAATTTCCCTCAGGGCCTTTGTCATCTTAGGAGATGCTGTGTGGAGGGTTGTGTTAAGGAAAGGAAGGAGAGGAAGTTCAGGGAAGGAAAAAGGTACGAGGGATGGGTAAGAAACTGGGGGTCAGTGAGTCCAAGAGTTGAATTCTCCCACTGCAGGGATGAATTAAATTATTTTTATTAATAATTTAATTATATAATTTATATAATTTAATTATTATTACTTATTATTAACTCATACCCGCCTCCCAAATGGTTGGTATTGATGGTCTTCCACCAGGGCGATACTAATAGTATCTACCGTCTTATGGTGTTCCCTTCGTGCACTTTTAACCTGCCTCTGATTTCATACCAATCCAATGTACCAATGTACTTCATATCTCCTATTCTCAGTAATGTACGACGTACATTTTGCACAAATTTCTGACGTTTTTTTTTT
Organism: Limnephilus rhombicus; assembly: GCA_929108145.2. Lineage (NCBI taxonomy): Eukaryota > Metazoa > Arthropoda > Insecta > Trichoptera > Limnephilidae > Limnephilus > Limnephilus rhombicus. The sequence goes on from OV815281.1 coordinate 52,090,713, forward strand.
ACCAGAATTTCATTAACTGACTGAAAGCATTTTTTTATTTCCTCCACACAGGTTTTATTTGATTAAATCTAAAGATCAAATTATGATATGTTTTCTTTTATACACCATTAAAAGTAATGAAAAAGCTTTACCATAAATAAATTTAATAAGCTTCGCGTAGGAAAGTTAATAAGTCTAATATAATCAAATATATTCAGTTCTCCACAAGTCGTGTATACTATGAAAGCGTTGGTTTCTATTACACAAGCTTTTCATTCTTAATTAAACATTGCAAACTACACGAAAATTTTATAAATTATATTTTATTCACTTAATTTATAGTTTGATTAAGTTGATAGATCATTTAACAGTTTATGTAATCTCTAATAAGGGTTTACAAATGTTGGGATGTATACCTAAGCTAACTAGAATTTCAACAATTAGTGTATTAACAAGTGTATTAAACTATTGTATTTTGCCTTTGTTAGAAACCTTAGAGCAGGTGGATGAGTTTGTGTATCTGGGTAGTATGTATAAGAGAGATGGGAAGGCTGATAAAGATATTGAAAGAAGGGTAAATGCAGGTAACTTCATTAATGGAGGACTGAATGCAGTTGGCGCTATTAAAAAATTGTCAAAAGAAGCGAAGCTACCAATCCACAATGGAGTCCTGGTATCTACCCTGATGTAGTGAGGCATGGAACTGGTAGATGAAGGATTAAAGCAGAAAACCATGTATGGTCGTATGAGAAATGTGAAGATCCACAAAGAATGCAAGGCTGTTATAAGCGTAATGAGTAAGATTAAGAAAGGGAGCCTCAGATGGTTTGAGCATGTAGAGCGAATGGATGAAGAAAGTAATGTATATGACGCAAATGTGAATGGTAGAAGAAGTTGGGGACGCCCGAGGAAGACATGGCACGATCAATTGAATCAGATACTTGAGACGGGCCATGAGAATATAAGTTGGCCAATAGAAGTTAGTTAGAAATCAAATGGAATACATTCTCCCGTCTGGAACCCACATTATAAATTATAACATTCGTGTACAAGCTATTGAAAGAATACAAAATAAATTCGTAATTTTTCTAAATTTTAAAATGGGTAGGTATTCCAGCAATTATTTTGAACTACAACACTATTTTAAATTAGATGAATTTGCTTAAATTGTCAGACGGAAGGATTTTTACTGACTTGGTATTTTCATGTAAAATATTATATGATGTAGTTGATAGCCCGGAATTGCTTGCATTGATAAGCTTTCAGATTCCACTACGTAATACTAGAAGTCGGGATTTATTTCAATGCAGATATTCTATGACTAACTACCACCATATGAATTTCTCTTTGCCTAGAATACTAATGGAGGGAAATAATTATACCAATTCAGTGGACATCACCAAACAAGTACAATACGTTCTTACTATTACTGAAGCAGTTGAGATATGTACAATAAAAATACTGTATATTTTTACTACCCATATTGGAGGGGACCCCACCACTTTACCAACGGCGTTATAAGGAAACATTTGGTTTACTCCTTCACCGCACACGTCAACTCTACTTTTTTTTAATGAAGCTATATTTATTTGAACGACTCTAGACCCGCCAATGACCATGCATACGGGGTTAGTAAGTAGTATGCAAGTACTTAGGTTAACATTATACAAAAGATAAATAGAAGTAGCAGCCCGTGGAATAATTCTTCTGAAATAGGTAACATCAAAAAGAGATAATAGTGTTAGTAAAAGAAAAAGAAAAACAACTGCTATAACCAGTCGAAGAAACCTTCTGAAAATAAAATAAGTAATGACTTATATGATTATGTTATAATGCAAGTTATTACTGTAATAGCAGACAGAAAATAAAATATATAAAAAAGAAAAGCTAGAGAAAGTATTCCATAGACCACCGGGCAGTCCCAATGAGAATGCGTGTAGCTATCGGCCCAACCGCAGACGATGCTCAAAGTCCGCGCCCTTTAGCCGGCTCACCGATTTTGCCTCGAAGAAATGTACTTGGGAGAGAAAGGGAAGTTTTTGAAGACCTTGAGGAAAAGATGAGCGTCGGGTTACCGGAAGGGGGACATCGATACCACGTGGTTACGCCTCAGGCCTACGCATGTTGTTGGGGGAGGCGCGGGCGAATCGCGAGAAGACCGCTCTGGTGTGTGTTCTCCTGGCAATGTGCATGGACAGGGTCCGTGCCACCCCCTTTTTATGGGGAACGACGATACGTAATATGTACAGTTTAGATGCGCCACAAAAGAATGGAAACTAAAACTAAGAAAGAAAAATAGAAAATAATAAGAAAATTTATACATGTGAAACCCATATACGACCCATATATAAAAAAACCCTAAAAAGGGCGGTAATCTTCGACCAAGTATAACATCTTGATCGGTGGCGGTAATAAATAAATAAATTTCTAATGCCAGAACGATTTGTTTTTTTTTTAGGCAAGTGGAGAGTTTTTTTTTTCATAAATTTTTCAATAGCTTAGTAGCTGAAGTCACCGACGTTGCCCGGGCTTTATGCAGAGTTTTTAGAAATCTTGTTTTGATGCAGTTAGAAGATCATAAAACCGTAGATCTTTAGATTAATCCCAATCACTTGGACTGAAGAACATTTCAGTCTCGTATGTAGCTATTTTTGATACTGACTATTCATGGTGGAATTACATTATAATAATATAATAAAATACATATAAAACGTAATTGCACTTAATTTATTATATTGACCATAACCGGTTTAGCCTTAAAGCCATTTTTAAAGCCATCTTAGTTGATCTGAGTTCTTTCTCCCACATATTTTATGCGTATAAACTGTAGATTAAGAATTATTTTAACCAATCTAAAGATGGCTTCAACAGGCCGAAACCGGTTGTAGTAAAAAATAAATTAAGTGGAAATGAGTTTTATATGTGTTTTATCATTTACCCTTATTTTATCCTGACTACTTGACGACGCAAGTATTTGGTACCACGTCTTCCTCGTCCGTTCTTGGTTCATTCGCTATACATGCCCAAACCATCTTAGCATTCTAGTAATCTTACTCGTTACGCTTACATCAGGCTTTCATTATTTGTGAATCTCTACGTTTCTCATGTGATCGTTTGTGGTTTTAACTTATATATTTTATTTTCTGTCTGCTATTACAGTAATCACTTGCATTATAACATAATCATATAAGTCATTACTTATTTTATTTTCAGAAGGTTTCTTCGACTGGTTATAGCAGTTGTTTTTCTTTTTCTTTTAGTAACACTATTATCTCTTTTTGATGTTTCCTATTTCAGAAGAATTATTCCACGGGCTGCTACTTCTATTTATCTTTTGTATAATTACTTTCATCCTTCCTCTGCTAGTTCCATGCCGCACTAATATTATATTATAATTTCAATCAATTCAAGGGGTACTTGATCTCAAAATAAATGCATTTTTAAATAGATGCTCGGGGTTATTTGAGATGTTATAATAAAACACATAATATATAAATAATTTCCAATTAATTAACCGTAACCTGTTTTAGCCGGTTAAAGCCAATTTTCCATAATCTGCAGTTTATAAACATAACATATGGGGGAGAGGGAGGGGGGTAGTATACAAGGATTATATTCGGTTTGTGTGTTTTTTTTTTTTAAGTAAAACTTCTTCACACACGCTTGACTTTGGGAGTAAGCTGACAAATGCGTGATGAGAGCGTTAAGAAAAGCGAGGCGAACGGTAGTTGAGAGTATATTACTGTAGGGCAAGAGAGAGCAGTGCGCGCGCACATTTTCTTTCTTTCTTCCTATCATATAGATGGATCAGAAGTTTAACTTCAGTTGTGTGGTTTTAAAGCACACTCGTTTTTTTTTCATATTTGTTGTCATGTCGTCTTTGACGATTGGATTTCTAATTATTTGGCTATTTTCGGTAGAGATAAAATATGTTAAGTAATAAAATATAATATTAAAAAATGAATATGTGGAAATAAGTTTTATATGTGTTTTATTATATTGGTATTCCACCACGAATTGTCGGTATCAAAATTATAAATACTAAAAAGATCTTATTATCTTATTAGATCTTATTGGTACGGGTTCCTGGTTGTTCATTTATTATGATTGCAAAACCATTTCATCTGAACAACCTAGTGCGAGATTAAGATGTAATCTTTCCTCATTTGCTTTCTTTCCAATTAACCGTTCCTGATAACGCGGCGCAGCATCCCAGTTGGGGGAAGAGGTCGTATCTCAGTTGACCTGCACTGTCCGGAGATTAGCCGTGTATTCATTAGGTTTACCTAAATGAAGGCATTAATCCGACTGCCGTAGGTTTCCCAAATTACTAATTAGGGAATTCTAAGTGGAAGACACACACATGTGGCGGTTAATCGCACTCTCCTCCGGGCAGAACTCATGTCATCCTGGAACATGGTACCATCAACATCAGCACCGCACGAAAACCCACACAGACCTTGTCGTTAAAAGCAATCAGTTAGATTAACTAGCCTGATTTATTTATATTAAACCGTTGCTAATCCCGCACTACTCAAATCCATTATTATAATAATGCCAAGGGTATGCCCATCGTGGGACGATTTCAGAGCCAAAAGGATATAATACATCAATTTAATACGTATGTCATATGAAAATGAGACTCGAATAATTTACATACAAAGGAAGCATTTGAGTCATTTGACGCACAGCTTGGTCTGCTTGATAATAATGCGGCAAAAAGAATTTCACACATACCACACAAGACAGATTTGCAAAATTCAATTAAAAAGAATGACCAATTCAAAAACACAAATTGTTTACTGTATAAAGGCTTTCAAATATATAGCCTAGATCTCAATGAAATAAAAAATTAACCCGTATAAAAAACCTACATCGATATGCAAAATTTCTTTTAACCCTTAAGTCCTGGTAGCTAGTGCTCAAAAAGAAGAAGAAGGGGAGGTATGTAAATAGGAATGTTAGAGGGAGCGCGCTAATATTAAAAAAAGATAATATTTAAGCGAAAACTGTGCAAATGTTTAATAAAACATGACTCGTTTAAAATAGCGCAAAAATCTCGTTGGGAAGGTCTTTAAGATCATTTAAAGAGACGGTGATTTTTTTCATATCTTTTCATATTTTTATACTTTTCATATTTTTTTCATATCTTGTAACGTGTTTATAATAATTTTCGGAACATACTTTGCGATTTTTTTCTATCGAGGGGATTTCATATAACTACCGCTTCGGCGTGGCAAATGTGTAGATATTATCTTAAAAATAATTTTTTTTTTGGAATCTTAAAAACGTAAAAGTGTTCAAGATAAATCTATATATATATATAAAAATGCAGGTTCCGTGTCTTTGCGTTCTAAAATCTCGGAAGGTGATCGATGGATTGTCTCAAAATCTTTACAGAACATTTCATTTTAGCAGTAGAGTGTATCTACATATCTGGTGTTATGAAATTTGTATTTAAAAAAAATGGTTCCGTACGTTTGAGTCCGTAAATCTCGGGAAAAAAATCTTCGTTTTGGTTTGACTCAAGACCCAACCTTCCTACCCAGGAACCGAATCAACCACGCTACCAACTGATCCAAATGCCGGTTGGATGAGACTGACATTTATTTCGTATATTAATCAACTGCTGTAATTTCATCGAATTTCACAGAAATGCGTACATGTCGACGTGTGTATGCGTGATTGCTGCCAAAAGTTGATAGAATGCATTGTCATCGACAACAAGTTTATCTGCCGAGTTTCAGTTCGATCGGATGTTGAAAAGTTGGTTAATTTCCACTTCCAAGAAAGCAAAAGTTGTATTCAAATAATTGTTTTTAAAATTGTGCCTTTTTTTTGAAATTATATTTATTTGGCTTTCACCCATTAAGGGTGATCTTGGCCATTTATTAAAGTAAGTTACATATTTATAAATTATTTACATATCCAGTTTTTTTTAAATTAGTTACATTATCAATTTTTTTAAATTATTTACATTTTCAGTTTTTTTTTAAATTAGTTACGATATCAGTTTTTTTACAGATTTTTTAAAAATTGGTTACATTTTCAGTTTTTTACATGGAATAGATAAATTATATCAAATATAGACAATGGGCCAAGACAAATATTCATATGATTATACAAGTTGTACTAACATACGGAGTTGGTTTTAATAGTAATTACAAAATTGTAGAGGAGGAAGATGTACAGGTTCCCAAAAATAGGAACATGTGGCACTGTACATACAGAGTAACACACAGAGTTGGCATTAATAGTAATTATAACACAATTGTTGGTAAAATGTTATTTATTTAAAGTAAGTTCACAGATCACATATAGTAAAAAATAGTCACAATGTATCAATTCACAATAATAATAATTAACTGAGCAAGGGATCGGAGGGAACCTTGCTGTTTAGTCTTTGGGAACAACAAAACTGACTGTGGTTCTGCTTAGAGGGTCGTACCATAGGACGAAGCGCAACTAAGGCAGCAGTCGGGGTCTGGTTGGTGCTTTACTTATGGTAGTAGAATACTCCTTAGAGGGTCGTGCCAAAGGACGAAGCGCAACTAAGAGAGCGTACTAGTCAAGAGCGAGCTACAGACGAACTGGTTTAATTTAGGGCTCGCAGCTCTTTATATAGGCCATTCCTTGTTGCGGGGCGTGGTTTATGTAGCGACTCGAGAGTAGGAAATGCGCAGAAGACGTCTGCGCAGCCTGGTTCGCCTAGTTTTGGGTGAGCAGGATGGCGCTGTACGGGGGAAAGAGATGGTGTAGTGGCAAGCGTAAAAACGGCGCGCTACATAATTACAATATTGAAGAGTAGGAAGATGTACAGGTTCCTATTTTCCAACATGCATACAGAGTAACATACAGAGTTGGTATTAATAATTGTGCTTTTATTGCCTTTTTAAAGAAAAATGTAAAAGTTGTGTTATTTAATAAATACTAGAAAACTGCAATGTAGGTATAAACTAATAATAATAATATTTCGAGTATTGTGAGTGTGGATGTCTAGATTGTAAAGTGACTTGATGTTAGTGTGAGTTGATTGTTGGGTAATTTGTAGGATGGTACTTGTGATTTCATGTTTAGGAAGGACTGTGATTGGAAGAATACCGGAAACTGAATAGATGTCTCTGACGTGGGTGTCCCATGGAAGTCCAAAAACATTTCTGAGAGCTCGGTTTTGAACCACCTGCAGATCAGCTATCAATTTCTTTGAGGCGGATACAGCAGATATAAGAAAGGTGCGAATATACCATGGCGTAGTACACTGATGTTAATAAAGGAATGGGTAGTAATCCTTGGAGTCCATATAGTACACTAGTTATGGGTATATAATAATAATAACATATTAATAATAAATAATATCACATGGGGTAATCTATAAATTAAATAATGTGCTTGTTCCAATCTGCAAATTAGTTCACAACTAAATGATCAAAAATATTAATTTATGTGCGTGTGCCCTGCTTTATCCTTGTTTAATGGACCCCGGAACTAGGATTAGCTTTGAATTTAATGTCATTTTCAAACTTGCAACTGAATGTGTAAATCATTCAGGCAAGCGATAAAGTATCTACATATAATATAATATTTTAACAAAAAATTATTTTAATTATCATTTTCAAAAAATGAAACTGATTTTTCAAGAATTGATATAAGCGATAAAGTAGGTAACTCCTTAAAAAATAATTAATTTTACTAAATTATCCTCCACTTACAAACGTACCGGCCTATGTGTTTCCTCCCTCCTACGATATGTGTCTCTTTAAGACCCCCCCTCAAAGGAAACGTACAATTATTATCATACATGTCCCTCACACGTATAAAGAAAATGTAACGCGATTCCGGTCGCCGTAGCTAAACCGTAATCATTATCATCATCATCATCATCATTACATAGTATAAAATGAAGTCGCTCAAAATGTATGTGCGCATAGATCTTGTAAACTACGCAACGTATTTTCATGCGGTTTTCACCAATAGATAGAGTGATTCAAGAGGTAGGTTTATATTTATTTATTTTATTTATTTATTTATTGATTTATTTATTTATTTATTTATTTATTTATTTATTTATTTATTTATTTATTTATTTATTACACGCCCTGATGGGCTTTTACATTATAATTTATAAGTTGAGTAACAAACAATGAATAAAATATAATACAAAGAGAAAAGAAAATACACAAAACAGTATAACAACAAAACAAATAATAAAATAAAAATACATGTTATGTAAAAATGATAAGAAGTCTCATATTCAATATAAACAAAAATTAAAGAAATTATGTAAATCTATTTGTGCCTAGAAGAATTAAAGTGATAGAACATACAAAGTTTATACTGATTAGTTTTAAGATGAAATATATCACCTAGATTAGAATATTTATTTCCGAGACTGAGAAGTCTCGGAAACGGAGAATTTTGATAAGCTATTGTCCTGGTGTTATTGAAGTAGAAGGGTAATAAATGTCGACATGATTTTTGGGGAACATGGCTATTGATAAATTGAAGTAATTCAGAACAGTCAATTTTGTAATGCAGTATTTTATGTAATAGTATTAAATCTGTGCTTACTCTTCTTTCTGAAAGTTTCAATAGAGACGTTTTATCCAGGAGATAATTGTAATCAATGTTTAGTATAGGAATACGCAATTTATAGTTTATAAACCTTAGAAACTTCCGTTGAATCTTTTCAATGTTGTCTGAATGAATGTTGTAAAAGGGAGACCATAACGTAGAGATATATTCAAGTTGGCATCTGACAAGGGTTTTATATAACTTAATAAATGTGTCTAAATCATTGAAATCTTTTGCAGCTCTCAAAATAAAACCAAGAGTCTTTAGGGCTTTGTTGATAATATTATTAATACGACATACAAAGGTGAGTTTACTGTCGAATATAATCCATAATAGATCCATAATTTCACTAACACAATTTAAATTTTCATTATTTAAAAGAATACTGAAAAATAATAATATTTGTATAATGCATGCTTATTTTAGTATAGAAAAGCCGATAAATTCAAATATTCAATTCAGGCAGCGGGGAGCGGGCAGTGGCAAGCGGGTGGTGTGGATTTTATAAAGGTTGGGTAATGGCGTCGTGTTTCGTTAGCCATGGCAATGTGTGGCCGGGTCTGCTAGTTAATAATAAAAGCGTTCATTGGCTGGTAAGACGGCCGTCACCACGTGACAGCTCTCCCGGCGTAACGTCAACGCCGCTGAAACTACGAATAAATCCAAGAATGAATCGTTTTGGCGGAAAATATGTACGTCAACATAAAAATAAATTAAATTATCTTTAATTTTTCTCAAGTTTTTTTTATAAAAAAAAAACAGTGAAAATACCCTTTTGCATTCATAATATAATGCACACAAGTACCTTATCAGTAATTACCTAATTACTTTTTAAAAAATCTATATTCAATACAATATCTCCTAATTTAAAATTCATACGTCAAACACAAAATGTCATTGGTCAAACGTGACTAGTTTGAAGTTAATGTTATTCATGAATATTTTGTATTAATATTTAGTGGACGGCATTAATTTTGCCGTGACACAAATTATAAATCTGTGCAAACCGTGACACAACGAATCACGATGAATGAAAAATAAACTGAATTTAGAAAAAAATTATCGCGGTAAATTAAAGAATTTATATTAATCGTAAATACAATGATATTATGTGTTTAGTGGTCCCGTGCCCTTGTCCCATCTGCTGCCCGGTGGCAATTCCTGTGGGAGAAGATGAAGATGAGACTCAGGCAGTTATGGATGTATGTGTGTGTGGAACATGTGGTATAATTATGGTTGTGTTGTTCATTTTGTTCATGGTGTTATTAGTCACAACCTTAATTGCAATTTTGGATGGAAGATCTATTTACCCATTAAAAATGTAAAAAATTTACAAGCGGTGTTTTATAATTTAGGTACCTATGTATTTAAAGCATTAAAACGGTACTAAATATTTATTGGTTTATTTATATATTCGTTCATACAATATTTATCGGTAAAAAGATGATAAGTGACAGTAATGCAAAAAATGTCCCTAATGATACAAAACATGGTAGTTGTTCGCTGCGTCTACACGCTTACCAAGCCCCGGCAAGCTTCCATAAGAGGTGGGCGTTTTTGTGTTTTAAATTTTTTTTTTCAAAAAAGTCCACCGTCTCTAATCTTCTCGGACGCTCACAAAGAATGGCAAAACAATTAAATGCGCAACAACAAACCAATGTGATCTAAACGGACTTCGCAAAGGCGTTCGACCGCGTCGAGCACGATGTGTTATTACGAAAATTACGCAGAATAGGTTTCGACATGCTGCTTCTAAATTTTTGCCACGTTGGGAATTCTCTGCGTTCTCTGGATTACCACGGGGGTTAAACCTGGGACCTCTACTATTTTTAATTTTAATTGATGACATTAAAAATGCGTCAAACATTCTACTTGCCTGCTTTTTATGATTACGATCTGAAATTACTTGAGTATTTGTGACGGGCAAATCCTGAAGCAATGACAGCTATAATTGTTTGTATAATTGCATTTTAAAGTCGAAAATAAATACGCCTCAGCTGAATGGGCCCCATGCTAGAAAAATTGTGAGCAATTAGAACAGATTCAAACAAAGCTTCTTTTATACAAGAGGGGGAGTGGGGGCCCTTGCAGTAACGACGTACAAAAACATTGAAAATTAAACAGGTAGCCCTTTCCTTCTGGAATACTATAAGTTGTTAGTACCGAACAACTACAGCCAGGGACAGTACAATGATCTTCTATCCCTCATATCAGAACGGGCGTACTAGCTCGGCGTAGCAAGACATTAGGTATGGCGCTTTTCGCCTCGAAGAATTCAAGAGGTATTTAAATTCCGCACATTACCCGCTATAATATGTACGTCGTGTTTCAATTAACTTTTTTCCTAAAAAAAATAAAATATATACCCATAATGTGTTTCATATGTGTTTTTTAAATGGACACATGGTCTAAAAAACTATTAGTAATCAAAAAAAATGGTTGCCGCCCATCTGTCTGCCTGCCATCTAAATAGTTCAAATAGGTAGGTACAACAGTTATATTAATTTGTAGTATGATCTTTCTATTTCATTTTTATTCATTTAATGAAGATATAAATTTTGCTGAAAGTGGTCCTCTTGTAAATGTAAATTTTCTATAACAGTCATGCGGAATTTTCGTAGGTACTTTATGGAAGGATCTATTTTTGTATCAAAATGATCCTCTACAAACATAGTTGAGTTGAATAAGAAGTTTACCTTTATTTGGGTAAAGTGGTTTTTTGTTTGCAATCCCCCTCGGTGATACCATTCAGTTGGCAATCTCTTATATTTACTCGACTAAAGTACTTACCTAATATCCACCAGTTTCTTACGACCAAAATAATTAAATGTCTTGAAAGGGGTAGTTTAAGAGAACTGTGCAATCCAACGTGACATTATTGGGTACTACAATTTTTAATAATGGTTCTGAAAATTGTGAAAGTTTTGAATTTAAATTTAGGAACAGTCAGATCTCAGCCACGTAGCGAACAGATCTAAATCATTTGATAGAGTGAATCTTATGTGATACCAAGGGTTCCTATCCCCGGGACTGACAAAACTACTTCCATTTGGGTAATGTTGTGATACTGAAGGGGGGGCTGGAGCGAACGGAGATTGAGAACGAGTTGAGAACTAACGGGTAATTCGAATATGATCACTAAATACAACTAAAGTCTTTGCAATATCTAAATGTTGGTCACTCATTGTTGGAGGGAGGCCGCTTAAGTAATAAAATTTTTACAAACTATTTGTATCAAAGTAAATACTTAAAAATTTAAACAATAAAGAAAATATAAAGATAATGACAGAAAACGTTGCAACAAAGCACAAAACAAAACACAAAACAAAATACATAGATAAAAATATAAACAGAAACTAAGAATCCTCATGCATATAATTGAATTTAAGAGATTCTTACAAACAATACAGTAGTAGCACAGAAGTTATTTGGTAGGTACATAGGTCTATTTGTGTCTTAAAGGATAAAAGTGAGAAAATATACAATATTTATACCGATTAGTTTTAATATGAAATATATCGCCCAAATTAGAATATTTATTTCCGAGACTGTGAAGTCTCGGAATAGGAGAATTTTGATAAGCTAGTGTCTTGGTGTTATTGAAGTAAAAGGGTAATAAATGTCGGCATGATTCTTTGGGAACATGGATACTGATAAATTGAAGTAATTCAGGACAGTCAATTTTGTAATGCAGTATTTTATGTAATAGTATCAAATCTGTGCTCTATGACTCTTTCCAATCCGGCACTGAGGAGCGCTGGGACGCGGGATGCCGGGACACGCGAGTACCGAGACGGAGGACGCCGGGACGCGCGAGTACCGGGTGCTGGGTGCTGGTTGCCGGGTTCTGGGACGGGTAGGTACTAGGTGCCCCCGCACTTCGACAATACCTTCCGTTTAGTGACAAACTTCAAAGCGCCGGGGAAACTTTGTCCTCGGTGAAATTCTAAACGGAACCTCAACAGCCCTCCGTGATCGGATTGGGGCCGACTGGAGAATACTTGTCAAAAGAAAATCCCCAAAGAAATACATTTCACCGCGGAGAAATTTCTTTGCGGCGAGCCTTTTATCGGATTGGTTAACCGTCAAACAGCGGCGGACTCCTGCAAAGGAAAGATCACCATAATGTGATTAAATCAACTTCACAACTATTAAAAACTTTCATTATTTCTTAACCTTTTCTCACTTCTCTTCGTTTTAACTTCAAGAAAGACACTATTTTACCATTTGCAACTTCAAGTTCAAGACACTATTTTACCATTTGCATTTTAATAAATAAAATGCCAGAAATTCAAACTCTCTTGACGCGCTAAATTAATTGTAAACGCGTTAAAAGTAAACTCAAAAGCTATTGGCAATTGTTAACATTATTAATTTGAATTTGTGTTTATATTTTAGAACTAAGTCAAATTTGTTACACCGTACACTTTACGTTAAGGTTTTTAATGAAATGAACACAATATTAGCGAAACTCAGTCAAAAATCTGAAAACAGAAAAATCAGAAATAGATATGGGCACACCCAGGGACTCGAACCCAGGACCTTCGGCTTTCAACCCAGAAACCTTCGCGGGGGTTTTAAAGAAGGTATTTTGAAAGTTTTAAACATTTCCTCAATTTATTGTTTAATATAGCAATACATTTATTTATTTATTTATAACATTACATTTGATACATTTGTATGGCAAAAATAACATAATAATAACATTGAAAAATAACTATAAAATATATGTAATGTATATCTCATATACTCATACACTCTTAAACTCATATACTCACAAGGAAGCATATTTAGATTTTTATAAATGTAGGTAATATTAATTATTTTTTGATTCTGACAATTCGTTGCGGAACTCCATTATAATAATATATATCAAAACAAGTGTAAAACTTATTGCAACTTAATTTGTTTGTGACCGTAACCGGTTTCAGCCTGCTTAGGCCATCTTCAGACTGGTACAATGGTTTCTTAATCTACGGTTTATACACATAACATATGGGGGAAGAGGGTTGGTCTACGAGGATTTTATTGAAGTGAAAACTTCTTTAGCACCGTTGTGATTTGAAACTCGGTGAAACGAAAAATAGCGACACTAAACAGAGACAAACACATACATCTACGGGATTTTGCTGCGAGAGAATAAGGTAATATAATCGGTATCCTCTTTGTGCGGTGCCTAGTGGCCTCCCCACTCTTGTCTACTGTAGTTTTCTGAAGGTTTCACTTCTACGTTTGATAATGCCTTCAGAAGGCGAAACAACTGTCACGCGAAAAAATAATTACACAGCAGAACATGTTTATAAATAAACTGTTTTTATAAATTTGAATAATAATATTATTGAATATAATATAAATGAAATAAAAATGAAATGGATTTCTACAAATTAAACTTGATAACAATAAAATTATCTTTTTCTTTTATAATTTGAATAATGTAATTTTTTAATTATAAGTTTATAATTAAATGTATGAACTTTAAATTCATCGAATGATTGAACTTGAACTTTATATTCATTCAAACTGTTTAATGCCTTCACGAAACAACTGTCACGCGTAATAATAATTATACAACAGAACTTTTTAATAAATAAACTGTTTTTATTAATTGAAAAAAACGAGTGTGCTTTAGACCACACGACTGAAATAAAACTTCTGTTCCTCTATATGATAGGAAGAAAGAAAGAAAATGTGCGCTCGCACTGCTCTCTCTTGCTCCTACAGTGTGATAAAGACAATAGGCTTGCACTGTGTCTTAGAAATACGAAACGTAACTGGCTATGAGAGAAAGAGAGAAAGAAAATGTGTGCTCGCACCTCTCTCTCTTGTCCCTACGGTAATATACGAAACGTAACTCTCTCTCTTTCTATCTTCACTAACTTATATCTCCCTCTCAACTACCGTTCGCCTCGCTTTTCGTATCGCTCTCGTCAGGCATTCGCCAGCTTGCTCCCCAAGACAAGCGTGCGTAAAGAAGTTTTACTTCAATAATAATCTTATTCAACATACAACAGAAATCAAAATTAAAATGCAGTTCGACAAATTAAACATAAAAAAAATTAAAAATTCGAATGCTAAGGTTTGTCTCCAGTATGGGTGCGCAAGTGATGTGTTAACCTTGACGTGCTTGAGCAGGAGTAGTTACAATAGGAACATGAATAAGGTTTGTCTCCAGTATGGGTGCGCAAGTGATGTGTTAACCTTGACGTGCTTGAGCAGGAGTAGTTACAATAGGAACATGAATAAGGTTTGTCTCCAGTATGGGTGCGCAAGTGATGTGTTAACCTTGACGTGCTTGAGCAGGAGTAGTTACAATAGGAACATGAATAAGGTTTGTCTCCAGTATGGGTGCGCAAGTGATGTGTTAACCTTGACGTGCTTGAGCAGGAGTAGTTACAATAGGAACATGAATAAGTTTTTTCCCCAGCATGTCTATCTCAACCAATACTTGAAAAGTGAGGTCATAATCAAAGCTACCAACGAGCGCAGACCTCGCGTAATTTCCGTTTCACATCTCAACCAATAGGAGCCTTTAAAGGTGACATCATTATCAAGGCGACCGATGAGCGCAGTTGATGCATCACTTTAAATTCATTGAATACGCATATTCTGTATTCTCGTGGTTATTTTGTTCCTACTTTATAATTACGTCATTACGTATTACGTATTATTATTAATTCCTTCGTTGGTAATACAGATAGTTTCCTATGTTTAACGTATCACTTTTATGAAAAAGTCTTTTTAGGCGCATAAATAAATTATTCTGAAACTCAAGTGTATTACAAGCTGTGTTTTTTCATTTAAGATGAAACCATTCGAAATAATGCAAAATCATTCAAAATCGTGTAATTTTATTTTGAAAATTTGATCGCTTAGAAGTATTATAGATGCTTCAATTAAATACTGCATGTAGAACATATCTTGGCCCTTAAAAATATCGGTATTTTTTTCTTAAGTCCTTTAATAAGCCTAGAAAAAAATAAAGTACTAAGTCTATAAAAAAACACTTTGAAGTACGAACTCTCCTACTTACTTATAAACCCCTTTTCGGATATTGTTTTATCGTTTAACTTGACAAATTCAGTTTCTTTTATAATATTCGCAAAAAAATTATATTTACGCCCGAACTTCACAAAATAAAATAAAATATGCATTTTCTCGTTGTTATTTTTTACATCAATCAATACGGCCCGCACTCTACGAATTTGGAATTTTAAAGTAAACCTTATGCCATCCGCACAAGAACCATACACTTGGCACACCCATTTCGTATCAGTTACGACCCGCCTGCGAAGGAGAATAGAGGTCCTAGACTCCGCGTCACCTGATTCCGTGAAATCAATTTTAAAATTCCTTGTTATTTCAATAAACAATGTATAAAAAAGGAGTTAATGTTTTTTTACAGGCCTTTACGAAATCAACCTGTAAAATTTTTTTCTCAAGTAATTCCTCTCAAAAGGAGGCGTGGATTCCGATATCTACTTTTTCCTGGATCACCTTAAGTTATATTGGATCACCTTAAGCTATAATATCACACCCCCAAGTAATTGCTTCCTTTGAAAAAATAGTATAATTATTTCAAGCATTGAGCATTACATAGGAATCATAATAATTCAAAGTCGTTTGTTTTCCACCTCGTCCCTTCATTGTGACGGCTCATTCCGCGTCACCTTAAATCTGATTACTCATAAATTAATTGATATTTTAATCCTTGTACCTAAAACACCATCCCCCGGAGCGAGTTGCCCCGGGCGGATTATATTCGCCCTTCATCTTGCCCTTCCTGAACCCATTCCGTATCGGATATAAACAAAAATCTCTCCGTGAAAAGCGGCCTGCCCTCAAAGCGGCCTGCCCTCAAAGGCGGGTTTAAGACCGGCTCCAATCGCCAACGAGATTTCCCATTGTGTATCAGATATGATTAATGTCTTGTTCCTCTTCTTTCTTGGCAAGTTTCAAGTGGAGGAAGGATACGGAGCAAGTGCTCTTCTTCTCTAGCGCGAACATAGTAGCGCGATAACACTGATTTATTTTTTTTATTTATGTTTTTATCTTATTTAAACGTCCGGAGGGCTTTAACATATAAAGTAGTACACCTTTTTTGAAAAATTATTATGAAAAAATAATATAAATGCACAACAGTTAACAAAATGCAGAAAACAGAAAATGTAATTATGTAACATCAAATAAATGGTATTATTTATTTATTCATTTACTTACGCCCTTTCATATGTCGTATCCAGGTCGTCTGCAGCGTATGAACGGAACGTACGTCTTAACTTATTTTACGCCCAGAGGGCTTTTACATAAATATATAAAGGCAGTATATCTTTAACATGATAAAGAAATAATATAAATAAAGTTATGATAGAAATAAAAAAGTACATGAATGAAATAAAAATATAAGCAACAAAAATGTAAGTAAAGTGAGACATATATTAACAATAAGCTACGATAAAAAAATCTATCTATCTATATAAATAAAAATGAATCCCAAAATGTATGTACGCGCATAACTTCCGAACGACTGCACGAAATTGGATAAAAAAAAATTTGTGTGTTCGTTATTGTCAGGACAAGGTTTGTATAAAACTACTGGTGAGCACTGGCATTATGAAATTAGTATAAAAATATTGCAATAGGTGGCACGCGAGCTGTTTGAAAACTGAATATTCCTTGACTTAAAGTATGGAATGCGGGAGGGGGGAGGGGAGTTCGCGGGACGAGGGAAGGGGGGGAGTGGAGTGGGGAGAGGGAAGGTGGAGGAGGCGGAGTGGGAACGCAAAAGGGGAAGGGGACGCGGGAGAGGAACGGGAAGCGGAAGAGGAACGGGACGAATGGGAAAGGACACGCAGGGAGATACAATTTCTTGATTAAATGGCATGGCAACTCATGCCGGGAACCAGCTAGTATATAATAAATATACAAACAAACAAAAAATTAAAAGTATGGTGATCAAAGGTTTACAAAAATGGCAACATTAACCATGTCTAATAACAACTAAGTATTAGTTTCGCATAGTGCTAAACCACTATATCATTACCTCCTGTACCTTTGCAAGTTGCGGGAGTTCGGAACTGTCCAATTTGGATTTTAATATTTTGGATAAGAAAGTTTTTTTTTTATAACTAATTAATACTCTAGGTGATGATGTTTTATAATATTTCAATGAATTTACTAAGAAATTACGTTAATAAGATAGGTATAGTTTAGTAAATTTGTCGATGCAGTTTAATAAATTTAGTGAGTACTTGTATTATGAATAAATTATTTCATTATTTCATTTTTAAATCGTATCAGCGACATAATCCATGCATCTATGTGCGAATACATATTGCTCAAGTGTTGAATTCTGTGTAGTGGTACATTGAATTATGCCCTGATTCTAGTATTACCACAGTAAAATGGTGGTAGTGACCTTGTGATTCTAGCCGGGACATATTCATGGGTGATAAACACCATTTTTCTATAATTGACGGGACCTTAACAATGTAATACATTTATTTTAATAACGTGGTTTCAATTCTACATCGAAGATTCATGTAGTGATATGATTTTAGATTTTCACAGCCAAAAGAAAATTCGACAGTTATTTTTGGAGTGTTATGCCTCCTTCTTTAGCCAACGTTTCGGTGAGCGATGATGGAGCCCTGATTATGGACACTGTAACGCTGTCCGAAACGTTGGATTGAGAAGGAGGTAGCGCAATACACGGCATAATACCCCAAAAACAACTAACGAAAATAAAAAATAAAATCAGATCTCTAATATTTTATTTATTGGCATTCGTTGATAATTTATGTAATCGAAATAAATACGCTGATGAGTACAATAATTTTATTTATTAGTAAGCGTTTAATATTTACTTGCTCAGTCGAAAGTGTTTGTCTAAATATTTATATACATAATATTGTATCGAAAAATTATTTAAATAAGTTAAATTTTACAAATACAAAACGAAAAAATTGTAAAATAATATTTTTAGGAAAAAACAAGAAATAGGTACATGTATTCATTTTTTGAGGGGGTTCTTAAAGTACCTGTATTAAAAATTGGGTTGTCACCTTAGCTCTTCATTATGAGTCATTTGAATTCGAAGTGTTACATTTCTAAAAATGTGTTGTCCCGGACAGGAACTTTTATGGGTTGTAACGATAATGTGATATTATTTTTATGTTAAAATTTTTAACGTGTAAGTAAGTAATTAATTTTAAATTTCTACCCATTCCGTGCGAATTTTATTACCATAGTGTGCGTTTCTAGGGAAATCATTTTTTAAAAATTTGCTTGTTTTTATAACTGGCAATACCAAAATTATTCGACAATTTGAAATAAAAATACTTTCGCGATATGTGTGTAGGAATATGATTACAGACATTCAAGATTCTAGTATCTTAGCCTTTTTGTTTTCATGAAAGGCATGTGAGAAGAAAGATTTTATGAACAGTTTTTTTAACATAATGATCCCTACCTTGGACGTATATACTTTGGAATATTTCACAATACACATTCTTGCACCTGCAACACAAAAGATGTTCCTCTTCGTCATATCCTTCCCATCCCCATTTAATTCAGGATTACGATATAGCCCAAATTTTCATACCTGAAAACTTTCAGTGTGTATCCAAAAACACAATATATTTGGCAAAATCTAAGAATAGATTTCTTCTCTTCGTCTTCTAAGTCAGATGCTGTATCTACTATTTACCGCATTACAGATCAAAAATCATCTCTGTTGTAGTGCTCTTTGTGGCTTCGTCTTTGGATGAAACGAAGTGCGGATTAATGAATGAAAAGAAGGGCGTACGTCTGAGCAGTGAGCATTCACTCCAGCACATAATTCAAGCGGTTCCCAAACTGGGGGAACATTAATTTAATCCCGGCCGCTTTGAGAGTCGCTTTGCATACAATCCTATACGCTGTCAAGCGGGATAGATTACTCCGCGTGATATTGCTGTACCTCCAACTATTTGGGCCGTAAATTACGGCACGCATCAACGCACTACAAAAATATCTACATAGGTCTGAATGCTAACTTTACCCCTACACTAAGCTTAGGATCAGATTGTTCCTACACATAAGGGGAAGGGGTGAAAAGTCTGCAAGTTACAGATATCGGATTTTCACTTTCAGATTCTAATTCCCTATGCTCTCATGAATGCTTGGTTACCATTCAAATTCTGAGCATGAACACTTATACAATATGGGTTTAAAATTGAAGTGGAATGAGAGTATGCAGTGTATATCTGATTTATTTTATATGAACACCGCACAAGAGTCCCATCTGTTCCCGTCTGGTTTCAGTGAGACTATGGCATCCCCAATTGGGGGGTAAGTTGTGAGGCTGAAGGTAGTGTGGAGGGAAAGGAGATGGGGAAGAGGAAAGTGGGAAAGTACCTGGCTATTCAAATCTGGTCACCAAACACTGCTAAAGCCATTTCAAGTAACGTTTCAATTCTGAATGGTGGTCTTAAACAAGGTCTTAAACAAGGGAGATAATAAGTGTATCTTCCACTCTGGAACGTACGCAAATATAGGTCCTAAATATATATTATTTTTAATGAATTAATTGTGAAATAAACAAATTAATCACATAAAATTTATTTGAAACGCCATAAATATATCAGAAAAGAAACAGGAACATAATGATATTAAAGAGAAAAATACTAAACATAGAATTGGTAATAGCCACGCACTATAGTTATGCACATTCAATGATAAAATACGGTATCATTTTTTGAGGAAACTCAGTAAACGCCAAAGATGTTTTTATCATTCAAAAGAGATGCATAAGACCTATTATGTCTAAAAATCTGAAAATTCTGACAGTCACAGACATATATGTAATGGAGTTATGCATGTTAGTGCGATCATCTCCAGTTAAGTTCCCACAGAAAATTCGACACATAAATACGCTTTAAGGTTCACAGAAAACTTATTAATACCAAAAGCAAACAAAACAATATTCCAAAAAGGACCATATTACATGTCCGTTAAAGTATACAACAACCTTCCTAACATTAAACAAATACAAGATACACACAAATTCAAATCGTCACTAAACACTTTCCTTATAAACAAATGTCATTACACCTTAAGTAAACCTCACATAAATGAAAAACCTATTTTTGTATTTAAATTTGTTTTTTCTTATTTGTATAAACATTATAATATTCTTCTCTGTATAAACATTATAATACAACATGTATGTACGTGGTAAGCTGGAAGAAATGGGGTTAACCCATATTTAAGCTATATCTTTTCTATTTTTTATTTGTACAATAACTATTTTTTTTAATTTGATTTGATTTGATTGAAGCAACTGTTGATTGATTATCCATAAGAGAATTATATGGTTGGTGTGAAAAATGCAGAACGTAATAATGAAATGGAACTGAGAATCTGAACGTATGAAGAGTATTTTAGTAGTAAGTAAGTGGAAAGTATGGGCATTATGATTGAAATCTGTTGCGTTGTAGGTTGTAGGGATCCACAGCGTTATTTGTATTTTGAAGGCACTTAAGGCTTCTGGGGGATGAGGAGACGATTTTTTTCAATCCTAAAGAAAACGTCCGTTTTCTACCTCCAAAATGAACCACCGTCTGAAATTTCAACATGAAATTTATATTTAACCCTGATGAAGGTTCAGGTCGAAACAAAACCGGTAGGATAAAGAAAAAGTAAAGTGGAATTAAAACAAAGATATATTATTGTGTTCACTAAAAAAAATATTTGGATAATGAATGTGTTAACAAAAGCTCATCCCTCTCATAAATATCCAATTATTTGACTTTTTTATCCATGCTTAATGCATTGTGTATTTGAATTGTACGTATAATAAATAAGTGAAAAATTCATCCTTCAGTCCCTTTGGATTGATTCAAAATTATTTGTTAACCATCCACTTTGATCATTGACCCAAAATATTATTTCGGTAAGTGACAAGTGGTTCGTAGAAATTATTTAAACTATACAAACTTTTAGGTATTTATACGTTCCATTTTCATTGTTTTTTTAGGCATAGGCTTCCGAAAGGTGAATATTTTGGCAACACATCGCAAGCACAAACAAAAACACCGGCGTGTTTCAAGCAATGTTTATCAACACCAGTTAGCACAACAACTAGGCTTCCAGAAATTTTAGTATTTTCTTCCATTTAAGCGATAATAGCGCTATAACTCGATCAAAGTCCTTTCATCAACACCAACTAAACGGGTAATAAAGGTATTGATGTGAAAACTTCTTTAGCACCGTTGTGATTTGAAACTCGGTGAAACGAAATAACGATTTAGCCTGCGAGAGAATGAGATGGTATAATCGGTCTCCTCTTTGTGCGGTGCTTCGTAGCTTCCCCACTCTTGTCTACTTTAGTTTTCTGAAGGTTTCACTTCTACCGCGTGTGAATTGTAAACTCTGTTTTTGTTTTTCTACTAGTAGCATCTCCTTGGAGCTGGATGTAGACCGGAACATCTCTGCCAACTGAACTTGTACTTAAGGTGCGTCTCCTGCGGCAAATTGTATCCAAACCCCGATCAATCAAGATACTCGATCTTGCTCCGCAGATCAAAGTAACGAACTCTTAACTGTGGAGATCAGAAAAATGACACTACAACTAGAACAAATGAGCCATAAAATGGCAGAATTCGAAAAGGCCATAGTCTACAATAACAATGTAATGGAAGATTTTTCGAGTAAAATGAAATCAATTAATGAAAAATTAGCTAAAGTGGATAAGCTAGAAATGGAGGTTTCTAAGCTGAAGCAAACAGTACTCATGTTAGAGAGGGGAAATAACGAAAGGGACCAGGAGCTTCTCTCTAACAACTTAGAAATACATGGATTGCCCGAGACCAGATTGAGATTGATGTCGACTATCGCAACAACTATTGGATGCCCTCTCCATTAAAGCGACATTGAATACGTAAGCAGAATCAGCAAGCGTAATCGTACTCATGACACGACTGACGGACGTCCGGGAAATATCATCGCCAAATTCACCTCTTGCAAGAAGAAGGACGAATTTATAGCAGCCATTAAGAAGAAAAAAGGAATCACTACCAAGGGCGTCGGAATGGCTGGAGCTGATCAGAGGATTTTCGTTAACGACCATCACGCGGAAAAATAAATCTATACTGAGGTTCGCCAAAGGCTTCAAAAATGAACACATGTATCAGTTTTTATGGGTAAGAAGTGGAAAAATCTACCTACGGAAAAACGACACTTCGCCTCCCATACAAGTCTCATGCGAATCGCAGCTAAAAAACCTTATATATTCACCATTACCATGTTAAATCATGTATCCTGTAACCACTGTTTTTCTCTTGATTTTTTTCTCAATTTGGGAGGCGGGAATGGGTACCGCCGCCCCGGGAACCTTTATTGGATAACCAACACCTCTGCCATAGGTCACCCCAAGTGGTTCACTACGTTTGGTGATTTAGCAGAGGTGCCCGGGTTCATGGGATGAGGTTTGTCTAGGTCTTGGCAAGACACACTGAACCCCAGATTTCTACCCACCCCTTAAACCCTTTTCCTTCCCAGAACTCTCCTCTCCTTCCTTTTCCTAAAAAAACCCTCCACACAGCATCCCCAAAGATGACATAGGCCCTGAGGAAAATTTTATAATTATTTTCCTCAGCGCCTCCTGTGTGGAGCTCATGTAAAAAAAAAATAAAAATAAAAAGAATTTAAAAATAAAAAAATAAAAAAATCACCCTTTTGACATTAACCCAACCTGCTCATTGCTCACTAATGCATTCTACAATGTACTCACGCACTTTAATTGATAGTTGTATGTTTTGCTTTGCAATACCCAGTGGACTTATGACTATGAAGATAATTCTTGAATATGATGTCCTTCAAAAATAATTTTATAGAAAACAAGGTTACATAAGTAATTAACAAAATTTCTCAATGCTTGATTCTTTAATAATTTTTTATCAAAATGCAAGAGGTTTGCGCTCAAAAACATTGGAATTTCATCAGAATGTGCTGCTTAATAATTATGACTTGATTTTCATTACAGAAAGTTGGTTGGTTGATAGCATCCTAGACGAGGAATTATTTGATAACCGCTATTCTGTTTACAGAAATGATAGGGATATCCATCGAACTGGTAAATCAACTGGTGAAGGCGTAATCATAGGTATTAAAAAAGATTTTTTTGTTACCCCCCGCTCTTGGAATTCAGACGCTGAAGATATTTGGATAACTGTCAATACATCAAAATCAAATCATCATTGTTATAACATCCATATGTGCTGCGTGTACTTACCTAGTGTCGGTCCAAAATTAACGTCTTCAGAAAGATTAGCATTATTTACCAGTCATACAAATACTATTTCTGACTTAACAATCCGTTTTCCCAATGACCAGTTTCTAACATAGGCGACTATAAGATGCCAAATTTTAAATGGAATAATCAACAAATGTCAACTAACAGAGACCAATGTTCACTCACGTTACTTAACTGCTTATCTTTTGCAAATTTAACCCAATTTAACAATTTACCTTACAACTATGGACGAATTTTGGACCTCGTTTTCTGTAACACTCCAGCTAAGGTGTCGCTTGCCGATCACCCTTTAGTTAAAGAGGATGCTCATCATAAATCATTGGTTGCTGAACTAGAATTTCCATCCACTAATGCAACCCTCTCAACTCCTCGAACAATAAAATTATTCCATAAAGCTGATTACATCGAGATTAATGAGAAACTGAATGAGACCGACTGGTCTACCGTTATAAATGCACCGGATGTAAATACAGCGTTACATTCATTTTACGTTATAATTGAACAAATTGGCGATGCGTTTATTCCCAAGAAAGTTGTGAAATCTGGAAAATATTCACTATGGTACACGGCAGCCTTAATAAAAATAACAAATGAAAAATTAAAATTCTTTAGAGCATAGAAGCGTCACCGGAACCCTCTTGATTATCTCTCATTTTCTTTGTTTCGCAAAAGACAAAAACGGTCGCTTCAACGGCTTACAAAACCTACATTTCTACGATAGAATCCGGCATACAGCGTAATGTTAGAAAAATATGGTCCTATGTCAATTCTCAAAGAAAATCTCCTACCATCCCCGATCATATGATTTATGGTGAAAAAACTGCTAGTGACAGTAAAGGAGTAACCAATTTATTTTCCGAGTATTTTGGTTCTGTATTTTCGAATGCTCAACCTGCTCATACAAGCAATGCCAGTGACCGTTTTAATTCAAATAGCGTAATTAGCTCAATCGAGATCAATGAAGACATAACTTTTAAATACCTTAAGTCCATCGATATCAAAAAGGGACCGGGGAACGACCAACTTCCAGGGATCTTTATAAATTATTGTAGTAAACAACTGACACCCCCCCATTTTTGCCATTTTCAAACTATCGCTATCTGAAGGAACATTTCCTGACAAATGGAAAACAGCCTTGATTACCCCAATCTTTAAAAATGGTAGTAAAAATGATGTCTCCAACTATCAACCTATATCCAAATTACCCATTCTAAGTAAAGTTTTGGAAAAAATTGTTTACGATCAATTATATTCTACCATCTCACCTTCACTCTTAACTAATCAACATGGCTTTATGAGAAATCGCTCCACAACCTCGAATCTTGTGTCTTTTATAAATTTTCTTCATGCTCAAATGGATATGCGATGCCAGGTAGATGCCATCTATACGGATTATTCCAAAGCATTCGACCGTGTTATATCACTATATTCTTTTATAGAAGTTATTAAGTCTAAGAATTCACGGTGATCTCTATAGATGGATCGCATCGTATGTCAGTAATCGGCATCACGGTTGTCAACGGTTTCGCATCCTGTTTAACGGAAATCGTCTCGGATGTGCCCCAGGGGTCGCATCTCGAACCACTCTTATTTAATATTTACATAAATGACATCTATGTATGCTTTCAAAATAGTTACTTTGTGTTATATGCGGATGATATGAAAATTTTTAAACCTGTACAGTCTTTAACTGATTGTATAGAATTACAAAGCGATCTTGATCATTTGTGCGCGTATTGTGAATCAAATTTACTGTCCTTAAACATTTCTAAGTGTCACTCAATTACATTTACTAGAAATAAAAATAAAATCATCTATCCTTACAACTTGAACAATAAACCTTTACAATCTACGTCTACGTGTAAAGATCTAGGTGTTTATTTAGACAGCAAATTAATTTTTGATAAGCATATCGAACACATAATATCAAAATCCTACAAGATGCTAGGTTTCCTATTAAGAATATGTAAAGTTTTCAAAAATGCTAAGACTCTAGAAATGTTGTTTTGTTCATTGGTCAGAAGTCCACTGGAGTATGCGTCCCCGGTATGAAATCCTCAATATAAGGTATACATAGATATAGTAGAAAGTATACAGAATAAATTCTCAAAACATTTACTCAAGAAATACAACAAAACTACAAATAACATGTTAAGTTTACAAAAAAGACGCACATTATCAGATCTGTTGTTTCTGTATAACCTGCTAAATAATAAAATAGATAGTCCTGAATTGCTATCCATTATTGGTTTAAATGGTCCAATGAGGCGTACCAGGCTCACTTCTCTTTTTCATATAGAATCCAATAACACTAATGCAGCGAGTAATTTACCAATAATTACTCGCGCAATCATAACTTATACCCACTACAAAAAATTGCTACACTTAGACATTTTTCATGATTCCTTGCAAACATACAAAACTAATTTATTAAATTTCTTGGCGTGATATAATTGTTTTAAAATTACTTACACTTTTTCACTAAGCTTCTACAGTCAATTGCAATTAGTGAGCATATTATTCTTGATTTTAAAATGTCTCTTTATCTCCCCCCCCCCCCTCCCTTTTTCTTCCTTTTTATTATTTTTACTCATTCATTCAATAATTAAGTTTTAAGACCCGTTCATATCTCAGACGTAACTACCAAATGACATTCTATGGACTTACGTAATAGGTTCATAACCATGTAATAATTTAATTTAACATACCTTATAACTTGTATTATAATGTACTGTGTATGTCTTAATAAAGAAATAAAAAATCAAAATAAACATTTTCAACACATCCTACAAAAATTTTTAAAAAAAATTGTGGCCCCGACCTAACGTTTTTTTCCTGTTTTTAACCGGTAAAAATTCGAAAATTTTTGGAATTATTCGTTAAAAATGAGTTTGTTTTATATTTCCACTGGCATTTCACCGGTTGCTCTGCGATAGCCCCTGTAATCCCAATATATGTTAGGCCTATGAAATAATAACCGAATAAATATGGGAATATTTTCTCCCTGTACTATGTGAAACGATTTATTATTTAAGGGAACGTACCCATACTACGTGACATGTTTAGGGGGGGGGGGTCTTCAAAATGTCACGCTTAGGCTTA
Source organism: Limnephilus rhombicus (assembly GCA_929108145.2). Taxonomy (NCBI): domain Eukaryota; kingdom Metazoa; phylum Arthropoda; class Insecta; order Trichoptera; family Limnephilidae; genus Limnephilus; species Limnephilus rhombicus. The sequence goes on from OV815281.1 coordinate 52,117,657, forward strand.
GGTTTTTTGTCACGGGGGGGGGTTTAAAATTGCAAAACGTTGGTCACGTAGTATGGGTATGTTCCCTAACGCGTTACTCCGTACACTGAGACTCAGTTTTAGCCATATTTTTTCATAACTGGTAGACCTATGGGTATACGGATACGGCAAGAGATCTACAGGAATGGAGGCGACTGTGTCGAGGCGATCACCACATCCTTAAATAGATGGGAATAAAGGGAGACAGCATGAGATCCATAGGAATGGAGTGGAATGTGTTGAGGTGAACACCACATATTTAAATATAAGGGAATAAAGGGAGACAGCAATAATATTTAATATTATTGCTACATACTTTAAATACATCTTACTATTATTACGAAAATATTTGACCATGTCAAATACAACTGTTAAAGGTCGTTTTGTTAATATTTTTGTCAACTGTAAATCTGAGATAAATATGTATTTTATATTGAGAGTTTTTGTTAATAATTTTTATTACTGTTGTTAATATGTATAACTCGAAGAAAACTTTTTCTACTAAAATATATTTTTTTTCTCCTACAATTACACTCAACAATACGATAATGTCAAAATCAATATATTGTCTAAAAATTTGTTTGCTCAATATTTGCATTATCTACGTAAACCTAAATATTATATCGACTGCATACAATCCTCATTATTTTAAAATCATTACCAAACGAAGAATGCATCAAATCACCGATTGTTATCAACTAAACATACACTTACTAAATTCACAAATACTTTCTATTTTCTATATACTAAAGGTATTGGTGTTAAAAAAAGAAAATATATTTTTCTTGTTCAAACCAATTGTAAATATTACAAAAAATTATTTGCATTTACAAAAAGAAGAATGAACAATAATATTAATTTAAGAGATGTTTTTAAAAGTATCCTAGTGTTTTTAAAAGTATCCCATGTTTTTTTCTCAATGTCTTATATATGTACATATGAATATCCAAAAGATATAAAAATGAATAATTTTATGATCTATACATTGAAAAAACGGAATATTCTTCAACAATCTACACATTATAAAATCTATATTCGTATTACTAACTCTATGTCACACTCTACTTTGAAAATACTCTATATATTTAAAAAAAATCAATATCACATTAATATGTTTATTAAATGGATGAATTCATAGCTAATGAATTAGAAAATAATTTTAAAATACAAGAATATGAGTGTGTATACACCGATTCATGTAATGACATGATCTCAAAGAATCTCAATAATATTTTCATTTTTCATATTAACATACGAAGTATGGAACGAAATTGGGATGAATTAATTCTAAATTTAAACAACCTTAATAAAAAACCTGACATTATAATATTATCAGAAACTTTTACAAATGACGAATCACCCACTTATCATTTACCAGAATATAATTATGTTACAACCAAAAAAAACATAAATAAAAATAGTGGTCTCGTCATATTCATTCATGATAAATTTAGTATTGTCAAAATAACTGAACATCCTATACATCTAGTAAACTGTATTGAAATACAATTAAAACTCGACAAAACGAACTACCACATAATAGCTGTTTACAGAACACACGGTTCGAATATCTCGTCATTTATAAATGACTTTAAACAGATACTGTCAAAATTTAGTAATAAACTTTGCTTTATTGCAGGAGACTTCAATATTAACATTAATGAAAACGTAGAAAATAATTTAAAAAATGAATATATTAATTGTATGACTGAATTTAACTTCATATCGTGTATTAATAAAAATACGAGAGAAATAAAAAATCACACTCCATCTTGTTTAGACCATATATGGACTAATATAAATATTAAAGATATCGACAAAATGAAATCAATTGTTTGGAAAACGAATATAACTGACCACCATGCATGCATACTTCTCTACGATAACAAAATTAAACCTAAAAAATTTAATCTAACAAAGACAAAATCCTACACAAATATGACTATTTTATCGAACAAACTAAGAAATGAACAATGAAACAACGTGTTAAATAGTTATGATACCGAAACTTGCTCAAAAAACTTTGAAAATATATTATCTCAACACATAAAAAATTCAACTACTGAAACAACAGTCCACATTAAACCAAAACTAAGAATTTTAAAGCCTTGGATAACACAAGGACTTATAATATCAATTAGAAACAAAGAAAAACTTTATAAAACAGCATTGAAAAATCCTCTAAATGAAAAAGCATGCAATTTTACAAAAATTTTAAAAATAAATTAACAAACTGTATAAAAAAAAATAAATAAGACTATATCATAAATAAAATACTTTCTACAGACAATAACAATAAACAAATATGGAAAACAGTCAACTTAGCCATGGATAACACTAAAAAAACACAAAAAATTAAATTCATTGAACATGAAAATAAAATCATAGATGCTAATATTCAACCTAAACAATGTGCAAACATCTTTAATTCTTTTTTTGCTAATGTGGGAAAAAATCTTGCGAAAAATATCAATAAATCTTTTAACATGAAAACACAAACGATTGAAAATGTACACAATCAAAATAATTTATCGAAATTTGAAAAAACCTCAGAAAGTGAAATTTTAAAAATAATAGAAGGCATGAAAGGAGGTTCATCTCCCGGATTTGACCTTATTACAGTACATTTTCTAAAATCCATGAAAATTCATTTGGTAAAACCAATTACTCATTTGATAAACTTAAGTTTAACAGAAGGAATATTTCCGACAAACTATAAAAACACAATTATTTCACCTATTTATAAATCTGGAGATCCACAACAAGTAACTAACTATCGTCCAATTTGTCTAATCTCAAACATTGGAAAGATTTTTGAAAAAATTGTGAAAAACCAATTGGTCACTTTCCTAGAAAGTAATAAAATTCTTCACAAAAACCAGTTTGGTTTTATAAAGTCACTCTGCACACAAAATGCTATTGCTAATGTAATCTCATACATCAACGAATCATTGGATAAAGGTGAAAAATGTGCCGGTATATTTATTGATCTCAGAAAAGCCTTTGATAGTATATTCCATGAGATTCTACTAAAAAAACTGAACAATGTAGGTATAAAAGACAATGCGATTAAATGGATTTCGAACTACCTAAAAAATCGACCGCAAGTCGTAAAAATAAATCAAATTAATAGCGATAAAGAAATATCAGACTTTGGAATCCCGCAAGGTACAGTAATCGGACCAATCCTTTTCACCATATATGTTAATGACATTTTTTTTCAACCACTACATGGCCAAATTACTTCATATGCCGACGATACGGTACTAATAATTAGCGATAAAACTTGGGAAAAAGTAACATTTAAAGCCACCGAAGACATAAATATTTTAAAGAATTTCTTTGACGTAAATTTACTATCACTAAATAGTGATAAAACATTTGTAATTCCATTTGCAATACACAAAAATGATACCCCTAAAAACATTGACATCATCATCCATGATAATTCCAAAACACATAGTAAAAACTATTGTATGCCAAACTGCACAATATTAAAAACAACAAACACAATCAAATATTTAGGAGTTATTATCGATAAAAATTTGAAATGGAAGGAACAAATTTGTCAAGTTGTAAAAAAAATTAGAAAATTGATTTATATATTTTTAAGAATCAGAAATTTTTTATCTGTAAAAAACTTATATCTAATATATTACGCTTTGGTTCAATCAACTTTACAATATGCTATCATTAGCTGGGGATCCGCATACAAAACTACTCTTTCCCCGATTGAAGTTGTGCAGAGGCTAATAATTAAAATTATATTAAAAAAACCTTCTGACTACCCAACGGATCAATTATTTAAGGAATTCCAAGTACCTTCATTCAAAGATCTGTACAATAAAAATGCATTGATTCAAATTATAAAAGAAAAATAAAAGTATCAATTTATAACTGAAAACCGTACAAGACATAAATATATTTTTTCATGCCCAAAATTAAACACTTCCTTCGCACAAAATTTTTATACTTATCAAGGAAGACTTATTTTCAACCGACTACCGGATGAAATTAGAAAAATTAATGATAAAATCAAATTAATAAACACTGTTAAAAAATATTTTAAAGATAATCTCAAAAAAATAAAAATAAAAGTTTCCAACTAATCTAATCTCAAAAATAACTTATAACTCAGTTCCCTAGTGATACTCCATTCTTCAAATAAGTTAAATTTTGTTTTGTTTTTGACAACTAATTACAATAATTCTAGATACATTATCCAAATAATAGAATTGTTTGATAGTTGATAAATACTTATAATTACAATTACATTAAACCGAACTTACAACTTATTGTTTTTTTTTTACATTCACATTGTAATTTAAGAACTTAAGATATAATAAAGCATTTAAAAAATGTACACTACTCTTCCAGACACAAGCTAATGCTTCCATGGAAGAGTGGTATTAATTAAGATATTTGAACATGAATGTACACAAATTATTACATAATGTACATTTAACATTATATTTTATATGCTAAAATAATAAAATAAAAAAAATAAAAAAAATAAAAATAAAAATAAAAAAATGGAGTGGAATATGTCGAGGTGAACACCACATCCTTAAATATAGGGGAATAAAGGGAGACAGCAGGAGATCCATAGGAGTGGAGTGGAATGTGTCGAGGCGAACACCACATCCTTAAATATAAGGGAATAAAGAGAGACAGCAGGAGATCCACAGGAATGGAGGCAAATTTGTGGAGGCGAACACCTCGTACTTAAGTATTAGGAAATAAAGGGAAACAATAGAAGACCCACGGGAATGGGGGGATGTGTGGAGGCGAACACCTCATTCTTTTTTTTTTTTAAAGAAAGACAAACATTTCCGTGTTACGAATAACCCAACAATGTTTGAAAATCTCCTACTATGTTGCTTGTGTTGTTATGGAGGACTTAGCCAGCCGAGGAATCGAACCCGGGACGCCCGGCTGGGACCCAAACGCGATGTATAAGGAAATGAAGGGAGACAGCAGGAGACCCACAGGAGTTTCAAATCTTGGACTCGTTTCCTGCAGAATTCTCCACGGATTGCAGCTTCTCCATTGATGAAATTATAAATTGACTAATAAGATCATTTATACAAAAATGTTTAACGGAGCATGAAGTAAATCAATATGAAACTTCTTTAATGAATATTTTTTTATAATGCGGCGTTACTTGTTTTTCAAAGTTCAAACTTTTTTGGCTTTTCTTATAAAATGTTGAATATTTTGAAAATGGGAGAATTCTGCAATTCCGTTCGTAGGAATTTTAATCAAAACACAGCAACAATGCACATTTTGTACCTTCCGCTTTAGAGCTCGATCGTGCTTCAAAATAAACCAAAAAGCTCCGAAAATAAGGTCAAAGGTCTTCGGGGTCATTTTATAATCTACAGTACCAAAGTTTATTTTTGGGTGGTCACTTTGATGAAAAAAAAATATCGCGTGGACAAAGAGATTAATAAAGTTGTAAATTAAGTTACCGACGATTAAAAAATTTGATAGTTTGATGTGAAATCAAATAATTACCCAATCGGGCATAATCCCGCCATCTAGCGTCGAAAGGTTAAACTTAATAATATGATTTTCCCGCAGTCCTTAAAAAGATTATTGTTTTTATGAAATAGAAGAATTTGCGTCTATGATTTTGTCATTATGACTATTAATAAATGCTAAAAAAACCAAAGTAATGCATATAAGATCACCTAATGCCAAATTTCAATTTAATCCTAATATTATATCTCATAATTTTAATTGCATTCATAAAAATATTCCAACTAATTGTAAATGTGAAAGTTTAGAATTAGTTTCGGAATACGTGTATCTTGGTGTTACTGTAGATTGTTTTTTTAAATGGGACAAACATATAAAAAAAACCTGTAAAAGACTCAGATCGATTGCTGGCAGAATGTACACATTAAATTTTTTCCTATCAATTGAAACACTTAAAATAATTTATATGTCACTAGCAGAATCTATTATAAGATATGGATTAACAATATGGGGAAATACTTCTATAACCAATCTGAAACAAGTGCAAGTTGTACAAAACGCAATTGTAAAATTATTGGTCGTCCCTAATATTTTCAAACAGAGACAAAATAAACCGTTGCTGTTTCAGAGTGCCAACATTTTACCTGTTAAGGCAATACTTTGGCACAAAATTATAATTCAACATATATTTACCCCGCAGCATAAAGAGAAATTAGAACATAAATACAGCACTAGATTCACGCGTAACGACGGGTTAATAGTTCCGAAATTTAACAATAAGTACGGACAGAGAACGTTTGAATATATCATACCGAAGATATTTAATTTATTACCTGACACTATAAAGCAATGTAATTCTATGAATAAGGTTAAATATATGGTGAAAAATTGGCTATCGGAAAAAAAAGATTTATATTGATTTTGATATGTATGAAAAAATGTTGTATCTGTAGATATAAGATGTAAATTTTAAATTTTTAAAATGTATAAATATGTAACTAAAATATAAGCACCTGTTGACAAGCCGATTCAATTGGCTTAGCAGGACTTGTTTGTTGATTATATTATGTATTATCTATTATTTCAATAAAAAAAAAATAAAAAATAAAAAATAAAAAATAAAAATAAAAAAATAAAATAAAATAAAAATTATCATCATCCAATTAATTTCGCAGACGATTTTCATTCAAATCATAACAATAGCAAGATTTTTCTGTCTGGAATTTATTTTTAATCCTCTCTTCTACGGTCACGGAAAATAAACAAGGTATTTGAATTAATATCAAGGAGAGTGTCAAAATATATGATGAAATTATAATATAGGTACGGAAGATGACGGGAAATCCAAAAATTATCGTTTTTTTCATGAGAAGCAATCACTTTGTGGTTAGACATTATATTATAAAAATAAAACAAAATACATCAAAAAATTTAATATCTCATTGAATACATGGTTGTACATTTTACTTGTGATTAGATCTGGACCTCTGGTCTGGAGTTCCAAAATACCTGAAAAATACCCCCGACTCTGTGCAGAAACGGGCGGTCCGTTTGATAGATTCTCCCATCTTAACAGACGGATCGCAATCTTTAGAGCACAGGCGTCGGGTGGGAATGATGTCCCTGTTCTACCGGTATTACCATGGAAGATGCTCCGAGGAACTAGCGTCATTGATCCCTTCGGCACCGGAGCATAATCGGGAAAGACGACAAACGCCTGCCCAACATTTGTACACGGTCGACATCTGTCACATGAGAACGGGTCCCTTCTTTGACTCGTTCTTGTGTTCAATAGCTCGGCTGTGGAATGATTTGCCGGCCTCTGTGTTTCCTCCATTCTACAACATGGGTCTCTTCAAGACCAATGTTCATTCCTTTCTCTCCTCAAAAAGACCCTCCACACAGCATCTCAGATGACATAGGCCCTGAGGGAAATTATTTTCCTCATGGCCTCCTGCGTGGAGTTAATGTAAAAAAAATGTGTATTATTGTCTCCCACCCACTAATTGATTATCCATTATACCTCTTTCAAATACTTCGTCTCTGTCTAATTATGTACTTTTGTCATATTCTTTCTCCCTCTGTCTCTCAATTTATATTACATATATATATATATATATAACCGATAACTCTATATTAGCTTTAGTTATTATTATATCCTGATGAAGCTTGCTTGAAGCGAAACCGGTAGATGTATAGAATAATAAATATTCGTGGTTATCGGATCCTTGAGCAAGACCACAGCAAGACCATGCGGAAATGTTTATGTTTATATTTTACAAGTCGCCATTCTATTTTTAAGTTTGTATGTGTGCCGGATTTTGTAGTAGCGCAAATATTTTCATATAAAAGTACGTACTTTTAATGTAAGATAGTGAATAGTACAAATGCAATATCTAATTAATGTATTTAATATTCAAAACGGCCCCCCATTATTACCCAAGCATTATTATAATATTAATATTGCGTAGGTAGACAATCTAACAACAAAAAACCAATCCACTCTCCCTTTAAAACTACATCAAACATACTTTTTCCTTTATTATATATTTTTTTTATTTTTTACGCCTAAAGCCGTTTTACGTTCCTATTGCAAATACGTCTTGACACCTCCGATAAAACATTTTGCACCGAAGAGAAAAACCAATAGAGAAATACGTTGGGGGCGTGTCTTTCTTTAAAGTAAACTCAATTTTCCTCACTTTGTGTGAAACCTTTACATAATATGTATCCAAATCCTTTCTTGAATAAAACATATTATAGTCAATTCTATTGGTTTCCCGGTGCCTAGGTGTCGAGGGGTTTTGGCGACATCATTCAAATCAGTATAGATTATAGGCAGCCTCCGTGGTTCAGCCAAAACGTTTTTCTTGTTTAAAGTAAGAAAACTCGTTAGCAAGTACATAAGTAGTTATTCCTAAACAAGGACACAAAAAAAACAATTGGAATTTTTTATTTCATTTTCTGGAAGATGCGTTTGTTAATAACGCTCTCACCAAATGTTTTAAGGAGATTCGTAAAATTGACGGAGATACAGTATTTTAAATGAAACCGTTGTATGTTGAATTATCCTTCATCAAAACTTTGAATGCGTTTTTCTCGAAACTACGAAGGATGATTTAACATTCAAACTCTTTCAAACGATTTCACATAAAATGCTATATCTCCGTCAATTTTTCAAATTTCTTTAAAACATTTGGTAAAAGCATTCTGAACAAATGCATCTTTCAGAAAATTAAATTTTTAGAAAATACAATTTTTTTTTTACAGTGTGCTGGTGCCTTAAAACCTTGTTTAGGTTTTGATCAAAGGAACATGGAGGCGTTTGGAGGCCCCACGACCCGGCCTGGGGCAGACCGCCGTTAGTCCGGCACTGAGGGAGGGTATTGGAACTAAATGTTTTCATTTTCTATCAAACGATATTGATCTCAAGTTCTAGGTTTTGTCTGTTCGGTGATATTTAGCATGTCGAAGCGAACCCTGAACACGGACACTACGGACAGTTGGACGGCGGGGCCTAATGCAGTTAGCGCCCGGCGGGTTTTATCGCCGCACTAAAAGCCCGGCGTGGCACGGTTCGGACACGACGGGCTAAAAGCCGCCGATCTTCGCCGGCCAAATTGAACTTTACATCCTCAAAATTGGTTATAAAATTTTATCACGATTTTAAGGTATTCCGAGATTTTTGCGCCAATGGGCGTATGACGCGTGAATAACGAAAATATGTATTTTTTACTTGGATTATTCTAATAAATTTCTTATCGACCTAAACAATAGTCATTACAAATCTTCTGCTCTAGTCCTCAATCTTCATGATATTTTTGAAACTGGTGTCTTTAAGAATGGCTTAAAGACAGACGGATAACAAAGATACGAATGTCAGAGGGAGCGCCCGGTGGGTTTCATCATCGCACTGAAAGCCCGGCGTAGCACGGTTCGGATATGGGATGTGCAAGATGCGCTTTTATGAGTAAAAGGGGATGCATGGACCAGATTTTCTAATTGCGTATGCTCACTGAGAAATTTCTTCCAAAAACCACAAAACTTTTCTGTGTGTTTGTAGATCTACAAAAAGCACATGACCGAGTTGAAAGGAAAAAGTTGTGGTAGGTGTTGTCCAAGTATGGAGTGAATACTCGTACAAAATCTCGTACGGGCAATTGCGTCTCTGTATGAGGGTAACGTTGCATGTATTAGTGTGAACGGTGGTTTCACGCGGTGGTTTGACATCTCATAAGGTGTATAGCAAGGCTGCGTAATGTCACCGTGACTTTTCAATTTGGGAGGTTGTATGGGTACCGCCACCCGGGAACCATTTACCAACACCTCTGCCATAGATCACCCCAAGTGAGGCGACTTAGCAAGGGTGCCCGGTCTTGGCGGCGGATTCGCCTGCCCACCAGCTGCGTGGCGGGCTGGAGCGGGATAAGTCTGTTATGAGAGACCCTTTGACCGATCTAGCTGCTCTCTCTCGACCCATCGCCTTGCACTGCAATTGGAGGGATGGATTCATACGTCCGTCACTGCTGAAAAGACTGACTTCAGATTCCTACCCATCCCTCATACCTTTTTCCTTCCCAGAACTTCCTCTCCTTTCGTTGAAAAGACCCTCCATGCAGCATCTAATCTCCTAAGATGACAGGCCCTGAGGGAAATTAATGTTAAAAAAATGCACGGATAATTTATTTTTATTCTTATTTCGTATGTGGGGGGTCAGAGGGAGACATCTAGTTCTGCGAGTCAGTCTAGGGCAACAGACGTTGCCCTGTGGACCTCATCAATCCCGCCGGGGAATGAAAGGAGCGGGCATTCGTGGACCACATATTTTAATAATTCAATAATATGCAAGAATTGAAAAAGATGGTATTAGGCGCGAAATTGAGTAATCTGAAAGTATATCGACTGTTATGTGCTAATGGTACAGTGCTGATTTCTGATAGTATGGAAGGTCTACAGTCTCTCACGTCTAGAATGTACGAAGTATGTATGAAGAATGAGCTACACAAAGCACCTTTTTAGGGTGAATTGTCTATTTCAAAAAAAAATCAGCTAATGATGAATGTAAGTGAATCGGAGATCATGGTGATTAAAAGATATTGTACGAAAACAGTGTGGAGTATAAAATATGTGGTTTTTTCACACTTTTTCAAGTTTGATATAAAATATTAAATTAAAAATTAAATTTCAATGGAAAAAGATCAAAATAGCACACCGCAAAACTTTTCAAATAACCGCTAAAAAAATTTCAAATTCGAACAACGTATGTACACACTTGTTTTATCTTTTTTCACTAAAACAATTAGTGGGCGTAAACAAAACAACAGGCTTTTTCTCAATGATGTATCGCAGAAATATGTCGGGAGGGTTTACAAATGAACCAATACACATTTTCAAAATTAAAGTCTGTTCTGTTTGGGTCAACTCTAATAGCGTAAGTTGTATTTACAGTAAGTCTTTTTTTTCAAGCTTTTTTCTGTTGCGCGCCCATTACCATACCTTACTGATCAGGTAAGTATTTATTTGGCGGTTGTAAGGTTAGCGCAATTATGGCACCACCTTGCGTGTGTTAGAATGATACTGAATGTTCACTCCATACGAGCTATGCCTGTGGATCTCGATATGATACGTTTACTGAAACAAATAGCAAAGGTAATTTCACAAGGGGACTTGTGAAACCCACCTTACGTGGGTTAGAATGATACTGAATGTTCACTCTATACGAGATATGCCTGTGGATCTCGATATGATACGTTTACTGAAAAAAATAGCAAAGGTAATTTCACAAGGGGACTTACGATATTTTGATGGCAATCTTACCCGGTTTGGGGATCCCTCGTGGTCGATTCTGCATTTTTTTTTTTTTTTTACATTAACTCCACACAGGAGGCCCTGAGGAAAATAATTTCCCTCAGGGCCTATGTCATCTGGGATGCTGTGTGGAGGGTCTTTTTGAGGAGAGGAAGGAATGAACATTGGTCTTGAAGAGACCCATGTTGTAGGAAGGAGGAAACACAGAGGCCGGCAAATCATTCCACAGCCGAGCTGTTGAACATAAGAACGAGTCGAAGAAACGACCCGTTCTCATGTGACTAATGTCAACTGTGTACAAATGTTGGGCACGCGTTTGGCGTGTTTCCCGACTATGCACCGGTGCCGAAGGGATCAATGATGCTAGTTCCTCGGAGCATCTTCCATTGTAATACCGGTAGAACAAGGATAGCATTCCCACCCGACGCCTGTGCTCTAAAGATTTCAATCCGTCTGTTAAGATGGGAGAATCTATCAAACGGACCGCCCGTTTCTGCACAGAGTCGAGGGTATTTTTCAGGTATTTTGGAGCTCCAGACCAGAGGTGGCTGCCAAATTCAACCGTGGGGCGCACTTGCGATTTGTACAGGGTTAGCAGTTGTGTACTTTTAAAGTATCTGCGGGCCCTGTACAGTATGCCCAGTTTTTGGGAGGCTAACTTTACTCTGGCTTCGATGGAGCCCCCATACCTGAGCTGGTCACTTAGGGTTACACCAAGCAAATCGATGGAGGGCCTGTTCGGAAGATTGCTTCCGTTGAAAGAGACTAGATTTTCATTGCGATCCCTTTTAGACGTAATCAGACAAGATTGGGTCTTTGAAACATTAAATTCAACGAGATTATTTTTACCCCAAGAGAAAACACTCTCGAGGTAACCGTCCATTCTTTGTTTCAAAGCCTTACGAGCTGTTGGAGTTTGTGAGCCCTTTGGGGGCTTGTCAAACAAAAAGCTATCATGAACTGTACTGTCATCCGCGTAGCAGTGAATTGGTGCACATGACAAAAGGTCGTTGATGTGCAACAAAAACAGAGTTGGAGACAGAACCGATCCCTGCGGGACGCCAGCATTTATCGAGTGAGAGGAAGAGGTGAAACCATCGACTACCGTCTGAATCGACCTCTCCCTCAAGAAGTCGGCAATCCACGTACACAAGGATGCGGGAAGTCCGTAAGAATGCAGTTTGTTGACAAGTCCTCGGTGCCAAACCCGGTCAAAGGCCTTGGATATGTCCAGTGCAACCGTTTGGGTCTCACCGAAACGTTCCAGGCATCGCCCCCAAACATGCGTCACATACGCGAGAAGATCACCGCACGAGCGGTTCCGCCGGAATCCGTATTGACGGTCGTTAATAATTTTGTTCTTATCGAGGTATGTGAGCAGTTTGTCGTTGATCACACGTTCCATCACCTTAGACAGAACTGATGTGATCGCTATGGGGCGGTAGTTGGCCGGGTTGGAGCGGTCACCCTTCTTTGGAATAGGATGGATAACCGCTTTTTTCCAACCAGAGGGCACAGAGCCAGTCTTCAGGGACAGTTTAAAAAGCTTCGTCAAAATTGGAGCTATTTCTGCAGCGCACCTTTGCAGTACCAGGGCAGGTATTCCGTCAGGCCCACTAGCTTTATTAACATCAAGCCCTCGTAAAACATGGAGTACTTCCCGATGCCGGATCCTCAGCTTTTTCATACGAAAACCGCGGTGAGGAACCGACGTCGGGACAGCACCTTGGTCATCGAGGGTTGAGTTATCCGCAAACATTTTACCTAGTAAGTTAGCCTTTTCGGTGGCGGTGTTTGCTAGTGAGCCGTCAGGTCTGATAAGAGGTGGCAGACTGGATTTGCAGAAATTGCAACCTATTGAGCCCGCAAGCGACCAGAATTGCCTGCTGCCATGCGGGCATGCAGTCAGCTTTCTGCTGATCTGCTGGTCGTGCTCGAATTTTGACCTATTTATGATTCTCTTGGTTTCCTTTGCCATTTTGTTGTAAGCTGTTCTGTCTTCGGATGTTCTAGATGTGTTGTAGGCTCGGTAAGCCGCGTTTTTTCGTCGCACTGCTTCAGCGCATTGTCGACTGAACCACGGCTTTGATCCTACACCAGTTTCCTTAACAGTAGATTGGATGAAGCCATCCATCGCGGATGTGATGACCTCACCAATTTCCTGGGCACATCTTGAGGGATCCGAAGTCCGAAAACAGACAGCTGACCATGGGAAAGCATTAAAATGTGCCCGCAGACCGAACCAATCTGCTGACCTATAGTGCCACACTTTTCTCTTCAGCCTCTCGTTTGGTGGTCTGAAGTTTACAGGGATTGATGTCGTCACCAGGCAGTGGTCGGACGATCCTAAAGGCGCTGTGACTTCAATACTGTAACCGTGTGGCACAGTAGTTAAAAAAAGGTCTAACAGATTGGAACGGTGAGTCTGGACATCAGGAACCCTTGTAGGCTCCTGAACCATTTGCTCCAATCCGTAGCAAAGGGCAAAGGATTCCGCTTGGCGTCCAGCCGAGTCTGTTGATCCTGAGAACTTCAACCAAGGTTCGTTATGAACATTGAAGTCCCCCAGGACCACAAACTCTGCCATAGGGTAGCGGGGCAAGAGGTCATCAATAGTGACGCTTAAATGTTTGAAGAGCTCGGACGTGTCTGATTCGCTAAGGTTCGGTGAGCGGTATAAACACGCGTAGAATCTTACCGTACTGGCAAGATTGACGCGTACCCACATTACGTCGAATCTGGAGTTTTCCAGATTCCACAGTCGCACACAGTTGACGTCAGCTCGACTATAGAGACAGACACCTCCTTTAGGTCTGAACTTGCTTGCGAGGGTGAAGCCCGGGCAGTCCAGATAGGAGGCGTCTACAGGCTCGGCTATCTGCGTTTTAGACAGGAATAGTAGGTTGGGGCGTTGAGAAAAAAGGTGGTGGTGGACGGAGTTTAAATTGGTATGCAGGCCGCGAATGTTCGTGTAATTCACCAACATTTTTGGCCTGCGCCGGGGTCGCCTACTACTCGCCGCTGTAATGATGTTAATTTTTGTTGTTTGTTTTGTCATGGTTTTAAATGTTTTTATGATGGGGTGTGGGGGGAGGGAGGTCTGGGAAGGAAAAGGTATGAGGGGTGGGTAGGAAGCTGGGGATCAGAGTGTCCAAGAGTGACGAACGAATGAATCCAATCCACCCACTGCGGTGCAAGGCGATGGATAGGGAGAGTCCGGCTGGAGAGGTCACCCAATGCGCCCCAAACGCTACTGCTGGGTCCCCTCCGGTCACGAACCGGCACAACAGCAGCGGCGGGGTTTTTACACTCGTTGATGGGGCAGCCCACCCTCAGTCGTGAGCCTGAGGGTCGGGCCCCTGTACTACCGAGCGGCCCGGACAGCGGTAACCGGTTGTAAAGGGTCTCCCTCAACCAGCATCTCCCAATCCGGCCCGCCACGCAGAAGGTGGGCCAACGCACCCGCCATCAAGACTTGAACAAACATTACCCCAAGAACCCGGGCACCCCTGCTAAGTCACCAAACGTAGCGAACCACTTGGGGTGACCTGTGGCAGAGGTGTTGGTCATCCAATAAATGGTTCCCAGGGCGGCGGTACCCATACCCGCCTACCAAAAAAGAAATTCTGCAAAGAAAATCTGCTATTGTGGTTGAACCACAGGCAATTGCAAAGTCAGTTTGATAACGATTAAGATGAATTACCGGCGGTAATTTCACTTTGCGAGTCAGGATAGCTTGTCACGATATAAACGGTAATGTTGACAGAAGCGTTACGTTGAGAAGACTAAATACACTTTTTCGTCTCCTTGACAACGGCTGTTAGCGGACAGTTATCAGCCAGGGTATGCACCCAAGTGCGATTTTCACCAATAGGTTTGAATTCTGCCGTTTGTATGTGAAAAAGAACAAACCCATCGAGATTCAATTAAGCGTTACAAAACAGCGGTGTTAATAAATAATAATAAATTTGGACAACTTATATAGCGCTGTTTTTGCGAAAAATCGCCTCAAGAGCGAATATTAACCACATTATAACTTTTTCATGAACACAAGAATATATCTAGGTACAGCTAGGTTTATTTTTGTAATATGAATACCTCACAATAGTCCCAGCTGCTCCCGTCTGGAGCCAGTGAGACTGTGGGGTAACACGTGAGGCTGAAGTTAGTGGGGAGGGGAAGGAGATGGGGAAGAGGAAGTTGGGGAGAGGGATCTTCCACTCTGTTACGTGCCGCAAATATACTATATATTATATTATTTTAAATAAATTAATTAATTTAAAAAAATAATAAGTATATTTGCGGCACGTTCCAGAGTGGAAGAAACTCATTATCGCCCGGGTGTAAGACCACCATTCAGAATTAAAACGTTCTTTGAAATGGCTTCAGCCGTGTTTGGTGACCAGATCTGAATAGCCAGGTACTTCCCCACCTTCCTCTTCCCTATCTCCTACTCCTCCTCACTAGCCTCACAAAATTCCCCAATTGGGGATTCCATAGTCTCACTGGCTCCAGACGGGAGCGGTTGGGACTCTTGTGCGGTATTCATATAAAAAAATTGTGAAATAACACAAATTAATCAAATAAAATTTATTTGCGCACCCCAGGATTCGATACCGCGACCTTCAGATTGTGAGTCAAGAGCCTTACCCCTCGACCACGGCGGCCGTCAGATACCGTCAACATAATCTGTTGTAAACATTTTCTGAGACTCACATCACCAATCAACTCTGATCGTTCCGATTTCCCCCAAAACATCGCGTAAATTAAATTGTTAAATAATAACAAAGGCTATATAAATAATGCAGTAGATTTATACGAATCGCCCTCTGTTGGTAAATCGTAAAATAAATTTGCTACATTTAAAATATGGCGACACTTTTGCGCGACATTTATTCACACTGCAGCTCGCAATGCCGACTGCCGAATAGTTACAAAACGCCTGTATTTATTGTACGTGTTCAAAACGCATGCCAGTTTATTAGTTTCGTATGCAGTCCACTTAGTTCGCCGGTCGTATTTCAAAAATGTGTTTGAAATTTAACCGTCCAAATAAAGCGCTCCCCGGTAGGCGCGGGAAGCAGGGTTGCACCACTTTGCTATTGCTGTATTTATTTATGCATGAACCTCTATTATATTGGACTTTTGCACATTACTTTCGTAATGTAGGACTGCTTGATGGCTCCGTTTTGGGGTGATACGCCGTGTTTTTTTATTTATTTTTTTATTTTTTATTAATAAAATTCCTTTATTATTTATTTACAGTTTTTTTACATTTTTTAAAATTAAGTCCCGTTAAACTGATTGATATCAGTTTATTGCTCTTTCTTCTTCTTTAGCCAATGTTTAAGACCTAGCATTGTCCATAGTGGGGCAGAGTTATGGACGATGCAAGGCCCAGAGCAAAAAGAGTTATAATCATTTTGGATTTTTCATTATACAGATATAGTTTTTATTTTCAATGGGAGCATTAAATTTAGTTTAGTTTTAAGTTCAGTTTTAATTTATATGTCTTAAAAATTTGTACTGTTGTTTTTCAATAGAATCTGAGAAATTTAAGGCTCACAGGTTTTAACGCGGTGACCAAATAGATGAGTTATACTCAACTTGTCTCTGGACTAATAAACTTTTCAAAAATTTTCGAAGTGATTTATATTACAAAAGTGCAGTCGTTAGAAAGTTATGCGCTTAGCAACACATTCAGCGATTCATTTTTATATACAAGATTAAAAAGGCATAAAAGTGAAAAAATACTTTTTCATTCCACTGATCTCAAAATAAGAATTGCATATAGGTATATTATTATTATATCTTTACAATTTTATGTTAACACAGTGAAGAATAACGAAATTTTAATAAAATATGAAGCGCACTTTAGAAATTGCTCACATTTATTTAATATTTAATATATATTTAACTCATTCAGATCTTAAAGTAGTGTAACTAAACTCACCAATAGTGATTCTTCCTTTCTACCTACTGTTGAATTCAAATTTATGTTAAATTAAATGGAAGCCAATCACTTTGTAAAACACAATTTAATCATATTTATGTCATTAAGTAGGTACCTTAACAACAGTGCTTCATCGATTTAATTTTTTTTTTTGAAAAAAAAAAAAAATTTAAATGTGTATACGGTGTTCTGTATTTTCAGTGTGATTGCACTTTAAAAGAATATTTGACAGATAAATTGATGTTGCCAGCCTACAAATTTTGTAGTTCCATTTTTTATATTTTCTACTCTTATTGGACAGACTCTATCAAAACACTGGTGAACCATTTTTTAGGAGGTAAGATTTTTTAATCTGAATAAATAAAATAAAAATGTTTGGGGGGGCGCTATCGGTACTTAGTGCACATGGCGCCAGATTTTGTGGAAACGGCACTGGTTAAAACGTTACCAAAATATGACTCTTATTATTTTTAAAAAAATTACAGTCACCCCTGTCTATTTGTGGACACTATGTTCCTGTTTATTTGAACGTCATTCGAGCCTTATTCATTTTTTTACGAAAATTGAATTGCGACCCAGGAAAAAAATAATAAACATTCACAGATAATTCCTATTATTGTTTCAGAAAATTTCACTGGTGGGAATTACGCCTGTTAGTTGAAATCGTTAAGTCGTAATTTTTTCGGAATATTTTTTTATATTTTATGTCTCATTCGTACATCCAATCAAATGCTGACTTTTAAAGGTAGGTGGCCACCCACCGATGAATTATTTAAATCCATATGAGTAAAGGTATGCACATGTTTGTGAGAACTATGTCACAAAAATATGTGGATTTTTGTGGAATTTATGTATGATCCCTTATTTAATTTTTTGAATGCTCTTACGTTACATCTTTTTTCTGAAAAATTTGCAAAGACAATATGCAACATAAAGCATAGGTAATAATTAATAAAATATAATTATTATAAGCAATAATTATCAGCCTGAAACACTCATTCACATTGAAAAAATCTTCCGAGAAAAAATACATGACGCCAACGGGACGTCCCGTTGGCGTCATGTTTTTTTTCTCGGAAGATTTTTTCAATGTGGATGGGTGTTTCAGGCTGATAATTATTGCTTATAATAATTCTTACCCTTTGTGCTATGCATAAAAATCTTGTCTTAAACGTTAGTTTAACAATTAAATATAATAATTAATAAAATATAGATAGGTAATATAAAGTATTAGATTTAATAAAATATACGTGTAGATAGGTAACATAAAGTACAAGAGTTAACAACATGTAGATATGTAACATACATTAACAAAATATAGTCAAGGTAACATAAAGTACAAAAGTTAACAAAAAATAGATAGGTAACATAAAGTACAAGATAAAGTACAAGTAATTGTAGTTTAAATTTCCTAGACCTATCCCTATCCATTTTTGATAATAAATTCAATTTCAATATCTGTAGAAAACAAGATAGTAGACCCAACATCAGAGACAATGAAAACCACGGTTGGGATAGAATTTTTTTCATAAATATTTTTTTATGCTCACGTGTTTCAAAATTTCCTAACGAAATTAAAGCTACTTTCCATACTAAGCAAACCTAGATAAACTCTTGATAAATTCTAAGGATAAAGAAAATAATTTAAGCCATTCTAGCAATCTATAAGCTTAGATATTCACTTTATTCAAAATACTTTAATCCCTAACCAAACATATCCAAACTATAACAAGTGTAAAATAAATAAACATGTCTATCAATAATTTACCAACTATTAATATGTACATATAATATACATATATACCTTATATATTTTTTTTTCTTCTAAGTAATCTATGTACAATTACCATTAAAATGTAAAAAAAAAGAAAAAAAACTAACTTTCTACTACAACACATAAATACCTGTACCTGTCACACTTAATCATAAACACGTAAACACCTCAGCACAGGTTCTCCTAGTGAGGTGTTCACGAAACATACAATATTACCAACCAACAGTTTCACCTTCTCAAACCTACCTACCACACAACATAATGAAATGTAATATTAATATGTAAAAATGTTTTCAAAATATATTACATATGTAAAAATGTTAACAATAAGGTGTAAACTGTAATATATAGATATAAATAAATAAATATAATGTTATTTTTAATTGTTAAACTAACGTTTAAGACAATATTTTTATGCATAGCACAAAGGGTAACAATTATTATAAGCAATAATTATCAGCCTGAAACACTCATCCACATTGAAAAAAATCTTCCGAGAAAAAATACATGACGCCAACGGGACGTTGGCGTCATGTATTTTTTCTCGGAAAATTTTTTCAATGTGGATGAGTGTTTCAGGCTGATAATTATTGCTTATAATAATTGTTACCCTTAAATATAATGACTGCCTAGCATTTTATATAAGTAAAATGGCTACAAATATTCAAATAAGGGTTGCTGAACATTTTAGATGACTAATTAGGTAAAAACTTTGTTTTACGCAAAAGAAAAAATACTTTTGCGTAAAACAAAGTGAATGCATTATTGACAAGTTTGTACCTGTATTTATAACAGTAGAACATGGAAAGAAATGTATTAGAATAATTACACAAACCCACTAGACAAACCCTGCTTTGCCGAACAAACCATTCAAAACGTGGGATGTTTTTTAAAATTATGATGAAACGCAAGTTTATTTTATAAGATTGGTACTTCCGAAAAATGTCATATTTGATTGTCTATTTGTTAAAAAAGGAACATTCCGTATCATCCGTGCATCAAACTTCGACAACACGAACGTTCCGTATTATCCGTGAGGTGGACTAACTGCATATTTAACAAAAACTTTTAAACAATCGCAGC
The DNA here is from genome assembly GCA_929108145.2 of Limnephilus rhombicus. Taxonomy (NCBI): domain Eukaryota; kingdom Metazoa; phylum Arthropoda; class Insecta; order Trichoptera; family Limnephilidae; genus Limnephilus; species Limnephilus rhombicus. The sequence continues at coordinate 52,137,774 of OV815281.1, forward strand.
GCCCTTCATTTTTGATGTCAGACTCAAAATTATTACATAAAAACTCCTAATACAAGTGGGAAACTGAAGAATCTCCATCACATAGTAAACTATTTTAAAGTATTTTTTTCTTCTTATTTTTCCTAATTTTGGAGCCGGGTCTACACTTGGTCGCATTTTAAAAGACAAAACAGCTTATAGGTATTAAGTCCCAAGCGACAGACTTTTTCAAATTTGGCCTAAATTTCATAATAGGATTCGATTTACTCAAAATAGAAAGCTCGAATCAAAACAAGTTCTGTCAAAAAATGGACTCCAAATGAAATGTAGATTTACCAGTTTCTCGCTTCAACAACGATTATCCGTATCCAGTTTATAATTCAAAAAATATATTTATGGACTTTGCCAAAAATGAAAATAAATAGTAAGACAAATTTGGGCATGAGAAAATTATTTGCAAGAAGAAAATCGCTTTTCTACAACATTAATCTTAGACCAATTGGAGCAGTGTACACTCTTGTAAGTTAAAAAAGTTCTGATAGGGTCTGTAGACCTTCGTCTGGAACCCTTGACCCTTCATAAATAAATCAGAAAAACTCGCTACAAATAGATATAAAAAATAGAGGCCGCCCTCTCTCTGTCAGAACAATATTTCACGCAGACGTAAAACGCTATTTATTTTATTTATCAACACTTGACAAGGCCACTCATGAACGCAGATGTTGGATGGAGTATAAATACAGATGGTGCATACCATCGATATAAATACTTGGTTAATTGTGCTTACGGTATACTCATAAATATACCAAACCACCCACGGTATACTGAAGTGATTTAAAACCATCTAAAGTATAAAGAATTGGTCTGGTTCATGTAACAATGTCCAATTCCTATAACTTTCATAAGCTTTCAGTTCCATCGTTACTTTTTTCGAGATTAAAGAAGTTTTTAGTTCTATTTTCACATTCCTATTTTGTGATCTGTATAACTACTGATCTGTATACCTATTGTTTACACCTCACAATTATATTAGGATTCAATTAAAACCATGTGTACCGTGTACGTAGTCGAAAATATGTGTAGGTATATACTTGGAAAAAATTAGCCAACTTGCATTCAAGATTCAAGAACCTGCACTTTCAAATATTTTACAATAATTCAACGACCTCCTCGGTCGAGAGGTAACGTTCTCGACTATTAACTAAAAAAAATTAACTATTACTTAATTAAACATAATTATATTCTATATTTGCGGCACGTCCCAAAGTGGAAGATACTCTCATTGTCGCCCTGGTGCAAGACCAAAATTCAGAATTGAAACGTTGCTTGAAATGTCTTTAGCCGTATTTGGTGACTAGATCTGAATAGCCAGGTACTTACTTCCGCACGATCCTCTTCCCCATCTCCTTCCCCTCAGCACTATCTTCAGCCTCACATTATACCACAATTGGACACGCCATGGCCTCACTGACTCAGGGACCCATGTGCGATATTCACATTAAAAAAATAACTTGCTTTTTCTGATATTTTCCGATAGGAAATCCTTAAAAGCTTGGTCTTTACCGATTTAAAAGAAAACTGATGTCACGAGACATTTCAACTATTAACATCAGACAGGCCAATAAAATTGATTATCAATCCAACAAAGAATTTCACCATTCGATAAAGCTTTATCAATTTCACCCGGAGTTTGGGAAAATTGCTATAGCTTCGGGTTCAGCAGATACGCCTATTCTATCGGCTTATCTCTTCAATGGTCAAAACGTATTGCTGGAAAGCGTAACAGGTGTCTGAAAATTTTGCTGAAAGACAATTCTGATTTTGACCACTTGAAATATTGTCAACATCGCTCATTTTTTAACATTACCGTGATTTATTTTGGCATATTACGCCGTGGTGCGCCGCCTCCTTCTTTAGCTAACGTTTCGGACATTACACTCTGCCCCAATTATTAACACAGCTTTCCTAAATAAAAGTAATGTATACTGTTCGAAACTTTGGCTTAAGAAGGAGGTAGCGCATCACGGCATAACAACCCAAAAATAAATCACGATAATACTTTTGGCGATGGAGATCTCAAATATACGCGCAACATTTATTCATATTTTAAACTAGTTTATTTTTAATACTATCTTTGATTTTGAGGACATTGGCAGATTATCATTTTTTGTTACATAATTATAAATCATGTTATCCAAGGGCGGATCCAGGATTTTTTTCTGGAGGGGGGGGGGGCACAATGGGCGGACGGGCAAAAAGTATCGTACTTCAAGTTTATTTCTACAAGTTCAAGTATGTATAGGAAGGTTTATGAAAGTGTCAAAACAATGGAAAAATTAAATGTTAAATGACAGATTTAGCTTCTAAGTATGTACTGTGATGGAATCTCCACAGTACCTACATAAAAATACCGTCCTAAATCCGCCCTTGAGGTTACCTATCTATATGTACATTAACCTTATTAACTCTATTTACCTATCTATATTTACATTAACCTTATTAACTCTATTTACCTATCTATATTTACATTAACCTTATTAACTCTATTTACCTATCTATATTTACATTAACCTTATTAACTCTATTTACCTAACTATATTTTGTTGACTCTTGTACTTTAAATTTTTACATGTAGCAAACATTTTGGAAGTATGAATAATTATAATAATGACAATAAAATAACTTTATTTAATTTCACTTTATTTTATTTTTTAAAACCAACCAATTTCGGTTCAACCTGACCCTTCCTCAGTGTGAATACAAATATATGAAATAAAATACAGGATTAGAGGACAGAGTATTTAAATGAAAAGGATGAAAGAGAGGGAGAACATCAACTTTGGTGGGGAGTGAGGGGGAGGTACCGAAGAGGGAGGGTGTAAAAGTAGGCGTTGGGAATGGAAGTATGTGGAAAATGAGACCGTTTGACATTTATTTAGTGTTATGTCTGCCCTTTCCTCGGCAGATAGTAATTATTACATACGGTTCTTTGAATATAAAAGTGTTTATTTACTGGAATAACCTAGCTGGATAGCTACGACTGTTTACTATTCGGGGGTAGGTAAATCTCTGCCGCCTTGCCAGTGGAGCTCGTCAAGTCTATCTCTGAGACTGCTTCTTGTACGCCAATGCCATCTGGCGAGCTATGGTGCAAGCTACATGCTTACCGCCATCTATCGTATTCTTTCCATATGAAATACTTAATTACTCTACATCACACCCTCCCCCACCTAACCTCAAGCCCTGGCTATAATAAATACAAGACATGTTCTTTTCAAAGAAGTTATACAATTGACAAAAAAAAAATAGGATTTTAAATATTTCATTTATACACGATTTTATACACTAAATTCAACCAAACATAGTCATGATTTTAAATATTTCAACTTAAATATTTCTGTTTCTCTGGGAGGGACCTTTATGAACGCTTTGAACGGAGCCTTCCTTCCCAAGGTCTTAGTTGAGTAGTTTGCTCTCGATCATCCGCTGGTAATCTGAAATCAAGAGAACTCCACGTTAGCCCCTTCAACAAAGCTGAGGTTCCCAACTCGTCTGAAGTGCATTTCGTGACCTCAGACGCGGTAGGTGGGTTATTATCTTCACTCTCCTCTTCCCATTTCACAGATAAACTCTTCAACTGATCAATATGCCTCTTCCAAGTCAACGGAGTACCACAGATCCTAACGATATAAACTTTTTTACCCACTTTCCTTTCTACAATACCTCTAACCCAACCAACTTTATTCACCTGACGGAAGTCCTTGACCAGACATTTTTGTCCAACATGTAAATTCCTAATTTTTACGCCCCCATAATTCCTTATTTGATTATCTTGACTCCTTTTTATATTATCGTTAGCTATTTTTCTCTGTTCTGACACATCTTCCTGAGTGGTTTTAGGAATTAAACTACTGAAAGTTGATTTCAGTCTCCTACCAAACATCAAGACTGCCGGTTCTAATCCCGTTGTGCAATGTGGCGAATTTCGATAATCCGATAGAAAATCACATAATCTACTTCCATAATTTACTGGAAAATTATTCCTAACCATAATTTTTTTTTTTTAAATTGAATTTTCAGCTTGTCCATTACACTGAGGGAATTTGACCGGTGAATTTAAAAATTCTATGTTATTCTCTTTAAGAAATTCTTTAAACTCTACACTAGAAAATGCTGTTCCATTATCCGAAACTATGCAATCAGGGTTACCAAAATTAGAGAAAATTCTTCTCAATTCCTTAATCGTGTTAAACGAATCCGCCCTTGGAACCTCTAAGCAATCGATCCACTTGGAAAACGCGTCACAAATTACAAGAAACATTTTTCCTGCTACCGGCCCGCAGTAGTCTACGTGCACCCTACTCCAAGTTGCCCCAGGGTTCGGCCACACTGACAAATGACTCTTAGAAGGTGCCGGCCTCATAGCCGCGCAATCATCACATTTTAGAACCATTTTTTCAATGTCATTGTTCAGTGATGGCCACCAAAAATAAGCTTTTGCTAGGCCCTTCATTTTAACTATTCCTAAATGAGATCTGTGTAATAACTCTAGCACATGTTCTTGTAAGGAACTCGGAATGACAATTCTATGTTGCCAGAAAAGGCAATCCTTGACTATGGACATTTCGTTTCTCTTAACCCAGAATCTCCACAGTACATCATCTCGACCAACTCGTTTTGGCCAGCCCTTACGCAAACACGTTAAAACTTCCTGAATAACCGTGTCTGTCTCTATAGCTGTGGAAATGAGCTTGATATGTATGTGCTCGCATTTATCTACATAACACACAAAATCTGATCCATAATCATCTTCAAATTCTTCTTGAGAATTTTCTACCGGAAGCCGAGATAGAAAATCCGCATGATTATGACATGACTTAACAAATTCTACCTTATACGCAAATCCGGCTAATATAATGCCATAACGCTGCAATCTGTTAGCCGCCAAAACTGGAATATTTTTGTGTTCCCCTAAAATCCTCATCAAAGGCATATTATCTACGCATAAAGTAAACTCCCGACCGAATAGGTATTGAAAGAATTTTTTCAAACCAAACACAATAGCTAACGCTTCTAAATCTAGAATACTGTACTTCTTCTCTGCACTAGACAAACTTCTTGATGCAAATTCGATCGGTCTCATTGAACCGTCCGCAAATGTGTGCAATAACACGGCCCCGAGGCCTGCGCTGCTCGCGTCTGTATATAACTTAAGAGGAAGGTTGGGAAAATAATGAGTGAGAATTCTATCAGAACCCATTAGATACTTTACTTTATCTACTGCGTCAATGCATGACTTCCCAAATTCAAACTTTGCATTCTTCTTTAAAAGATTATGCAAAGGTTCTAAAATTGATGACATGTTCGGTATGAAGTTCCGATAAAAATTAAAAAAATCCCAAAAGACTCCTCAATTGATGCACGTCGGATGGGTACGGCGCATTCTTAATTGCTTCCAATTTATCTTTTTGCGGTTCAATGCCCCTTCCCGAAATAACGTATCCCAAAAATTCTATAGATTTAACAAAAAACTGACACTTCCCAGTATTGACACATAGACCACATTCTTTCAACCGCTCGCAGACCGCGCAAATATTATTATACAGATCAAGTTCATCGACCCCTGAAATAATAATATCGTGTAGGTAAAAGGCTACGCCTTTTAAACCTTGTAAACAACTTGATATTGTTCTTGCGAAGATGGCCGGAGCCGATTTAAACCCAAAAACCAACCTGTTATATTGGAACAGACCTAAGTGTGTGTTAATAGTTGTAAACTTTTTACAATGATCCGCTAATTCTAACTGTGAATATGCTTCTTTAAGGTCTAATTTTGCAAAAACTTTGCCCGAACTAACCTGATGTATGACCTCCTCAATCTTTGGCATCGGATATTTCTCTAAATTGGAAATCAAATTAAGACTCCTTTTATAATCTACACAAATTCTTATATCTCCATTTTTCTTGACCACCGGAACAATCGGTGAAGCGAATTCGCTACTTGTAACTGGGGAGATTATACCTTTTTCTACCATCGATCTTAATTCGGATTCGATCTTCCCTTTAATAGAAAAAGGAACCGGCCTTGCATTGAAAAAAATTGGATCCGATTCCTGGTTTACTTTAAAATGGACTTTATATTTGTTAAATCTTCCCAACTTTTGCGAAAACACTTCCGGGTAATCTTGAATAAACTTTTCTCCATTCCTCATTTGCGGCGTCACTAAATTAATTGTCTCCTGAGAAGTTATCCCAAGATTGAAACGTTCCATAAAATCTCTTCCCACAATTAATTCTGTTCCTTTTATTACTACAATAAAACTAATATTTTTGTTCTTACCCTTAAATTTCACATCAAAAATCGCCTTTCCTACGACTTTTAAACGATTATTTCCATAACCTGAAATAATCCGCTTGTCTTGTGACAAAATGATTGAACTAAAATGTCGTTTAAAAATACCCTCCGGCATCAAACATAAAGATGAACCGGAATCAATCATTGCCGTAAACTTCTTGTTATTAATTTCAATTCCAGCAGTAATCGGACTAATTGACGCAACTAAAACTTTACTATCCCTGTGATTTTCAAAAATGGGATTTATCGGATTATTCTTGCAAAATTTCTGTAAATGCCCAACGCCCTTACATTTAAAACATTTCGCATTACGAAATTTACAATCAAACGAAAGATGATCATTCCTTTTGCAAATAAAACACTGTTTTTTAACACTACCCACGGGTGATCTAAAATTCGTACCTGTATTTGATCCTAACCTATAAGCTGGTTTCGTGTTAAAACTACCCTTGGGGCTCGTCGATCGTTCCCTACGCTGATCTCGCTTGAACCCATCGCTAGTAACTCGTTTTTTTACTAGGTTTACTTCTGATTTAACTGTATTAGTACTATCCAAAGTTGACATACTAACTGCAAGTCCTTCTATTTCATTAAACGACAACGTTTGCCCTTCTACGAAAATTTTCTCCTTCGCGCGCCCCGGTAACAACCCGATTGCAAACATGTCTATAAGGTTTTTTTCAAGCCTCGTTTCGAATTGACAATACGTTGCTAAAGAACGAAGTCTAACCGCGAAATCTCTTATCGTCTCGCCTTGTTGTTGTCTTGCTAAAAAAAAATTCTCCCGTTCTTTAAAAACTGAACGATTTTTGTTACAATGTTTGTCGAGAAGCGCTAAAAGTTTATCAAAAGATAAGTCCGTTACTTTACTTGGAAAGCACAGATTAATTAGTAAGGTCAACGTTTCTGATTCTAGGAGATTCAATAAAAAAGCCCGTTTTTTCTCCACAGACGCTTTGTCATCATGGATCACGAAAAATTGCTCTATCCGAAGTCGAAACAATCCCCAGTCTCCGGAGAGATGGCAAAACGGTGGTATTCTACCCGATTCCATAACTCCCAACAAATAAATCGGCAAAAACAATTAACAAGAAAACAATAACAAATAATCCCTCTCAAAGAAGCAAAAATACTTATCTCAGGAACTCTTCTGGTCTCCCTCTGGGTTTTATCCTTGTCTTCTGATTAATCCAATGATTCGTCCTTGAAACTATTAACCCAATGATCCGTTTTGACCTTGAAACTTCTGATTAATCCAATGATCCACAACCAGATCGCCTCCTTGCGGTATTTCACTTCTGTTCCTAAAACAAAAATCTTCTTATCCAGCCCGTAGCCACGGAACCAAATGCTCCTTAATCTCGAGCAGAATCTCTTCCGATTCCTTGCCAAAACTGCAAGTCACTCCAGCAGTGACTTAGTCCTCCGTGTCCAGCACAAATTATTATTCGCACGCGTAACTTCCACACAATTATACTTATACGGCTGCGCCAATTGTTATGTCTGCCCTTTCCTCGGCAGATAGTAATTATTACATACGGTTCTTTGAATACAAAAGTGTTTATTTACTGGAATAACCTAGCTGGATAGCTACGACTGTTTACTATTCGGGGGTAGGTAAATCTCTGCCGCCTTGCCAGTGGAGCTCGTCAAGTCTATCTCTGAGACTGCTTCTTGTACGCCAATGCCATCTGGCGAGCTATGGTGCAAGCTACATGCTTACCGCCATCTATCGTATTCTTTCCATATGAAATACTTAATTACTCTACATCACATTTAGTAAATTGGCTTTATTAATTTTTAATGGTATTTTTTTTTTTAATTTTAAGTACTTTATCTATTGGGTGGGTTGCGAATTCTGAAAAACCTACACTAATTAGTCATCTAAAATGTTCAGCAACCCTTATTTGAATATTTGTAGCCATTTTACTTATATAAAATGCTAGGCAGTCATTATATTTAAGGGTAACAATTATTATAAGCAATAATTATCAGCCTGAAACACTCATCCACATTGAAAAAATTTTCCGAGAAAAAATACATGACGCCAACGTCCCGTTGGCGTCATGTATTTTTTCTCGGAAGATTTTTTCAATGTGGATGAGTGTTTCAGGCTGATAATTATTGCTTATAATAATTGTTACCCTTTGTGCTATGCATAAAAATCTTGTCTTAAACGTTAGTTTAACAATTAAAAATAACATTATATTTATTTATTTATATCTATATATTACAGTTTACACCTTATTGTTAACATTTTTACATATGTAATATATTTTGAAAACATTTTTACATATTAATATTACATTTCATTATGTTGTGTGTTGGGTAGGTTTGAGAAGGTGAAACTGTTGGTTGGTAATATTGTATGTTTCGTGAACACCTCACTAGGAGAACCTGTGCTGAGGTGTTTACGTGTTTATGATTAAGTGTGACAGGTACAGGTATTTATGTGTTGTAGTAGAAAGTTAGTTTTTTTTCTTTTTTTTACATTTTAATGGTAATTGTACACAGATTACTTAGAAGATAAAAAAAATATATATATAAGGTATATATGTATATTATATGTACATATGAATAGTTGGTAAATTATTGATAGACTTTTAATATAGATAGATATGTAAATTGTTGATAGATTTATTATTATTATGCCCATTTTTTCCCAGTGTTTCAAATTTTCCATCTGCCTTTTCCCCTTCCTTAATGATTCGTCTTACCGTTTTTTTTTTTTTTTTTTTTTTATTATTTATTGAAACATTTATTATAATTACAATTTTACAACAAAATATTTTTTTACAGGTTTTTTTTTTAACTACCCTTCCATTAAAAGCATTTGCTTGTGTATGGAAAGGGAGTGTACATAAATGCTATTAGTTATTAGTTAGGTATAAGTTAGTACTTAAATAATTAATTGTACATAAATATAAGTGAGCTGCAGTATTTATTTGATAATGGTGTGTTTTTTTTTTAAAAGAAAGAATGTTATGGAGAACTAAGATATTTGTAAGATTAGTTGACAGTAGTTTTTTTCTTAAGAATATTTTTAAAATTTCTCTTGACAGAGAGCAGTATTCGGGTTTTATCATTGATGCTTCTGATTTCTTCTGGTAGACGATTGAAAAAAGTTCTTCCCTGATAAGTATAATGATGCTGTGCAAAAGACATATTTAGTTTTGGGCATAGAAAAACATGTTTAAGTCGAGTTCTGTTTTCATTTAAAAATGGATATTAATCTTTTTCTTTTATTATTTGAATTACTGAATTTTTAATATATAAATCTTTAAATGTGGGTACTTGAAATTCTTCAAACAGGCGTTCTCTTGGGTAGTCTAAGGATTTTTTTAATATAATTTTAATAATTGTTCTTTGTACAATTTCTATTGGAAGAAGGTTACATTTATACGCGGATCCCCAACTAATAATAGAGTATTGTAGAGTGGATTGAACTAAGGCATAGTAGATTAAATATAGATTTTTTATCGACAGAAAATTTCTAATTCTTAAAAATATATATATTAATTTTCTGATTTTGTTTACTACTTGACATATTTGTTCCTTCAATTTCAGATTTTTATCGATAATTACGCCGAGATATTTAATTTTATTTGTTGTTTTTAATATTGTACAGTTTGATTTGCAATAATGTTGGCTGTGAATTTTAGTTTTATCGTGTATGACAATGTTAAAATCTTTGGGAGCGTCGTTTGGATGGATTGCAAATGGAATTACAAATGTCTTTTCACTATTTAGTGATAGTAAATTAGTGTCGAAAAAATTCTTAAACGTATTGATGTCTTCTGTGGCCTGTAATTCTACATTTTCCCAAGTATTTTCACTTATTATTAAAACTGTATCGTCGGCGTATGATGTAGTTTGACCATGTAGATGTTGAAAAAAAATATCGTTTACATATATGGTAAAAAGGATTGGTCCAAGCACTGTACCTTGGGGGATTCCAAAGCTTGAAATCTCTTGATCACTATTAATACGATTGATTTTTACCACTTGAGGGCGGTTTTTTAAGTAGTTGGTGATCCATTTAATCGCGTTGCCTTTTATGCCAATATCATTTAATTTTTTTAATAGTAACTCATGGGATATGCTATCGAAAGCCTTTCTGAGGTCAATAAATATGCCCGCACATTTTTTACCTTTATCCAATGATTCGTAAATGTATGAAGTTACGTTAGCAATTGCATCTTGTGTGCTGAGTGATTTAATAAAACCAAACTGGTTTTTGTGTAGTATTTTATTACTATCTAGGAAATTTACCAATTGTTTTTTTACTATTTTTTCAAAGATCTTTCCTATGTTAGAAATTAGACAAATTGGGCGATAATTCGTTACTTGGTGTGGATCACCAGCTTTGTAAATAGGTGAGATTATTGTGTTTTTGTAGTTCATTGGAAATATTCCTTTCGTTAAACTCAAGTTTATTAAATGAGTGATGGGTTTTATTAAGTAAGATTTCATAGATTTTAACATGTGTGCCGTAATAGAATCAAAGCCGGGAGACGAACCTCCTTTCATATTTTCTATTGTTTTTAAGATTTCACATTCTGTTGTTATTTCAAATGTTGAAAGTATATTACGTTTCTGTAAATTTTTATTTTTATGTTTTTCCGGGTTAGAAGATTTATGAATATTTTTCGCAAGATTTTTTCCAACATTTGCAAAGAAGGAATTAAATATGTTTGCACATTGTTTAGGCTGTAAATTGGCATCTATAATTTTTTTATCATGTTCGATGTAATTAATATTTTGTGTTTTTTTTTGTATTGTCTATGGCCAAATTCACAGTTTTCCACATTTGTTTATGGTTATTTTCTGAAGATAATAATTTATTTTTAAAAAACTCTTCCTTACTTTTTTTAATATACGATGTTAATTTATTTTTATATTTTTTATAAAAAATGTATGCTTTTTCATCATGGGGATTTTTTAAAGTTGTTTTATAAAGTTTTTCTTTGTTTCTGGTAGATATTATAAGTCCTTTGGTAATCCAAGGTTTTAAACATCTTAATTTAATTAATTTAATTCTTGTGCATTATTATTTCAGTTGTCGAATTTTTAATGTGTTGTGACAGGATTTTTTCAAAGTTAGTCGAACAAATTTCAGTATCATCACTCTTTAAAACATTGTTCCAATCTTCCTTTTTTAGTTTTTCAGAGAGAATAGTCATGTCTATTGTTGATTTTTTGGGTATTAAATTATGTTTTTTATGTTTAATATTATTATTATACAGAAGTAAGCATGAATGATGATCAGTTATGTTAGTTTTCCAAACAATTGATTTTAGTTTGTGCAGATCTTTAATGTTTACGTTTGTCCAAATGTGATCTAAACAAGATGGAATATGTTCTTTTATTTCTCTAGGATTTTTATTTATGCAAGATATGAAATTTTGTTCAGTCATACAATTGATGTATTCAGTTTTGTTATTATTTTCTATTTTTTCATTAATGTTCACATTAAAATCACCCACCACGAAGCAGAGTTTATTTTTTAATTTTAATAATATGTATTTGAGGTCATTAATAAACGTAATAATACTCGAGCCATGCGTTCTATAGATAGCTATTAAATGATATATTGATTTGCCGAGTTTGAAATGTACTTCGATGCAGTTTACCAAATGTATTGGGTGTTCTATAATGTTAACAATACTAAATTTATTATTTGCAAATATTATTATTCCCGAATTTTTGTTGATATCTACTTTGGTAGAAATATAATTGTACTCAGGTAAGTGATAAGACGGTGACTCAGCGTTCGTAAATGTTTCGGTTAACACTATGATTCCGGCTTTTTAATTAAATTATTTATTTTTAGAATTAGTTCATCTAAATTTTTCTGAATGCTACGGATGTTTATATGCATAATAATTATATCATTGATGTTTTTAGAAATAATTTTGTTACATGAATCAGTACAAATACATTCATATTCTTGAATTTTAATATTTAATTCTAATTCACTATTTAATAAATCATCCATTTAATTAATGCATTTTTGGTTGTATTTTGCAATATTATATATAAGTTTTTTTATTCAATGTCGTAGTTTATTCTTTCTTTGGCTAATTTAAGCATGTAAGAACGGAACTTACATGTTTCGCTGTTTGTTCGGTGGTCTATTTCATTCATTTTACTGTTGAAGGAGTTTATTTCTTTCTTCTTGTTAGCTGAGTGACAGTTAGCGCATTTGGGCGGCAGTTCCAGGGATTTACACTCGGAGATGGGTTGATCTTCTGAACAGTGCTTGCATGTTGGTTTATTCATTTTATTGTAGCATTTTTGTGCTGTGTGTCCGAATCTTTGACAATGGAAACATTGGGTAAGAACGTTACAATCGGTTACATAGATTCTCATGAATCCTAGATGAATTTTTTTTCTATTTATAAGATGTAGTCTCAATTCTGGATTTGTTTGGAGAATTAAGTTTTTGCTGTTAGTTTTTTTGTTCGTAATGATGGCTTTAACTTGTAATATTTTTTTATCTTGGTATTTTTCACATATCATTTTGATGTCGTTGTTTTGTTCAATTATGTCTTTTAAGAATTCTTTTTCGGTATGGTCTTTGTCAAGTCTTTTGAATAGTCCGTTGATTCAGATTTAACTGTTAAAAATCATTAAAATTATTATTATAGAAGGTTGTTTTAAAAACACTCACTAGATAATATTCACATGGAAATAAAGAAAGAGAAAACGAGAAAAAAGTAACTTTTCTACGAGTTTAAAGAAGTTGCATATTATTTTTTTGTTATTGAGTTATTCCCTTTTTCCTGTGGCCGCATATTAACTGTCAAATGGAAGTATCAGATACGGTTTTTTTTAACATAACCTCAAATCAGATTGTAATGGTTATTATCGCTCGAAAATTGGCATAAATCTTGTAATACTTATGAAATTTATTAAACAAACTATACTACGTACAAGTCATTTCTGTAGTTTTGTTTCATCATCTTCTAAATTAGACAGAATCTTCTTCGCGTGACACTCGACTAGGCAGCATTGAAAAACGCAGAATATAACCCCTCTTGCATCACTATGTAATGGCTTATTCATTTTAATTAAATTCAGGCAAACAATAAATAAAAATATTATCAAATCAGCGATCTTCTACTCAGATGTAAGACAATAAATCAACCGTAACATGCGATAACATGACAGCCATAGGAAACGTCGTAATTTGGTGCTGCCATAGTAATAATAATAATAATAATATAAGTTTATTCCTGAATGTATGCAGGGGAAGTGCAATGCAATACATTCCATATTTTAAAATAACAAAAAAAATAACTAGTTAAGGTAAAAAGTAAATAACAACACATAAATTAAATTAAATAAACGAATAAGCATGAAAATAGAAACTGAAAAAAAATTATGTAGATATCAAACACTAAAATGATTTTTAAATAGCCGTTTACGAAGGGTATTTCATCGTCTCCCGTCTCCAGAGGGTCATCAGGGGAGATTCCATCCAGGCAGTCATGGCGGTGATGATCACATTCTTCGAATGGCGCAGTCTGCGCCATAAACTTCCCATGCGGTGGCGGAGAAGTGCACGGAAAGTATATACTCATCCCTCCAGGAACATTTCCGTAGCACTGCAGTATCTCGGTAGGCGGAAAAGTTGGCGATAGGCGTTATTGTAAGCAACCTTTAACTTATGCCATTGGGTTGCAGTGTAGTCAACCCACAGTTCTGATGTATACAGCGAGGTACAGAAAGCGTTGAACAGTATTATTTTTACTTTGGGGCTGCAGGAGTAAAAAAGTCTTGACAGCATACTCGCTCTAACTGATATTGCTCTTCTCTGCCTTTCCATATCCTCGATATCCTTTATTTAGGTCGTCTGTGATGACATGTCCTAGGTATTTAACGCTGTGATTAACATTCATTTTCCTTTCATCTAGCCATACTGAGGGTGTTTGGACGATTTCGTTTTTCGGTTTAAAAACCATAACTATTGACTTGGTGGTATTATACAAAAGGTTATGGTTTTTTGCAAAATCTTCAGAATTTTTTAGTAATTTCTCTAATGCGCTTAGTTACGGTGTAAGAAGAACCATGTCATCTGCGTAATTAATGTTATTTACACACACTCCATTTAAATGGCAGCCTATTTTCATGGCATTAACTCTTTGAATAAGTTAATCGGTGTATAGATTGAACAGAACCGGAGACATGTTTCCTCTTTGCCTTACGCCACTTTTCAAAAAGAATGGGTTGGAAAATTCCCCAGACCATTTCACAATATTTTCTTGTTGCGTGTGCCAAATTGAAAGAATAGCTATTACATCTTCTGAAACTGCTCTTTTCCTTAGTTTTTTCCAGAGTTTATTATGACATACACGGTCAAATGCTTTGCTTAAATCTAGAAAGCAGATACAGATTGGCGTTTATCTTAGTTTATAATAACTGATGGTTTCTTTTAGAGAATATATTGCCATAGATGTTGACAGTGCAGGTTTGAATCCGAACTGGTTATCCTCTGTTTTTAGCTGATCTATCACGACAGCAGATAATTTTTTTTTAAATAATCTTGCCACTGTGATTGAGAGTGAAATTAGTCGGTAGTTATTGATCACGGATGGATCAAGATTTGTTGATTTTATTATGGGAATAATTACCGTTTTCGTCATTTCATTCGGGATGTGCCTGTAATGTACAATGTTTGAAAATAGTTTTGCTAGGATAATATAAATCGCTGGTCCAGCATACTTAATGTGCTCAAGGGCTATTGAGTCATATCCTGTGGCTTTTCCTGTTGCCATTTCTCTGACAGCTCTTTCTACCATATGCGAAGTAATGCTGAGAGCGGTAGTATTACCAACGGTTTTCAAATTTAAATTTATATTCTGAGATTTTTCTGCTGCTTCTTCACCCGCCATAGAGAGGAAGTTACGAAACGCATTGGCGATATTTTCCTTGATCTTACTCCATTGACACAGAGAGGAGTTTTCATATTAGTTTTCAATTCTGAGGAGGTTTTTTGCCAAAATTTATGGAAATCTTTATTTATTAGTGATGCGGCGATACCATCCATTCGTTGCTGAATTTCTGACTGTTGACATTTTTTCAGAGCTACTTTGAAGATCGTTCGGCATTTCTTCCTGTCTTCGGCAACCAGCCCTGAGAGTAGTTTTCCGGCTTGAAGCCATTAGAGAAAGGCGCTTCTTGATTCTGCGTATTTGGCTGCAACCATGTCATTCCATCCAGGAATTTTTCTATTTTTTCGATTCTTGTTATTAAATGTGGTAGAGGCAGCACTTCGAAGTGCTTCCACAATATTTTTGTTCAGGGAATTTATTTGGTTTTCGTTTAAATTTGCAGATTTTTTGTCAGGTTCTAATTGGGAGAAATCTTGAATTATCTTTAGAAGTTTGTTGTTGATAGTTTCAGCGTATTTCATTATTTCAATATTAGATTTCGGATTCCATCAAGAAAAATCAAATATGTTGTCATTACACGATTCCACAAAGGCTGGCAAAAATTGGAGGTTGAGATTTACAATCATTGGCAAGTGATCAGACCATACTGCGTCATATTGAACATCTACGCTGGTAATAGCATTTTCCAGTGTTTTTGTGACGACACAATGATCTAACCAACTTGTGGTACTATGGGCATCACTTACGTATGTAAATTTATCGCAATTCATTAACTTAGTATCTGCGCAAACATAGCTAAACTCATTGCAAAAATTTTCTAGTTCTCGGCCAAAAAGGCTTTTAGGATCTGCATTGAAATCACCTAGAATAATCGCATTCGACGAGTTCCTTTCATTGATTATTGCGTTTACCTTACTCATGAATATAACGTGCCAAAAATATTTAACATGTTACCAATTAATATAAAAAATTGCGATTCTACAAATAGATTCAGATATATGCTGAAACAATGGCTGCTAAATAGAGATAGTTTATATTAATTCATATGTGTTAATTGTTACAATCTGTATGGTTATAGAAATAATATTATGTAATGTTTAAATTGTAACTGAACATTAACATCCTGTTGACAAACTGCTTTATTGCGGTTTAACGGGATTGTACCTTGAAAACCAATTAAAAAAATTAAAAAAATGCAGTTCGTGCATTCCTCAAGATTTTCCGGTTTATTTGTCGGCATATAAAGTGAGAAAATTAATATTTTGCCACTGTTGACAGTCAATTGTATTGCCGCAAGTCTTGGTTCAGAGCATTCCACTATGTCGACAGAAAGTGAATCCCGCCATAGGATAGCAACGCCACCATAAGGTCGTCCAATTAGAGGGCCATCATTTAGATTGACCGCTGATGTTCCATATCCTGAAAATTGGGGGTGAATTTTTGAAAATATATTTGTTTCAGTTGGTAGAACCCATGTTTCTTGGAGCAGGATAATGTCATTAGTTTCACATAAATCTTTTATGAAATGCTTGGTTATATTAATGTTTAAGCTACCCATTTTTTTAATATATTTATTTGTATTTTTGACACGGACACCCCTGCTAAGTCACCAAACGTTGCGAAACACTTGGGATGACCCATGTCAGAGATGTTGTCCCATGTCAGAGATGACCCATGTCAAAATATTCACCAAGTCTTGTCAATTTTAATATTATTGTGTGGTTAGAAATTTTCGAGCGACTATTTATAAATTTCCAGGTGCAGCACATGGGTCTAGTCGGTCTAGCGCAGTCTAGTGACAGCCCTACTTAAACATAATGCAACAAAGTATTGTTCATCTAGAATTCTGCAATCCACAATGGCGTATGCAATGTTTGTAAACCAACTTAAATTATTACAAAGTAATTCCAGCCAGTAAGGATTTGCTTTTCCCACTTGTTCGGGATTGCTTTTAAACTTGACAACTTAGCAACTTTTCGTCAGACGCAGCAGAATATCAAACAACAGAGCCTACAAACTTTATGTTTTCACAGCACAAATTTCGCAAATGTGGATTCCGTTGTTGATTGTGTTTTATTCTAATTTTTAAATATTTATTAGAATGTTTCTTGAAGATTAATTGTAATAACCACAATAGAGAACTCCAGTCCATTTTTTTTAATGAATAATGACCTTCTAACTTAAATAACTGCATTTTTATTTTTAGAGTTAGTTTTAATATATAAAATAATTGTCAAAGTTTTAATTTTTCAAGACCCCCCGAACACCACAGTATGTATAGTGAATCGTGTGACGTCATCACTCCTGAAAAATTACTATGGAATCGGGCAATCAGCTGATCTACTGCCGCCATTTTGAATTCCGTTGTTCGAAGTATTCTCCTAGAAATAGCATTACTATTTTTTTTTGTGCAGTAGTTTTTGAATATTTTCAATAATCGAGATAAACTAATAAGAGATCACATTATTTAGGCCTAAATAATGACTCAATAAACACAACAACTAAATCTCTATAAACAGTATGTAAATAAACTAATAAATTAATACGATTGCTTGTATCATATTCCCATACAATGACTTCACGACACGTCGAAGAGTGACGTCACCTTGACGGCGTGTTTTTACGACCCGATTAAAAATGGATCTTTAAATAAATTTTTTTCAAAACTCTGCGTTTAATATTATTAAATAAAACTTATATATTCAGAATCAGCGTTTATTGGTCTAAATGAAAATATTTTTTAAAGCCAGAATATTTTTTACAGGAGTTCCTTATTCAAAATATAAGATCCACAAACCTTTCACATAACCAACATTAAATAAAATTTTGATTATATAATAAAACCAACTTCAATAATTTCTAGCTGGTTCCCGGCATGCGTTGCATTGCTATATACAAAGAAATGCATTGTTTCTCCCTGAATCACCTTTCCCGTGCGTCCCCGTTCCCCTCCCGTGTCCCCTTCTTAGCTAGCTTTATAAATTATAGCATATAATATGTTATTCTGATGTATGAGCTATATCATTGTAAAGTTTCATTATTGTTTTCATTGTAAAGTTTCATATTTTCAGTATTTTTGCGTGACAGAATAACAAATAAACACGAGTAGTTACACTCTCGTAAAGGTTATATATTATATACATATATGTTTATACATACATCCATAAAAACTTTCGCGTTTATAATATTACTAGCTTTTACCCCCGGCTTCGCTCGCATAGTATTAGGGGGGTTCCCACTCCGCCTCCTCCACCTTCCCTATCCCCACTCCACTCCCCCAAAACCAAACTTCAAAATTTTTTATTGTATGAAGAGAAAAAAGTGAAGTTACAGTTTTCTGCCAAATTCATTAAATAAAAGAACTGTTTTTTTTTTTTTAATTTTGTATTTTTTTTATTTCTGTACATTTTAGTTAAAACAAATATTTGTAGTTTTTTTATATTTCTTCGTGTTTGTAGCTGAAATATGGTAATTTTTAAACGCTTAAGTATATTCCAAATACAAAATTCTAAAAGGTAATTTTATCTTATTTCTAAAGTGATACTTGTTTTTACGTCATCTTCAAAAATAAGAAATATACATGACACTTAAAATACCTTGAAAAATTCTAAAATTCGTTCAGAAATCTATATAAAAATATGTTTGTTTCTGGATTTGTATTTAAACCTTTATATGTGAGATGCCTTTGCGTTGCTAAACCATTAATCCGATTGCGATTAAACTTTGGGGATTTGATGTGCGCATACCTGTGATGGTTTCTATATGCAATTACTTATATATATAATATCCTTAGCCAATATCCTTAGCAACTATAATTACAAGACTATTTAAAAGGGTAATTCTAAATGAAGTAGAAGGTAAACTCACTTCTATAGACAATCAGATGGGCTTTAAGTACAGATTATCCACTAATATGGCAATATACTCCGCGTAGCAAATAATAGAATTTTACAGAAAACGAAAAACTACTGTTTACGGATGTTTCTTAGATCTGAGTAAAGCGTTCGACAGGGTCTGTCATAAAACCTTATGGGAGAAATTTAAAGCTAGAAATATACCTACCGTGTTAAGTCTGTCAATTAAGAGTAGAAAATATTAAAAATTGAACTACTAAATTTTAAGGCTGGCAACACCAATTTAACTGTCTAATATTCTTTCAAATCGCAATGACACTGAATGTATAAAACACTGTAAGTCATATTTCAAAAAACCTTCTTTTTGTTCTTAAAGAAAAATAAATTATTCGAAGAAGCACTGTTGTTAAGGTATCTTATGAATTTGATTAGATGTTGTTTTATAATATGATTTGCTTTCATTTAATATAACATAAATTTGAATTTAACTGTAGGTCAAAAAGGAAGAATAACTAATGGTGAGTAGTTACACTACTTTTAGGTCGGAATGAGTTAAATATATTCAGATCTAAAATTAGAGACATGATCTAAAACCCGGGCAACGCTGGGTACTTAAGCTAGTATTAAATAAATGTGAGCAATTTCCAACTGTGCTTTTTATTTTACTATAATATCGTTATTCCTCATTGTATTAACAAAAATTGCAAAGGTATAATATACCTATATGCAATTCTAATTTTGAGATTGGTAGGTATCAAAATTGCAATAAAAATATATTTTTCCCATTTTTATGTGTTTTTGATTTTTTACAAAAAATGTGGGTTACACAGCTTTACTTTAACACCATGAGTTATGTGTTTACTATTGCCATTTGTTCAACAGTGGCGCCCTCCTATGTTTTCTACTCTTATTTGACAGACTGTATATCAACACACTATCCCGATGGCACTCCTAGCAGTAAAACATTATACGGTGGACAAGTACGTACTCCCAACCGATATACTTGCTATCAGGAGTAAGGCAAGGAGGGTGTATGTCCCCAATCCTGTTCAATGTATACATGGACGAATTATCAAATCGCCTGGACACCAGAGCGAGCTGTCGTATCAATAATCTGTGCCTAAATCATATTAGCTATGCGGACGACATGATTATCTTAGCTCCGTCGATCAAGGGGTTAAGAATATTACTAAAAATCTGTGAGGAATACGCAAATAACCACAACATGATGTACAACCCCAAGAAAACGGAGCAAATTGCATTCCACAATGGAAAAAATCCCGAGAAGATGCTCCCCATACAACTTAACGAGGAAATCATAAGCACATCCACGAATGTAAAATACTTGGGGCACATTATTACTAAAGACTAGTACTGTATTAAAATATAACTAGCCGTTGGAAACAATAGTTATATTATTTCAACGTCCAACGCTGTTGAAAATAATTAGCGCCAACAGTTGAAATATAATACCTACATGCGAATATTATTCAACGCAGTCAACGATTCAACTGCCTAATAAATAAAAAGGGTTAAGAGTTTGTACTTCGTGAACAACATTACTCGATATTTTAAATGGTCTTTTGGTTATGTACGTACCTACTGCACGTTTTTTTTTCCCATCCAATACGGCCGATACTCAGCGCCATGGAACAATCAAATTTATCAACGACAAGCAAAAAAATAACCTATTGATAATTGTCAATGTTTTGTACCTATTGTTTTCAACGGTGTTTGAGTGATTAAGTCAAAAGGGTCAAGAGATCACACTTCGTGAACGATATTATACCCAATTACACAAGGTCTTTTGGTAATGTACATACCTACTGCACGTTTTTTTTTTATTTTCCCGTCCAATACGGCTGATACGTAGCGCCAAGCAACAAACGAATTTATCAGTGACAAGCAAAATATATCTTCAACAGGATAAGATTTTCAACACCGAAACCAACGTCTTCCAACAGTTTCAACTTTCAACGTTATTATAGGATTATTATTACGTGTGTGTCGCGTGGGGCATAGAAATAATAATTATTAATAATACATCAATGATTCGGGGAACCACCCGTTAAAAGGGATTCCTTAAGAGCCAAGCAGGGCAATGGATTTTATCGAAATTTGACAAAATAGTTTAAAAAAATGTCGCTTATGTCGCCCTCGTCGCATTTTAAGTCGATTCCGCAAAATGTTATTAAACTTTGTTACTTGACATGGATTTGACCTTAGTATCTGCTCGTAAAAATCCGAAGTTAAACGATCATTCCCGAACACAAATTAAAAAAGAACAAATATGTCTTTACCGAATTCGTTACTCGCAAAATATCGATTTTTCCCTATAACGTGGGGAAATTTCCCTTGAGATTCCCTATTGTGATGATAAATAAATACAAAAATGAAATTAATTGCTTTTTAAAAACTGACGGATATTCACGATTCAAATAGTATGGTTTTAAAAGTAAATTGCCATTTGTTTATGGGGTTTTAATACTAAAATCTGTTTATTTTTAATTAAAAAAATATAAACGACAAAAAGTTAATCAAGTTCTTTAATAATCTACATCTTCTCAACATGACATTAATATTGGAGGTGTATTGATTTATTTCACATGTATACAAATATTCCCACATTTTACAATATGTACACAATATTCCATAAATTCTGGGATTTTTTTAAAGGTTTCCAACCCAGAAAGACACGTGCATATGCCCGCCCAAGCGAGAAAAAATGTCTCGCTGGATTGTTAGGGCTGTCACACCATGGAAATATAAACACGGTGGAAAAATAAATTTATTTATTTGAAAGTTTAGGTTTTTACAGTAGGTAGCCATAGAAAAAATTCGAGTGCAATTTACATGCGGTAGAAGCGAAACTTTACCAAAACAATCTCAACCAATCTTGAAAAGTGAGTTCACAATCAAAGCGACCAATGAGCGCAGACCTAACGTAATTTCCGTTTCATATCTCAACCAATAGGAGTCTTTAAAAATGACATCATAATCAAAGCGGCCAATGAGCGCAGTTGATGCGTTGCAGATGCGGTAATCGTCATTTCCGTTTCATCCGAAATCTAAATCACAGCGGAGCTATAGAATTTTCACTTCAAAAAATAGGTTTTATAACATGAAGAAAAAAAAACATAAAACTCACTTACTAAAGTGATTAATCATAAAATAATATTATAATATTATTTTATTTATCACTTCAGTACTAAACAGCGATTAATAATATTGTTATTATGAATCGCTGTTTAGTACTGAATTGATTTATAAAATAATATTATAATATCATAATATTATTTTTTATGTGCCCGCCAAATAATTTTATATTTTTTATTTATTTATTTATTTATTGCTTCTTCACAATTTATATACATATATTTTTAGCATGTAATTATTAACCCCACTAGGGTTCGCCTGTATCGGGGTATCGCCTGTATTATTGTTATGCATTATTATTATTATTTACTATGAAACAAAGATATTCTGCAATGCGCTATATATAATGATTTACTTTATCACTTTTATGAAAAACGTCTTTTAGGCGTATAAATAAATAAAAATTTCAAATTCCAATCTATAGTCTCATCGAGACAGCATAGTAACAATCTGGTACTGGTGCTGCATGTAACTGTCTTTTAATAGTAATAATTTGATAACACGAAGACAATGGCTGAAGAAGTCGGAGATGCCCGAGGAAGAGATGAATCAAAATATTATTTGTATCGTAAAACCAATGTTTAAAAAAGCTTTTTCAATTCTTAGCATTAATTTTCAATTTGAGAGGCGGGAATTTGTACCGCCGCCCCGGGAACCTTTATTGGATAACCAACACCTCTGCCATAGGTCACCCCAAGTGGTTCGCTACGTTTAGTGATTTAGCAGGAGTGCCCGGGTTCATGGGGTGCTGTTCGTCTAGGTCTTGGAGGTGGATGACCAGGACACACTGAACCCCAGATTCCTACCTACCCCTTAAACCCTTTTTCCTTCCCAGAACTCCCCTCTCCTTCTTTTCCTTAAAAAAAACCACTACACAGCATGCCCAAAGATGACATAGGCCCTGAGGTAAATTATTTTCGTCAGAGCCTCCTGTGTGGAGCTCATGTAAAAAAAAATATTATTATTTCCACCTTAAAACTACACCCAGTTTTCAGGTAAACTAGAATTCTCAACATCACAACTTCCAAAAACAACCAAACCATTTAAAACCCCGAGCCACTCCGTGTACTCAGCCAGGTAGTAGTTTTACGCATATACTGAAAAAAGATAATAAACTTAGTTAAATTTGTTTAGAACCAAGGACGCATACGTGAGTTAAATTATGAATAATAATATTTAACCATTTATGTATTTGCACAGCCCTTGTGAAACCGTTCGAAATGTGAAATATGACACTCACTTTTTTAATAAAATAATAAATGGACCCGTTGAAATACATGCTTGCTTCAAAAAACTAGGACAACACGGATATTGGGCTTGTATGTGGGTATTTAATACAAAAAAATATTAGTAATCAGATATAAATGTCCCTGGACCGTCTGCAGCATTTGATGAAGCGTTATATAAACGAAATGTGCAGGCCAAAATAGTTCGTTACTACTAAGTTATTAATCAAACTGCTAAATTATTAATTTTTTTAATTGTAAAAAAAATTTTATTAAATCCATATTTTTTATTTAATTAAATGAAGACAATATTAGCGAAACTCGATCGAAAATCTGAGACAGAAAAATCAGAAAAGATATTGGCTCCGCTGGGACTCGAACCCAGGACCCTTTGCTTACATGGCAAGAGCTCTACCGATTGAGCTACGGAACCCATATGAAATCATTTTTAACTGTATCATACTTCGACTAAGAACTACCAACATTATCTTCATTTTCTTAACGCACATATTATTGGCTGCTATCTTTATATATGATTGCAAGATTCAACTCGAACTAAATGCAATCTAGATAGTGTCTGGATAAATTTTTATCCATTTTATTTTAATACGCGATATCTATTGACTTTTCTGCAAGCATTCTTATATTTTTTAAATCGAAAAACCAATTTATTTTATTTTTATTCATATTTATTATTGATTATTATTATTTATATCTCTTTCGCCTACCGAAGTCATTTCCAAATCAATACGCTTAACGTTATGCAAATAAATTTATACGTACATCTAGGAAATCTTAATAAAGCAGAATTTGGTATCAAACAAAAATGTTAATAATATTCTGAAATTAAAATGTTACGATTATTATGAGGTAAACAATATATTTAAAAAATATATAAGGGAAAGAATTAGAAAAAAGGTTTCGTAAACCGATTACTGTATGAACCGATCATCGAGTGATTACTGTATTTTATGCGCCTACGAATTTGTTGGACTTATATCGGAAGGTTTTATCATAGCAATGACCGCGTCGTTAAACCATGCCCGTTTTCTGATTCCTTTCGACTTATATACTACAAATTAGCGAACGACCTTTAATGGATTGTGGTCATTCAAGTTATAGTGTACATATATTCAATTTGCACTACTACAGTCCTAATTTTGAAATACTACTTTACAGAACAAAGCGCCACGGACGACCGTCCGATGCGGCTTGTCTCCGCGTTATGAATCGGAATTATTTTTGCGTTCGTTTTTATGTGTATTTGGTGTTATAAAAAATCATATATTACCAATAAAATCACAAAATTTTCAACTTTTTTTTTAAAATTGTCATAGTTAAAACATTGTAGTTATGCATTATATTTTTTGTTCAATAATTACCAACTATTTTTACACATGTGTAAAAATAATTTCAAAGTTGATTGATTTATGTAGTTTTAAAAATTATTAATACACTATAAATTAACCTTATTACAAAAATGTGAATACGAGGAGGTATAGGTTGATATTTTTTCTACAATAATATTATTTTTTTATTTTTTTTTATTGTGTATGATCACAGAAGAAAAAAAAATGGAGATCGATTGACGATTTATAGAAAACGGTTCTTGAACAAACAGTTATAAAGTATGATAAACATATTTTTTAATATTTTATTTTAACTGACAGGTACAGAAAAAGCATTTATCTAATTTTTTTTTGTATCAAAAATTTATTTTGGGATGGTGTTATGGACACAGGCGACTTCAAAAATGCACAAAAAACCCAAAATATTGCAAAATCCCTCGTGCTCTGTTAATACGATTTTGATATATTTTTTGTTAGTATCGTGTCGATCTCCTATTATAGTTGCGTCAACGTCGACGTTATTTTCAACAGCTATTTTCAACAGTTGAAAATTGCCAACGATAACGACGTTGGCGTTGGATAGAATTATCGTCAACGCCCAGTACTACTAAAGACCTCTAGGATCAGTGGCGTAGCTAGCATGGGTGGCACCCGGGGCGGATGTCACCCCCCCGGGGCGTGGTGTCACCCCCCCCCCCCTATTAAAGTTGACTTTATGATTGCCCGAAGCAGCAATGCATTCTGCACTAGCCTGTATACATGTGAAACATGGTGTCAATACCGAGTAAGCTCAATGGAACGTCTCCGGATCCAATATAATGATGCATGCAGGATCATATTTGGATTCAGAAGGTATAGCAGCACATCAGCAATGTTCACGGAATTAGGACCTGAGGTAATCCAACCGCTTTCCCGCCCTGGTATAAGTAACAGATGATTACTCCTTCAGGGCTCTCACAAGGATTCTAATTTTTTTTAATAAACGAAGTAACACTTATGATGCACGAAGCTAAACCCTCAAATGTCCCTGTAAAACAGGAGTTAGTCTGAAAACGGGATGAACGGGTAGTGTAATGAATGATGAACATAATATAAGATAAATACAGAGAATATGATTAATATTATTTTATAAAAGTGTGTTGAAAAATATAAGAAAAAAAACAATGCCATCACTCCAAACAATGGAAAAAATTATAAATGCAAAAATACTAAGATTACAAGTAAAGTCACCTAAAAGATACAAGGACTGAGGTGGAGTAGACAAAACAAAATATATAAAGTTCTAGGAACTTTGCACAACCAAAATCAACATAACTAGAATGATACACCGCGATATCACAATAAAAAACAAAATAAGGAAAAAATAACAAAATATTAGGACTCCATGGATTCGCCAGCCTGATAAGACACCGGGTCACTGGAGCCAGGATGCGGCTAATGGCATACGACAACAAGTTGGTGACCGCAGCCTTCCAGCACCAAGCGCCACTTCTGAGTGAGCGATGGGCCCGAGCGCACTCAAGACCACGCCCCGCATAATAATGAATTATTTATTTTTGTTATTATAATTTTTTTTTCTAGTTACGTTCTTGTTTCTTTACTGTGTAAATATATAAATATGTATAACTATATGGGACGTGTAGGATTGCACTATCCTCCCCACATCCTGGAAAAAAGAATTATTATTATATAAAAATCAAAATATGTTCAAAAATATAATCACACCTAGAAGCAATGTGTGTGATTATTTGAGATTTCTATTCATTGCTAAACAATGAATGAATGAGTCAGGAAAAAATTGTAACAGGGCGCAATAATATAGTGTACCCGGAGTTTAGAGGCTACTGAGCAACCTCGAAATTCAAACTTACTGAATTCATTGTAATTTTTTTTTATTTGTATCTGAAATGGAAACAGACTTTTCGAAAATGATTTCATCCATTTACTTTGGATGTTTATTTATTTATTTTTTTTTATTATTACATTTATTACATACAAGATATAACAATATAAAAGGAAGCTTTGACTGTCCAACTAGGAAGGTTTCCCGTTTTAGGACAGTCAAATTGGCAGGTTGCGTGTACATAATTTCACATTAATGGATTCAATAATAATTAACAATAATGGTACATATTGGGGGAGTTACTTAGATATTAGGTACAATATCAGATATAAGTTGTGTTATTCTAGGTATACATCAGTAATAAACAATAAAATCCAGGTAGGTACATGTAAAATATAAAAAAAAAATATATATATAACATATAAATGTAAGAAAGAGAAATAAAAATAAAAATATTTTTTTAGGAAAATACAAATTAGCAGTAATAAACAATAAAATCCAGATAGATACATGTAAAATATAAAATAAAAATATAATATATAAATGTAAGAAAGAAAAATTAAAAAAATATATTTTTTAGGAAAATACAAAATACAAAATCGAAGAAATCAACTCAGACTACGTTTTTTAATAATTTTTCAGAATCTGTCCTACCTAAGTCTAATAACCATTTTGTAATTTTAGTACCGAAGGATGATAATTCACACAGTTTAAATTGAGCGGGGATTTTGTTGTATATTTTTGGTCCCAGGTATGAGAAAACTTTTTGATAAGCCGCAGTATTGCTTGTAGGAATGGAAAGGTCGTTTCTGCTCTTACTTCTGGTTTGATGATTATGATCGACTGTTATCGTTTTGCTTATATTTTTGTGGACGCAGATTGTTATTTTTTTTATGTAACATTGTCGAACATCAAGCACATTAAACTCCTTGAAGAGAGCGTCGCTCGAGTATCTGAAGGGTTTCTTCATAATGACGCGTAGAATGGATTTCTGTGCCTTCAGTAGCGGGTATAATATTGTTAATCCTGTTCCACCCCATCCAATGCAACCGTAGGTTATGACGGAGTTACAGAGCCCGTAGTATATTTTTTTAATGTCTTGAGTTTTTATAATTTCCCGCAATGCTATAAATATATAAATAAGCTTGCGCACTTTATTAGCTGTGTTTTCAATTTTTTGTTTCCATTTAAGGTGGTTATCCACTATTATACCTAAATATTTAATAGATTTAACACATTCAAAGGTTTCGCATTTACAAGTATGGTTATTATTTCCAAGGCTACACTTAATATTATGTATTGTGAGGTGATGAGGTGTTTTGGGTTGCCCTGCAAGGGTAGCACTAAATGTGAGATATTTTGTTTTTTGTATGTTTAGTGTAAGCAAATTACTGTCCAGCCACTGTTTTACTCTGTTTATACCTGTGTTCGCAAGGTGGTGTGTTTCTATCCAATCATCTCCTTCAAACAAAATAACTGTATCGTCAGCGAACGTGATAATTTTGCCACCAATGTGTTGGTTACAAAGTTCGTTTATGTATATAATAAAGAGAAGGGGCCCAAGTGTACTTCCTTGTGGTACCCCAAAAGTGTATTTTAGTGAAGTGCTAATAGCCTCGTTAATTCTGGTTTGTTGAAATCTATTAGATATATAACTTTCTATCCATTGAAAAGCTTTTCCCTTTATTCCTATATTTCTAAGTCTCTGTAAAAGAATTTTATGAGATATTGTGTCAAATGCCTTGGCCAGGTCCAGGAAAAGGGCAATAGTTTTCTTGCCACGGTTCATATTCCCTGCAATAGTTTCCGTGAGACATGCGATGGCATCATCCGTTCCCTTACCCGACCGAAAGCCGTATTGGTTTGGACTTAGAATGTTATGTTCCTCCACATATTCGTTTAACCTAGTTTTGAAAAGCTTTTCAATGACTTTGGATATCGCGCTTAAAAGAGATATTGGCCTGTAGTTTTCTACAAGAGATTTAGGTCCACTTTTGTGAATTGGGACAATTATTGATTTTTTAAAGTGATCAGGAAATATTCCTGATGCAAAACTTAAGTTGTAAATATATGATAGCGGATCTGATTTTTTATTTTTTTTAGTATTTGTGTATTTAGACTATCTGGACCCTTTGCATGTGTAGTATTAAGGCTGTTGATTATTTTTAAGACCTCTTCTACAGTAGTTGGTTTAATATCAAATGAAAAAGATTGTTCCTTTGTTTCAATTGTCGATGCTAAAGAGTCTTCCGTTTTCTGGGTTTCTAATAAATTTTTTTTTGCTAGATTTGACCCAACAGATGCAAAATATTGATTAGTATGACATGCAATTGATTGATTGTCAGTTATAATCAAATTTCCGGTGTTTAATTCAGTTACCGATGTACTGGTATTTCTTTTACTTTTAGTTATGTCTCTGACAACATTCCACATGTTTTTGCTGGAATTATCTTTATCAAGTAAGAATTTATAATAACGCTCTTTACATTTGCGAATAACGGTTTTGCAAATATTACGGTATCGGTAATAGTTTTGCTGTTTAGTATCGTTCAATGGGTCTCGTTTAGCTATTTTATGAAGGTGATTTCTTTTGTGTATAGATTTAACAATGCCGTTGGTAATCCATGGGGTGAGATGTATTTTACTATATGGAATGCGTTTAATTATTGTGTGTTTTGTTATGAACGTATTGATTTCATTAATAAAATAGTTTAGAGCATTGTTAACTTCAGTCTCTTTATAAACATATTCCCAATTTTTATTTTTAAGATCATTTAATAAAGCCTCATAATTAATAATCTGTTTGTGATTAATTTTATGTTTTTTGGGTATTGAGTTTGGGATACTGATTGCAGTGGTGTAATGATCAGTGATTGTATTATGTATTACAAATGCATTTGAATTTGTTATATTTCTGGTATATATATGATCCAAACATGAGCTTGAGCTACCTTGTACCCTAGTTGGAGAATTAATAATGGAAATAAAATTACTTTCAGCCATAGCACATAAGTAGTCGTCGGACTGCCTATGCAATACTTCTCCTATAGTATTTATATTCATGTCCCCGATCAGTACATATTGTGCGTAATCCTTAGTTTTTTTTTAACTCACCAATAATATTTTCCAGGAAATCTTGGATGTCATTGAACGATGGTGATCGGTAGATAGCTAGGATACCTAAATTCTCATTAATGTTGATTTTTAAACAATTACACTGATTTATGTTTATTTCTTGTACTAAGGAATTTAATGTATTGTCGATATATACTACTACTCCGCTATTTTGGTTAATATGCGATGTTGTATGGTATTCTTTATAGCCTGAAATTTGTTTGGCTATGTATGAATCATTTAACCTGCATTCAGTGAGAATTAGTACATGGAACTTTACCACAGATTTTATTTCTTCCAAAAATATAAGAAAATCATCCAAGTTTCCCATCGTTCTAATATTTTGATGAACAATATTAATCCTATTTTATTCCCAATTAAATTGCATAATTTTGTTAATGTTTTCAAAAATTATTTCAGTATTTGGCACTATGATACTATCGATTTCATGTTGAAGATCGTTTATTACCATTAGAATTCAAAAATTAATTGTTGTTTTCTGGGTAAAGTTTTAAAACAGTATTTTATTATCATATCAATACTTGTAGAACGAAATTTGTAGCGACAAAACTGTAAACAAAATGATGTAGTTAGGAAAAATAAATAATATCTGAGTAAGAAATAATATCTGAAATAAAATCCAGGAAATAAATAACGTATGTAGTTAGTGTGTGGCATTTTCTCTTTCAAAAGACAGTAAAAAGTAGTATAAGTATGAAAAATAAGTAATATCTGGGTTATATAAAATATGTTGATTAGAGTTCTCTTTTGCCGAATTATTAGTAATATTACTAATAAATCAATTAATAATCTTGTAATAAGTGTAGTTACCATTCTAGAGAGAATAAAGATTAAAATTAAAGTTAAAGTTAAAATTAGAATTATTCCAGTACAAATAGGAGTTATGCAAAATCCTAGGTGTTCATATAATATAGTGCTGTTATGTAATGGAGTATGAAATGGCGATATAAAGCGGTAGTGAGTAGTTTTATCACGATAATTAGAATAAAGAGCAGGTAGTCAGAGCTTCGGTATAGCTTGTTCTGAATCTATTAATATAGGTCGAGAAGAGTCATCTTTTTTCATGTAGATTAGACCTGCTTTCGTCCAAACGTACCTAAATTTACATTCAGTCGCACGTTGGCGAGCTAGATACCAAAGCCGTTTGCCTTTAGACGTGAGGAGTTCTGAGACGTAGATGGGTGTAATGGGGCCAGACAATCCGATTGTTCCCGTGTTTAGTTTGTCCCCAATCTTTTCGCAAGATCTGTTATATTTTTTTATAGCATTAAGGAGCTCCTCTTTTAACGCTATTGAATTAAAATTAATTACCACTGACCTAGGTTTAACTGTTGGAGGAATATTTTTATTTCTTTGTGATACTCTATATATATTATAAATATCATTTGTATTTAGTTGGCAGTCAACTGTTTTACTGGTATTGAATATAATGTCTTTTAAGGTTTGTGATGTTTCCTCTTTGAATTCTGGAAGCCCTCGAAGTTCCAAACAAGTATTGTTAAATCGCCTGTTCCTGTTTTCTTGGTCAATCTCGATCGCTATTATTCTTTTTTCTAGGTCTTCATTTCGTTCTGTCAAGAGACAAATTTTTATTTGATTTTCATTATTTTTTCCGCTTACTTTTTCTAAATCCTCAAGTCTTGAATTTAAGGCTGAGTTTACTTGTTCATGTAGTTTTTCCAAATTATTTATTCGATATTTTAAGTCTTCTTGCTGTTGAGATATGCTTTGAATGGTTTTTAATATTTCATTATTTTGGAGCAGGATTGCATCGTATTTTTTTCCAACAGAATCAATAACTGAGTCTTTAAAATTAGCAATTTCAGTTAAAAATAGCTCGATTGTCAGATTACTGGAGCCATCTGTGGTTGTTGGTGGTAAATTCACACTGGCGTATGATGAGGCGGCAATTGTAGATTTTGGTGTTGATGATGGTTGTTTATTTGGTTTCTCGGTAGATGTCAGTTCTAGATTTTTTTCAGACGTATTTTTTTTTGAGTTTTTTTGTGTTTTTGTGCAAAATTTGCAGCGCCACTGTAAAATCTTAGTTCCTCGTCGTGAGGTCTCTGCGATATCGGCACAAATGAAGTGGTAGTTTTCGTCGCAGATACAACATGAGATGAAGTCTGACGGGGTGTCAATGTTTTTTTTACAGATGGAGCACAGTGTATTCATTTTAAAGGTAGTTGATTTCAAAATTTCACACAAAAGAAAAAACGACACAATGCTTGTTTCTTGAATGAGAGATGGCAGAGCCTTTGTGACGCTAAAAACGCCTTTGGGATAGGTTTTTTGTGTTTATATAATGATCGAGTCACTTTTGCACTGAGTTGTATTTTGTGGTACAAACACCAGAATAATGACGAGTATTCCGCCTTAGCGAGATACTTTGTGGGATAAAAAATTCACTGTCCCAACGCGCACTCTCCTGATTAGACGAGTTAACCACTTTTTAGTTTGATTTTCTAGTATTATGATTGTTAAAGCTTGATAAATTGAAGCAGCTGTCAAAATACGTCAACACTATAACCCAACAATAGACAATACATATTAGTTGAACATAATAATTATATGTACATATAATTATTATGTTCAACACAAATAAAAGAAGCTCTAGTTCTCTAGTATTCAAAATGAAGATTTGATCCCTATAGGCAATGACAATATATAAATAGACTTGCCATAGTCTCACAAACTCAAGATATAATGTGGCAATTAATCAAAACTCTTTTGTTTTCAGCGATTTTCAATAATTTCTTAATTCAAAAGTTATTCGTGTATGATAAATGTTAAGAATAGTGACATCTATGAGATAAATACTGTAGTTAATCACATTGATTTAATTTTTCTTAGCTTATTAAGAGAGTATGAATGTTAGAGACCTCTGGATGAATTTTATAGAAGCTATTGTTACCGACTAATTAGAATGGACCACGTGACCCCAGTGGATATCTAATACCTGTGTTATTGTTATTATCGTCTTTTTAATAGTCAGAAGGACGGTATTTTTACAGTTTTTAGCGGTATAAAAGGGGTGTTATTTAAAATATTTTTCTCTCTCGCATTAACTGATACTTAGAGTACAGACCCTGTACTGCCCAGGCGAGGTCCGGGCCAAAATTAGTTACAAAAAGTGTTGATTTCATTGTTACTCAAAGGTGTTTGTAAATAAAACGACTCTTCATTAAAAAAGTGTTTTACAATAAAAAAAAAAGTCCACCACCCTAGATGAAATTGAAGTGACTTGACATGATCCTTCTAACCGGACACAAAATTGGACTAAAAATAATACCAAATATAAAAAACCAGCGGTCAAAAAACCGAAGAGCAATCCAGAGCATCAAGAAAGTCAACAAGAAACAAAACTAAGTGTCCATAATCCTCGTGAACTCCCATTTCCTGGTTCCAATCCTAAAGAACAATCTCAACAATTAATTTCTAGAATCAGTCTTTATTGTTATCACATAGATTCAATACAATTAAAAAATGCAAGTCATTATATAATTAAAATAAATCACAGTTGTAATCCCAACTTGCAAGTAATAAAAAGCCATTGAACAAGTTGAATTATTATTTTGATCTTTAAAATTCTTGATAACATCGACCGGCAAAACTGTTATTGTATCGTGTATGTTATTTTTTAATCCCGTTGCAAGTAATTAACAATCGCGGCGAAACAAATCAGAGTATATATTTTCTATGGGTATTATCGCCAGCACATATGAGCTACGATATATTATTTTCTATCGGTTTTTTAAGCAAACAAAGTAACGATCGTATTTTTTGCGTTGTTTTTTGTTATTGAGTATTGTCGCCACTACTTATAAACTACGATATAGTTTGTTTTTATTATCTTGTTTTTGGAATTATTGTCGCAGCAGATAAGAATTTGAGATGGAGAAATTAAAAGGTTTAATCAATAAACGGTCGGTTTTAAAGGGGAAATTAACAAAATTTAATCAGGTTCTAAATACGCTATCAGCTAACGAGATTAAATTGAGGTACGACAAAATTAAAGATTTATTAGACGAATTCGAAATAATCCAATGCCAAATAGAAGGTATCGACGATTCAAATGTAGAGGATAACGAAATTCAGCGTGAAACCTTCGAAAACCAGTTTTTTACAGCTTTAGCGACTGCAAGGGGCGCAATGGACTCAGTAGAACAAACTAAATGTGAAATTAAATTACCCAATTTAAAGCTTCAAGAATTCAACGGGGATCAAAAAACCTGGAATAATTTTATAGAAACTTTCAAAGCATTAGTTCACAATAACAATTCGCTAAATAACATCCAAAAATATTATTATTTGCAATCGTGTTTAAAGGGTGATGCGGCCAAGATAATAGCGAATTTGGAAATATCAGAATTAAGTTATCAAACTTCTTGGGAATTGTTGCATGAGCGTTTTCAGAACTACGGTACACAAACATATCCAGACATTATTTCAGTTAAAAGATATTAAGATGGAGGATCAGGTCGGGTTACGAAGATTAATAGACGCTACCAACGTAAATCTGAAAGCCTTGCAAAACCTTGCAGTTCCAGTAGAGCAGTGGGACGCTATAATAATTTACGTGATTTCAAATAAATTAGATTCAAATACGAGAAAATTTTGGGAACAATCGCCCATTGAGGGAAAACTACCTACTCTAAAGGAATTTCTAAAGTGTTTATCATTACGAGCACAAACTTTAGAATTGATGCAAACCACGGATAAAAGGCCTTCGGTTGGGATTAAACCTCGGATAGGATTTAATAACCCAAAAAGGGAATCCGTAGCATTTTTAACAGTAAAAAAGGGGAAATGTATTTTTTGCGATAAGGATCACTTAAATTTTTAGAAATTTAATTAAAATTAGCCTGAACTCGCTCCTAGGTACATTGGTTTGTGGTATGTTTGTGGTTATGTCCTGTAAAATTAAGCAAGAAATGTTTTTTTTATAATCCGATTTCAAAGAATTCAATTCTACACACACTCTATTCTTTATATGGGTAACATTATTGTGAATTCCTGATATTGGCTAGTTTATTTTTTCAAATTCCAAATTTAATCCTTCGGCGAAATCTTTCCGGATAAAATTGGACTGTGATCCCAAATCAAGTAGGACTCGGGCTTTATGTATCCTGTTATCCACCCCAGCAATGCCAACCATTGCCGTAGACAACAATACTATTTTTACGGTTCTGCCTATTGCAGAGTGATTGTTGACGGACACCTCTCCAGCATCCGTCTCCATGTTCGAGGATTCCGCCTCAAACTCGTTTTTATGTAGCAGCGTATTATGCCTTTCACTGTTACGCAATCTGCATTTAAAAGTTACCTTGCAATCATTCGCTAGATGACCCGGTTTTAAACATTTAAAGCATGCTTGGCTCTCTTTTATCGCATTAACTCGATCTTAAATTTAAGAATTTTTTACAATAATATACTACGTGATCCTTATTAATTGTTTTTGTGTTTAATTCGTAGAACTCCATTTTAATTTTTAGAAATTTAATTAAAATTAAATTTGATAATGTTATTATCGAGTTCTGCAAGTTTTTTGGTTAGTGTTTTAGTTACAGCTGTTTCGACTTGTGAGGTCATTTTCAAACTGTGGTGAAGCCACGTACGGACGACTTATTTATAAGATTTTAAATATCAATTTTTGAAGGTGTCTAAGTTGATTTATTACCGGTTAAACCAATTTGTAGAGACACTAATTGAGAGAGTGCTAATGTGGGATTCGGAGTATTTCCCTTTGGTTTGCCTTGCACTAAGTGTAAGGGTTTTCTTAATTGATTTAGAATGACGTTATTGCTATGACTCATTTAAGGGCATTATATTTTTTAGGTTTGGTAAACATACTAAGTAGTGGGGAATAAATAATTTTCCTTGCTTTATTAATTAGCGTTATGTTGGGGTCATTCGTTCGTTTATTGATTTCTAATTGTTCAAGCAAATTTAATCTAAGACCCTTTCGTTTTATATGTAATGGTTTTGGCTGGTTATTTTTAAGTGGAACGTGATTATTCACTAAGAGATGTTAGGCGAATTTTGAAGAGGTGTTTTTATTTTTATGACATCTGATATGTTCTTTGAATCTAGTTGAGAATGCCCTACCTGTTTGTCCGATGTATGTAGCGTTACAGTCGGCGTGGTCACATTTTAATTCATATATACCACCGTTATTGAGTTTAGGATTTCTACTTTTTGAGTTTTTAAGGCTTGTTCCCATACTATTATTGGTTCTAAAAGCTATATTTAAACCACATTTTTTAATTTCTTTTGCAATTTTTAAAGATATTGGGCCGAGGAATTCGAGACATGCAAATTTTTGTATTTTTTTGTTATGTACCGGATATATTAAATTAATTTTATTTTTGTATTTCTTGTTTTTTATTATTTTTTCAATGTTTTTTTTGCCTCATAGCCTTTATTAATCGCGATTATTTTAATAGTTTCCTTTTCTTTTACGTATGATTTATTATCTAAGGGAATGTTAATGAGTCGATGTACCATTGAATGGTAAGCTGATAATTTGTGGGACCAAGGATGAGTTTAATTTGCATTTATGGTAGTATCTGTAAACGTTGGTTTTCTAAATATTTCGAAGGTATTTATTATTACGTTGAATGATGCCTTGATGGTAGGACCAGTCATTTAAAGAGACTTATATACACAACTATTACGTTTGTTAGGAGCGGGCCCCCAAACATGTCCCAAGCTAGCTCTCAGGGGAGGCATGATTTACCCTCTATTCAGGTGGTGGGTCGCTCGAGGCTTCAGAAATTCCTTCGCATCTCAGTCGTCTGGCAGGATACTCCCCCTCTAGGAAACCCTCCTGCCGTAGCAGAATAATAACAGGATTGAGTTAACTAGATTCATGTATTGCAAATTTAAAACACAGTACATAGGTCATTACAGTACAATTCAACACAAGAAATACATACTACACAATCCTAGCTATCGTGTTTATAACCTCAAGATCCCTAAACGAAACTCTCTGAGTGATGGGATCTGCGCGGGAGTTTACAGTCTATCGTTAAAGGACACAATCAAATGAGGAAACAATTGTACAGCTTACATGATGTTGGGGGTCTTCGTCTTCCGGCTTCCAGGGGGACCTCCCGAGTTTAGGACAGAACCGAAGTTTACACAGGCATGGTGAAATATCAGCGCTAAACCCGTAGGTTATTGAATTAACATTGCAGGTTATATTTGAGTACAATTCGTGCGATAGTACGCCGGGCGCGAACAGTGGGAATCCACGCGCGGGCTTAACGTGTGCCCGAGGCGGCTCGCAATTCTCAACTGTCGGAGGGATCGCGTGCGGGTGGGCGGATGGGATAGGAAGTAGGAAGCAGGGAACAGGGGGGGAGCAGGGTGTTGTGTAGTTTGCGGCGAATTAGGAGTTTGAATTCTTTGTCGTTTGGGCGTACCATAACACGTTTCAGGAAACATCGTTACGTTATCACGGCTGATATTGAAAAGATGTATCGACAGATAAACTTGAGTGCAACCGACCGCAAGCTGCAGAAAATAGTATGGCGGGAGGAGCCGGAGGATGAACTGCGTCATTACCAGCTGAAGACTATCACCTATGGATTGGGACCTTTATCTTTCCTGGCTACGAGGTGTCTGCGTCAGATTGGTATGGATAATCAAAATATATTTCCTAAGGCTAGTCAGGTCATACAGGAGGATTTCTATATGGACGACCTGTTGACGGGAGGAGATGACATCCAATCTTGTAAAGACTTAAAGCTTCAGCTGATAAGCTTGCTGCAATCTGCTGGTATGACCTTACGAAAGTGGAGGTCGAATGTGCAGGATTTGTCATCCGAGGCGGGCCAAGCCGGAATTGCCGAAAAAGGCAATTTTGAGAAAGCGACCTCTGACAAATCCAACAATGAGTTGAATTTTGTTTTGGTTTCTTTGTTTTCTTTTTCTTTTTAGTCTCACAATGCTACTTTGCTTCGCTCAGAAGGCTGAACTGAACTGCATCTATTTATTTTGTTATGTTTCTTTTTCCCCTTCTGGGGGTGCGTTAGACCTCGTCCTTGCATCAACAGGAGTCGGTCGACGATGGCACGGTGCCCTCTAAAATTAATTGCGCCACCCCCAGCAACATGTGCAGGCTTTAGGTTTGGGGGGGCGACCTCGGCTCTCCTTCGCCTTGCCTCCGGCTACTCGACGCTGAATTCCTTAGGGTCGTCGGGTATTTCCCCCCAATCTCCCATTTACTTTTCTTTGAGGCATCACCGAGGAACCGGCTAAGGGGCGCGAAAGCTGAGTGTGGTTCACGACTAGACCTAATGTCATGCGCATTCTTGCTGGGACTGCCAATCGATTGAAGAGGACTCCCAACCGTTTGCCATTCCCTTATTACTTATCTACTGTGTCTTCTTCCCAAACAGGTGCTTGTAGGATACGCTGAATACAATCACCCAGCGCTTGCCACCTCGTGGACTTTCACCAACCTGTCTCATTGTCTTGCCTATATTTTATCATACTAACACCTATTGTATCTGTATTTCCCGTTAAGCACTTGCATACTGTTTACTAACAACGTATGCAGGGACATTGGAGGTCTAGTTTCGTTATCAAATCTAGAGTCGTTTTCACCAAAAAAATTAGAGTCCTTGCAAGAGCCTTGAAGGGGTAACCATCTGTTACCTATACCAGGGCGGGTAAGTGGTGGGTCCTCTAATGTGCCATTATGGTGGGCATGGATCGTATTTAATGGTTATCAAAGCATAATGTAGCTCAGAATAACTTGTGAAGGTACGCATTCAGCGAATACTGGGGGGTCAAGGTAATAATGGTTTACACATGACATGGTGTGCGTCACTGCCTGACAGGGCAAGAGACGGCAAAACTGGCTTAGTAGCGAGAGCATGAACAAAACCCAGGGGCTAGCGTGCCCAAAAGGTATTCCAGAGTGTCATTATATATATAGCGGGACAACTCGGCTCGCAGTGGGGCAACAAGACAACATACATAAGGGCGGTATGGTCCGTGCTTTCAGGAACAAATATGTAGAAAATAGCGGCGGGGGAACCTCCGTAACCACAATGAGCGCTGCCAGGAAGTGAAGCTCAGCTTGGCTGCCGGTGAAGACATCCTTCAGGGCTTCTTTTTAAATTTTTTTTTTTTTTTTTATTGAAACGTATAACAAGGTTACAAATTTTACAACATAATATATACATCAACATTTCAATCACTCTCCTAATAAAGCAGCTGCTTGTGTTTAGGAGAGGACAACTAAAAAAAATTACATTTGTTTAAATTAAAACAAAAAATATTATTCAACAAAAAACATTAGTGATTTTATGAGAAGATACCTTAGAATCATAGTTCCATGGAAGATACAGATAAAAGTAATAAATAAAAGGTTAGTTAATAAATGATTTGAAGTATTGATAAGGCAAAAAATATTTCTAAATATTCAATACATATTTCTAAATACAATATACAATAAGTTAAGTTATGAGGTGGTACTAGAATATTTTAATTTTTTTTTTTTATATTTTTCGTAGCTTTCTTCCGATCGTATATCAAGGGGCAATTTATTAAATAATTTTATACCCTTGAATGTATAGTGATGCTGTGCTGTTATGGTTCGCACAAGTGGCACGGAAAATCCTCCAACAGATATTATTCTTTTGCTTATATTTAATTGTGGTAAATTATTTTTACTAAAGAAATCTTTATGTATTTGTAATAGTGCAATTTTGTCATAAATTTTTGCAAGTGGGGGAACCGGGAAATCTTGAAAAACATTTATAGTTGGATAGTAATAGGGCTTTTTTAGGATGATTTTTATTAATATTTTTTGAATTGTTTCCAATGGGAGAAGGGTTGCTTTGTATGCACCCCCCCAAGCCACGATTCCATATTGTAGTACAGAGTGCGCAAGTGCATAATAAATATCTTTTAGTATTTTTAATAATACAGTATTTCTTAATCTAAAAAATATATAGATCAGTTTTCTCATTCTGTCTACTGTGGAATTTATTTGACTTTTCCATTTGATGTTATTATCGATAATTATTCCAAGATATTTTATTTCTTCTTTTCTACTAATGTATATACAGTTTGAGTTACAGGGTGCGATTCTAAGGAGGCGATTTCTTTCGTGAATTTTTATGTTTAGATTTTTATTTGAGATATTCCCTGTTAGACTATAAGGTATAAAATGGGTTTTCTCGACATTTAGTGTTAATAAGTTTTCGTCAAACCATACTTTTACGATATTTATTGCATTATTAGCTAATATTTCGACCTCATTCCAAGAGTTTCCTTTAATAGTTATCACTGTATCATCTGCGTATGATATAATGTTTCCAATGATTGGGAGTTCAAAAAGTTCATTTACATATAATATGAATAGTAAAGGTCCTAAAACAGTTCCTTGTGGAATTCCAAAATCTATATTTTCTATTTCACTTAGTTCGTTGTTTACTTTTACAAGTTGAGTTCTTTGATAGAGATAGCTTTTTAACCAAGATTTAGCTTTGCCAGTTATTCCTATATTATTTAGTTTATTAATTAATTTTGAATGTGAGACACTATCAAAAGCTTTACGGAGGTCAATGAATATACTTAAGCATTTTTTGCCTCTATCTAATGTTTTGTAAATAAGCTTAGTTAATTCTGCAATTGCGTCTTGTGTGCTAAGTTTATCTCTGAAACCATATTGACTAGGGTTAATACATTTTTGGTTATCTGTATAATCAGTAATTTGTTTTTTTATTACTTTTTCGTGTATTTTTGCAATGTTGGCTAATAAGGATATTGGGCGGTAATTATTTACTTCTTTTGAATCTCCGGATTTATATACTGGGATTATAATGGCTTTTTTGTAGTTTGACGGGAATATTCCATATTTAGTGCTTACGTTAATTATATGTGTAATCGGTTTGGTTAGGAAATTGCAGTATTTTTTCAAGATTTCTGTAGTTATACCGTCGTATCCTGGCGCACTACCATTTTTAAGTGATTGTATTATGTTTTCAATATTTTTTTCTGTAGTCGGTTTAAAAATTGAAAGATTGTTATTTGTTATTTGATCTTCATGAATATCATCAGGTTGATAATTTTGATCAATTTTATATGCAAGTTTTTGACCGACGGTAGCGAAAAATTTGTTGAAAATATTTGCGCACATTTTTGGTTCACGGATAGCATTTATATTAGTTCCATTATTGTTTATGACATTTATTGTAGACTTATTTTTATTATTTTTATTCATTATTTCGTTTATAGTGTTCCATGTTTTTTTAGGGTTTTCCTTTGTGAGGATTATTTTCTCCCTGTCATATTTCTCTTTTGTGTCTTTGATAATTTTAATGAGCTTGTTCCGGAATATTTTGTATTCGTTTTTTACTTGACTATTGGTAGGGTTTTTTTTTGTATGTATGAATAGTTTTTCTTTTTTCCGGATAGATATGAGTAATCCTTGCGTAATCCATGGTTTGATTTTCCTTAATTTAGAACTAGGTTGATTATTTATAAAGGTTGTACAGTCTGCGATATGAGCATTTAAAGTTTCTTCGAAGAAGTTTGCGCACATGTCTGGGTTTTGGCAATTTAGTATTGAAGACCAAGATTCGTTTCGTAATTTATTATTTAATTTTAAGTTGTTTAGTTTGGAAATTATGTTAATATTTTTTCTAGAGTCATTTTATCCTGAGTTTTTATTTAGATCATAAATAAAAATATTTGTATGGTGATCTGTTATATCATTTTTCCATATAATAGATTTAATTTTTTCTGTGTGTTTAATATTGCTCCATATGTGGTCCAGGCATGATGGCGATTGGTTTGCAAATTCTCTTGTGAAATTATTTACACATGATATAAAGTTCATTTCATTCATAGCATTTATATAATCTATTTTATTTTTACCGTGGTTATTTGGACCAATATTAATATTTAAATCACCTATTACGATACAATTTAGATGGTTTTTGTTACATAGTATTTTTTTTAATTCTTCTATAAATATAGGTACATCAGAGCTGTTTGTTCGATATATTGCGATTATATTGAATGGCATGTTATTTAAAACAAAATTAAATGACAAACAGTTTGCGTTGCATATGTGTATTTCGGTAATATTGATATCAGTAAATTTTTCTTTAGAGTAAACTACAATTCCACTATTTTTATTAATCTGATAATTTGTATTGTAATTTTTGTAGTTTGGGATGATTGGTATATTTATGTTTGCATGTATGTGCGCCTCGGATAGTATTATAAAATCTGGGTGTGAACATAATTTATTTAGGGATACCAGAAGTTCATCCATGTTTCTATTTATACTTCTTATGTTTAGGTGTAAGATTGTTAGTCTATTTATTGTATTGTTATAGATCTTATTGCATTCACTGGCTGATTCACATACTATTACATACACGTATTCTTCTATATTTAGATTAATATCAATTCACTTAAGTTAAAATTTTCCATTGCATTTATTTAGGTGTGATAAAATATGTATATATATAATTCTACGAGTAAATGAATAAGTAATAATGCTCATAATTTGTGTTACGGTATTCTTGCTCGATTTCAGTTCATATCTGGAATTGTAGGTGATTTTTCTATAAGATTTATTTTATGCTTAGATAATACTCGGAGACATAGTGAGTGTTTGTTTAATTGGCAGCAAAAATTAATTTGATTCGTTCTTCTTTTGATAATGTTTTCAATATAAAATAGCGTATGTATGAATATATCAATAGTACAAGTGAACATATACTGTAGAGATTTATTGCATATAGAATATTGGCAGCGTGATACATATGTCAATAGTACATACAATTTCAATAATACAATAGTACATAGTACATACATACACATATCAATAGTACAAGTGAACATATACTGAAGAGATTTATTGCATATAGAATATTGGCAGCGTGATACATATATCAATAGTACATACAATTTCAATAGTACAATAGTACATAGTACATACATACATATATCAATAGTACAAGTGGACATATAATGAAGAGATTTATTGCATATAGAATATTGGCAGCGTGATACATGGGTTAGTAATGTATATAATAATAATTTTGGGATAATATATCTATAATTCGACTTTAGTAGTCAATAGTTTACTAGCCTTCTGTAAACGCAACTGTGTATTGGTATTGTATTATCTATTTTCTGGTAGAAATATAGGAATGTAGAATGTAGATGTAATGTAATGTAAGAAGAAACATAAAATTGTAGTATGTAGACATGTTTTATCATGAAGAAAATATTCAGGTTTTTTATCATCAATATAGAGAATGATTTAAATTTTTTACTTTTAAATATATATATACTGATTTTATAATATGTAGAATGATGAAAGATATGACGTTTTTTTAATGTATAGACTATAGACTATAGAATTATTATTTTTTATATCTTGTAGATATTCCGAAATATATACGTAGATGTAACACATTGAGAACAGACAGGAGATATTTTTATAGACATCTTTAAAATTTAAACAATATTCCAATTTTGGTTGCGTAAGAGCAAGTATTTTTTTGTAATATTGACAGTTAGTTTGATTTTGGACACTTTAAAAGAAAATTTTAGTATCATTTTTTAATGTATCTTAGGATTTTCAGTTTTAATAGTAAGTATACTTGTTTTATAAAATGCAGATTGATAAGAAACATCATATTTTTTTAAAGCATATGTCATAGCATTACTAATTTTGTTAGCTTTTAAATCCGGGAGAAATTATTATTACAGCAAAATTCTTGAAGTTTACTTGCCTAGAGACCAATGAAGAAAAGTTTGGAGAGAAACAAGGTGTGTCCAGAGAATAAACAAACGAGGTTTAACCGACGACCCAGAGAGAACAACGAGAGAGAGAAAGGGAGAGAGATTCCTAACTAGCATACAATTACATTTTTTTAAACATTATCCTTTGTTAGGATAACCTGGCTTTTGCCGGGTGACAAAATACCTTGGTTGAAAAGCAACCGGCCTTCCATGGCCTATGTTAACATAAGATGGTAACAT
Organism: Limnephilus rhombicus; assembly: GCA_929108145.2. Classification (NCBI taxonomy): domain Eukaryota; kingdom Metazoa; phylum Arthropoda; class Insecta; order Trichoptera; family Limnephilidae; genus Limnephilus; species Limnephilus rhombicus. The sequence continues at coordinate 52,181,593 of OV815281.1, forward strand.
TTCCGAAGAATTTCAAAGAACAAGACAAAAAGTCGTGAACGAGTAACGGCAAGGCAGCGAAACTGATTCATGGATAAAGGTTGTCGAAGAGACAGATGGTACGCCAAGTGCATAACATACATGTCCAATATTCATGAATTGCTTCATTGAAACCAGGCTGAAGAAAATGAGACTTATGAAGGGGGTGAAGCAGAAGGCCCGTTGTGCCTGGTTAGGTACCGATTCGAACTCCAAGTGAGGGCGAAATATGGTCAACGACGGATTTTCCACTTCATAGCATATTTGAGAACATGAGGGTGGGAAAAGGGGAAGGGACGGAAAGGAGTTGAGTGACGAAACTTGCTAGGGACTGGACTGATTTCCAATTCAAACTCTATGTGAGGATGAAACGTAATCCACCAGCATGTTTCCTGACTCTTTACATTAACCAAAGTGCGTGATGTTTAGAAAAACAATGAGATGAGAATGAATACACATTATACCAAGAGACTAATCTTTCGCGTGTATTTGACGAAAGATTAGGGGTCACTTAGAAACTTCTCCTTGATTGTGAGAAAAGATAGACCCTCGCTCCAATTTCACAAACCTGGGATTTTTCTTATTCGTTTCCCAGACGACGAGTTTAGTGGTTTTGTGCCCATTCGATTAACTTCTACAGCACTATGCCCCATAGCTGACAGTGAAGCTGACAAACTACTCCTTTTGAGATAGTAGATATTCCTGGGCTTCTTTCCTTTTTGGAAAGAAGTAGAAAAACAGGAAGGCCACGGGCATTGTCGTTGAACAATTCAAAAAGGGGGTGTGGACTACATTGTGTAGTACGCACACAAAGGCTTGATATTATTTCGTTCGCACGATTCATGGTGAATATTGTAACGTCTTCACGTGTGGTGTACAGGTTATTTTTATTTATTTTATTTATTTTGATGCAATATTATTTACATTTTTTACATAATTCAATGATGTTGGCCTCACTGGGTGGTTTACCCGTGCTGAGGCCTCCATTTCATATACAAAATTATACACAATACATGTAAATATATATATACATAATATTGGTGAAAGAAAGGAAAAAAGTAAATAAAAAACATACAATTAAGATAAATTAAACTTAAAAATTAGAGATTTAGAATTAACGTAAAATTAAGAATAAATAATATTATATAAGGTTAAAAACGATATTTTTAATACGTGTTGTGTGTTTGTGGGTGATTGTGTTTTATATTGGTTTTGTGTGTTACTTATATGTTTTGTTATTTTATGCTATGATATTTTGGTAGTATTGTCTATTTTGGTCTTTAATCCATTTTGTAATTTTGTGCCGGAATTTATTTTTGTTTTCCTCAATTTTATTTTCAAGTGTTAGACTGTTGAATGCTTTTATAGCGTGATATTGGTAATGTCTTTGTCCAAAGCTTGTATTTACCGTCGGAGTTTTTAAGTTTTCTTTGTATGCTTGTCTAACTGGTCTGTTTGTGATATTTTGTGTTTGTTGAAGGTTGTTTTTTTGGTCAAAAATGTAATTTAGTAGCGATTTAACATATAATTGTCGTATGTCTAGTACGTCACAACGGTTGAATATTTGGTCTGTATCAGTAAGTCTATGTTTTTTAAGTATTACTTTTAAGATCGTTTTCTGCGCAATTTCCAGGTGTTCGATAGCTGAGTTTGTTGCTCCTCCCCAAGCAATTATTCCATATTCTATTATAGACTGACATAGAGCAAAATATATTGTTTTCATTTGTTGTATTTTGTATATGTTTCTTATGTTTAGGAAAATGTGTATCGTTTTGAGGAGTTTATTTGTGACTTGTTGGATGTGATGTGTCCATCTAAGGTTATGGTCAATTATGATTCCTAGATACTTTATTTGTTCTTTTTTTTCTAGAGGAGGGCAAACGCAAATGTTGGTGTTTAAACATTCGTGTATTTTTATGGTGTTTGTGTTATTTTTTGGCTGTCCTGTGCTATTTATACTGTACGTTGTGAATTTTGTTTTCGATATGTTCAGTGTAAGTATGTTTGAGTCTAGCCATGATTTCACTCGCGTGATTCCTAAATTCGCTATGTTGTATGCATTTTTCCAATCCTTAGATTTAAAGAGTAAAACTGTGTCGTCTGCATAACTAACTATTTCACCGTCTATTTTCATGCTGCAAAGTTCATTAATGTAAATAGTGAAAAGAACGGGCCCTAGTATGCTTCCTTGTGGAACTCCATATGTAATTGGCAGTGGCTTGCTAATATGGTTGTTAATTTTTACTTGCTGTGTTCTGTTACTCATATAACTTTTTAATAGTTGGAGTTCCTTGCCTTTGATGCCTATGTTTTCTAATTTTTTAAAAAGCGTTTGGTGGCAGATTGAATCGAAAGCTTTAGCTAAATCTAGGTATATCGCTATGCATTTATATCCTTGATCTAAATTGCTATGTATATAGTCTATTGTACACGCCAAAGCTTCTTTTGTGCCTATTTTTTCTCTAAATCCATATTGTTTTTCCGAGATTAATTTATTTTCTTCCAGGTATATTATAATTTGGTTTTTTATTACTCTTTCGAAAATTTTTGAAAGCGAGTTTAACAAAGTGATAGGTCTATAGTTAGTTATTTGCATTTTGTCTCCGGATTTGTAAATAGGGATCACCAGTCCTTTTTTAAGAGTACTAGGGAAGCAGGAGTGTGTTATACTTAGATTGATTAAGTGTGTTATGGGTTTTAAAATTTCTGTTTTTATTATCTTAATGCAATCCGTCGTTATCTCATCTAATCCAGGAGCAATACGGTTTTTTAATGTGTTTATTATTTTGTTAATTTCCTCTTCCGAAGTTGTTTTTATTGCAAATCTGTGTTGTGTCGGTTGTGTATTGATGTTTGAACTGTTTGTTTGTGTTGTCGTGTTTGTGTTGAGAATTTTACGGTTCGCTAAGACTTTTCCTATACTTGCGAAGAAGTTATTTACATGATTTGCTATAGTTTCTTTATTTGTATTGGCGTCTACTTTTTTTGAGTTAATGTTTAGATGTTCGATTGTATTTTCTTGTTTGAATTTTTGTGTGTATGTAACTTCTTTTAATATTTTCCCACAATTATACAATACAATAACAAGTACACAATTATAAACAAAGTGGCTCTCATGACAAATTAATGACACACGACCAAAAAGGGCGGTTCTCATGACAATTAATGACACACGACCAAAAAGGGGCGGTTCTCATGACAAATCAATGACACACGACCAAAACAATGACAAGAGTATAAAGTGATTATAACGACCTTCTCGTATCACGGTGGGTATTTTAAGGATCTCTCCTATGATGGTGGATGTTGTAAGGATCTCTCCTATTGCGTACAGGTTACGCTTAAGTACAGCAGAATGAGGTTAACAATATTTGTTTTAATATTGTTTATAAAGATTTGTTAGATTGACTAACCCCGTAGCCCGGGGGCGTACGATAGAATAACAAAGAAGGTAGGCAATTTAATGTTACTTCATATGTTACGAGGCATAAAGTGATGGCAGAGTACATTCTGCTTACACCGAGCAATAAAGGGGGTCAGACATAGAGTGGTTTTACATACTGTCTAAATAACCAGTTTTGGTGTAGAAAACAAGAGGTGATCATTGCAAAACGATGATTGAACAATGCAATGCTGATTTACGTTAAAAATTACAACTATTTGGGTTCGAGCATCAGTATGACCGTGAGGTTTTATTAACCTGCCCCGATGTGTTGAAACGTGTAGTACAAAACATACGTGACGTGACATTAGAGGAGAAACAAATCAATGGTTTCGTTGTAGCAACCAAAGACCGGATGATTCGGTTTTACATACTTTAGTCGAACGAGCCAAAGGATTTGTGTATGACTTATAAAGGCCAACTTTAGGTTTTATAAAATACAATTTCCAAAATGGACGTGTCAATATCCAATTTTGGGGAAAACATGAGCACGAGTGAAAAGGACGCCATCAATTTTTAGATTTTAAGGAAAAATTGAAAAAACTTATATGTACAAGAAAGGTAAAGTAACCATTTCCGACTTTCATGCCTGAGACCACTATTGGGTTTTACGTACTCAAGGCAAGCTGAAAATCGAGGGGGAAGAAAAAAGGATTTTACCATGGTAGGTAAAATGTTGTGATTGTAAAAAGGGGAAAAAAGGTACAAGAGCAGCCAAGGCTGGGGCCATAAACAAAACAAAACAAAAAAGTAACATGACATGCCGAAACCAAGCAGGACAGACATGAGCGTTGCATAGTGTGGGGGTGAGAAGCGACAGTTTGGGTTCATGACTCCCCAAACATTGTGACTCGAAGGGTGTCTCTGTTCTGAAGTGATCAGCCGCAAAACAGGTGAGAAAAAAATAAACGAAAAGGTAAAAAGAACAATGCCGGCAAGTTGCCGTGAGAAAGAGATAGAGAAACTAGTACAAACGCAACATTTTGGATGTATCTATTATGAATGCACATTTATTTAAAAACAAGAATAAATAAAGGGGCTTGCTTTATTTATGGAGGGCTGGACGTGTAATTGACACTTTACACGCCAACTATATGAATATACATTAATTTACAAACATGGTCAAGAGTTTGCCCGAAAGCTAACCCGAGACCTGCCTCACGCTAGAGGAATCACGCCACATCTCCTTATCTCGGGGTGTAACTCTGGTATAGTATACACGCTGCGAGGGAGTAGGTACTACAGAAATGATCCTGTGGAGTACAATCCTTTGTGTAAACGTCGCCAATGTTTCGTTTACAATCCACTTTTTGCATATTAATTTTTGTATGCGTTGCCAAGGGGTTAATAATCCCAAACAAGGCCGTGGCACAAACTTGAGGCCGGCATGTGTGATTAAAAACGTCATGAACAAATCCTTGTTGCTTGGCAAGATTTGTAATACATAGCAGTGGTTGATTTTGCCAAAAGAGGCATCGCCGTTGGCCTTGGCCCTCTTGGGTGGCACGCCCTGTGCGGTATTAGCATTCTTGGTGTACATATTTTCGGGCTTGACAGCGCCTACAGCTTGCGACCAATGTATTTGTTGATGGCTTCCATGTTGACAGTGCATCGGGTATGATGTTACCGATGCCTTTGTAGGTTGAAGATCACCGTGATTATGCCCGAGGGCTTCGATAATCACCCTTTGTGAATCCATTTTGGTGAAGATGACAAGTCGAATTGACAACTTAAATATGTTCACGGAACGATGTGTAGAAAAAAAGAAAAAAAAATTTAAATTTTGGAATTTTTTCTAAGTCCAAAGTTGGAAGAAAATTTCGCCGGGATTTCCGTTTTTAAGTGTTTCGAGGGGCTGGAAAAAAATCGGCCATGGGGGGTCCTTACAAAATTGCCTTTTTGTGTTCCAAATAAGCACTTTTGAAAAATTGTCGAAAATTTTTCAAAGTGTTTTAATTTTTGAAAAAAATGGCCAGCGGTCGCCTTCCGGGGTGCATATTCTAGTTTTCACAAAGCATTTTTGGAAAAAACACCACTTTGTAGAAGCACAGACACTTGAAACGAAAGAAAACACTAGGCCGGAAAAAAAATGGCCATAGATTACCCTGTAAGGGCAGCTAGTTTCGATTTACACAAAGCACTTTTGGAAAACACGGTGAAAGTTACAAATATTGTTTTCGGAAAAAAAATTGCCGAGGGAAGCCTTTAGAAAAACACTGTTTATAATTTCACTGGCCAACATTTGAAGAACTTCACTTTTTGAACAAGGGCTCACACTTCTTGAGAAAGAAAACAACACGGGGTCCAGGCCTGTTTGATTTTCACTTCACAGGCGAGTACACATGCCAGCACTTGAATTAATTACTGTAGCTATTATTTGCGAGGAAGGAAAAGAGAAGAAACAATATTGCATTATTCATAAAAATACTGCATAATAACGGGTGCCTGTTTTAGAGGGAGAAAAGGTTAATATTTTGTTGCCCCATTGTGGTAGTTATAAGCTTATGGGCATATTAGACCTTTCAATTCCGCTGCGCAATTAGGTTGTAGATACCAAATTGCCCCGTGTAAACAAGATATTGCATGTTTCCATGTCATTGCGCGTCATCTTTCCACCGCATTGAAAATATTCAACTTGTTTAATATTTTCAATGCGATTGGTTCGTTTGTCCTTCGTGCGCATGCGCGAATGCGGCGTTGCATGCGCGCGCAGCACTGTCCGCGCATATTGAATTGTCAAACTGTGACTGTTTATTTTGTAGTGAGTTGTCAACATAGAAAATGGTTTTTAAATGGAGGGAAGTGCATGCGCCTCTCATTAACTCGTTAATTAAATGATCACACATTAACTTAATTCCCGCGCGCACGACCTGTTTCGAAGACATTCTAAAATCTATGACAGAAATGTGATTGAATGGTCCACTTCTGTCAAGTACGTGTAAACAGTACACCCTTTCAATTATACGCCGTTCAACCAAATGGCATCAATGTGGTTGACGTGTGTAATTTCGCCATTATAGGCATATTAGACGTTTCAATTCTGCCTCGCAATTAGGTTGTAGATACCAAATTGCACCGTGTAAACAAGACATTTAATGTTTCCATGTCATTGCGCGTCATCTTTCCACCGCATTGAAAATATTCAACTTGTTTAATATTTTCAATGCGATTGGTTCTGTTGTCCTTCGTGCGCATGCGCGGATGCGGCGTTGCATGCTCGCGCAGCACTGTGCGCGCGTATTGAATTGTCAAACTGTGACTGTTTATTTTGTAGTGAGTTGTCAACATAGAAAATGGTTTTTAAATGGAGGGAAGAGCATACGCCTCTGTTCTTAGAGCACTTTAAGAACTATCCAAGCCTGTGGAACATTAAATCAGAGGGATGTAATTCCCGCGCGCACGACCTGTTTCGAAGACATTCTAAACTCTATGACAGCAATGTGATTGTATGGTCCACTTCTGTCAAGTACGTCTAAACAGCACACCCTTTCAATTATACGCCGTTCAACCAAAGCGCATCAATGTGGTTGACGTGTGTAATTTACGTAACCCATTGAACATTCTCGCGGGCAACGCCACGTTTTGCGCGGTTTTTAGACCGTACAGACATACGCGGGAAACGGTAATCGTTTTTTGGCGGTACATACGGCATATAATTGACTTCGCAACATAAATGTGTAAGTAGAGAAGAGAAAAGAAAAGTAATTTACTCAGTGTTGGCTTTAAAACATTACAAAGAAAAAAATTGCCCCACATAGGCGACCGCGCCGGCGTGGGGGGGGGTACAAAATGCTGAAGGAGAAAAAAAAATGCTCCACGTTGGGTGACAGTGTCGTGCGCCTCGGGTGGAAGTGCCTACCTTCTGCACCAGATCTAGCTCAGGTTTGGTCCGGCAGAGCTGGTGAGATCTCTCTACACGAGGGTTGTAGGTTTCCTTGAGGGGAGAAGTGAGAATACCTAAAATAAATCCAACACTGTACGTATCTCGTCAGGGCAATAAAACACTGTCTGGGGTAAACATTACTTGTATTGTCGGTGATTTTTAAATACAACCATGGGTACATCCACAATCAATAATTATGCACAGGTACACTAATTGTCTATCTACACATGGGGAAGCCTACCAAATCTCTCTCTTACTCGTGCCGTCTCTGGGCGTCAATCGTAGACACGCGAGAATTAAGGAGAAGACACACAGCAAAATGGAGGGTTATTTACTCACAGGTGCCAAGGGGGGTGATCGTCGGGAGGTCCCAGGAAGGGGCTACCCTGGCCGCAGGGCAGGCTAGGCCTGGCCGGAGGGCCATGATGTGCTTGGGGTCGCTACAGGTAGGGTCCCTGTGCTGCAGGGGCCTCGGGCGTGCTCCTCGAAACACCGCCAAAACATCGCGCTTGTATCGAATGTTCTGGAAAGGCCGGGATCGCGTGTGTCGTACTGACACAGCTGTCGCAAGCGCGGTCGGGGGCGGGAAAGAGCGGGGTCTTGCGGTCAGCTGGGACCGTTGGGGGAAAAGGAGCGGGGTGCAGCTGCACGGGGCGGGTAGAGCTGGGAGTTCGTAGTTCGGAATTCGTAGAGTTGGGAGTTCCGCTACCTAACAACTTATAATAGATTGAAGGAATTATATAACAGTTTGAAGGAAAATGGTGACAAGATTCAAAAATACTTAGCAAATATAGGTATTGATTGGAGTTTTATTCCTCCCCAAGCCCCTTACCAGGGCGGGTTGTGGGAGGCTGCTGTTAAATCTGCCAAATATCATTTATATAGAATCACCGATCGTTCAGTTTTAACTTTTGAATTATTGTACACTATAATATGTCAAATTGAGACTTGTTTGAATTCCAGACCTTTGACCCCTCTACCTAATGATCCAAAAGACCTAAATCCTTTAACTCCCAATCACCTCCTTATGGGCACTAGCGCTTCTATTATTCCTGAACTGGATGTTCAGAAAATACCATGCAACCGACTGGATCAATATTAAAAAATGACAGAACTAATTCAGTGTTTTTGGTCCAGGTGGAAAAAGTACTATCTCGGTGAGCTTCAGAGAAGATATAAATGGCAAACCAGCAATCAGAGATCTTTACAGAAGGACGACTTGGTAATCTTAAAAGAAGATAATCTGCCGCCTGCAATGTGGCGGATGGCCCGCGTTCTATCCTCTCATCCCGGTCCTGATGGCATGGTAAGGGTGGTCACCCATCCCATAACCAAAATATGTTAACTACCCCTGGAGGACAACCTAGAACGAGCCCGGACCTCGCCTCCAGAAGATGAAGGAAGATCTCAGAAATAGAAGTAAAAAAAAAAACTCTAAGAAGAAAGAAGTTCCCAGAAGAAGATGAAAAAGGTCACTACAAAAGGGGAAAAAACAAAATGACTCGACCCTGCAATCTTGGGATTTGCAATGCGCTCCTTGGTCTCTACCCTTGAACAGCTAGAATCTAGCATATCTAGCTGCTAGATAATTCTGTTCCCCCCAAGGATGAAAAGAAAATGGGAGGTCCTCGGTGCAGCGTCTCATAAAGGATCAAGCAGATGGCTAATCTCGGACTTCAAGACTTGAGTGTTTGTGTTGTTAAGAGTCGTTATTATGAAATTATTATTTGCATGTTGTTTTAGTTGAATAATTTATAAAGGTTCAAATTTATTGACAAGTTTATTTTAGGTGGAGGTTATTGATTCTACGATATTTTGATCTATGAATTTATTTTTTGTGTTGATTTTTTGATAATATGGAATATTCTTTAATTATATAATATCAGTATTAGCATTTTGTTTAGGAGGGTTTCTTAAAAAATGAGAACAATCTAAACTTTGCAATTAAAATTGAATAACATAGCTAATAAGGAGTATTTTTTTGTCTTGAGACACAAATTACTAAATATTAACGTAAATTAATACTTAAATAAAGCTTAACATTATAAATAACGAATTACTTTGCTTTTTAAATCAATTATAGTATTTTTATTTTTTCTCTGGATTGTTAGACTGAATTTTTTTTGATAAATGAACAATGAGTTTATGTTAATATATTAGCTATATACTTTTCAGTTCATGTATATATTTTGTTTGTTAATCTGTCTGAATATTATGTTTAAATTTACCATTAGGGTTAGATTTATAAATGTTTAATTTTTTCTGAAATTAAATGCATTTCCTGGGGGAGTGTTAAGAATAGTGACATCTATGGGATAAATACTGTAGTTAATCACATTGATTTAATTTTTCTTAGCTCGTTAAGAGAATATGAATGTTAGAGACCTCTGGATGAATTTTATAGAAGTTATTGTTACCGACTAATTAGAATGGACCACGTGACCCCAGTAGATATCTAATACCTGTGTTATTGTTATTATCGTCTTTTTAATAGTCTGAAGGACGGTATTTTTACAGTTTTTAGCGGTATAAAAGGGGTGTTATTTAAAATATTTTTCTCTCTCGCATTAACCGATACTTAGAGTACAGACCCTGTACTGCCCAGGCGAGGTCCGGGCCAAAATTAGTTACAAAAAGTGTTGATTTCATTTTTACTCAAAAGTGTTTGTAAATAAAACGACTCTTCATTAAAAAAGTGTTTTACAATAAAAAAGGTCCACCACCCTAGATGAAATTGAAGTGACTTGACAATAAAGATAGACGCTTAAAAGAATATGTGCATATGAACGAAACAAAAGATAGAACGCGGGCGGCATTTTCATATTCAAAATTCAAAAGTTCCGTCGGATACTGTCTCGAGGCCGACTAAAGTAGGAGGCCTGGGCACCAGTCGAATTTTGAGGTGTCAAATAGCTATAATGAACAACGATAGTTTGCAAATGGCGTTGATTGTTATTGTATTTGTTGTTTCTGCTGATTTGTATGTTGTTTTACCGCAGGCAAGTAAATAAAGAATCATTAGATTATTATTATAAAAAGTAAATTTTACTTAGCGACGGCATGGCATCGACTTTGTGATTTGGCTGTTGCGCATCCAGACCTGTACTTTAGTAGGCCTTGAGTTCTCTAATGACGCTTAAATTCTTTGGGCGGAAAGCAATTGTATTATTTTTATAATCGATAATAATAAGTAATTTGCATGTATTTACAAATGAAATGTTATTCCTTCGCTTTTACGACTCTTTACCATGTAATGGAAACATTTTCTCATCACACAGGAGGGAATTTTGGCGCTTTTTAATGCAATTTACTTACTAGTAGGACACGACCTTACTCGACGCGTGGCAGTTTAGTACTAAAGTACTAGAAATCGAGTACTCTACAATAAGGAACTCCAGTGAAAAATATTATGGCTTTAAAAAAATATGTTCATGTAGACCAATAAACGCTGATTCTGAATATATAAGTTTTATTTCACAATATTAAACGCAGAGTTTTTAAAAAATTATTAAAAAGTGCATTTTTAAACCTCTCCTCGAAACACAGTGTCAAGTTGACATTACTGAAATGGTTAACGGTGACGTCACTGTTAACTTCTTCTTCTTCTTCTTTTTCTTTGCCACTTCCCACTTTAAGTGGGGTCGGCTCTCCTAATCAATCTGCGCCAAGACGACCGGTCTTGGGTTGTTGGATTGGGGAAATTTTGAGCTATTTTTGCCATGCTGGTCCACCATGTCAGAGGGGGGCGCCCTCTTCCTCTTTTTATTTCAGGTATAGCTAGCGCTTTATGGCACACGTGTTCTTTGTCTCTTCTCATTACATGACCATACCACCGTAAGCGACTTTCTGTTAGTTTTTCAGGAAGGGGGGCTACCTTGAAACTACCTCTTATATGTTCGTTTCGTATTTTGTCCAGTTTCGTAACCCCACCTGACCATCTAAGCATTTTCATTTCTGCAACGTGCAGTTTTTGGACGTGATTTTCCTTCACTGTCCAACACTCAGCCCCGTACAGCATTGCTGGTCTCACTGCAGTTTTGTATATTTTGCCTTTTGTGCGAATGGGCATGCTTGAATCGCACAGTGTGTCCAGTGAGTGATCGCCACTTCTGCCACGCAACATTTACTCTGTGAGATACATCGGCCTCTACATTTGCATCTTTTGTTATTACTGAGCCAAGGTATTTGAAGGATATTTTATCAGGGTATTTTCAGTGACGTCAAGGTGACGTCACTGTTAACCTGCTAACCAATTCACCGAAGTGTATCAAGATGTATTGACATTTGAAATCTTACGCCTTACGCCACGAAAGACACGCACGCCATTCAACATTTCGTGTTTTTTGGTTATTTTCATACTGTTAAAGAGATTTAGATAAATAATAGTTATTGTGTTTATTGGAAACAATATTTAGGCTCTCAACAATTAAAATTATGACGTAAAAGGGCTATATTTGAGGTTAAGCATAGTCATAAATAGGTCATATGTCATATTTGACATTTGGTTTACGATACGTCGGTCGTATTTTCGAATTGTTTTTTTACTAAAAGGACTTTTTATACAAGTTATTATACAATCGTCATGATCGGTATATTATAAATACCAGTGTTTCTGTATGTGTTATACATAAAATAATGTACAGTTACGCCTGAACACAAAATTCGAGGCTTACGAAATACGATGTCACTTGTATTTGCAATGAAAAAGATGATTTATTGTTTTTATATTGCACTTTGTTAAAATACAATAACAGTACCGGTGAAATGTGGACATTTTACCAATGTTTTTCTATATTAAAAGCAGTTAATCTTGAATAAAAAACACACCTCTCACCTAAAAGTCATCCCAAAGCATTCCGCCATTGATTCTTCATTCTTCTGGATTCTTCATTCTTCATTCAAACTTTGATTATATAAATGTCTAGATATAGCGCTCGAGTGACGAAGCGCCAAAAAAAATATCTGCCAAATGTTGGCCGATAAGCTCGGCCTGTCCGCTGACGCTCAGTGGCGACACTGGCGACACTATCGTTGTACGGTAAACACGTGTTGTGTGACATTTGAAAATAACGATTTGCGCTATGTCAGTGTGCAGGAATTACATAGGACGATTGAAAACAACTAAAAATGTTACCTATCATCGGTTAATAACCTTTAAATAACCATTCAGTTAAAGAAACTATTCAGTTTTAATAGTGTAATTTGGTCTTAGGACAACGCCGTTTGACCCCATGTTTTGACGCCATGTTTACAGGGTTGCCTGTTCTTCAAATTAAATTTTACCGATAATTATTTCGAAGTAAAAACCGATCAGATTTACGGTCTTCTGCATCAAGTTAATTTGATAAGTTTGGCCGTGGAAAAATATTTGGCCTTAAGATATCACTATAAGACAAAATTGGATAATATTAACCGGGATGTAAAACCTATATGAAAACTGTTTAAAAGACAAATTAAAAGGGAAGGTCATTAAGAATAAATAATAACTATCGATAGATTTAGTTTTAAAAAGTTGCATTTTCTTTTTTAGTGTGACAAGATAGTTTTACCATTTTTAGGGATTTACCTGGATGTGGGCCACCTTCTTTATTTGATGATGATAAAAATTTAAATTTAGATACAACGATACCTGCCGCCCAGTTGGCAGCGTCTATGAATGTATCTTTCTTATTTTCTGTATTTCTTATTTATTTTTTAAAAATAATCAAACAAAAATAAATCTCTTTTAACAATGATTTTATTTTCATTTATATCATTATATGTAGAAAACTATCTTACTTAAATGAATTCAAAATTAAACGAATTATAGGTCCCGCTAAACCGAAACATATTTTTTACCCACTTTTATGGGAAATACTCGGGAACTGGTATCACTCATCACGCCTACAGTGACGTTGAGCGCTTAACGTTAACAATATAAGTTACCTATACTTGTGTGCGTGTGACGCACACAAGCGTTTCAAATCTGGCCTGTTCTTTTTTTCGGAGTTACAGCGCAACACTCTCTCTAGACATTTATATAATCAAAGCATTCAAACAGGGATGTTCTGCCCAAAAAAATTATTTCCCTAGATTTCGAAGTGAAATTTCCCTAGAATTTCACATTTACGCAATTACCTACGTAGCCACCTGATTGTGTAACACTAATCCTGTTATATGTTAATTAATATGATTAATTAATTGGAAAGATATTGGAACTTGGTAAATATACCAATAAACCCCCCCCCCTTCCCCCGAACGTGTCACGTAGTGCATTATAATATGCGAGCCTGAGGTATGTAAATAACCCCAGACCCTCTGGGCTTAATACCCAAGAAATTATGATTATGAAAAAACTCTACTTGCGCGAACAAATATATCACAAATGGCACAAAGAGAAATTCCAGGGAAAATAACAAATCCACCAACCTTGTTTTGTAGATCTTGATGCTTGGAGGCCTCCGTGATGTCATCCAATCAATAATTAAATTCAGTCAATGCAATCCTTAGGTGACTTGATAATTTGCGAGAGATGAAATTTGTCAATCAATACACAAACTCATAGTTTTTCACAATGATTAAAATTTTCCAAGAAACAAACAGTGTCAGTTATTTTCTTGTTTTAGATTCTATTTTTGAAAACAATCCATTTAGGTGTCTCTTGCTAAATCCAAGGAGTGAGTAAGTACCCTCTTTGTGATATATATTTTTTTAAATTTTCGAACAAACAAAACATATTGCAATGCGTAACCACGTAGTATGGGTACGTTCCCTAATATCATTTTGAGTTGTCAGTGTTAAAAATAACATTGCATGTAAAAGTACATGAACAATAATTAAGATTCATAGGAATTCCCAAATATATATACATATATATATATATATATATATATATATATATATATATATATATATATATATATATATATATATATGTGATGATTCAGGTTTTCACGGGTGTAAGATGTAGAACAATTTTCTCGGTTTACCCGCGTAACGTAGTCCTTAAAAGGACTTTTTAACTCCTGACGTTTCGGACAGATCACACTGTCCATCTTCAGAGGCCTTATGTCTTGAGTTTTTGTCTCAAACTGATAGCTTTCGCATGTCTGTTCGGTCCAAAAGCTAAAACTTAAGTTTTAACTTAAGTTTTAGCTTTTGGACCGAACAGACATGCGAAAGCTATCAGTTTGAGACAAAAACTCAAGACATAAGGCCTCTGAAGATGGACAGTGTGATCTGTCCGAAACGTCAGGAGTTAAAAAGTCCTTTTAAGGACTACGTTACGCGGGTAAACCGAGAAAATTGTTCTACATATATATATATATATATATATATATATATATATATATATATATACATCCCGCTATATATATATATATATATATATATATACCGGACGCAGAATGACGGTCATTCTGCGTCCGGTATACGGACGCAGGATTGAATACATGTAATTTCAAGTTTTCCCCACTCCTGTACCCTCATACAGTTCAAAAACGAAAATAAGCCAGACGCGGTATTGGTACCTAAATCAACTGAAATATGCTATTTTAGTTCAGTGTTTTGTCACCGAGGTGGCGAGCCGCGGCGCTGCGGAGACGAGCGTATATTTTTAGCAAAATATACATTTGATTGACTCGCGTATCGCAACTCCTACATTTGGCAACATCGCTTTTTAATAGCGTTTCTTCTGATACAGATCAATCATAATAAAAACATCGCACATTGCAATTAAGATAAGAGAAAACAAGATTTCATTCAAATTCAGCCTGTCATTATGTTATTATTGTACAGCAAATATTTCAGCAACTTTATTTTTTTATATGACTATTTTAAAACAAATATAAGTTATTTTCTTATCCACGATTATAAATTCCTACAATGCGGAATCGTGTGCCATACCACTCTATTACTATTAAAGAAGATAAAATAAATCTGCTTAATATAATAGTAATTTGACAGTAAAAAAATATACGAGTATGTGAGATATTTGGAGATTCGTAAAGAAGGCTGATGTAAGTATAATGAAGAAGATACGAATAAGAGGCTGTAGAAAAAGCCGGGGACGCCCGAGGAAGGCATGGTATGATTAAAAAAACTAAATTCTAGTGTCATACCTAAGGACAGAATAAGTGTGATGATAAGTTATTGTTAATTAACGTATATTTATTATTAAAAGCAGGTTATTTTATTTGTTTACACATTTTTGTGCTTTCGCTTTACTTTTTTCCCCCTTTTCGTTTTAATAAGTCATGAACGCTTCATACGTCATACATATGTCTGGTAATTGGTAATGTTATAATATCGTGAAAACAAGCTTTTGGGTCCGTGCGGCTACGAGGATTTAGCATATAATTTTATTATAAGGTTCGCAAAAGACCCTTAAAAATTGTTTCTCCCGTAAACGAAAATGCATTAGTTAATTCGAAAAGTTATCTAGCTTCCATCATGACATACTTGATGAGCATTTATGTTATTCTTATTTAATTTTTATATCTTAAAAAAAAATACAATATAGCGGAAGAAAAATATTTTTTTACTAAATGCATATTAAAAAATCTTTGTATGCAGTAGAAGTGAAACCTTCAGAAAACGAAACTTCGAGAGAATGAGACGAATGCGGAGTATCTGGAGTAGGATAATTTTAGGGTTTAATTATAACAATATTGTTACCAATTATGAAAAATATTTTACATTTTATTCTACGAAGTACCGCACAAAGAAGACACCGATTAGTCAATCTCATTCTCTCGCAGGCTAAATCCTATGGATATAGGTATGCGTTCGTCTCTTTTTAGTGTCGCTCAGAGTTTCGTTTTATACAGTTTCAAATCACAATGGTGCTAAATAGCGATGAGGACCAATGGAGAAGTACATGACAATTCTATTTTCTTTTACCTTTCTTTTAAAGAAAGGCTACGAATAACCAATTAATGTTTGAAAACAACCTACTACCACCACACTAAGCATAAATTGTTGCTTGTGTCGTGATGGAGGACTTAGCCAGCCGAGGAATCGAACATGCGTCGCCCGGGTGGGAACGCGACGCCCACTCAGCCACTGAGCGATTAATTCAGAATTAGGTGATCTTACGTCAGGGCGGTACTGAGAGCATCGTACACACTAAAACGTGCGGCCCTTATTTTATTTTAAGTGATTAAATTGTGAAATAATGCTGATTAATCAAATAAAATAAACTGCGTGGAGCTAATGTAAAAAAAAATATTAGCTCATATGGCGATATGAACCCATGACTTCCTGATTGCAATTTGAGAGCCTTACACCTCGACCACGGATACCACGAGGTAGAACCCGATGATTTTCACAGCAGGTGTGGTTGATGTCCTCGATATGTAGGTATCCGCTGTCGTTGAGAGATACTGTACTGTTGTCAAAAATTACGATTAAAATTGTTATCTTTTTAACGGCATCAACCGATCATTAAAGTAATGCAATATTCCAGAAGAAAAAACTAATGAATGAATCTCTTGTTACGTAACGGGTCACCTAATCCATTATCGAAGTCTATGAACCACATTTCAACTGTTTTCATGTGATGTGTTTGTTTATAATACTAATAATACAAACAAATTTTTCGTTTAGTGGGTCAAGTTCGTGAACCAGTATACTAATTGTACACCGTATAAAGTCTTGATGGTACATTAGATACAATGTTTAATTAACCCTTTAAATCTTTAAATTATCATCTGATATCAATGGACTAAATGTTTTGCAATCCTCTCGTGTTTAGAGTTCATTCTTCAAAACTGGCATAAATAGACTAAACGTTTTTCAAAAATTTAAGTACCTGGCTATAATCAGACACTCAAAAGTTAGTACGTATTTTAGTGAAAACTACGTAAAAAGATGGACGCAGTAAAATCGATATGATGAAAGATGCAGATATGATAGTAGGATCGTTTACGTGCTATAATCTTTTTTTTTCTGCAAAGCGTAATAAACATGAAATGAGTTCAATGTTTGTTTAGTTTATACGATAATTATTCATTCATTTTGTTTATTCGTTAATTGGTTAACAATTAACAGGTATAGGAGCTCCATCGAAGCCAGAGTAAAGTTAGCCTCCCAAAAACTGGGCGTACTGTACAGGGCCCGCAGATACTTTAATAGTACACAACTGCTAACCCTGTACAAATCGCAAGTGCGCCCCACGGTTGATTTTGGCAGCCACCTCTGGTCTGGAGCTCCAAAATACCTGAAAAATACCCTCGACTCTGTGCAGAAACGGGCGGTCCGTTTGATAGATTCTCCCATCTTAACAGACGGATTGCAATCGTTAGAGCACAGGCGTCGGGTGGGAATGCTATCCTTGTTCTACCGGTATTACAATGGAAGATGCTCCGAGGAACTAGCATCATTGATCCCTTCGGCACCGGTGCATAGTCGGGAAACACGCCAAACGCGTGCCCAATATTTGTACACAGTTGACATTTGTCACATGAGAACGGGTCGTTTCTTCGACTCGTTCTTGTGTTCAACAGCTCGGCTGTGGAATGATTTGCCGGCCTCTGTGTTTCCTCCTTCCTACAACATGGGTCTCTTCAAGACCAATGTTTATTCCTTCCTCTCCTCAAAAAAACCCTCCACACAGCATCCCAGATGACATAAGCCCTGAGGGAAATTATTTTCCTCAGGGCCTCCTGTGTGGAGTTAATTTAAAAAAAAAAATATATATATATATATATATATATATCGTCGACACCAGTAAGCACAGTCCCACCTAGTAAACACTGCGCAGATAGGATAGTACATCGCTTATATTTCAATATCTTTGACTGCCGTAGTCCTAACTATGGAGATAGTGGGATAATAATAATAACAACACGAATAAGAAACTTACTATATTACGACTCATATTTCCTACATATTTTTGGTACCCTCATTATTATAATATTATATAAACGATCTCATTTTTACTTTCCATGATAGTTTAACTACGTGACATCTTACTAATATTAAAAACGCGAAAGTTTGGATGTTTGTGTGTTTGTAACTCTTTCAGGCAAAAACTACAGAATGGATTTTAATGAAACTTTATAATAATATAGCTCATACATCAGAGTAATAAATGCTATCTATAATTGTAAGCTCTGGGGTTATGAAATTTGTATAAATGAATATGTGTGTATTTCATATATTTTACCGGAAGGGAGGATAGGCAGGGGGAAGGGGAACGGCGGAGGAGTAAGAGATGGGGGAGGGAGGGTGGAAGGCAACGGGGACGCACGGGATAGGACATGCAGGGAGAATTAATTTATTTCTTTCAATGGCATTGTATCGAATGCCGAGTACCACCTAGTTATTTTAATAAATCTGTAATGTTGCATTGTAACAGAATTTAATTTTCTGATTTTAAATTCTTTAATCAGAATTTCTGATGATAATATAATTGTTTAAAGTATAATTGTATTTATTATTAATTTTAGTGCTATGTAAAGCGGCCGTGTGCGTAAGTGTTTTTTAGGTTAACTTCATTATATATTTAGCACTTGTAAATTATGTATTAAGAACTCGCGTGAAATTATTTTTATGTTAAATTTTATGCTATCTGCAGTTCAAAAACTATTTTTTTCTTTCACTTGTATTGTACATTGTTAAAAAATTTAAAATACTATTACACCCACTCATAAAACTCATGAGTGGAAGATACTCTCAGTATCGCCCTGGTGTAAGACCACCATTCAGAATTGAAATGTCGCTTGAAATGACTTTAGCCGTGTTTGGTGACCAGATCTGAATAGCCAGGTACTTCCCCACCTTCCTCTCCCCTATTTCCTTCCCATCCCCACTACCTTCAGCCTCACAACATACGCCAATCGGGGATGCCATAGTCTCACTGGCTCCAGACGGGAGCAGTTGGGACTCTTGTGCGGTATTCACATATAAAAAAACACCTTTTTATCATGTACCATTTTAAATATTTTTTGTTATCTAAAATTTTAAAACTGTTTTTGATCCTGTATGCAGTAAATCATAGAAATTGGAAAAAGATGTAAGAGCCCACGGCGTTGATGATTAATAAAATTTTAAAATATGAAAATATGGCTCATCCATTTGGGGAATATTGTAAGGTGGAAAGAAAATAAGGATGGGAGTTCTCAGCAATACAGATCTATTCGCTAAACGTAGCTAACCCCATTTTAAGCAACGCCAAGGTTTGAATTCTGAATACGTCCCCAAAACATTCGTTACTAATTTAAAAAAACTTTTTGTGCGCATTGCCGCGCGCTCGTTTCATTTGAGCCCGCGACGTATGGACCAGTCACCTTTCCCTTCGTATTCGATACATACCTATTAAATCTTCCAAACAAAACGTGAATAAATAAGCGGCAACGTTGTAAGACGTCGGTTTGTCGGCAAAATAAAACGAAATATATATTTGGACGCAAAATTGTAGATAAAATGAAAGGGAAATTAAGCCGGACGCCTTACTACATTACATATGAAAGGAGTCTGGTTTGATGAGTCGTTAAAAGACGTTTTTTCGGTTTTGTATATTTTTAAATTAACGTTTTCCAAAAAGTTTAATACCTAGCTATAATCAGACAATTAGAAGGTTGTATATTCTTTATTTAAAGTCATCTAAAATCAAGTCCTTCCGATAGACGCAGCAATGTCGATCTGATGAAAGGACGCAGAAATGATAGCGGGATGTATATATATACATTATATATATATATATATATATATAAATATAAATAATACCAGTAATATTGTCATATGTAATAAAAAATTTGCCAGAGTTCGAAATTTCCCTAGATTTTGTCCTGATTTCCCTTATCCCTAAGAATATTTTTCTCCCCTAGATCTAGGGAAATTTCCCTCGACATAACATCACTGATTCAAAATGACAACTTAAAAAGTAAAAAACTATCGGTGGGTGAAGACGTCACACAATTCACCATAGATATGGTGCGTTTCTGGGAGTCTTGAAAAGTTAAAACTTTGACAA
Organism: Limnephilus rhombicus; assembly: GCA_929108145.2. NCBI lineage: Eukaryota > Metazoa > Arthropoda > Insecta > Trichoptera > Limnephilidae > Limnephilus > Limnephilus rhombicus. The sequence continues at coordinate 52,201,891 of OV815281.1, forward strand.
TTATTTTAACTATTAAAACAAACTATAAAAATGCAGTTATTTAAGTTTGAAGGTCTGTAGCAACCACGCATTGTTGCTACGTCACGTATTGGATTACGCGCGAAACGATCGATATGTGGCGAGTCAACTTAACTACCTGCGCTGTGAGAAGTACTTACTTGAGAAGTACTTACTTAAGAATTCAAATTCAAGCAATTCAAATTCCAATTCTTTTGAACAGCAAGCTGAAACAAATGGTACCTATTCTTATTTTATTTTTTGGTCTGTCACACTCCATATGTTGTTAACATTGTGAAAATTTTAATGGCACATATAAAAAAAACTATCAACCGATGATTCTAGAGTTTTCTTTTAACTGTGTTTACGTAGCACGTACCATTGCTACATTGGTGACACCGACGTTCACATTAGTGACCACGAAGTTTACATTTGTGAATCCGACAGTGAGCACGACGCGTGCAAGTACGTCTACCGCGAGCACGTCGCGCACGAAATAAACTCTTCGGTGATAAATTTCGCGCACCAATCATCATCATGTCTCTTGTGAGCGGAACATCTGAGGACAGCCAGCAACCAAGTAACCAGCAACCCAACATCAGGAATCCACCGCCTGAGGTCAACCGAGTGGCAGTACGCATTCCGCCTTTTTGCCCTACTGACCCAGAATTATGGTTCGCTATGGTGGAGCGCAGCTTCGAGGCAGCAGGAGCGACCGTGGATGCCACAAAATTTGGTTTCATTCTCGGAGCCTTGGAGCCCGCCCACGCCCAAGAAGTCCGGGACATCATTGTGAAGCCCCCTGAGGTCGGTGCATATGCACTATTAAAATATGAACTAACCAGACGCCTCAGCTCCACGCAGGAGCAGAAGATAAGGAGACTTCTGGAACATGAAGAAATCGGAGACCGTAAACCCTCCCAATTCTTGAGACACCTGCGCACCCTCGCCGGCAGCGCTGTGCCCGATGAGGTTTTGAGAACCCTATGGATGGGTCGTCTTCCTAGAAGTATGCAGGTGGTTCTGGCTACGCAGCAAGACACTCCGCTTGACAAGGTGGCCAGCTTGGCCGACGCCATAGCAGACTATGCTGGTAGACCGGCAGTTAACTCAGTGGCTGTTCCATCGTCCGAAGATTCATTGGTTACACAGATGGCGCGGTTGATGCAGCCTCTCCAACAAGAGCTCGCTACCTTGAGGCGCGAAGTTTCGACACTACGCTCTGGCCAGCAGGGGAGGAGCGCCACCCCGCATCGTTGGAGCAATCGTTCCCGCAGTCGGTCCAGAGGTCGTCAGCCCGAGGGAACATGCTGGTACCACTGGAAGTATGGGACGAAGGCAAGCAAGTGCACCAAACCCTGCAACTTCCAGCAGGAAAACGCGCGGGGCCCAAACTGATGGCGACCAGCACTAGCCCCAACCAAGTCAGTCGCCTTTTTGTTACCGACAGGGTAACCCGTACCCAATTTCTTATAGACACCGGCGCAGATCTCTGCGTTTTCCCACGACGCCTTGTCCAGGGACGCCCCACTAAAGCGACATACGAACTGGCAGCAGCAAATGGCAGCACAATCGCTACTTATGGCAGCCTAACGCTCAACCTGGATCTGGGATTGCGACGCGACTTTACTTGGAGCTTCGTCATTGCAGACGTCTCCAGGCCAATCATCGGGGCAGACTTTCTCGCCAAGTACGAGCTACTGGTGGATGTCCGAAATAAACGGCTACTGGACCAGGTGACGAATTTGACCATCACGGGAAAACGAAGCGACAACAAGATCGCTTCCATTAAGACGGTCACAGGAACGTCCCCGTATCATAAGCTTCTTCAACAGTTTCCTGACATCACTCGCCCTGACGGCGCCAGGAAGGAAGTTCGTCACGCAACACTGCACCATATTAACACCACGCCAGGACCTCCAACCGTCGAACGCCCACGACGCCTTGCTCCTGACAAGTTAAAACGCGCCAAGAAGGAGTTCGAGGCCATGGTCCGTCTCGGAATCGCTCGACCTTCCGAGAGCTCTTGGGCATCTCCCTTGCACATGGTACTCAAGAAGGACGACCAGTGGAGACCATGTGGCGATTATAGAAGATTGAACGCCAGAACTATTCCAGACAGATACCCCGTACGCCACATCCAAGATTTTGCACAGGCACTGAGCGGCACCAAGATCTTCTCAACGATTGATCTGGTGCGGGCATATAATCAAATCCCTGTGGCTCCCGAGGACATTCCGAAAACAGCAATCACTACGCCATTCGGACTCTTCGAATTTCCGGTGATGTCTTTCGGCCTCCGCAACGCAGCCCAGACCTTCCAACGCTTCATGGACGAGGTTACCAGAGGCTTAGATTTCTGTTACGCCTACATAGACGACATCCTTATTGCCTCAACGTCAGAGGAAGAGCACCTAGCCCACCTCAAGATATTATTCCAGCGCCTGCAGGAATATGGTGTTGTCATCAACACCGCCAAATGCCATTTCGGCCTGACTAAAGTCAGATTCCTAGGATACCTGGTGTCCGACGCTGGCACTTCACCCCTCCCAGATCGAGTGGAGGCCATCAACAACTACAGCCAACCAGCTTCCATCAAGGATCTCCGCCGTTTCCTGGGAGCAATAAATTTTTACAGAAGATTCATTCCCAACGCCGCGAGGACACAAGCTCCACTCAATGACCTCCTAAAAGGGAACCAAAAAGGCAAACAACTCGTGTCTTGGACTGCCGAAACAGTAGAAGCTTTCAGCAAGTGCAAGGAAGCTCTGGCCCAGGCAACCCTGCTCGTTCACCCGAAGTGCGACGCCCCACTCTCTATCGTCAGCGACGCGTCTGATACTACAGCCGGTGCCGCACTCCACCAATTCGTCGCAGGTCACTGGGAGCCTCTAGCATTCTTTTCGAAGAAGTTTTCGGCAGCTGAAAAGAAATATGGCGCATACGACAGAGAACTACTAGCCATCTATCTCGCTGTGAAATACTTTCGCCACATGGTGGAAGGCAGGTCGTTCACCATATTTACAGACCATAAGCCTATCACGTTCGCCTTCCAACAAAAAGCAGACAAATGCTCACCAAGGCAATTCCGCCATCTGGACTATATCAGCCAGTTCACAACTGACATCCGACACGTCTCCGGAAAAGACAACATCGTCGCGGATGCTCTCTCCAGGGTCGAGACGATAGATACTCCTCTGGACTACGCAGCGCTGGCAGCTGACCAGATGTGCGACCCTGAACTGGAACAACACTTGCAAGGAAGTTCTAGCCTACAACTTAAAAAGATTAATATTCCGGGTACTGACGCGCATCTCTACTGTGACGTCTCAACTACCATAGCCAGACCCTTCGTCACGAAGAAGTTCAGACCTGCGGCATTCAATGCGGTCCATCAGCTGGCTCACCCTGGAATTAAGGCCACGGTTAAGCTCATAACTCAACGTTATGTCTGGCCGGCCATTAAAGCTGAGACTATTAAGCTCGCACGCAATTGCCTTCAATGCCAACGAAGCAAGATTACACGGCACGTGTCAGCACCCCTGGGAGTCTTTCCCAGACCCTCCGCTAGATTCGAGCACGTCCACATCGACATAATCATCATGCCTTCTTCAGAAGGATGCCGATACTGTCTCACGTGCGTAGACAGATTCACGAGATGGCCAGAGGCATTCCCGATCCCAGACCAAGAGGCTGAAACAGTGGCGCGTGCTTTCTACGAGGGCTGGATAACAAGATTCGGCACTCCACTCCGCATTACTACGGACCAAGGGAGACAATTTGAGTCGAGGTTGTTCAGGCAGTTGAATTTCCTGGCAGGCACGACGCAAATCCATACAACTGCATACCACCCCGCAGCAAATTGCATGGTGGAACGATTTCATCGTCAACTGAAAGCAGCGATCAAGTGCCATCAGAATAACCGTTGGACGGAAACACTTCCCACCGTACTCATGGGAATCAGAGCAGCTTGGAGAGATGACCTCGCTACAACCTCAGCCGAGCTAGTGTACGGCGAGCCGCTCCGCTTACCCGGCGAATTTCTATGTACAGCACGACCTAATGTTAACGACGACACCGGAAGCTTCCTAAAGGAACTACGGAAACATTTCAACGAGCTGAGACCAGTTGAAGGTACCCGCCATGGTTATGGACATCGTTTCGTCTTCCAAAATCTTCCCACAGCTTCTCACGTCTTTCTGAGGGACGACACAGTCAAGAGCCCGCTTCAACAACCCTACAGCGGCCCTCATAAAGTCGTTCGTCGGCACGAACGAACATTTACCATACTGGTAAAAGGGAAGGAAAACACCGTGAGCATCGACCGCCTCAAACCAGCATACGTTGCTCAAGATCTTGAGAGTTTCACATCACACTCGCAAACCGCATCAGAGTCACCAGCCGCCACATCACAACCAACCCTTCCGTTGTTCGATGGCAGTAAGGATCGGACACACACAACCACTCGTTCTGGAAGGCGGGTTCGATTTCCCGATCACCTCGATATCTGACTATTCCTCTTTCCACCGCAGCCATGTCTGCGTTGTCTGGGGAGGGAGTCCTGTAGCAACCACGCATTGTTGCTACGTCACGTATTGGATTACGCCCGAAACGATCGATATGTGGCGAGTCAACTTAACTACCTGCGCTGTGAGAAGTACTTACTTGAGAAGTACTTACTTAAGAATTCAAATTCAAGCAATTCAAATTCCAATTCTTTTGAACAGCAAGCTGAAACAAATGGTACCTATTCTTATTTTATTTTTTGGTCTGTCACACTCCATATGTTGTTAACATTGTGAAAATTTTAATGGCACATATAAAAAAAACTATCAACCGATGATTCTAGAGTTTTTTTTTAACTGTGTTTACGTAGCACGTACCATTGCTACATTTATTCATTAAAAAAAAATTAAAAAATTGGACTAGAGTTCTCTTGTTGTTGGCTTCCCATTTTGAGATTTCTACCCCGCGTCTAAAGTATGTAACGTCTTTGCCTCTAGGTGACAAATTTGTCACAGCACATATTACCAGAATAATGTTTTCCTCATTTGAATTTGAATCCTTTTTTAAATTAGATTACCAGAATTTAGTTCCTACCGGAGAACACGTTTATTCGAGTTACTTGCCGTGGTTTATTTATGCTTGCCACACAAGTGACGAAACTCATAGACAAAGACAAATCGGCGCTCACTTCACAAGAAAAAATATTATATTATAATCTATATGTCAATCATGGCGGTTTCCCGGCTTCGGATTCGTTTTTGTTTTACAATTTAGTAACTTCAGTTCTAGTTTGATTTTTCTATTCAAAATTTAATTGTGTATAATATACGTCATACATAATCGTCCCCAAGTACTCCCTCGGCGTAATTTAACATACGGCGTTTAGCTGACGGATGAAAAGCCGCCAAAACGTGTTTTGTTTACTATTTTATTGAAATTCTTAATATTTCTTATTGTTTACGGCTGTTAATTCCTTAATTAATTAATCTGCTCATCATGGAAAGTAATACTGTGGGTGAAGAGGAGCATAAAAATGGGAGTGAACCGACTTCAGAGGACATAGACGAATTCATTAAAACGCAGAAAATAGACGCAAAAAGTAATATAACGTTTCCATTTTCATACGAATATTCATGTTTAATCTTTCCAACTTAATGTGTGCCTAATATATTACTATATCTTTTTCCAGCAACTGACAGCCAAGATACATATTGTGAGGTTATGAGTGAGAGGATCGAGGAATTAGAAGATGATGGTGCCAAGGAGCCTTGCAGCCAGTCTATATTCTCTCAAGAGACTGAATATGAATTGCCAAATAATGCTGATGTCAATACCAATATTACACCTAGCGATAGTTTGCCCAAATCCAGTGAAGTAAGAACCAGATAGAATTTTTAATTTTTTACAGTAATACACACTTTTTCCTTGATTTCTTCACAATATGCAAGCATATTACGATGGTTTGTTTCGCCTTGGAGATGCTTTGTTAAGATAAGGGAACGTACCCATACTACGTGACACACTTTTTGCAATTTTTTACCCCCCCCCCCCCCCCCCGGTGACCACGTGTAGTATATTCCAAGACCCCCCCCCTACAGTTTTCACGTAGTATTTTATAAATATGGTTTCGAATCATTTTTTGGTAACAAAAAATAAAAAATGCATTATTTGGCTTATATTTGTCTTTATCAATACGGCGCGCGGCGCTTGCTGCGTGACAGCAAGAGTGCATGCATTACAAGTGGAAAAAATATTATCAAGATAAAACTTATATCAACATATATTGAAACCGGAACGTAATTTATGGAAACGAAAGTCTTGTTATTTTTATAAACATTTTTCATCTCAATCATCTTCAACAAACACGTTCCCTGAACTTTTTCACTTATTTGAATGTACGAGGGTGGGTTTTTAAGTTTGCGGATTGGGTAAGGAGTGGAAATAAAAACCAAAATTATTTTTCCTTTTCAACATATTCACCTACTACCCTAATACATTTTTCCGATCTTTAAATTAACTTAAAGGAACTTTATAACAGCGCGGAACTCAATTTTCTCCACATTTCACAATATCTTCCCGATTGAAGTGTTTGGTCGACAATAGCTCAAAGACTAATGACCTAATTACGATAAAACCCGGTGTTTATCCTATAAATGAGTTGTTCAATTAGTACCTAATTCAGCGGTACCCCCATTAATCACTAACCTTCCCATTCCGCGAACTTAAAAACCTCCCCTCGTAGCTCGAAAAAAAACGCGAGATTTCTAGATTGACTACGTGATAAAAACCTAAGCCCCCCCCCCCCCCCCCCCCCCCCCCCCCGTTGTGACCAAGCGTGGTATTTTGATGACCCCCCCCCCCCCCCCCCAAAATAGGTCACGTAGTATGGGTACGTTCCCTAAGATGTATTGTAACAATAAACTTGCATTAATTAACTTTCTGCTTAACCACTCGGACCCATAAGCTTGTTTTCAAGGTAATATAACATTACCAGACATTTTGTATGATGTTTGAGGTGTACAGGAATTAACCTTTTAAAAACTATGTCGTTAAGAAATTGCTATGCCTGTGGACTGGTATTTCAAATTATCTTACATATGCGTAATGTACGCACGTATTTTAAGCACGCGATTGGTTGGCATGTATATATCGTAGGTAAATCGTAAATTCAGGCCGATGCGCCTGAGGCACTTCACGATCAGCCGCCAGGAACTTCACTAAGTAGCTAGGCGCATCATGATCTACCTGATTTTACAATCGGCCGCATGACGCTCATCTAAAACGGGTTAAGTAATCAATGATTTGTGAGACCTAGGTAGATATCCTGTTGAATTCAGGTTTTTTTTTTATTATTTCTGATCATCTAAAAAAAGTGTCTTATAAATACTGTCTTATGTATATTTTCATAATAGACTGCTATTTGCTTTCAGGACGATGGAATTATACTGCATTCAAAATTTCAGTTACGTAAAATGAAAATTCGCTTTTGTCAGCCATGTACAATAATTTCTGTCATTTTGTTATGTTGGTATTCCTGATACTGAACGAAGGGCTAGAACCTAGGTCGTCATCGACTTCATGCGGATACATCAAATGATGCGTAATTTCAATGTAAAAAAACAATAACGTTATTATTAAATAATCTATACATATTATGCTGCCTATAAACACATAGGCATTTCCGCAAACCGAACAACAAATTACGGGAAAGGAATGAAGCAACCGCACGCTGCATTTCATGCCGTTTGCGTTGCTTCATCCTTTTTCGTGCCTGTATATGCAGCATTAGGTAAGCACGTTTGACGGAATTCTGGAAATAAAATAAAATTTAAAAAGATTATCATTCAAGTTGCTTCACATTAAAAATTTATTTTATTTCCTGAATTCTGCCAAATTAGTGCTTACCTAATACACATAAATGGTAACATCGTCTCTTCTAGCCCTTCATTACGCTTTAGTATCAGGAATACCAACACGAAAAAGAACAGAAATTATTGTAAATGGCCGATATCTCATATGACAAAACCAAATTTTCGTTTTAGGTTATTGAAATATTGAATGCAATATTTTCAATCGCCCCGAAAGCAAATAATTAGCTTTTATAGTAATTAAGGTGAATCAAAAGGTTTTTCTAAAAAAAAAATTGTATTAATCCATTGGCCACAGAATAAATGAGCTAAAAAATTGGCCTTCACCACTGAATTAATTTTGTACCAAAAATTGAAAACCTGCATTGGTGTACTAAATCTATTGTAACTTTTGAACCATATATTCAAATGATTTTTTTTTTAAATTTGTTTCTTTATTGAATTAAGGTAAAGAAAAACATAAAAATAAAAATTTCAAAAATATTAAATTATGTGTAAATAAGGATTCGAATATAACCTTCTTTTTTTCCGTATGTTTTTTTCCACGTTTTTATTCAAAAAGTTACAAAAAAACATAATATTCATGAATCGAACAATAATAATTTTTGTTTTTTACATACATATTTACTGATAACTAATAAAATAATTTGGTATGATAGTCCTCACAGCAATCAGGGACGTTCAGGGTTACTACCAAAAGCCTAGAACCACTCGCAATTTTGAAGAAATAAAATGGCGGCTGGCTGCATATAAAACTTAAAACACAAATATCAGGGAAAACCATATTATTTCCGATTCCACAATATGAATGATTAATTACAGAGCTTTCGGCATTTAAAATTTTATTAACCTTTTAACCGCTAAAAAAATATACCTAAGCAGTCGCCCCCATGCGGCACTTTCTTTTTCGAATGTCATTTTTACATAGACCCTTTTAGAAAACAAAATCATTGTCTGGATTAATCCTAAAAACATTAATAAATCTTGATAACATCATCCTCCAATATCGAAGTATCAATAAACATTCATTTGAGATCAACTGAAATGAAGATAACGTTATAATTGCGTTAATATAAACACGCCGTGAATATCAACAAACAAAGCAATCTCTAACATGGCCGCTTCTAGCCTACGTATGACGTAACATATAGATACCTACTTGCTCGTGTAGTGAAATACGAGACGCGTCAAGAAGGGCCACTGCGCCGATGCTCTATTTTTATTAATTGTTTTTGTGTTTAATTCGTAGAACTCCATTTAATTTTGTTGTTTTTTTAAATTTAATTTGATAATGTTATAATGTTTGCAAAACCATTTTCAAACTGTAAACTGAAACAGCTGTAACAAAAATACACACTAAAATACTTGATTATAACGTTATCAATTTTAATTTTATCGAATTTCAAAAGATATAAATAAAACTAAAGATATAAATAATGCTGTGGATTTAGTTTATAGATACTTATTTTTCTATAGTTAACATTTTATTGATATTTTTGTTGTGAAATTATTTTATATTGTTTTAACTGATAAATTTGCATTAATAAGATCGACATTTTACGGAAGTAAATCGCCGTAAAACGTTGATTGTGCGGTTGATATCGACCTAATTTATATGGAAACCACACAGAGAACCATCTTAAAGATTATACTAAAAAAACACAGAATGACTGACACAGACCAAATATTCAACATGTTCGACGGACTTGATATACGACAATTATACATAAAAACACTTCTTAACTATATCAAGCTCTACATCAAGTCAATCAAGTCTACAATACCAATAACCGGCTGCTGGATTTAGTGTTCTGTAGTGATCTCTCAATTCACATTGTTAAATCAGTTGACGAGCTCCTCCCCCTAGACTCCCACCACCCCGCTTTAAGCATAACCATCTTGATGAATAACTCACCAGACGACACAACTATTCTTCCTAACTTTACTTATAATTTTTCCAAAGCTGACTATCCTAATATGAACCAATATCTTACAAATGAAGACTGTTCATTTCTTCACCTCAACAATAATATTAACTACAATCTTGAAATTTTTTACACAATTATCAACAGGGCCATTGAAAACTATGTACCACTTTCACATTTCAAAGAAGCGAAGTTCCCGAAATGGTTCAACAGCGAGTTAATCAACCTGATTATTTGCAAAAAACTGCACACAAAAACTTTAAAGAATCTAAATCCCTTAATGACTATAAGTTATTTCACAATTACAGAACTCAATGTAAAAAACTGTCAAAAAAATCATATTATAATTATATAAATGGAATCGAAAAATCTATACCCTCTAATATACAAAACTTTTTCACACATGTAAACTCTCTTAGAAAAAACAAACAAGGTTTACCCATTTCAATGCACTTCAAAGATAAGAGTAGCACTGATATGAAAGTTAAGGTTAACTATTTTGCTGATTACTTCAAAAGTGTATATGACGAAGATATCCCAGAAAATTACATACCACCACCTTCCCTTATTGAGAGCATGCATATCCCTGCTGTACACATCAATATAAACGACATTAAATCTAAAATTAAATCTCTAGACAAAAACAAAAAGGCCGGACCTGATAACGTGCACCCCAATATTCTCATAAATTGCATTGCTTCACTGGCTGAGCCGATTTGTCTTTTGTTTAATCAATCGCTTGATACAGGTTGCTTCCCGGACATTTGGAAACGTTGTTATCTAACGCCTATACTAAAAAAGGGTTATAAAAGTGATGTCACTAACTATAGACCTATATGTAAGCTATCTATAATTCCGAAACTTCTTGATAAAATTTCCCCATATATTAACCATCTCATTGTTCCAAATCAACATGGATTTTTGTCTGGCAGGTCAACTCTGACAAATCTCTCATTATATGAAAACTTTATATCAAATGCATTAGCTAACAAAACTCAAGTCGATTCCATATACACAGATTTTATCAAGGCCTTTGACAAAGTGTGCCATAAAATTCTACTGGTTAAACTATGTAAGCTCGGTATTGACGGAAAACTTTTAGACTGGTTTGCAAGCTATCTATCTGATAAAGTTCTACTTGTAAAAATTAATTTGTTCTATTCCAATCAATTTATAGCTACCAGTGGTGTACCTCAAGGGTCCCATTTAGGCCCAATTTTGTTTTTACTGTTCATAAATGATATTGTTGACATATTTGATAAAGATATGAATGTATTGCTTTTTGCAGATGATTTAAAAATATTTAAAATCATAAAAACCGCTGAAGATTGTGCCTGTCTGCAAAATAATTTAAACAAATTAATTAGTTGGTGCTCTATTAACAAACTTTATCTGAACATAAATAAGTGTTATTCAATAAGTTTTTACAGAATAAGTCAACCAATTATTCATCCTTATGAACTTAACAACTCTACCCTTACCTCTGTCGCAGAAATTAGTGACTTGGGCATAACTTTCGACTCTAAATTAAACTTCATATCCCATATAAACTCAATCTATAATAAAGGTATCAAAATGCTTGGCTTCATTCTTAGAAATTCCAGAGGTTTCAAGAATATTTCAACTTTAAAAATTTTGTATACATCCTTAGTACGTAGTCAAGTCGAATATAACTCCTCGATCTGGTCCCCCCATTTTAAAATACATTCAGATTCAATCGAAAAAATTCAACACAAATTCTTAAGACACATTAATTTTAACCTCGGTATTCCCATTGAAAACATAAATTATAATTACTTGATGAAAGAATTAAATTTACTAAGACTGTCAGATCGAAGAATTATATCCGACTTAATTTTAATGTTCAAAATTGTAAATGGTAGAATAGACAGTCCTGATCTAACTAAGCTCATTGAATTTCATATTCCCACGAGAACTACTCGTTCTAAAATCCTTTTTAAATGTAACAATAATCGGACTGAGTATACGAAACACTCACTTTTACCTAGGTTGCATGAAGTTACTAATAGATATGCAGATGTGATAGATCTATTTAACTGCACGGAACATAGGTACAAGACGGCTATGCTATCATATTTTTTTAATGACTATTAATTTTATTTGTATTATAGATTTTTGCATGTAAATGTATCTCTGGTGTCACTTCCCAATGTATCGTCACAATTAACTGTTATACATACACTGTTTTACCATTACTAATATTTTGAATATGAATTTGTGACATGTAATTAATGTTTATGGCATACTTATGCCGTTTGTATTAAATAAATAAATAAATAAATATCTTTGACCAAAAACACAAACTCCAACAAACACAAACCATTAATAGACCAGTTAGACAAGCATACATACAAAACTTAAAAACACCGACGATAAACACAAGCTTTGGACAAAGACATCACAAATACCAGGCAATAAAAGCATTCAACCATCTTTCACTCGATTTAAAAAAGGAAGAAAACAAAAAACTTTTCACACTCAAAATTAAAAGATGGATTAAAGACCAAAAAAGGCAACTTTACAAAAAAATCACAACATAAAAAATAAAAAAACACATAGACATAAACACCATTGCAATACTCACTAATATGTAAAACCTTTAAATTTCACTATCGGTTTATATGTATCTATCCTATTTATATAGTTTTATTCTATTGTTTTATTTTAGTGTTATTTTACTCTATTTTGTTTTGCTCTATTTTCTTTCTTTTAATTCTCATATGTTATTATTGAGTTTCTTTTTTCTTTAGTTTTTATTTTATATGTATCTTAAATTTAAAAAAAAAATAAAAAAAAAAATCATATCAAACTGTAAAATGAGGTCCTCAGCACGGGTAAAGCACCCAGTGAGGCCCACATTAGTCAAATATGTAACACACATGTATAAATCAGGTGAATCAAATAAAAAAATAAAAAATTCGTATTATTATTTTATAAATCTAAATTGGTTTACACCGGATTGCCGTATTTTTACGAATTTACTTCGATTATATGGATTTAAAGTGCCGGCTGCGGCGGAAATCGGCCGCAAATTTCTATTTTCGAGGAAATTTACCGTATTTTTACAAATTTACTCGAAATATCTGAATTCACAGGGCCGGCCTTTGTGGAAACAGCCACAAATGTTTGATTTACACAGAAATGGTGGGTATTTTTACGAATACTATGAACATCTGAATTAGAATGGCCGCCTGCAACGGAAATCTGCTGCGAAATTTCGATTTACGCGGAAATATCGTATTTTCTGTGAATCAAATGGGTATCTAAATTTAGAGGGCCAGCCACGACGTGATTCGGCTGCGAAATTTCGATTTACGCAGAAATATTTTGTTGTTTTACGAATTTACTTCGAATTCCCGAATTAGAATGGCCGCCTGCAACGGAAATCCGGTGCGATATTTGGATTTTCGCGGAAATATGGTATTTTTGTGAATTTATTTCAAATAGGTATCTAAATTTAGTGGGGCGGCCGAGATGGGATTCGGTTGCGAAATTTCGATTTACGTGGATATATTGTATTTTTACAAATTTACTACTAATATCTAAATTTCAAGAACCGGTCACGGCGGCAATCAACCGCAAAAATTTGGTTTACGCAGAAAATATTCGGTATTTTTGCGAATTTATTACGAATAGGTTTCTGCATTTAGAGGGCCGGCTGGGTTGAGATGGCAAAGTCAAAGGTTCAGCAGAAGAAGTTGTTGGCTGAACTGACGGGATTGAGACATAACTTTCATATTGCCCAACAAAAACAATATCTGTATCATCATCAGTCATCACTTACTTCAAAAACACTTTCCGAATCTAACATTTTCTAAACTGTGACTGGCGGCTGGGACCGCGCTCTCGGTTTTATTCATTTACCAAGATAAACAAGGAAGTAGTTGATAAAGATTCTCAGAGAGGTCGCACCACAAATGAATATTCTTATTTTTAATATAAATTTCGATCGTATACGGCATAAATGTGCTTAGAAAACGAAGTCGAAACTTGAAAATGACTGAAGTCAGCCGCCGCACGGTGTGAGCCACTTGATGAAATGACTTAAGTCGGCCGCCGCGGTGAAAAGATTAAAAAATGTCACTGTCGTGCTCGTTTTCTGTTTTTTGGCGGACTTACTCTAGCCCGTCAGCGCGCTGACGCAGCAAATATGTTTGTGGTTAAATACCTGAGTTGCACACCCGGTAGGCTATCTGGGTTTGTGGCCAATGGGTTAAGCATGTACAATGATTTTGAAAGTTTACGATGCTGTGAATACTGTACTCAATATTTTTTTTTTTTTTTTTTTTTTTTTTTTTTTTTTTTTTTTTTTTATTGGCAATGTTTATTAAAAATACATATGAAGTTACAACAGTTACATAGTTACATAAGGTTAACAAAAAATAAAAATAAATTGCCTTTCCTCACCATAAAGAGACAATGCTCTTGTGTTTGGTGAGGGAGTTCTAGCTCAATTAGTAAATTAATGATCGTGTAAGTTAGTAATAACGGCTATTGTAAATAATAAGAAGGTTAAAAAATCTTGTATAATTTAAAAATAAAAATCCTGAAGAGTTTAAAAAAATCATAATATAAATTAAAAAATCATTATAAATGGAAGAATCATGTAAGTTAGTAACAAAAATTATTGTAATAAGTAAGTAAAGGATACGTAATAAAGAACGCAAGATTTATACAATAGTAGACTCAGAGATTTAGAAACTAAGAAATGAAAGAAAAAAGAAGGAATAAATGATTTATAAAATAGCAGACTTTAAGATACAAAGTAAACATATTTGGGACTTTTATAGTAGTTTCAGGTAATTTTTTAATTTGGGCTTAAATTCCTGCATATTTTCGATGGTTTTTAATTTTAATGGGAGGTTGTTATAATAGATTATGCCCAGATAAAGATAGGAATTTTGGATGTGCTTAGTATTAAATTTAGGAATTTTAATAGTTTTCTGGTATCTTGCTGATGTATTGAATTGGAAGTTACGAGTATTTAACTGTATTTCTTTGTAAATTTGAAGAATTGAATATTTTTTATAGATTTTGTCTATTATAGGCACATTGAATATTGAAAAAAGAATTTCAGTAGGAAATTTAGACGGTTTTTTTAAGATTACCTTAATTATCAACCTTTGGACAATTTTGAGGGGATTTAAAATATTGTCATATGTTCCTCCCCAGCCAATAATACCATATTGCAATATAGATTGAACAGTTGCATAGTACACTCTTTTTAGGTTTTCTAAGCTAAGAATATTTCTAAGTCTAATAAATATATAAATACATTTCCTAATCCTTTTGACGAGTTCACAAATATGTGTTTTCCATTTAAAATGCTGATCTATATATACACCAAGATATTTGATTTTGGGAGTTGGACTAAGTATAGCACAATCTTGATTGCAGATAGTTTTATTACACTTACTTTGGTGTATTATGATGTTTAAATTTGGTTCTAATTTTAATTTATTTATAGAGAATGGGATAAATTTTGTTTTTTCAGTGTTTAGAGAGAGGAGATTTTTATCGAACCAATTTTTCAATATGTTAATATCAATATTAGCTAGATTATTAACAGTATTCCAATCCGTACCTTCAATTATTATGACAGTATCGTCAGCATAAGATATTATTTTTCCGTTTAGTTTTTGTATGAATATGTCATTAACATAGATAATAAACAGTAACGGTCCCAGGACTGTACCTTGAGGTATGCCGAAATGACTCATTTTTGGTGAACTAAGCACACCATTAATTTTTACAACTTGGGGACGTTTGAAAAGGTAGCTTTTTATCCATTCTAGAGCTGAACCATTTAATCCAATGTTTCTTAATTTACTTATAAGTTTGTCATGTGATATACTGTCAAATGCTTTTTTGAGATCTATAAAAATTCCCAGGCATTTAAATGATTTATCTAATGAACTATGTACAAGGCTACTTAATTTTGCAATTGCATCTTGTGTGCTTCTACCTTCCATAAAACCAAACTGGTTTTCATTAATTATATCGTTGCATTTTATAAATTGGCTCATTCTTTTTTTAACTAGTTTTTCCAAAATTTTTGCTATATTTGAGATTACTGATATGGGACGGTAATTATTTACTTCTTCTGGATTACCTGACTTAAATATTGGGGTAATAGTAGTTTGTTTGTAAATTGATGGAAATACTCCGCTTTGGAAACTTGTATTTATTATATGCATTAATGGCTTAGAAATTTGATTTTTTATGTTTTTTAAAATATCAACCGTGACTGCATCAAAGCCCGGAGCAGATCCTCCTTTCATATCGGTTATGATAGAAACTATTTCGTCCTCTGTGGTGACTTCAAATGTTGTCATTTTATTTTTAGCATTTATAGCATTTATATTTATTATATATATTTTTAGCATTTATAGCATTAATATGAATGCTTTCTTTTGTTCAGGTGGAAGTAGTAATGAAGTCCCAGCCGATGGTTGTGTTGGAAAGTACAGAATCAATCAATGAATCAATGGATCTAAATTCTGCCATCACAATAGCCGATTCGGGTAATAACTATTATTTTAGTGAATTTTTAGAAGAATTTGAGTTTGTTGAGAAGCGTACTGTGCTCACTTGCGTGACTGTGACTGATCTTGTTGCAAACCGCTTCAAACAGTGGATGTGGATAGTCTTTGAATCGTGTAACATTAGTACAATAAAAGAATTCACCCAGTTTAACTATGAATATTATTCCAGATTCTAACAAGCCTGAACGATCGCAGACAACCAGAAGAAAATCCACCCAAATCTCCAGAATACCTTCCAAAAAGACTTGTCCTACAAATAATTTCGGCGGAGTGGAATCCTCGACGTCTCTTGACTTCTCGCCGGTTGTCAGTATCACTCAGGAGAACTCCCTTCCCGCCACCTCATCCAGCATTACAACTGTCCCGAGTCCATCTGTTGCCAAGTCTCCTAGTTTTCCCGTAAGATCTTCAAAAAAACAAGCGAAGAGAAGCAACAGCTGCGACGTGTGCTGTCAACTTCCAGCATTGAAACCGGCGCGGAAGTTAAAGCGTTCCCTCAGTTCTGATACAGATCAAGAGAACCTTCCACAGTTCATCTTTAAGAGATTAGACAAGATCGCTGAAAGCATCGGCACATCAGAACTCGCCAAAGACTCTCAAAAGAATTTGTCAAGCCCTATCGGAGATTTTAAAACAGACAATAAAGTGGAAGAGTTTGACATTCCCCAGGAATCGCAGAGTTTTGACACCAGCAATTCTCAAAACGTTAAATTGTTTTTATCCCCTTCAACTTACGATCTCACCGATAGTATGAAAGATGGAGATACACAACACTCCGAACCAATTTTCCCCAAAATTGGGCACAGTTTTGGTGTTCTCGAATCACACCACTCAAAGGAAAATGATGTCGCACAATCGTCCGAAAGCAATCACGCAATCAATGCTGGTGATTTTTCTAGTGGAGAGATTCAAAAGTCCTCTCCGTCAGGAGGCCACACAGATCAAGATAGCACAACATCTATGGAAATGGATTCGCCATATCAGATTGAGCCACCCAATAAATTAAATGCTATATCTAAGCCTTATCTCTCCAATGGATATTCTTCCTCTACTCCGGAAAATGCTCCATTCACGGAGGGTTTTCTCTTGAAGAAAACATTTCACGTTAGCGACAGTGAAGGAGACAATACTCCCACATTCGTAGATTACAATAAGCAAACTGATGGCCTTTCCAAATTATCTAATAATTCCAAATCTGATACCAGTAGCGCTAGAAATTCATTCTTAAACAATGGACACTCCAATGGTTCTCATTATTCTAACTCGAGTAATCCTAATTTTACCATACAAATGTGTTCTGATGAAAACAATGAGTTTCTGTCCATGTTCATAGTGAAAACTGATCTCGACCTCGGTAACCAAACTCTGAAAGAATATCAAAGGGTGTCTCGCAGACTGACCGTTGATTCGTACGCAGGGGATGTCTCCAAAACCAATTCACCATCCAGTGTCACCAGCGGGGGCTTGTTACACCTCCCCCCTCACCCGCGCTCTTCCTTCATGTCCACCACCAGCTCCGCTTCTACCTCTTCTTCATCTCGGACCAGTGACGGGGCTTTTATCATACCCCAAAGACCGAGAAAAACCCTGTCCTTTCAAACCCAGCCTTGCAATGTCAAAGGCTGGCAAGGACTGAAACAAAAGATGTCTGAATTTTTGCAAAGCCTTTCCGAAGTTTACGGCCCGGAAGACACAACCCAATCTCCGATGAATGATTTGAACAACACCTCTCACGAGAATGATAAACACCCAAAGAGCCCGAGTAACAAACCTGACAGCAATGACTGTAATCGTGCCACACCTAAAAGTTCTAAGAAAAAGGTGCAGACTAAAACAAAGAGAGTATTGACCGGAAGAATAAAGAAATCAGACCTCACTGTCACAAATGAAGAAGAACCGCAGGAACTGGAAGGTATTCATTCTCCCGAAATGATTCCAACTGATCCTGACAAATGTCAACAATCGCACACACCGTTTAGAAGTGAGAAGCACAACTTTTTAGAAGACAATAGAAGTTCTCCAAAGACTACTCCGAGAATCAGGAAGTTAAAATCTGCATCTCCGGCAGTTTACGCTACTTGCGCCATCGATAATGGCAACTCAACTGCTCAGCAGCCGTCAGACGAAGGATCTTATCCCGAAGGAACCCTGGTTCTTGCCAAGTGGGTAGACAAGAGATACTATTCGGGCAAAGTGAAACAAGTCTTGGATTACAACAAGTACCTAATCCAATTTGACGATGGACATTCTAAACCTTTGCTGGATGATTTTATAATATTTGGAAACACGGTAGAGCTGCCTTTGGTTGGCCAGTCCATTTATGCTATGGTTGACGAGGAACAAACTTATGAACCTAGTTTAGTATTGGGAGTTGAGAAAAATGAAGCCGGTAGAATTTGCTATAAATGCACTACTGACAGGTTAGTAAATTGATCTAACATTTTATTGCAATTTTAATTATATTTATATTAATTTGTGTAAGAATTTGCTAAACAAATTTACCTCATTTATTGAATCCTTGAAATTTTTCACAAGTATTAGTTGAAGATTCATTTGATGCAGTCCTGTCCTATTGAAAGATAGATTTATTTCATTACAAAAAATAGACAAAATGACATTTTTCAAAAATAATTGTTACAAAATTAGATATGTACTTTGTAGTTGCCTTTCTTCTTTAAATTCTAAATACTTACAATTGGGGGTCTTGTTATATGTGAAGATTGTGAGTACAGTCTGTACGGTGAGCGGCTCGAACGCCTCACTACGTACCTCTCACATGGACTCATCTCAGGGTTAGGTTCGTGCACTCTTGACAAGATGAATGAATGTAATTGAAAGTCGGTTTAACATAGCATATTTATTACAATAAAGGGGTTAAGTTGTACAATAGAACGTTACGATTTAAGACCTAATTGATAGCTTTTAGAACGGAAGTTAGGTACTTGAAATGATACTAAACTGGAAGTTAATGGCTCGAATATCTACAGTTATAATTAGGAGACTACCTTGGTCATCTTGAGGGATTGTGCGGTGGAAGGTGCCGGCTAAGCTCATGCCTGCCTGGCAGAGTCCTTAGCCGGATAGCAGGGATCAGTCGCTGGACATCGCGGGCCAGCATTCAACCAGGGCGAAGATGGACATGATGCTCCACTTCCAGGATCCACTTGATATACCGAATCTACGGCCAATGCAACGCCATTGTCTCAAGTACCCAAACGGGGTGCCCACGAGGCTACCGCCTCGGGCGAGGACTACACGATGTTTCTAGTATGAGCTGGGCGGGAGGAAAGAGAGCGAATTTAAGTGCGTTAGTCCTTTTATAGCTTCTTTTCTCCGGTATTGCTAGGCGATGGTCGTGCCATTACAATAATTTGCGAATCCATCGACAGAAACACTTGATTGTCAACCTGTGGGAGAGGCGACGCTTCTTTAACTGTTTTGTCGTATGTGCGAACATAACACTGCCTTCTCTGTCCAATATAATGTAAGAAGATTGTCAGGTCTATTCTGGCTTGACTTGGGCATTTTCCAAAAATGTGGTATGTTGTAAACGCAGCATTATTGCATTTGCAGGACTGTTGAAGAGTGTTCCTTTAATTCTTTGAAGAAGTAATTTTATTTTTGGTGCAAAAGTATTTATATTGATTTCTTGAAGAAGTTTCCATTCTAATTTGGGTCATCGTAAGTTTCCATTTAAGTTCTATTGAAAAATTGTTCCTTGTACCCTGAAGATATTTTCTCGTTTCTTGCAGACATTTCTGGATGTGCTGTAGGTTATAAGACATATAGTTGTCATTATCACAACTAATTTAACACTCCCTACCTACTGAGCCAAGAACGAATTTATCTACCTGTGAGCCAAGCTAAACAACCCTATTGCAAAAGAACTTGTACCTTTCCCTTTTCTCCTTAGCGATACAAAACACGCTACTCTCGCGATACAAAACACGCTGATCTTCCAAATTTTTTAACATAATCTGTTAAATTATTTGCTGTAGCAGCAAATCATCACCTTCTTCCTCGCAATAATTTAAGAAAAAAAACTTTGCTGAAATTAATCCTGTACCAATTATATACATTATTCTTTTATCTTATCCATTCAATGGATATTTTAATGCGATTTCATTTTTTCTGAACAACCGAGGTCAATTCCTTCGCATTTTACATAAATTTTTATGCCAATACCAATCATTTATCAATTATATTCATTATATAATGTTTAATAAAAATAATAAAAAAATAATTTAAAAAAATTTATGCTGACTAAACGTCATGTAATCAATCGAAATTGATACATATTCGCATTTTACACCTTTTGTAGAGGACAATACAAGACATGAACCTCTTGAATATTTATACCTTTTATTTACTTTTTTTTTTTTCTTTTTCGCCCATTAAATGGACATTTAATGCCGACTTAATGTCATGTAATCAATCGAAATTGATACATATTTGCATTTTACATCTTGTGTAGAGGACAATACAAGACATGAACCTCTTGAACATTTATACCTTTTATTTACATTTTTTTTTCTTTTTCGCCCATTAAATGGACATTTAATGCCGACTTAATGTCATGTAATCAATCGAAATTGATACATATTCGCATTTTCAACCTAACTAAAGGGTTACAATACAACACATGTACCAATTAGAGTAGTATTTTTAAATTTGCTGTGTTATTGTAACTTGCGATTTATTCCCTTTTAACTTTATTGATGAATTTCTCTTAAGCCATCTTCAGTTCTGTTTTCATAGTTTACAATAGGTATAATTATGAGGCTATACGGATCCTATCATGTTTATAATATAATTATAAGGCATATATTAAATCCTGTCACGTAGGTATAATTCTAAGGCTATACTTTAAATCCTATCATTTTTATAGAGATCCCATCCCTTGTATGCATACACTATCATGTTAAAGAACAATGATCTTGCCTCACTAACCAATCCACAGGAAACTCCCTTTCCAAGGATTGTGCTCGACGTAAACAATAAGGTGACACACACCTTCCTCCCGTCATGTTAAAAAACAATGACCCTGTCTTACTGACCAAATCAAATGAAAACGCCTTCGAACACATAGTAATCCTTTTCAATGATTGCGCTTGACATAACACATATATAAAACAAATAACCAAAAAAAACAGAACATCACTAGAAAATTAAGATCTATGATAGTTTTCAATATAATATATATTCTCTCTAAGTTGTTTAACTTCATCTTCAACCGAATACACTTTAAATTCCAATAACACAGACTTTTTTACAACAACACCGATATACGGTGAATTACACGTTGACTTTCGTCGCTTAAATACCGAAGTATCCAATTCGCGTGTTTACATGTTATAACATTTCAATCTTACAAGCTAACAATTTATATACATTTCAATTTTTAATCATAACTGAATTTGCTAACGAAACTTTAATTTTTTTATTTTAAAATTTATTTTCTTTTTAAAAAAAAAAATCTTGACTATGTTTTTAATTAAATTCAACTTTTTATTACCCAACTCAATTATTTGCAGTAATTTTATTAAGATTTGAACATTAATACCAATTAACTTTCTCTTCATTACAAAATTTCCATGAACTGTGATTTTAATACAAATCTCAATTTTTCGAACCTGTTTATGTTTTTCTCTTTCAAATACTCTAAACAACCAAAGTTTATTTTACCTCTCTGTATTCCCAATTAGGGTGGGTACATACCCGATTCAAAAACACCTACATGTTCCAACACTAACCCCAGGATAACTCCACAGGTTATACAGACATTTATTATTAAACTTCAATCAATCAAAACACTTAAAAAACTTTTATTTTCCAAATCTAATATTTGTTAGTTAACTGAACGACTTTATTTGTTTGAAAGCAAATCAGAGAGATATAAACATTTAAATTAACAACAAAAAGATATATACAATTATATACATTTGAACGCTATATTATAATTGAATTTGCTAGCAAGAACTTCTTTTCTTTCTGTTTCTTAATTTTTTATTCCAAATTCCTTTTAATTAGTATAACTTTCTTATTTAAAGATTATTTGACAGGAATTTTCAACTTATTCTCATAACTTGACATAATTTTTTTTGCTTCAATTTCAATATAATACAACATTAAGTCCAATTAATACTCCTTCTATTGTGATGTCACGGACCTTTTGACCTCACAATACATCTCAATGTAATATTCCCTTTTCAATATCTATGTTTGTTTTATTTACGTTGTTTCCTTACAATGTTAACTTTGTTTTATTTTAAAATATGTAAATACATGTTTCTGTTCCTTTCTAACTTTGGGCGCCATGGTCTTTTGCTAGTTAGACCCAAACTAAGTATATAAATTTCATTATTCGACTATTATTCAAAACTCACTTGAAGTGTTAAAAAAAAATTCGTCTCTCTTCTTGTATTACAAATTTTCTCTTTTTTTTTTTTGCCCAAGATTACTATCTTGGCAACCCTACTTGTCTTAATTCTAAGGAAGACTTTCCTATAATGTTTTGAAACTAGAAATGTATACGCTGGTACCCGTACCCGTATTTCATTTCTTGAGCTCACTTAGAACTCAATATCTGCGCAAAGCACAATATAATTTCCGAACAACGATCCACGTTGTCTTTTTTGTAATACAAGTCAAGAAGAATAAAACTTTATTCTTTAAAAATCCTTTTCATTTAAACTTAAGTAAGAAATGATTATCTTTTTTGTTTTAAATTCGTGTACTACTTTCTATTTTTTAAAATGGACACCAAAAAATCTCTACGAATGTCACCAATTTATCCTTACGAATGCTCGTGATTTATTCTTTCTTTATTTCGCTCTTGCTAAATTGTTTATCTATTTGACAAAATTTTAAAAACATTTATTCTTATTACTTTTGTTTATTTAATATGTAAAACATATTCCGTTTTGTTTACAGCTTTTATTAACGAAGGCCTTTTTACTTCCGCATCGTTACAAGAGACTTAGTTTTATTTTTTAACTGAATTATTCAACATTTTATTTTTCAATACTAGCTCAGGACAATTGTTATAACTATACAGAATCTCTCTACCTTTTTTTCAAAATCAATTTATTTTTTACAATCTGACTATATTTGAAAATCTATTTCCGTACTTATTTGTTCGACTTCTTGTTTACTTTTCGACGTATTGTATTATTTGTCACAACTTTTATTGAAAAAGAAATTTAAAGAGAGATATATTCTATAAACACGGAAAATTTATATACATAAATATTTACACAATATGGGTTACCTTTATATACAATTATATACATAACATTTATAGTATAGTTTATTTATAATAATCTCATACAAAAATGGTTACCTTTATATACAAAATTTTTTGTTTTTCTTTCCTTCCGCCTTTTTTTAATAACAAAACACGAGTCAAGTATTCCTACTTCCCTTTTTTCAAACCAGGTATGATCTTTATTTTTTATTATTATACGAATGAGAAACGTATCATTTTAATTTAATTCTTATTATTTTCTTATGAAAAATATTTAATTTAAAACTCCAAAACACCAAAAAAAAATATTTTCCTGTCCGAATTCTGTTTATTTCGTAATAGCTTGTTCAATTGCACTCTCTCCTGTTTTTTCAACTAGATTTCAGTTAGCTACTCTGATCTCAGATTAAATCAACATTCTCAACTCTCAAATAATTAATATTAGAATCACTAAGAGAGCCAAAAAGAACTAACTATACAAGAATTTAATTATTTTTCTACAAAAAAAATTTTCAATACAAATTATACCTTTTCTGAATTTTATCATTTTTGCCGTTTTCTACAACGCTTTACATAGGTACCGTATTCTCTCATATACAAAATTTCTTTCCTAGCCGGGCCATCTGTTACTGCGTAGGTACTTATGTCTGCTGTTATGCATAACGCGCGTGCATTCGTTATTTCTCAAACTTTTCTCTACTTTCTATGTTTCATGAACGAATTTAACTTTTAATTTGTAATTAATTAAAATTTAGCCTTTTCCTATTACTTTTTATTACTTCCGTTAAATTTAAATTCTCTAGTATTTATTTACTTTTCATGATTTAAAATCTTTTTAACTATTCTGTTTTCAACTTTTTCCTCTTTTTATAAATAAAAATTCGTGGAAATACATATATATTTTCATATATGCGTCTTGCAATATTGTTCAACTTGTTTTGGGGTCAATTACGGCACTTTGATTGATGTACAATCTCAGATTACTTTTCAATTAATTACACCCGGGCTTGTCTTATATATTGAATCGTGACGGTAAATTTCGCATCCGCCTTACTCACCATCACTATCTTTTTTCATGATATATAAGATTAGCCTTCAAAATGATAATGATTTTACAACTTGGGTATTTTCAATTACAATTTTCTTTGTGGTTTCTGATTTATTCCACCAAAAAAACATTGCAACTAAAAAAACCAGTTCGATTTGATTTTTTTTTTCTCTACCACATGATCTTACTAGTTGAAATCTCTTCTTAACTTTTTTTCCACTATTTTTTATTTTTATAGGAAAATTAGCTTCTAAATAATAACGTTTGGTTTATTTTCTTTCTCATTTCAAGCAATATTTTGGAAATATACATATGTTTATATATGTTTTTCTCTTTAACTTGTATTAGGGGGGGGGGTTATTACGTTCGCAATCTTCCTTGTCCGGGCTAAGCGATCCTGACGATGAAGTGATCGCCATTCACGACAGAGTTTGCATTCCAGAAGATATACGACTGCGCGAGCATACTTAATCACTCAGAGGTTAAATTATGGGTCGCATCCGCCTTCCATAGTTTAATAGATCTCGTTGTAAAAAAGTCGCTGTCAAAGGATCATGATTTTATATAACTTGCCGTAGGTATACTTGTTAGACAATTGTTTTACGGACTACGTCTAAATTCCGTGTTACGTCAGTCAGGTGATACCGTCAAGTTATTAACTTTTATCATATACACGATTTTATACAAGTCACTATTTTAATTTATTTCCAATTTTCACTCGAATTTGAAACCATATTATTCATGAACTGCATATTTTCTTTTTAAATCTCAATGTGTACTATCCTCTTAAGCATTTTCAATTCTCTAGATCTATTATTATCCAACAATACTAGACATGCTACCAGGAAAGAGTAAAAAAAAGATTTTATAAAATTTTCAATTCCGTAATTAACTCAAGCATTAAAAACTATTTCACTTCCATGATAATGAATAAATTCATTTAACAATGTTTCGTTTTAATCTAATAAGAATTCAAAAATTATTCCCGACAAATTTACCTCACACTTTAATATTCATTGGATTTTGTGTTCTGTGCACGCGACGCGCTTCGAAAAAATATAATCATCGTCCTGTTGCTACGAAACTTGAACTAGCCCGTTAAGTACCTATCACGAGGATCATGCGTGTTTCCTTCCGTGGCTATTACTAGAGAGGACCTCCTATTAATTTTAACGCATATAAAACATTTCTCCTTCTAAACAGTTTATCATAACATTTTTTTGTTATTCTTTGCGATTTACAAGGATTATTATTATTCATTTCCTATTTATTTTGCTTTCAATTTGTTATTACAGAATATAATTTATGTTTTTCTTATTTTTCGCGCAATTCTTTTTGAAATAATTTAACGGCCGTTTCTAATGCATTGTTTGAGACAATATAATAATTTTTCATTTAAAATTTATTTTATTTTAAATCTTTTGTATTTCTTAATAAAATTTATTCATTTGTCTTTTATTTTACTTTTTTGTTTTTATTCCGTGGGCTCAATTCTTATGGACTTTATTATTTACGGTGACCAATCTATACAATTTTATTACTACCGCTTGCACGCGTCTTCGCTCTGTTTCGACTCTCGCTGACCGTTTGCTAATTTGAATACCTATATGACGATTTCGTTTTTTGCGCGGGATAACTAAATTCACTTTCAACACTAGGAATTATATTTAGTTAATTACCTATTAATTTATTTTGAAATAACAAGAAGAGTTATTAATATTTTCACAACGAAATATGCATTTTAAAATGTATTGAAATTCAAAACTTCTTTTATATTGCTTTCGCGGCAAATTTACGAGTTATTTCTTTCGTGCTTCTACCGAAATATTATTACCGACTTGGACGGGTCCAGTTCAATTACGCCGCTGAATTTTGGAACTATTTTATTCAAATAACCGTATTTAATTATGTTGTAATATAATCGTTTTCGTTAATTTTATCAAAATTACACAAATAACCGTTTTTAATTAGTATTTAACCCGATTTATGGTTTATTTGAATCAACATTTCAAATCAACAATGGACTCGCCCTAGAATCTGTACATTGTTCCCGCGTTAACTGAATAACTATATTTTGAATATGTTTGGCTTTATTTAAACGAACTTATTAACACATTTTACATTTATCTTTTTTTAAACACAATATAAGCACAATTGTTTAGCATATTATATAGAAATATATATTCATTTTTCAATAATATTATTCATTTCTTGTAAAGTGTTCGGGCGCCAGTGTTATATACAAAACTCTCGGGGTTAAGTTCGTGCACTCTTGACAAGATGAATGAATGTAATTGAAAGTCGGTTTAACATAGCATATTTATTACAATAAAGGGGTTAAGTTGTACAATAGAACGTTACGATTTAAGACCTAATTGATAGCTTTTAGAACGGAAGTTAGGTACTTGAAATGATACTAAACTGGAAGTTAATGGCTCGAATATCTACAGTTATAATTAGGAGACTACCTTGGTCATCTTGAGGGATTGTGCGGTGGAAGGTGCCGGCTAAGCTCATGCCTGCCTGGCAGAGTCCTTAGCCGGATAGCAGGGATCAGTCGCTGGACATCGCGGGCCAGCATTCAACCAGGGCGAAGATGGACATGATGCTCCACTTCCAGGATCAGGGCTCCAGGTTCACAGTCACTTGATATACCGAATCTACGGCCAATGCAACGCCATTGTCTCAAGTACCCAAACGGGGTGCCCACGAGGCTACCGCCTCGGGCGAGGACTACACAATGTTTCTAGTATGAGCTGGGCGGGAGGAAAGAGAGCGAATTTAAGTGCGTTAGTCCTTTTATAGCTTCTTTTCTCCGGTATTGCTAGGCGATGGTCGTGCCATTACGATAATTTGCGAATCCATCGACAGAAACACTTGATTGTCAACCTGTGGGAGAGGCGACGCTTCTTTAACTGTTTTGTCGTATGTGCGAACATAACAGTCTCTAGACAATTTTGTTAACATATGAACAAATTGCAGTTGATCCAATACACCCAGTCCTTTGCTTTCTGTTGCTCATATATTATATTTACATGTATATATATGTATACATTTTTTTTTAACCTTTTCCACTCCGACCATTTTTTCTCAAAACCGTTTAGCTACTCCGACCAAAAATGTATGTTATATTTTGCATAAAATACTTGTTAAATCGCACATTAAGTAACTAAAAGATAATACATTCGATTTCAATATGTTTTATTTGCATAATATCTTTTATTGCAGAGCAATAATTTGTATAATACGGGTAAAATATACAGACAATCCAATGTAAATCCTTGGAGAAGTTCCTTTCTAATTGTCCTGTACCGTACAGCGGCTTATCAGTGACTACCTGGACCTGATTGGCTTAGGTTTATGGGTAGCGGGTGGTTTCTTATTTTGCATTGGTTACGTTATTTTAGGTTTAGACCCTCTTTCAGGAAACAAAAGATAGACCAGCCCAGAACACATAAAATAGATAATAAGTTTGGCAAATATTCTACACGGTGTTTACAAGTTGGAGTATTGTATATATTACACATAACATAACACTGTCACATTTTGAGCATATTTATCTCATTACACAAAACTAACGATTCGGTCCAATGTTATCATAAATTTCTTTCTTATTTTTACTGTGTCACCATCACTTATAGTTTTTTGGGGTATGATATTTTTCGAAGCATTCTCCCACATAAGGTGCAAGTTTGTTTCCACGACTTTTACAGTGTTATGTTTCTCGTTTTATTTGCCCTCCTTCTCTACTCGTATCATAATCAGAACCACAAACGATTTTTTTTTTATGTAGGAATCTGGCGGTTAGTGTATCCAGGAGAGGCGATGCGTGAATCCATCCCTCTCATTGCGCTGTAAGGCAATAGTTCGATAAAGTCCGGCTGGAGAGATCAAAAGACCTCCCTCAACCAGTCTTTCCCGATTCGGCCTGCCACGCAGTATATGGGCAAACGCATCTGTCACCAAGTCCTAGAAAAACCTCATCCCCTTGAACCCGGGCACCTCTGCTAAGTCACCAAACGTAGTGAACCACTTGGGGTGACGTGTGGCAAAGGTGTTTGTTGTCCAATAAATGGTTACCGGGGCGGCGGTACCCATTCCCGCCTCCAAAATTGAAAACTATGCAATCCGTAATACTTTTTCTGCATATATTAGGCGTTATAACTTATAACATGTATATTTTTATTTTTATTTTAACTTTATGAGTAAAACCTCAAATTGTAATATTTAATTAAATGAAGACAATATAAGCGAAACTCAATCGAAAATCTGAAAACAGAAAAATCAGAAAAAGATATTGACACATCCGGATATTGACACAAGATATTGACACGTCTTCATTTAATTAAATATTACAATTTGAGGTTTTACTCATAAAGTTAAAATAAAAATAAAAATATTCATCCTAGACTTGCAGAAAAGTCAATAGATGTCGCATATTAAATAAAATGGATAAAGATTTATCCAGACACTATCTAGAGAGCATTTAGTTCGGGTTTGAATCTTGCAATCATACATAAAGATAGCAGCCAATAGTATATGCGTTAAGAAAAATGAAGATAGTGTGGGTGGTTCTTAGTCGAAGTATGATACAGTTAAAAGTGACCGAATTGGATATCGACACGGTGGCGCAGTGGTTAGCGAGTTCGCCCGGTAAGCGAGAGGTCCTGGGTTCGAGTCCCAGATGTGTCAATATCTTTTTCTGATTTTTCTGTTTTCAGATTTTCGATTGAGTTTCGCTTATATTGTCTTCATTTAATTAAAAATTATAACATGTAGATTGACATGATTTAACCGCTGTTCTGGATCTACCGAATGACTTCCTTTTCTGGTTTTTACACCTTGTCTCTAATTTCCAACCAGCTGAATAATTAGCCTATCCACAAATTGAAAATGGCTCATTGGTATTTCCAATTAAAAAAAAATATTTGTGGTTGTGTATTCGGTGTGTTAGTAGACATTCAATTCCATTTTTTTTGCTGAATCAGAAAAGCTTGACGGTGTGGGATTGATGGATGTTAAAGGTTGTTGCGGAATCACAATATTTTCTACATCACTATCTTCACTGAAATAAGCACATCTCCTTCTTTTGGGTGGGATATGTCACTTCCATTATCTGTATAACTTGGATAGTTACCGACTTCTTCACCATCACTTCGAAGTAAAACTATCATTATTTACCATGACGGTTAATCAACTATATTTCTAGAAAATGTAAATTAGTAATTCTTTTACTTTCAATTACTAATATCAACATCAATAGTTCCACAAAACGAAAAAATATGGTCACAAAATTGGGAGTAACTGCGGAGAACCGTCATAAACGCAGGATAACGACTGACTGTTCCGAAAATATTAGAAGACAACAAATATTTCGTGTGTTAAAATGATGCATCTATTTTTACATGAATATATCTAATTAACGGTAAATTTAAATGAAGAAATGTTGGTTTATCCAATATGTTGCGACAATTGTTTGTAATTATCGGAAATAATAGTTAGTAGAATGTCCTTAGGAAGATAGAAATTGGTGATTAAACTTATACCTGCGCCGGGCCAGAACCTCCGGCCGACGGAGCTGCCTACCAAAATCGTTTGGGCCAGAATGTGTGGCCTACGGAGTGGAAAAGGTTAATTTTGCTTGCTAGGCACATGCCTGTGTTGTGATTGTCGTTACATTACATTGCCAGAAACAATTATTCAGCTGATTGTAACCTCTCACACTTCTTAAATTAACAAAAATGTATGAGACAGGGAGACAGGGACCTTTTATGCTAATTTTAAACATAATTTTACATCATTCTTTTAATATTTAGCAAAAAATATTGACAATTTATTTATTTTCAATTTACTCTAAGCACTTTATGAGAACCAGCAGCCGGTTTTTCAATTCAACTCGCTTGTTTCATCCGTGTTATTTTTTTATATGAATACCTCATAAGAGTCTCAGCTGCTCCCGTCTGGAGCTAGTGAGACTATGGCATCCCAAATTGGGGTATGTTGTGAGGCTGAAGGTAATTGGGAGAGGAAGGACATGGCTTTTTTTTTGCTTTTTTTTAATTATAGCGACTATATAAAAAAAATTTACATACAAAATGCAATGTGAAATTAAGTATAAAATATTGTATTTCTTAGTCCTCCTCACTAGGGGGTCCTGTGCCGAGGCGGACTAAAGGCGGGCTATTCAGATCTGGTCACCAACCATGGCTTTTCAAGCAACTTTTCAATTCTGGATGGTGGTCTTTCACCAGGGCGATACTGAGAGTATCTTCCACTCTGCCTATCGATTCCGTATTTTTTGTGAGATCATTATTGGATAACGGAAGTTATCTCCTGTCAGATTTGTGTGATTTTTATGGCTGTTATTTGCTTTTTCGTGCGTACTTGTAGGAGTTCGTGTTTAAGTCGATCTAAACTAAAATACGTGAAAGTAAATAGGTAAAAATCACACAAATCTGACAGGAAATAATGTCCGTTATCCAATAACGATCCCACAAAAAATACGAAATCGCTAGGCTGGAACGTGCCGTAAATATGCTATGTATTATTTTTAAATGAATTAATTGTGAAATAATAAAATAAAATTTATTTGCGCATGTCGGGATTTGAACCCGCGACCTTCAGATTGTGAGT
This sequence comes from Limnephilus rhombicus, assembly GCA_929108145.2. NCBI lineage: Eukaryota > Metazoa > Arthropoda > Insecta > Trichoptera > Limnephilidae > Limnephilus > Limnephilus rhombicus. Next base: position 52,233,180 of record OV815281.1, read on the forward strand.
CAAGAGCCTTACCCCTTGGCTTAATGGCTAATATGGTGATTAAACTCCTGACCTGGTTGTGTCCATAACAGGCAGTCGGATGGTCTGCTTCTGGTGCCCTCTCCTATCAGAGGTCGGCTATCATCAGGGAAGTCTGCACCCTGCGGGCTGCAGAACTACACTAAGGACGGGTTATTTCACAGAATTTGAAAAATGTATCAAATTTCAAAGTAAAAATTTCTGTTCTGTAAAGCAACTGGCACGTGATGATATAATAACAGAACTTGAAAATTGATGAGGTGTTCAAATTCTGTGAAAAAACTCGTTCTTAGATTACGAAGTGAATTTTTAAATTTTATATTATTATGTTTAAACTAACAGAAACAGCATGGTATCCGTGGTGGCCTCGGAGATATATCTGACAGAGGACCAGGCCAAGTCTTTCAAGGAGAGCAACCCGCCCAAGTCCCCGCACTCGGCCCCCGGCACCCCGCGCCGCCGCACTGTGGTCAATCGGGAGCTGGACCTGGACAACATCATCCAGGGCCCCCGCGGCACCCGCCAGAGGGACAAGGGGACCGCCACCAAGGGGGTGCCCAACTCTCCGTCTAGTCCCAAGGCTTCTACTTCTTCAGGTATGTTGCTGCTCTCACTAACCTTATGTACCCGGCCCTCGCATCACATATGTGATTTATCGCTAGCTATCCCCGTATTCGGGATATCCATGGTTAAAAAAACTAATACACTGTTAGATAGCTTTATAAAGGCCAGGGTGTAAGTTGTAATGTTTAACTTAAGAGAATAAGAGCCATTGCCTGCACACAATATGCACGGTATCCGGAAACTCATAGAACAAGCAGGAAACTGGTGAATATATATCATCACAGAGATCTCAAATTGATTTTTTTTTGCAACTAAAGGGTTAAAAAAAACTTTTGTGGCCGGGTCTACGCTTCGACACATTTAGAAGACAAATTTGACTTCCATTAAAATTGTCTCCAAATGTGGTGCAGGTTCAGGTTGAATCGAAACCGGCTGGTTTAATTAATAAATTATTCATATATACCCTGACCAATATGATAAATGCGAAAGTGGTTTTCTTTGCCCTTCTTGCATGTCACAACGGAGCAACCGATCAATGTGATTTTTTTCATAGGAGGACTAAGGAATATTTTTTCTCATGGCCTCCTGTGTGGAACTAACGAAAAAAAAACACAGTTTCAGCGAGATATTACTAGGCAATGGTGCCGCTGACTTTTCAAGGGTCTGTTCTAGTATTGAATAACATTTTTAATTTCCAATTTCGAGAATCTGAGTTCGTCGGAAGACACTTCTTCTGGTAAAAAGCCCTCCCTTTTACTATTATGAAGTAAATATTTGTTTACGTATGTTTTAAAATGACTTCTTTTTACTATCCCGCTTAGGCGGTCGAGGCCGGGGTGTCCGACGGATGGGTGCGGCTCCGAAGCGCCGTCAGGAGAGTGAAAGCAGCGAGGGTGGAGACAGCCGGGCCTCCAGCGGGGCTCTGGAAGAGGTGGGTGGGGTCCAGCCCGAGGTGCAGAAGACCCCCCGTAAGATCACCGGAGTCAGAGGTAATGCCACCCTGACTGTTATTTTACTTAACTTATGTTTTAACTTTGTTCATCAGTAACTTCATCCAAACAGTGTGCTGCTAGCGTACGCGGAAGTTTGCGACTAGCAAATAAATACATAATCGTGTATTGTTTCATAGTGCTTTCACACAAACGAAGTATTGAATTCCGTATGTCTAAACTTAAACTTTAGGGTGCACAGTTTACACCTGCGCTGTGCAAGCGGGTTCCATACAGAGCATCGGACCATCCCATAATGTAGCAATCCAAAGTGCCACAATATTCCAGCCACAATATTAAAGTATATTGGAAGTACTGTGATATTATCTTGGTTATTAAATAATTTAAAAAAAAAAAATATATATATATATATATATATATATTATTATACTTGGGCCCTTCCATTAATGTTCAACTATTGTTTGGTACATCGTTGGTAGCCACTAGTAGTTCTGGGTCAGTCGTGAATGACCCGCTCATTGAAACCCGCTCACGGACCACCAAAGAGCGAGCGGGTCTTTTTTTCATCAGCACCCGGGTCTCGCGACCCACCCGGCGAGCGACGATAGATAGATGTATGAGAGAGTGACCGGTTGTCAACACCCGGATTTCGCCACCCGTTCTCTCGACTCAGGTAGTAGAAAGTAGCCGGGTGAAGCGTAGGTGCGAACTGTGACACAAACATTGCAAATATTATTTATTTTGTACACCCTCTCCTCTTGTAACTTGTACTCCTAACCTAACTATCCAACTATCAAAAAGTATCATAGCAATCATAATAATTCATGGGCACGTTTATTCTATTTTTGTCCTATTACACAAAGAAAAATTATAAAATAATAGTTTATAATAAAGCATTACAGCTTACAGCTAGTTCTGCAAGTTTTTTGGTTAGTGTTTTAGTTACAGCTGTTTCGACTTGTAAGGTCATTTTCAAACTGTGGTGAAGCCACGTACGGACGACTTATTTATCAGATTTTAAATGTCAATTTTTGAAGGTGTCTAAGTTGATTTATTACCGGTTAAACCAATTTGTGGAGACACTAATTGAGAGAGTGCTAATGTGGGATTCGGAGTATTTCCCTTTGGTTTGCCTTGCACTAAGTGTAAGGGTTTTCTTAATTGATTTAGAATGACGTTATTGCTATGACTCATTTAAGTGCATTATATTTTTTAGGTTTGGTAAACATACTAAGTAGTGGGGAATAAATAATTTTCCTTACTTTATTAATAAGCGTTATGTTGGGGTCATTCGTTCGTTTATTGATTTCTAATTGTTCAAGCAAATTTAATCTAAGACCCTTTCGTTCTATATGTAATGGTTTTGGCTGGTTATTTTTAAGTGGAACGTGATTATTCACTAAGAGAAGTTCGGCGAATTTTGAAGAGGTGTTTTTATTTTTATAACATCTTATATGTTCTTTGAATCTAGTTGAGAATGCCCTACCTGTTTGTCCGATGTATGTAGCGTTAAAGTCGGCGTGGTCACATTTTAATTCATATATGCCACCGTTATTGAGTTTAGGATTTCTACTTTTTGAGTTTTTAAGGCTTGTTCCCATATTATTATTGGTTCTAAAAGCTATATTTAAACCACATTCTTTAATTTCTTTTGCAATTTTTAAAGATATTGGGCCGAGGAATTCGAGACATGCATGCAGCTTTGTATGGCCAACCTAAAGTTCACAAAGTTAATATTCCCGTAAGACCCGTTGTATCCTTTATTAATGCTCCTACAACAAACTTAGCGAAAAGACTTAACTTCATCTTCAAAAAATATACTAATTTTTCACCACTATACAGCGTCAAAAACTCGATAGAACTTGTTAATAAAATTAAAAATTTTGATCTTCCGCATAACTGTCAATTCATTTCTTTAGACGTAAAATCCTTATTTAGCAATATTCCCATTGAAGAATGCCTTAAAATAATTGAAAATAAGTTGGAAAAATGTAACATCAACCCGGTAATAAGAAAAGAGTTATTCCAGCTCATAAAAATTTGCGTAAAAACAAATTATTTCCTTTTTAATGATACATACTATGAACAAAATGATGGTCTCCCCGTGGGGTCACCATTAAGTCCACTCCTAGCAGAGATATTTATGGATTATATTGAAAATATAATGCTTAAATCTCCCTTAGCAAAACACATAATATATTATGTCAGATATCATCTTTATTTGTTGGAACGGCACCAACCGACAGTTAGATATCTTTACTAACTGGGCCAACACCAATAATAATAAAATCTGCTTCACAGTTGAACTTGAGATCGAAGGTAAAATAATTTTTTTAGATCTGACAATTGGTAGAAGCAATAATAAACATACCTTCGAAATATTTAGAAAACCAACGTTTACAGATACAGTGAAACCCTCTTAAGAAGTTTTCCAAGGGACCGGAAAAAACAAACTTCTTAAGCAGGAAAACCTTATATGTGGGAAAAATTGGGTCAATTTTGGGCCGAGGGACCGAAAAAACCAAACTTCTTAAGCCACGAAACGTCTTAAGAGAGAACTTCTTAAGAGGGTTTCACTGTACTACGATAAATGCAAATTCAACTCATCCTTGGTCCCACAAATTATCAGCTTACCATTCAATGGTACATCGACTCATTAACATTCCATTAGATAATAAAGCATACGTAAAAGAAAAGGAAACTATTAAAATAATCGCGATTAATAACGGCTATGAGGCAAAAAACATTGAAAAAATAATAAAAAACCAGAAATACAAAAATAAAATTAATTTAATATATCCGGTACATAACAAAAAAATAGAAAAATTTGCATGTCTCGAATTCCTCGGCCCAATATCTTTAAAAATTGCAAAAGAAATTAAAAAAGGTGGTTTAAATATAGCTTTTAGAACCAATAATAATATGGGAACAAGCCTTAAAAACTCAAAAAGTAGAAATCCTAAACTCAATAACAGTGGCATATATGAATTAAAATGTGACCACGCCGACTGTAACGCTACATACATCGGACAAACAGGTAGGGCATTCTCAACTAGATTCAAAGAACATATAAGATGTTATAAAAATAAAAACACCTCTTCAAAATTCGCCGAACTTCTCTTAGTGAATAATCACGTTCCACTTAAAAATAACCAGCCAAAACCATTACATATAGAACGAAAGGGTCTTAGATTAAATTTGCTTGAACAATTAGAAATCAATAAACGAACGAATGACCCCAACATAACGCTTATTAATAAAGTAAGGAAAATTATTTATTCCCCACTACTTAGTATGTTTACCAAACCTAAAAAATATAATGCACTTAAATGAGTCATAGCAATAACGTCATTCTAAATCAATTAAGAAAACCCTTACACTTAGTGCAAGGCAAACCAAAGGGAAATACTCCGAATCCCACATTAGCACTCTCTCAATTAGTGTCTCCACAAATTGGTTTAACCGGTAATAAATCAACTTAGACACCTTCAAAAATTGACATTTAAAATCTGATAAATAAGTCGTCCGTACGTGGCTTCACCACAGTTTGAAAATGACCTTACAAGTCGAAACAGCTGTAACTAAAACACTAACCAAAAAACTTGCAGAACTCGATAATAACATTATCAAATTTAATTTTAATTAAATTTCTAAAAATTAAAATGGAGTTCTACGAATTAAACACAAAAACAATTAATAGCTTACAGCTAATTTACTTATTTTAATTCTTAACAGAGCACGAGGGATTTTGCAATATTTAGGGTTTTTGTGCATTTTTGAAGTCGCCTGTGTCCATAACTTATCATTATCTTTTGACGTATGTCACAAAGTAGTGAAACTGACCTTTTTATGTGTTTTGCTATACTTTTTGTCTAATTTGTAATCTTCTCCATAATGTATTGGTGAATAACCGTTTTACGGAGAACATGGAAAATAAATAAATAACACCATCCCAAAATAAATTTTTGATACAAAAAAAATTTGATAAATGCTTTTTCTGTGCCTGTCAGTTAAAATAAAATATTAAAAAATATGTTTATCATACTTTATAACTGTTCAAGAACCGTTTTCTATAAATCGTCAATCGATCTCCATTTTTTTTTCTTCTGTGATCATACACAATACGAAAAAAAATAAAAAAAATAATATTATCGTAGAAAAAATATCAACCTATACCTCCTCATATTCACGTAATAAAGTTAATTTATAGTGCATTAATAATTTTTAAAACTACATAAATCAATCAACTTTGAAATTATTTTTACACATTAAAATAGTTGGTAATTATTGAACAAAAAATATAATGCATAACTACAATGTTTTAACTATGACAATTTTTAAAAAAAAGTTTAAAAATTTTGTGATTTTATTGGTAATATATGATTTTTTGTAACACCAAATACACATAAAAACTAACGCAAAAATAATTCCGATTCATTACGCGGAGACAAGCCGCATCGGACGGTCGTCCGTGGCGCTTTGTTCTGTAAAGTAGTATTTCAAAATTAGGACTGTAATAGTGAAAATTGAATATATGTACACTATAACTTGAATGACCACAATCCATTGAAGGTCGTTCGCTAATTTGTAGTATATAAGTCGAAAGGAATCAGAAAACGGGCATGGTTTAACGACGCGGTCATTGCTATGATAAAACCTTCCGATATAAGTCCAACAAATTCGTAGGCGCATAAAATACAGTAATCACTCGATGATCGGTTCATACAGTAATCGGTTTACGAAACCTTTTTTCTAATTCTTTCCTTTATATATTTTTTAAATATATTGTTTACCTCATAATAATCATAACATTTTAATTTCAGAATATTATTAACATTTTTGTTTGATACCAAATTCTGCTTTATTAAGATTTCCTAGATGTACGTATAAATTTATTTGCATAGCGTTAAGCGTATTGATTTGGAAATGACTTCGGTAGGCGAAAGAGCTATAAATAAAAATAACCAATAATAAATATGAATAAAAATAAAATAAATTGGTTTTTCGATTTAAAAAATATAAGAATACTTGCAGAAAAGTCAATAGATGTCGCGTATTAAAATAAAATGGATAAAAATTTATCCAGACACTATCTAGATTGCATTTAGCTCGAGTTGAATCTTGCAATCATAAATAAAGATAGCAGCCAATAATATGTGCGTTAAAAAAATGAAGATAATGTTGGTAGTTCTTAGTCGAAGTATGATACAGTTAAAAATGATTTCATATGGGTTCCGTAGCTCAATCGGTAGAGCTCTTGCCATGTAAGCAAAAGGTCCTGGGTTCGAGTCCCAGCGGAGCCAATATCTTTTCTGATTTTTCTGTCTCAGATTTTCGATCGAGTTTCGCTAATATTGTCTTCATTTAATTAAATAAAAAATATGGATTTAATAATTTTTTTTTTACAATTAAAAAAATTAATAACTTAGCAGTATGATTAATCTTTTCACCGCGGCGGCTGACCTAAGTCATTTCATCAAGTGGCTCACACCGCGCGGCGGCTGACTTCAGTCATTTTCAAGTTTCGACTTCGTTTTCTAAGCACATGTATGCCGTATACGATCGAAATTTATATTAAAAATAAGAATATTCATTTGTGGTGCGACCTCTCTGAGAATGTTTATCAATTACTTCCTTGTTTATCTTGGTAAATGAATAAAACCGAGAGCGCGGTCCCAGCCGCCAGTCACAGTTTTGAAAATGTTAGATTCGGAAAGTGTTTTTGAAGTAAGTGATGACTGATGACGATACAGATATTGTTTTTGTTGGGCAATATGAAAGTTATGTCTCAATCCCGTCAGTTCAGCCAACAACTTCTTCTGCTGAACCTTTGACTTTGCCATCTCTACCCAGCCGGCCCTCTAAATGCAGAAACCTATTCGTAATAAATTCGCAAAAATACCGAATATTTTCTGCATAAACCAAATTTTTGCGGTTGATTGCCGCCGTGACCGGTTCTTAAAATTTAGATATTCGTACTAAATTTGTAAAAATACTATATATTTCCACGTAAATCGAAATTTCGCAACCGAATCCCATCTCGGCCGCCCCACTAAATTTAGATACCTATTTGAAATAAATTCACAAAAATACCATATTTCCGCGAAAATCGAAATATCGCACCGGATTTCCTTTGCAGGCGGCCATTCTAATTCGGGAATTAGAAGTAAATTCGTAAAAATACAAAATATTTCTGCGTAAATCGAAATTTTGCAGCCGAATCACATCGTGGCTGGTCCTCTAAATTTAGATACCTGTTTGATTCACAGAAAATACAATATTTCTACGTAAATCGAAATTTCGCGGCAGATTTCCGTTGCAGGCGTCCATTCTAATTCAGATGTTCATAGTATTCATAAAAATACCCACCATTTCTGTTTAAATCTAAACATTTGTGGCCGTTTCCACAGAGGCCGGCCCTGTGAATTCAGATATTACGAGTAAATTTGTAAAAATATGGTAAATTTCCTCAAAAATAGAAATTTGCGGCCGATTCCCGCCGCAGCCGGCTCTTTAAATCCATATAATCGAAGTAAATTCGTAAAAATACAGCATTCCGGTGTAAACCAATTTAGATTTATAAAATAATAATACGAATTAGGTCGATATCAACCGCATAAATCAACATTTTAGGGGTCGTCCATTATATTGATGCAAATTTATCAGTGAAAACAATATAAAATAATTTCACAACATAAATATAAAAAAAAATTTAACTATAGACTATCTATAAACTAAAACATCTTTTAAAATTCGATAAAATTAAAGATGTTAATGTTATTATCAAGCTCTGCAAGTATTTTAGTGTTACAGCTGTTTCAGTTTGAAAATGGTTTTGCAAACATTATAACATTATCAAATTAAATTTTAATTAAATTTAAAAAAAAAAAACAAAAAAATAAATGGAGTTCTACGAACTAAACACAAAAACAATTAATAAAAATAGAGCATCGGCGCAATGGCCCTTCTTGACGCGTCTCGTATTTCACTACACGAGCAAGTAGGTATCTATATGTTACGTCATACGTCGCTAGCGGCCATGTTAGAGATTGCTTTGTTTGTTAATATTCATGGCGTATTTATATTAACGCAATTATAACGTTATCTTCATTTCAGTTGATCTCAAATGAATGTTTATTGATACTTCGATATTGGAGGATGATGTTATCAAGATTTATTAATGTTTTTAGGATTAATCCAGACAATGATTTTGTTTTCTAAAAGGGTCTATGTAAAAATGACATTCGAAAAAGAAAGTGCCGCGTGGGGGCGACTGCTTAGGTATATTTTTTTAGCGGTTAAAAGGTTAATAACTTAGTAGCAACGAACTATTTTGGCCTGCACATTTCGTTTATATAACGCTTCATCAAATGCTGCAGACGGTCCAGGGACATTTATATCTGATTACTAATATTTTTTGTATTAAATACCCACATACAAGTCCAATATCCGTGTTGTCCTAGTTTTTCGAAGCAAGCATGTATTTCAACGGGTCCATTTATTATTTTATTAAAAAAGTGAGTGTCATATTTCACATTTCGAACGGTTTCACAAGGGCTGTGCAAATACATAAATGGTTAAATATTATTATTCATAATTTAACTCACCTATGCGTCCTTGGTTTTAAACAAATTTAAATAAATTTATTATCTTTTTTCAGTATATGCGTAAAACTACTACCTGGCTGAGTACCCGGAGTGGCTCGGGGTTTTAAATGGTTTGGTGTAAAGTTGTGATGTTGAGAATTCTAGTTTACCTGAAAACTGGGTGTAGTTTTAAGGTGGAAATAATAAAAAAAAAATTACATGAGCTCCACACAGGAGGCCCTGAGGAAAATAATTTACCTCAGGACCTATGTCATCTTTGGGCATGCTGTGTAGTGGGTTTTTTTAAGGAAAAGAAGGAGAGGGGAGTTCTGGGAAGGAAAAGGGGTTTAAGGGGTAGGTAGGAATCTGGGGTTCAGTGTGTCCTGGTCATCCACCTCCAAGACCTAGACGAACAGCACCCCATGAACCCGGGCACTCCTGCTAAATCACTAAACGTAGCGAACCACTTGGGGTGACCTATGGCAGAGGTGTTGGTTATCCAATAAAGGTTCCCGGGGCGGCGGTACCCATTCCCGCCTCTCAAATTGAAAATTAATGCTAAGAATTGAAAAAGCTTTTTTAAACATTGGTTTTACGATACAAATAATTTTTTGATTCATCTGTTCCTCGGGCATCTCCGACTTCTTCAGCCATTGTCTTCGTGTTATCAAATTATTACTATTAAAAGACAGTTACATGCAGTACCAGTTTGTTACTATGCTGTCTCGATGAGACTATAGATTGGAATTTGAAATTTTTATTTATTTATACGCCTAAAAGACGTTTTACATAAAAGTGATAAAATAAATCATTATATACAGCGCATTGCAGAATATCTTTATTTCATAGTAAATAATAATAATAATGCATAACAATAATATAAAATTATTTGGCGGGCACATAAAAAATAATATTATGATATTATAATATTATTTTATTAATCAATTCAGTACTAAATTATTGTTATTATGAATCGCTGTTTAGTACTGAAGTGATTAATAAAATAATATTATAATATGAAGTGTAAATTAGTACTAAACAGCGATTAATAATAACAATTATAATCGCTGTTTAGTACTGAAGTGAAAATTCTATAGCTCCGCTGTGATTTGGATTTCGGATGAAACGGAAATGACGATTACCGCATCTGCAACGCATCAACTGCGCTCATTGGCCGCTTTGATTATGATGTCATTTTTAAAGACTCCTATTGGTTGAGATATGAAACGGAAATTACGTTAGGTCTGCGCTCATTGGTCGCTTTGATTGTGAACTCACTTTTCAAGTATTGGTTGAGATTGTTTTGGTAAAGTTTCGCTTCTACCGCATGTAAATTGCACTCGAATTTTTTCTATGGCTACCTACTGTAAAAACCTAAACTTTCAAATAAATAAATTTATTTTTCCACCGCGTTTATATTTCCATGGTGTGACAGCCCTAACAATCCAGTGAGACATTTTTTCTCGCTTGGCGGGCATATGCACGTGTCTTTCTGGGTTGGAAACCTTTAAAAAAATCCCAGAATTTATTGAATATTGCGTACATATTGTAAAATGTGGGAATATTTGTATACATGTAAAATAAATCAATACACCTCCAATATTAATGTCATGTTGAGAAGATGTAGATTATTAAAGAACTTGATTAACTTTTTGTCGTTTATACTTTTTTAATTAAAAATAAACAAATTTTAGTATTAAAACCCCATAAACAAATGGCAATTTACTTTTAAAACCATACTATTTGAATCGTGAATATCCGTCAGTTTTTAAAAAGCAATTAATTTTATTTTTGTAATTATTTATCATCACTGTTTGTTCCAGAATGCGATTTATCCATTTCGCTTTAAGTAAAATAATTAGTCGTAGCATTCGTGTTATTTTAGTCATTTTAGTTAAACATATTTTCACCTTTGCAAATAAAAATTCTCCCTTGGGTTTTTCAAATAAGCTCCCAACCTTTAGAAATAAATGTGTTCTGCCTGATATTATATGGGGACATTCCTTTACCGATAAGGAACAAAAGGTTTATTCCTTAAATTGTTTATTTTTAAGTAGTTATGTTTATCTGTACAGTTCAAATAGAACCCATAAATATTTATTGCAGCCGCCAAAATAGAAAGGGTTTGCTGGAGGCATATTTACCTAATAATAGGAACCGCCCTATTATCATAAAATTCCAATATTTGTTAATCCCCTAGGTTTAACCCCTCCGAATTTTCGAGAATATTAGCTTTTGGTGTCTTAAACGAAATGACATTTTACGAAAACTTTGTATTATTACCGCTTTACAATTAAAGCTCTATAAATGAAACATTTCTGAACGTAGCCGAATAGTAAAAACTGTTTTAGACAGGTTACAAAATAAGCTTTCGAATTATTATATTACAAATAATTATTAACATTTGTAAATATTAAAATTTAGAATGCAAACATTAAAAAAATGTGAAAATGACTCACGTGATGTTTTTATGTGAAAACGGTACTAAAATCACAGATTATGTTAACAACAATACTTATTCTATTGTATAAATGTGTAATAAACACTTTTGTCACCTCACTTTTTTATCATTTCATATAAAAATATTTAATAGAAATTAACAATGTCGGCCGCCCGTAGGAAATTTGGCAGCATAAATTATGTGTCAGACTGCGCGTCTGACAGAATGTTCTTTTTATGTATTTCTATGGACAACTTGAATAGAGATGTGCAGCATGATTCACTATCGACCTTTCACTTTTTATTTTACGGATGTAACTAAAACAATAACGGAATTATAACGGTTTCTATGGAGACTCACGCGCTGACGCGTAAACACGCTTATTGTACTTGACTGCTGTCGTATTTTTAACGCATATATCTGCTTACGTTGCGGAGGGGTTAAGATGTATCTTTATTGATGTGCCCTTTTTGGCAAACTTTTAAAAGTAATTTTATTGTTTTATTGTGGGTTAAGTTTAAGAATTCGAGATTTGGGAAAATTTAATCATAGTCCCAAGCATTTCTACATTTAAGTGTTTTATGATGTACTTAGTTTTATGGGTGGCCCTTTTGGGCTGACTTTAGCGTAATTGTTTTATTGCGGGATTTTAAAATCCCGTGGTGGAAGCAGCTTAAATATGCTGTCTCACCTTTGTATGTTTTTCTTTAAATATTGTGATTTTTGGAACAGAGGATTAGTCTTGCTATTAGAGGGAAGCAGTGTGGTTGTTGCGGTGGAACTGGAAGTTACACGAGGTGTATCTTCAGTTGAGCAGAGGGAAGATAGGCCCTTTGCGTTAGTCTCGCTAGTAGAGTGAAGCTAGAAGGTACACGCTGTGTGCCTTTACTTGTGTAATTATACTGAAGCTGGGAGGTACGAGTCGTACCTACGGTTCAGTTTTGGACAAACTGACAATAGAGAGATCGAAGTAGAGACTTCGATATTTGTCAGTGTGGTGTGGTCGTGGACCACCCGAGTGAGGGTAAATAGACCCTCTTGTAATAATTGTATTTATTGCATTAAATAAATTGTGCTGAAAAAGAAATGTTTTCCTGCCAACTCCATTCTGTTGTGTTCTCGTACCACGATAGTAGAAATAATCACAATAGAGAATCTCAAGGGAAATTTCCCCACGTTATAGGGAAAAATCGATATCTTGCGAGTAACGAATTCGGTAAAGACATATGTATTTGTTCTTTTTTAATTTGTGTTCGGGAATGATCGTTTAACTTCGGATTTTTACGAGCAGATACTAAGGTCAAATCCATGTCAAGTAACAAAGCTTAATAACATTTTGCGGAATCGACTTAAAATGCGACGAGGGCGACATAAGCAACATTTTTTTAAACTATTTTGTCAAATTTCGATAAAATCCATTGCCCTGCTTGGCTCTTAATAAAAACTTCATAACAACACCTTTTTTTACATGGTTTTTATATCCTTCAAAACATGATAAAACATTGTTTTTTTTACCCCTGAATCATGTCTTTTTTAAAATTTATTTCTGGGACATGACATTACTAGGTACAGGTGTGAGCTGTGACCAAACGTTCATACAATTATAACCTGGGTTTCGTGTCGCGTTAGACTTGACCGGTCTGGGCGACGACCAGCGCGAGATACTCGGTTACCGAGTTTCATATTTTGTATCGCGAAAAGAGCGGGTCTTCGCGACCCGCTCGTGACGCCAGTGTGTCGTGAGCGACCCAGGTCGTGTAAAACGATCGATCGACCCAGGACTAGCCACTAGTGATGGGCACTATGGAATATTCCCCGACCTTATTTATATTTTTCCCTAAATTGATAATTTATTTATTTATTTAGAAAATTAGGTAAATTTTTGGGATTAGTGTCCATGGCTATTACGAATAATTTTTAGAAAAAAACTTTAGATTCACCTTAATCACTATAAAAGGAAACTCTTTGCATCACAGCCGGCGGAAAATAATGCATTTTAATTTTCATTTTCGTTAAATAAAATTTCACTTCGCGAACCGATACTACGACAGCCCGCCCGCCATTTTTTCACTGTTATGTTGGTATCCCTGACCTGATACAAACAAAAGCTAGATACGATTGTAGCCGACTTCGTGGGATAAATGATGAGGCGCGTAATTATGAAATTTGTCTAGCGGGCTTGTGTATGTTATCTTTACTTTAAAAAACAGCCTACGTTTTTAAATGGTTTGTCTGGCAAAGCAGGGTTTGTCTAGCGGGCTTGTGTATATTATCTTTATTTTAAAAAACATCCCAGGATTTGAATGGTTTGTCTCCATTCCAGTGCCTGATTAGAGGTTCGTTTACATTATATTATTAATTCTGTTTTTCATAATTACGCGCCTCATCATGTATCCCACGAAGTCGGCTACAATCGTATCTAGCTCTTGTTTGTATCAGTTCAGGGATACCAACATAACAGTGACAAAATGGCGGGCGGGCTGTCGTAGTATCGGTTCGGGAAGTGAAATTTTATTTAACGAAATTGAAAATTAAAATGCATTATTTTCCGCCGGCCGTGATGCAAAAAGTTTCCTTTTATAGTGATTAAGGCGAATCTAAAGTTTTTTTCTAAAAATTATTCGTAATAAATAGCCATGGACACTAATCCCAAAAAATTACGGAAAATTATTCTAAATGTGGCTTGTCCTTGATATTGATGAACATTGTTTAAAGACTGTATAATGATTATGTTTTTATTTTTTTGATATCTCCAAAATGACAAAGTTGGTAAAATGGTAAACATTGGTAAAATGTATTAAATTGTATCTTGTGACATCACACGCTGTACAATTCATAATTCGAATAGCATCATCATAAGCCTTTTGAATATTTCAAATTTGAACACTTTGATGGCTTTATACCTTCAGCATTTTCCAAAAATTCAAAAAGGTCTGTTCTCAGCATGCTCTAATCAAAATGATACATTTGTAAATAACATGAAATTTTGGTGTAGGAGATAAACCTTGTTGCCACAGTTATTTGTTGTCTGGATGAGGCTAATGAAAGGCTTCATCCACATGTATAATTTATTTATTTTTAATTTTTAACTTTATGAGTAAACCTTAAATTATAATATTTAATTAAATGAAGACAATATTACCGAAACTATCATACATAAAGATATCAGCCAATAATATGTGCGTTAAGAAAATGAAGATAATGTTGGTAGTTCTTAGTCGAAGTATGATACAGTTAAAAGTGACCAAATTTGATATCGACACCTTAGCTCAGTTGGTAGAGCACTTGCCATGTAAGCAAAGGGTCCTGGGTTCGAGTCCCAGAGGTGTGCCAGTATCTTTTTCTGATATTTCTGTCTCCACATTTTGGATTGAGTTTCGCTAATATTGTCTTCATTTAATTAAATATTATAATTTATTTGTTGTTTTCAGCCCATGATCTCCCCATTAAGGGTGCTTCCAAGCAAATGATCGGGAAGAAGTGTTCCAAAGTGACCAAGTTCGAGAATGACGATGACACCGTATCGAGACTTGGGCCAATTCCGCCAGATGGGAGCACTTTCTTCTCTGGACTACACTTTATTCTTACTTGCACTGAACTGCCAAGATCGCGGGTAAGGACTGGATACTTGAATTTAACATTATTTATATACAACCAGTACTCTCTTACCAATCCGCCACCCAAAAAAAAGTGTCCAATTAGTGAAGGCATAATAATGCATACGTACAAACATGCTGTTAATAAATTGAATATTTCTGATCACAAACTGAAAACTATTTTTGGAAGGTGGTAAAATACATTTTTAAATTTTAAAAATCCAAATAAACAATTTTTTAAATATAAAAATTTTATATGTAAACATAATAAGAATTAAATAATGGCTCACGTTACATTTTTTCTAACTAGTAGTTAATGAAAAAATATAAAAACACATACATTTTTAGTTGTGTTAAAAACTCACTTTTTTGTCATTCCATGTGAAAATAATTATTTAGAAAAATTACAAGGTTTCATGAAATTGCAATCCAAAACTTTGATTCAACCCGTAAGCTGCAGATCGCATGTATGTTTTTAATGTTATTTCGTTTTTGTTAATAATTATGTGTAAAAACGAAATTACTAAAGCTTTTGGTATAGGTATTTGTAAACGTTGACAATGTAATATCTTATGACATTCAGGAGTTTCCTCAGAAATGAGTAAGTAAAAACGCATTTTTTATTCAGGAAAATACACCAGCCAAAATGATACTGCAGAATAATTCAGCAGCTTATGGGTTAATAAATGTGTACATTTTACTTCTTTTATGGTTAGATTTTAGATTTGAATATAAAGCGTGATGTTTTCTCTTTCTAAAACCGTTTATAACATATTTCTCACTATGATTTTACGAGACCTATATGAGTTGTCCCGAAAACCAACAAATTAACCTGAGGCGTTAATATAAATATAATTCCAGGAAAACAGAAAATCTCCTCCCAGAAACTGCAGCGACAGTGAACAATACACGGAATCATCTACGAGCACAGAAAAGGAAGAGGACAACATGCTGGCAACCAACCCATTCCAGAAGGAGCGCCTCAAGGAACAGCTGGAGAAAGCGGGCGGCACCGTCTACAGCCACTTCGAGGACGTCCCCAAGAGTAAATACAGCGTGTGCCGCCTGATAGTTCCCCGGCCGTGCCTCACCGCCAAGTACATCCAGTGCCTGGCCGCCAACATCAGAGCCTTGTCGCATTTCTGGGTCATCCGAAGCTGCCTTACCAATAAACTGATGGATCAGAATGAGTATAGTCTTCCCACGGGATGGTCGTTGGACAAAAATCGCTTCATCAGATGGAAGGTTTGCATTATTTTTCATATTCTGAATAGTCTCTGTGCTGATTGTACATAATATAATAATATTACACAGCATCAGAGCTCAAGAGATTTTCTAGCTCCGTAAGGGAAGAGTTAATTATGATATTTACATCACTTCAACATGTATTTTTTTATTTGAATACCGCACAAGAGTCCCCAACTGCTCCTGTCTGGATCCAGTGAGACTATGGCATCCCCAATTGGGGTATGTTGTGAGGCTGAAGGTAGTGGGGATGGGGAAGAGGAAAGTGGGAAAGTGGGAAAGTACCAGGCTATTCAGGTTTGGTCACCAAACACAGCTAAAGCATTTTCCATCAATGTTTCATGCAATGTTTTAATTCTGAATGGTGATTTTACACTCTAAAACGTGCCGCCAATATAATACACATTTTTAAAAATTAATTAATTGTGAAATACCCCAAATTAATCAAATAAAATTTAATTGCGTATGCCGGGTTCGAACCAGCGATCTTTGGATTGTGGGTCGAGAGTCTTACCTCAGGACCACAGAGGCTGTCAACAATGTAGTGTCATTCATTTTAATTAGATTATTTATAATAGAGTGAAACTTTACACATATCGGAGAATAAACAATATTGAGAATGAATATTAAATTTCACGGAAGAGACATTTTTGTAAAAATTATCCTTGTCCAGTTTTTGGGCAGTTCGGTCAAAAATTGCAGATATTTAATCTGTTAGGGGTATTATGGCTTTTAACATGAAGGGAGTGTACATTTCAGAAAGTTGCAGTAACACAATCAATAAAACACAAGCGTTTTGTACTGAAGTGAAATTAATATCGTATTTGTGATAATGCAGGTATCATCCTCGGAACGTGGCAGTTCCACCCCCTTCAAGGACAAACTTATCCTGCTGTGCAGCGACAATGACAACTTCACCAAGTTCTGGGAGAGGGTCTGCAGCCTGGCCGGAGCCAGCACACGAGTCCTGACGGAGGAGAACAACCTGGAGTTGGGCAGCGGGATAGTGGTGGTGACGGAGTGTGACTGCCCCCACGAGGTGCAGAACAAAGCCAGAGAAGAGGGAGTACCGCTGGTCTCCACCTCTTGGGTTGTCCAGTGCCTCATCGATGGGAAGCTCCTAGGATTTAACGCCACTCCCAAATACAACTTTCAATACAATGACGCTGATTGATTAGTCTTCCGTGTTGACAATCATTCTTTTGTATATTTGTATTAGGTGTAATCAATCGTTGACGAAATAATTTTAATTGTGTTACTCAATGATACTTATTTTCACTTTTAACGCTCAAGTCCTCAAATGAAATTTCATACAAAATCCTAATATTAAGTAATCTAATGAAAGATCACCCAACAATTTGGAATCATAAGCCGAAAAGGAAACTTATAATGAAGTTCAAGACAATCTTTCTTTCAAAATTGTTAGAGGAATTTGATTTTTTTTAAATAACATTGTAATATAATAAGTGATGTCAATCAATAGAGGGAACTTTGTCATAGTGCTAATTTTATCTAAATGACTACATTGCAAGACTGCCGATGCTCATCAGTACTGACTGGTGACTTTTTCTTGCTAGAATGTTAAGGGAACGTACCCATACTACGTGACCAACTTTTTGCAATTTTTAACCCCCCCCCCCCCCCCCTGACCAAAAACCTAAGCCCGCCGCCGCTCATTTGTACCAAGCGTGACATTTTAAAGACCCCCCCCCCTTAACGTGTCACGTAGTACGTTCCCTAAAATATTAGATTATTGTATAAAGCCGGGTTCCGACGGGGCGTGAATCCCTAGCACAAAGCACACTTTCTTGAGTTTTCCGATGACGGCACATGTCTCAAATCGAATGTGATTGATTTTCAATTGTGAGTTGTCCTCTACCAACACAAGCTGTCATCAAGCAGTATGATTCTTATAGTCAAATTGCAAGACAGTGAAACTGTGCGATTTGTATGCCGGTGGACAAGTGTTGTGTGATATTTTTTGTTTAAAATACTTTTTTTATTAACCCCCCCAGGCATATTCTGTCAGGTTATTCTGCTTCGCAATAAATTCCAAATAAATAGAATATTTCTGAATGTATCCGAGATGTAAAAACAATTTTTGAAAGGTGATGAAATACACTTTCAAATTTTATTATTACTAATAAACCAATAATTTTTTAAATATTTCAATTTTAAATATAAACATAAAAAGTTTTTTAAATGGCTCACCTTATGATTTTTCCAACTAAAATTTTAACAATGAAAAAATATAAAAACAACCTCTTATTTTATCAGACAAATGTTATTGTCACCTCACTTTTTTTGTTGTTTCACAAAATTTCATAATTTTTTCTCAAATTGTGGTCGGCAACTTTGGTTTCATAGAGGTGCACGTTTTAATATTTCTGTTTTTAACTTTGAGATTTGAATATAAAGCATGGTATTTTCTCTTTCTAACACCGTTTGATCATATTTCTTACCATGACAGTAAGGGACACACGAGTTCTGTGAGACCTATGTGAGCTGTTCCCGAAAGCGAACAAATTAGCCTGAGGGGTTAATATTAAAATTGTAATAAAATGTTACCTATACATTATAATAGAATTTTAATAATGATAAAAAATATGTTTAAAATTCCAAAATTCTTCACATAAAATAATTTTTTTAATTTATTCAATCTTCACATTGAAAAGATACTGACTGTGATTCCGGCTAATGTCGAGTGTAAAAGCATCCATTTGGTACTGTTGGTGCGCACCATACGAAAGAATAAGAAGAATGTGCTGTTGGTCATAAATGTTACAATTAATTAAAGGGAAAAAACAGTATGTAGACAAAAATTCATTTGAGGATTTATCAGTGGCCCCTTTCATCAAACTAACTTTACTTCCAGTGTTTTGATGGGTAAAAGCCGTCAGTTTTTTTTCCATTTACAAAGGTGATTTGTTTATAAAATATTTTTATATGAAAATACACTAAAAGTACTTAAATGGACATTTTGTGTGTATAGTCGAAGAGATTTTATTTTATGTTGAATAACTTAATAATATTATTTATATATATTTAGTTTTTATGCTCTTGATTCGCAGCTTTGTTACCCGCTTATTTTTGTATCAATTTGATTTTTTAAATTTATGCTTTCAACATTGTGACTTGTTTTATTAAATGAGACATTACTACGGACTTCTTCGCAAGTCAATTTATTTACAATTTTTTTTTTTAATTGATAACATTTTTGTGATTTCAATTTGTAGGTAATTAGTATTATTCTAAAGCAATTTGGTCGATTCTAATGAGAATGATTGTGAATTTTGAAAATAATTATTATTTCCATATTTTAAATTAACAACCACGGTCCAAAAAAATAATGTCCTGGTCTTAGGACAAATTGGTTTGCGGTTTAATGATTAGCTAAAAATAATCATACTTTTAAAGCAAAAGCAATAGCAAAAATTCTTACAAGATTCATATCGATCGCCATGAAAATTCAAAAAGCAGCTTCCATCTTCAAAAAGGTTGGGAACCCTTGTTCTAAACGTTAATGTTTGTAATTCTCAGAGGGGATAAGAGGTATGAGGAAATTGATAATCTGTCGCAAGTCTAGGCGGCATATTTGTACCGCAGTATGTAGAAGTATTTACTCTTCAAAAATAAAATCTTCCAGTGAGTACGTTACACATACAGTAACTCTCTCAGTAATTCGCTGCTCGATTATCTGACTAATCTGCCAGCATTTGAGAGGGGGTGCCAATTCAAGAGGCACCCCTCTCAAACCGCTCAGGTTTATTTGGCTCAGCTCGTGTAGTCCCTAGTTCTAAATGCGACGGGGATTCCCCTGGCAGAGACATCACATGCAGGCCTTTAAAATCAACTTAGGATATGTCCATAAATCAACTTGGATTTTTAAAATCAAATGAATAGTCGATAGAACAACGTGCGCTGGATGCCGGGCGCGCCTTGTAGATCAAGTTTTTATTCAATCAAACATAAATTACGATTGTGGCACCCCCTAAAACTGCCGCCCAAGTCAGGCGCCCTGCCTATAACGCTATCTAGCTTGCTCTCGCTGACGACTTTACCAGTCACAAGGGTTCATTTTTGTTATTCAAGGACATTGCCGTTAATCCTCTGTGTATTCTAGCAATTGTCGCATGTATTCTGTTTGTTTCGTTCTGCCACATTTTTTTTTTACATGAGCTCCACACAGGAGGCCCTGGGGAAAATAATTTCCCTCAGGGCCTATGTCATCTTTAGGGATGCTGTGTGGAGGGTTTTTAAGGAAAGGAAGGAGAGGAGAGTTCTGGGAAGGGTTTAAGGGGTGGGTAGGAATCTGGGGTTCAGTGTGTCCTGGTCATCTGCCTCCAAGACCTAGACAAAAGTAAACACAACATCTTAACTTAAAATATAAATTTTACGAAAGATCTTTAGCGGCGTTTGTTTTTCTGAAATATCACCAATGGTTTTTTTACAAAAAATCGTTTGTAGCATATTTATTATGCATGGACTATAATCCACCGTTTTCACTAATTGGAAACTTGCCCGGTTTTTGAGGGGCGCAATTATGAGAGAGAATTGTACCTTTTTACAATAATGTGCCATTTATTAGGTACATATTTATTTTATTTTCTAACCCTTGACGAAAATAATCCGAACAATATGTGCGTAATATTTTAGATTTAGATTTTTCACTGCCAGAAGTGTTATTGTGATTATTTTTTTGGGTTATGTCGTGTTGTGGTTCCTACTCCTGGGCACATGGCAGATGATGAACACTGTACCGCTGTCCGAAATGTTGGCTAAAGAAGGAGGAAGCACAATAAATAATCACGATAATACGAGCATAATTAATTAAACAAAATTTCAACCTCAATTAAAATGAGATTTGTTTTCAAAAATATGTTTTGTATGACATTTTTATAGTTGTTTCATAATTTACATTTTGTCTTCTAAAAAGTAGATAAGAGAGAATTTCATAATATATATCATTTTATTCTGTTGACATATTTTTATGATTCATAGTTGACAGTCAACCCTCCACACAGCATCCCCTAAGATGAAGCTAATGTAAAAAATGTATACAAAGAACAAAGGATTTGACAGAAACCAATAATTCAAGTCTATCTTCGTTTTGGTCTGTGATTGAATAACTTTTAGCTTTCCTATATTAATTCAAATGTATGGCTCTTTAACCGCCCTACCATACGAACGTACGTGATGCGTCTGCTATATTATCGCCCGAATGCAACAAGCCATTTCCCGTACATTCAGGTAAAAAATAACTACATATAACGGAAACCCACAAAACATTTGTGATAAGTACATCACATCAAGTTTGTTCCTGCGTTATCGCGAAGCTAAGGGATGTGTTCTGGTATTCTCACCTTTCCCATACAATAGTCAGAGGTACTCTAAGCAAGTGGCCCGGGTTTATAGGTATAACCATTTAGAAAACCAATGTTTTTTTTACTTACTTTTTGATGCCCTATTATTATACCTAATAATAATAGGACGGTTAAATGAAATTCTGCCAAACCATTCACTTTGTTACTTGTAATTAATATTTAACAAATTTATTTATATTCTTAGGTAATTTAATTTGCAATTTCAAATATTGTCATCATTATTTATGTTAATTTCACTATTGATTTATTATTTTATTTGACCATTCTGAAAATGATCAATGAATTGTATTGAAAACTTCTTGTCTTTCGAATATTACGTTTTCATGGATTTTGTATTATTTTGAGAGCAGATATAATTTTTTTACTATGCATTTCATAAACCTGTGCTTGGGTCGCTTGGTGCAAAAAATTTATTTTTCTTTATAATTAGTCAGCCTTGTAATTTTTTCAACTTAATTGTTATCAGATGGAATGTACGCAGCTGTATTGTGTTTAAAATACAGAAATAAGTTCACAAAACTCTAAATAAACAAAAACTTCAGAAAACCTCTGCATACTTTCTTCACGTCCTCCCTTTACAGTCTTATCCCCTGGCACTCATATATTTTATACTAGCTGACCCAGCGAACTTCGTACCGCCTAAGAATCAGTAAACTGTTGTGTTAACTTATTAGCTGAATTAATTTTTTTTTTTTTTTAAGTTAAAATTAATACTCAAAATGAATTAAGAAATGTAATTCACGTGGCAGCAAGACATTTGCTTTATTAAAGCGAATCGAAATGATTCACGTGGCATTATTGTACTACTTTCTGTTAAACTATTTACTGGGTGGGTTGCACTTGGGTCGATTCCCTTCATTGAAGCACCTTGTGATATCCAACATTTTTCGTTTTGTTGTCGTTAGATACCTTCCCAATTCCACCGGGCGCATTGAGGAAAAATAAGCCACCATTTCCATCATCAACAGCCTTCATTAACGTATCGTGCACTTCCTTCTGTTGGGGGTACAACAGTGGTACATTCGTTCAAACTGATTGGTTCAATGCATCTTGATCATATTCACGTTCACGTACCAATTCTTGATTGAAAGCATCATTCATTGCAAGTTTCATTGCATTCATGAAGCGTCGATCTGGCGTTGTTATTCCTAACTCTACTAACAAACTGCCGCACATGAGGTAACACACGTCTTCGATCAAAAACAAAGCCTGTTTATGTATATCCTCATTCACCTCGAGATCAGGATTCCCTGAACTGACACGAATTCGATGTAAAATGTCTTCTGACGTGTCATCTTTGTACTTGTTCCATAGTACACGTGGATTCGATGGGAAACATGTCGAAATAATGATAGCAAATAATGTGCGTATCAGACTGGAGATGCAGAAATAATTGCTTCAGTGATTGTCATGTCCCAATGAGTATCGTTTTCAAGCAAATTGATCTGCTGACGTGCAACACGAATTGTTGGGCACATTACACCATTGACTTGTGATTCAAACGATGTCGGCCCACGAACATTCACCAGCAACAACCAAAAGTAGAAGCATTCGTTACTTTTTACATAAACTGTGTAAATGCGACCAAGAGCATCAGAACGCACAACCGGATGATCAGTAACCACATCGCCGTGCTTCCGACGTGGAAATCTCTTCGACAAAGTGTAATAACGTGGCATATCAGAGTAGAGCAACGTCCGGGCAAACAGATCGCATTGGCAAATCGAAAAGAAACTGGTCAATGTTGTTGCTGGAGGTGTTTCAGCACGTTTGGCAACAATCGATGTAATGAAATAAACTCGCTGATCATTCTCCAGATGCATCGCCAAATATACAACAATGGAATGTCGTTCATGAATGGGGAATGAGAATATATGCGAAATCGCCTCATTTTAGCTCACAAACTTGATAGTGTGTGATTTCATCTTTTTTATTTGTAGTTTTAACGCCAAAAACTGCCATATCTCTGACTTTTGTGACAAATTTGAAGATGTATTTGATTGACTTCACCGAATTGCAATAGGTACCCCATGTCACAATGCGCCTTGAATGTTTTGAAAAGAAGTGGCTGTTTTCCTGGAGTTGTGCAGACATACGTTCACCATTTGTCCCATTTACGACTGTTGACATTTAGTGTGTAAGAAAGAGAGGCAGCATTATATAATAATAATAATAATAATAATAATGATTTATTGTCTTCATTTCTTAATAACAAATAGAGATAATGATATCCTCACTGGGATCTCCCGTGCTGAGGATTTCATTTACATTTTATAATTCAATTATAAGAATAATATGAATTGGACATAACATATATCATGTAGTATTTTTTTTTTAATAATTATAAAGTAAATAAGATAGTGTTTTTTTATAATTCAGTTCATTAGATTCGGTTTTAGTCTGTATTTGATTTCAGTATATTTTCTATTTCTGATCTCCCTATATTTAGTATCCAGCTTTTTATTTGAAATTTAAATGTTATAATGTTGAGGTTTTTGAGTGAGAGTGGTATTTTATTGTAGAGTTTAATGCCATAATATAAGAAGCTTTTTTGCCCAAATGTTGTGTTAGCAGTTACTTGTTGGATATGTTTTTGACCATGAGATCTAGTGTTTCTAATGTACGTGTCAGTTGTTATTTCTTGGGTTTTGTACTTATGAATGTAAATGAGTATAGTTTTAGAATATAGTTGTTTAATTGACATTATGTTAAGATTGTTGAAGATTTCGTCAGTGCTAGTTCTTACAGGAACTTTCAGTATAATTTTCATTATAGCTTTTTGAGTTTTAATAAGTGGATTTAGTATGTTTTTATTTGCACTGCCCCATCCGATAATACCGTATTCTAACAGTGATTGGCAGAGGGCCATGTAAATCTTGATTAAGTCTTTTTTAATAAGGACATTCCTGATAGATTTGAAAAAATAACTTAGGTTTTTAATTTTATTATTTAAATAGGTAATGTGTTCGGTCCATTTTAAGTTTCGGTCAATTTTTAGACCCAGATACGTTATATGGTCAACGTTTTCTAATGAGGGACAATTACAATTCTCATTTAAGTGATGCGGGCTATGAATTTTCAAGTTCAGGTTTTCTTCAGAGTTTTTCTTATTTTTTATTTTGAAAGTAATGAATTTGGTTTTGTTAGCATTAAGTGTAAGTGAATGGTAGTCTAGCCATTTTTTAATCCTATTAAGTGTGTCTTCTGCTTTCTTAAATGTTTCTGTCCAATTATTCCCATTTATTAGGAGAACAGTATCATCCGCAAAACTGATGATTTCTCCTTCACATTCTATGTGGCATAGGTCATTAATGTAAATAAGGAACAGAATCGGACCCAGAATACTTCCTTGGGGCACCCCGAATTTGACATCAATACACTCACTGGTTATATTGTTAAGTTTCACAGTTTGCTTTCTATTTCCCATGTAACTTTTAAAAAATATCAGTTCTTTATCAGTAATCCCTATGTTCTCTAGTTTTTCAAAAAGATGTGTGTGATTTATTGTGTCGAAGGCTTTAGAAAGGTCGAGAAATATGCCAATGCATTTTTTATGTGAGTCTAGAGAATTTTTAATATATTCAATTACTAAGGCTATGGCGTTTGATGTTCCTAGATTTTTTCTGAAACCAAATTGTTTTGGTGATAATAGTTTATTTGATTCTAGGTAGTCGACGAGTTGAGTTTTAACTGTTATTTCTAAGATTTTAGATAATGTGTTTAGAATTGTGATTGGTCTGTAGTTATTGATATCTTTACGATTTCCTGATTTAAAGATTGGTGTAATAGTCCCTATTTTGAATTGAGATGGAAATCTGCTTTCCGTGATAGATTTGTTTATTAGAAAGAGTATCGGTTCGGTAATTTCATCTTGTAAGAATTTTATTGTTTTCATTGTGATTTCATCACTACCAGATGAGGATGTTGGTTTGAATTTAGATAACATTAGTGATAGGTCTTGTTTAGTGATTTGTTTTAGAGCAAATTTAATCCTTTGTGGATTTACGTGTTTGTGTATGTTCGGGTTAAAGTGTTGAGGTTTGGTTATTTTGTTGGCTAAATTCGAGCCTATGTTTGCAAAAAAGTTGTTAGTGTAGTTAATTAGTTTATGTACGTTTTTGTTGAGCGAGAGTATACCGTTATCTGTGTTGATTTCTTCCAATGGGTTTGTTTTGTTTTGATCTGTGTAGGTGATTTCTTTCATTATTTGCCAGATAAGTTTTGGATTATTATTGGATTGATCTATTTTAGATCTGTAGTAATTTTGTTTAGCCAATTTAGTAAGATTGGAGCAGATGTTTCTATAGTTTTTGTAAAATAGTTTTAGGGAGAGGTCGTAAGGATTGTTTTTTACTTGCTGATGGAGCTTGTCTCTTTTCCTTATACATTTAAGTAGGCCAGGTGTGATCCAAGCTTTTTTGATAATTTTATTGTGTGAAAACGTGTAAGTTTTTATTGAAGTGTGGTTTTGTATTTTTAATTGCAAGTGTTCAATAAATATTTTCCAAGCAACTTCTAGATCTTTAGCTTTATATATTGACTCCCAGGTTTCAGTTTGTAGTGATTTTTTTAGTTTTATGTAGTCTATAACATGTCTATTCCACGTTAAATTTTGAGTCGATGGTCGATTTTTCTTTGCATGAATGTTAAGAATTAAAGTGTAGTGATCAGTGATGGTGGATTGATGTATGATTGTGGAGTATTTTTTATTTGTTTTTGTCATTATGTGGTCAATGCAGGTTTGTGAGGGGATTGATTTATTCATTTTGTGATCAACTCTTGTTGGTTCCCTTATTGCGGCAGACATCCCGTGGGAGAGGAGGAGTAATTGGTACTCCTGTGTTTGTGGATGTTGCCGTCCAGTATCCAGTATATTAATGTTGATGTCCCCAATAATGAACAGGTTCCTGATGTTTCGTTCTTGAAGTAGTATGGAGTCTAGTGATCCAACAATATGTTTAAGAACAAAAGAAAAACAATCAGCACATTGACATTTGACCTTTT
This sequence comes from Limnephilus rhombicus, assembly GCA_929108145.2. Lineage (NCBI taxonomy): Eukaryota > Metazoa > Arthropoda > Insecta > Trichoptera > Limnephilidae > Limnephilus > Limnephilus rhombicus. The sequence goes on from OV815281.1 coordinate 52,259,967, forward strand.
TGAATTCAAGCAAACTTCAATATTATACCTACCTACCACAATATTCCTGCAGCTCTTTCAAAAGATGAAAATTCGTTCCATATTAAATGTATGAGGAAATGAATTTTCGTCATAACTTTCTTTTTCGTGAATTTTTGCGATGTTTTAATGGAGGCATCTACTAATATCTACAGGAATTCCAAAAACTGAAAAAATCAAACTTATATCTATGAGAACCAAAGTGTTGACGAATATCTACAGCACTGGCAGAGGTTGGTTTGCAATAGAGAACTCCAGTCCAATTTTTTTATTTTTTTTAATGAATAAAGACCTTCAAACTTAAATAACTGCATTTTTATTTTTATTTTTATAGTTAGTTTTAATAGTTAAAATAATTGTCAAAGTTTTAATTTTTAAAGACTCCCAGAAACGCACCGTATCTATAGTGGTCTTCACCCACCCATAGTTTTTTACTTTTTAAGTTGTCATTTTGAATCAGTGATGTCATGTCGAGGGAAATTTCCCTAGATCTACTGGTAATATTTATATATATATATACGTATATATATTTTTTGGAATTCCTATGAATCTTAATTATTGTTCATGTACTTACATGCAATGTTATTTTTAACACTGACAACTCAAAATGATATTATGGAACGTACCCATACTACGTGACACGTTCGGGGGGGGGGGGGGGGGGTCTTCAAAATACCACGCTTGGTACAAATGAGCGGCGGGTTGCTTATGATTTTTATTTTGCAAAGTGTTTTTTTTATTTGGAATTCAGTTTCTAATTCAGTGGTGAGTGTATTCGTACTTTTAAATTATTACTTCACGTAGCAAAAAGTGTTTTATTTGGAAAATCACGGTATTATTAGTATATTTACCAAGTTCCGATATCTTTCCAATTAATTATCATATTAATTAACATATAACAGGATTAGTGTTACACAATCGGGTGGCTACGTAGGTAATTGCGTAAATGTGAAATTTCACTTCGAAATCTAGGGAAATAATTTTCTTGGGCTGAGCATCCCTGATTTTGAATTTAAGAAAATGGCGGAATAAAATTAATATAGGATGGACTCAATGACTTTTGTGTGAGAAATTGAGGCGTTTTTATTTAAGATTAACTGCTTTTAATATAGAAAAACATTGATAAAATGTCCACATTTCACCGCTACTGTTATTGTATTTAATCAAAGTGCAATATAAAAACAATAAATCATCTCTTTCATTGCAAATACATGTGACGTCGTGTTTTGTGTCAGGCGTTACTTTGTAGATGCATTGTTTTATGTATAATACATACAGAAACACTGGTATTTATAATACACTGATCATGACGAGTGTGTAACAACTTGTATAAAAAGCCCTACACTAAAAACAATTTGAAAATACATAACTAAATGTCAAAACATGACATGACTTTAACCTCAAATAGACAAAATTTATTGCAGATTGTCCGCAAATATAGCCCTTTTCATAAATTATTGAGGGCCTAAATTATGTTTCAATAAACACAATAACTATTATTTATCTAAATCTCTATAAACAGTATGGAAATAAACCAAAAACACGAAATGTTGAATTGCATAGGTACGTGTGCACTTCAAGTCATTTCAAATGTCAATACAATACACAGGTGACAGGTTAACTGTGACGTCACGGTTAACCATTTCAGTAATGCCAACTTAACGCTGTGTTTTCCGAAGAGGTTTAAAAATGCACTTTTTAATAATTTATTAAAAACTCTGCATTTAATATTATGAAATAAAACTTATATATTCAGAATCAGCGTTTCTTGGTCTATATGAACATATTTTTTTAAAGCCATAATATTTTTCACTGGAGTTCCTTATTATGTATAGCATATTGGAATAACGTAATATTGCGAATGCAGTTTAAAAAACTTAATTTATGTAAGTATGTATGTAAAAATCCCTAATATCGGACTATTGGACACATTTAGCTGATTAATCCAACCTACGCTCTGTAGATATTAGTTCAACCTACGCTCTGTAGATATTAGTCAACACTCTGAAGTTTGTAGATATTAGTTCAACATATGAGCTGTAGATATTCGTCCGACATACAGGCTGTAGATATTAGTATCTGGAGTCGTTTTAATAGTTATTATATTATCCGAGGCGGAGACAAATCCAACAAATCAAAGATCATCAAAATCGGTTCAGCCGTTCTCGAGTTATAAATAGTGTAACTAACCTGATTTTGTTTTATATATTAAGATATATTATATACAAACCTATATATTTTATATAGGTTTGTATTTATATAGGTGAAATTAAGAAGTTTCATAATAAAGGTGAGTATTAGAATATAAGTGTAATAACTAGCTACCCAAATTTTTTAGTGTTTTTTTTATGATTTTATTTCTGTTAATTCCACACAGGAGGCCCTAAGGAGAAAATAATTTCTCTCAGGGCCTGTGTCGTCTTTGGGGATGGTCTGTGAAAGGTCTTTTTGTAAAAAGGAAGGAGTGAACCTGTTGTCCTATCTCCTCCTACCCACGTTGTACGAGGGAGGAAACACAGAGGCCGACAAATCATTCCACAGCCAAGCTGTTGGACTCGAGAAAGAATCGACCCATTCTCATGTGAAAAATTTCAATTGTGTACAAAGTTGGGTGCGAGTTTGGCGTGTTCCCGGCTATGCACTGTCGCTGAAGGAGTCAATGACGCTAGTTCCTCAGAGCATTTTCCATTAAACTGACAGAACAAGGACAGCATTCCCACCTGACGCTTGTTCTCTAAAGATTGCAATCCGTTACGATAGGAGAATCTATCAAACAGACCTCCTGTTTCTGTACAGAGAATACCTTTTTCAGGTGTTTCGGGGCTCCAGACCCGAGGCGGCTGCCAAATTCAACCGTGGGGTGCACTTGCGATTTGTACTTTCTTAAAATCTTCCTTTCCTTAAAAAGACCCCTCCACACAGCATCCCCAAAGACGATGTAGTGCATAATTGTTTTTTCTCAGGGCTTTCTGTGTGGATATAAGGTTAAAAAAAATTATTTGATGGGTTAAATAAATTTATAAATACTTATTGAAAAAAAAAAAAAACAAATTCAATGTATAAAAGTTTATTACACCACAACAAACAGTTGATTCACCGATAATACAAACTTATATCACCCACTAATATTCACATCAAATGATGCACTTCAATTACAACAGGCAATATATTGACTGGGATAAATCGAGGGCTGTCTGTAAAATAAGGTCTCCAAGGTGTTGCGGTCACGAGGAACTATTTTACGCACGATCCAGCAACACTAGCGTTTGGCCCACGCCAAATGCCCACCATGCTGCACTCTCTGCGACGCTTAGTTCTGGCGTGGCAACTGTTCGCAATGGAGCTTCCGCTCGCCGCACTCGCAAGGTGTAAATTACGCTTTGTAATTCGATTTTTGTGTGCAAAGAACAATACCCTGGTAGTGATCATTCTCAGCTGCACAAAGTATTTGGAAAACAGTGTATGAGCGTGAAAGTTTAGTTTAGAAGTTCTTGTCCCCAGTCACAATTGTTTTCAAGAATTCCTCGCAATCCTCAATCAAGAATTCGGGCTTCTTCAACCCGTTGTTGTTTGTGATCTTTGGTGAGCATTTTTGGGACCCACCTTGCGCAAACCTTGTGGTATACCAAATGTTCTGTCAAAATCTTGTCAATAGTTAGTGGTCTTACTGATATGTAAAAAAATTAATTACAAAGCGTTATTCACACCTGACGGGTACGGCGAGTGGACGCTATATCGCGAACGGAAGCCACGCCGAGACAAGCGTTGCAGAGAGTGCAGCATGGTGGGCATTTGGCATGAGGGAATCATGCTACATGCCAGTGTTGCCGGATCATGCGAAAAATCGTTCCTCGTGTGTGGCATATTGAACTCATCTGATTGTCGATAGAACCATACTAAGGAATATTAATAAATAAACAATTGTTGTGAAATGTTCATAAATTTTTTAATCATTAGAGTGTAAATTGAACTGCACACATTTTTACTCATCAAGCTCTACACGCAGTGTCCGGAAAATCTTAGTACAATATTTTCAAACTGGGCGTTCTCATTTATTATTCAATTCTTTTTTTCGGCAACTAAAGCTAGGCCTTCGACGCATTCAAAAGAGATTAAACGGCTGATATTAAACCTGGTGACAGATTTAAAAAAAATTCTAACTTTGACTCGATTTATTCAAAAACGAAAGTACAAATCATAAAAAAAGTCTTACTACAAAATTGACTCCAAATTTTATGTTGGCTCACCAGTTTCCCGCTGGTACTATAAGTTTCCGGATACCGTTTATAGTGGTTTGGTAAAATTTTGATTAAAAGTCAACTTTTGCAAATGGATAAAGTAAAAAGAAAAAAGTAAGTAAATGGATAAAGTAAAAAGTCATGGCACGATCAAGTGAATCAGATACTTGAGTCGGGTCATGTCAAAATAATAGAAGAGAATGTATGAGACGATGTATGAATGTGAGTGAGGCAAAGAGTGTGTGCCAAGACCGAGTTGTTTGGCGGTCCGTCCTCTGCCTACCCCTGCGGAGAAACGGCGTGATGGTTAGTTAGTTAGTTATAAAGTAAAAAGTAGAATTTTCTCTCCTACTGGAGTTAGCTAAGATCAAGGTAATGTTCACCTGCAGGTTGAGAACTCACAGAGCTGCACTCATGCCAGTTAAGTAGATTTCAAAGCCATATAGAATAATACAATAATGAACTCTTAAAAGAAGGTACTTAACTTAACAAATAAAAGAGCAATCATTACCATTAGTGACTTGGTGCTCCCACACCCATTGCTAAATACATAATAATGACAAGACATATATCCATTTATTAAACATCAATAATCATCAAATTGTTTGTACATGTACTAGAACAACACTAGGGAAGGTTATTGCCGCCGTGACCTGGATTCGAAATTGGGACTTTCCTCTCTCTGTGCAACTGATCTTAAGTAATTGCAACACCCTCTTTTCTTGTATATTTTTCTTAAGACCCGTTATACGATACACATTCGATACAGTTGATTCGTACAACAGTTTATCGGGACAACCACTTATTTGGGCCAAAACACAAGGAACAGAAACTAATACTAATTTACTTCGGTTATCTGGGACCACATTACGTTTAATTGGGACAAAATCCATCTGAAGTCCAAGCAAAACGTGTCTCGGTAAACGAATTTTAGTTATGAAGTGCTGAATGCATCGTGGGTGAGGGGAGAGTGTGCCCTAAGGGAGTTCCGAGTTCATTCGGCAATAATTCAGAAGACTTTACCCATGCCGACTGTTCACAGTCCGCCGACATTGGTCAACGTAAAGTTAAGTGTCAAGTAAAGACTTTACGTAAAATTGATTATTTGCTGAATAAAATTAAGAGGCAGCCACTTCACACTAGTCTTCGGCGACTCGCTGAGTTAACTGGTATACCAAAATCTACCATACCGCATCTTCAATGATAAGAAAATAAATTGTATAAGGAAAAGCGAGACAACAAAAATAAAACAAGGGGAAAGGCTCCTGACGTGGGGGAGGCACTAAATCATTGGTTTTCTATTGTTACTGGTCGAGGTGTGAATACTAGTAGCCTAATATTGATGTTCGCTTATTTGGGATCAAATGCTTGGGATCCGAAGTTTCCCAATTAAGCAGAATCGACTGTATTCATATAAATATATCGTAATTGTGTATGATTATTAATAGTTGTAAAAAATGTAGGTCTTCACTCAGGAGAATTTCTTTGGGTAGACTGGTTTTTTATAAATGAAGCACTTTTTGGTTTTCACTTTAATTTCTTGATTTTTTATTGTTATGATTCGAATATTTACAACTGACGACAATAACTTTCCCCGCCCAATGGACAAGGGTTCAGTAGTATTTTAAATTTTTAGTGCAAGTTTTTGTAAAGAAGTAAATTAATTTTACTGATGCAAGCCTTTTTATAACGGTTTCGCATCTATATTTACCCTTGTTTGTTGTGTGAGAAAAGGACAAAGAATGAAATGATTCTATCGACATCTAGCGAACAAATCAGACAACTCTTGGATAGCAATCCAACCTTTGATGGTAACTCAACTTCATAATTGGTTTGAGTCCTGGATTTAAATCTAAACATATTCCCCCCCAAAATGGGCAGATATTTATTTTGAAATATCGAATCCATTTTTCTGCAAACTAAACAAATAACATTATGCAAACCAATTATGAGCCTAAGTTAAATATTGACTTTGCTCAAAATCAAATTCAAATTAATTAAGTTATTCAATAACATACTAAGACAATTCCGAAAAACAAACTACATTTTTTCAAAAACAAACAGAAACCATAACAATAATTACATATAAACATATAATATAGACAGCACAAACATGTCGCAGCAGGTTTCCTGGTCATCCTTCCTTCCTCGGGAAAAAATTAAATACAGATAAATCATCTCTCCTTCCATAGTTCATTGTCACATTTGAGTTATTACAATGTCTCTCCAGATATATCTATGCAGTTTGCAATTATAGCCAGCAGGCTATCCTGATTTATAAGCGTTCATTTTTAAGTGTTTTCACCCTTTTTTTTAAATATATGGATCTACAATCCTTTTTTGTTTTTATTATTTTATATATCACTCCCTACCACACTCAAGTTTTTATTGGTATTCACCTTTTAACACTGGTTTTTACTTTTAATTTATTATTATTTTCTTATTTTTGTCCTTTTTGGCTACTTTTATGCACCAGTTTTACTGTTATTCACCTTTCACGCACAGGAAATTTTTGATACTGTTCAACGTAAAATTGTTATTGCACTTTTTACCTTGAAAGTACAAATTTTTTATATTGTTTTTTTCCTTTTTTTATAAAGCACAAGCTTTTCTTTCTTCTTTTTTCTTTCATTTTGCGCTCACACAGCGTCCGGTCCGTTGGGTGGGGATGTTGACATCTTCAGCTCCTCGTTATCGTCTATTGGCAATAGACACAGCTTTGAAATCGCCCTCTGAGTAGTTCCATGCGATGTTTTGAGAGTTGCCACACGCACCCTCCCGTCAGCTCCTGGATGAACTGCAATTACACGTCCGAGTTTCCACACACATGGTGGTAGGTTGTCTTCCTTCAAGACCACCATATCGCCTGGTTTTAGCTGCGCATTAGGTCCGCTGGTCCACTTCGTTCTGCCTTGGAGCTGAGCCAGGTATTCCAATCGCCACCTCGACCAAAAACATTGTATTAGTAAGGATAACTTTTGATAGTTATTCAGCCTGTTGACTGAAATATTTTGTAGATCTTGTTCTGGAATCGCCGCCAAGCTTTCACCAACAAGAAAGTGACCGGGACTGAGGGAGTTTAGGTCATTTGGATCATTTGACAATGGGGTAAGAGGTCTAGAATTTAAACAAGATTCAATCTGACACAAAACGGTATTAAATTCCTCATATGTTAATAAGGAGTTACTTGCTACTCGTTTCAAATGATATTTCACAGATTTTATCCCGGCTTCCCAAAGGCCTCCAAAGTGCGGCGCCCTTGGCGGAATGTACCCCCATTGAATTGATAGCTTTGATAATGATCTCTCGATTTCATCGCTAGAGCTTGACAAAAAATCATAAATATCCCGTAGCTGATTGTTCGCGCCTTTAAAATTAGTAGCATTATCTGAAAATAATTTACTCGGCCTTCCACGGCGCGCGATAAAGCGTTTCAACGCATTTAAAAAACTTTCTGTATTCAAAGACAGTACAAGTTCTAAGTGTATGGCTTTTGACACCATACATACAAATAAACATATATAAGCTTTTACGTTACTAGTTCTTCTGTGGGTACCCAACTTAATCAAAAAAGGTCCACAATAATCGATCCCGCTTATCGTAAAAGGTTTAGATTCCGTTATCCTTTCGGCTGGAAGGTCCGCCATTATTTGCTGCATCGTCTTTGGATTTGATCTATAACATATTATACATTTTCTTATAATCTTTTTCACTAAATTTTTTCCCATTATTGGCCAGAACTTCAATCTGATTATTGCCAATAAGGCTTGAGTACCTGCATGCAAATGTAAATGATGGTAGTTTTTTACAATTAATTCGGTTAAACTATGATGTGGTGGCAGCAAAATTGGATGTTGTTGGTTTATTGACAGTAATTTTCCTTTGGAAAGCCTGCCGCCTACGCGAAGTAAATCATTATGCAAATAAGGATTTAGTGAGTGCAAATTACTACTTTTTAGGACATCCTTGCCCGACTGCAAGGCTCGTATCTCCTCCCTGAAGGAATAAGCTTGCGCTCTGGATATTAAAACATTCAAAGAGTCATTTAATTCACTTACTTTTAATTGACCATAACGCCTGAGCGATGGGTTCCTACAATTAAATAAAAACCTAAGTAAATAACCTGTTACTCTTTGCAATTTGGTTAGAGATGAGTATTTCCTAAAAATGTCCCAATCTTGTGTTACTGATGCCAACACTACAGTTTTTGTTTTCACCTCAGGTGGATCTATGCATGTAGATTCTCCGCATGGCCAACCGGATTCTGTAAGGGTTAGCCAATCGGGTCCGTGCCACCATATGGTGGATGTCAATAATTGAGAAGTCCTACTACCTCTGGATAGTACATCTGCTGCATTGTCCTCTGATTTCACATGCTTCCATTGTGCTGGTAAATTCTTGTAATCTTTCATTAATTCTGGGTTTGAGGCTAATTTTTTCTCCAAATTATACAATCTCTTCTCCGCCATAGGGAGAGTTTCGCCTAGCTGTTTCGCACAGGGGCGTTGTGGTAAACTTACTATGAAACGGCCTCTGCCATCTCTTTCATGAGTAGCTGTGAAGCTTTCTTCACATGCTCGCTCCTCGTGATTCCTATGTTTAATAGGACTTAGCTCCTCTAATTTCCAAAAATTTTCAATTTGCTTATGTATTAAGTTGAGTGAAAGATTACAAATTTTTACTGGCCTCTTTTCTGAAGTGAAGATGTGTCCCGAAACCAGCCATTCAAATTCGGTTCGTTGTAATATTGGTCCGGAATCTTGAATCTTCATCCTGTCAGAGTGCAGAGTCTCCCAGAAGGTGTCAGCCCCGATCAACATGTCTATCGGGCCGGTTTCATTAAAGTTTGGATCCGCCAATTGCAATCCTTGGGGAATGCCGGTGCCTTTTTTCTGAAATGAGATTTGCGGCAGATTACTGGTCACCTCCGACAATACTAGGCATTCAATCCTCTTTGAATATGGTGAATAATTGGAAGATATTTCCAAATCCACAATGTTTTTAATATGCTGTATTTTATTATGAATTCCGGTAATAGGGATATCAGTTTTTCTAATTTTTAATTGCAATTTAGAAGCGAATTCCTGGCTAATGAAATTAGACTGTGCTCCGGAGTCCAACAAAATTCTAGCTTTAATTGGATTTCCTTTATTATTTCTCACGTTAATCACTGCCGTTGATAATAAAATGAAATTGTTGGATGTTTTCGTTGCATGATTGTTAACAAGAGGTTCTTTTGAAGAAGTATCGCTTCCCTGATGACTTTGCATTTTATCTTCATTTTGTAAATGTAACAAAGTGTTGTGTGAGTTCGCACCACACTTGCGACAATCATATTTACTTTTACAATCTTGAATTTTATGTCCTACCGCCAAACATTTCAGACAAGCCTTCAAACGACGTATTGTTGTCATTCTATCCTTTATTCCTAGATTTAAAAACTTTTGACAATTATAAATTCTATGATTTTGATTACAATTAATACATTTTAAATTTTGCGATGATAACGAAACATAAGTTTCTTTTTTAAAATTAGAAGAAAATCCCTTGGCATGATTCTGTCGCTTGTCGTTTGGTGCTGAGAATTCTAAAACTTGTACTCGTTCGTATAGACATCTCATAAATTCTTCATAAGTGGGGATTTTATTTTTTATTGGATATTGTTCCCAGCGCATTCTGGTTTCGCTATCCAATTTATTTGACAAAATATGAATTAATAATATATCCCAACTTTCAGTGGGTAGATTTAAATTATTTAATGCCTTTAAGTGCAATTGGGCCTCATCTAATAATTTTCGTAATGCCATATGATTTTCTGATTTTATTTCTTGCAATTTAAACAATGCATTTACATGTTTATTTATTATTACCCTGTCATTCTGAAACCTATCCGTGATCATTTCCCACGCAATGAAATAATTATCACGAGTTGTAGGTAAGGACGCAATCAGTCTTGCCGCATCATCATACAAACAAGATTTCAAATAATAGAATTTCTGAATAACATCTAATTCGTCGTTGCTGTCAATTAATGAAATGAATGCATCCCTGAAATGTAACCAATCTTCGTAATTTCCGCCGAACCTTGGTAGCTCTAAAATTGGGAGCTTGACGCTTTTGGAACGGACGATTTTATCTGTTTCGTTTAATCTATCTTTGGCTTTTGCCAATACACTATAATATGAGTTTTCAAACATTTCTCGTTCGTTCCCTTTTTCTAATTCATCCTGCGATAATGTTTCAATTTTTTCTTGCAACGCTTCGAAAATGTCTAGTAATGGTTCGAATTTTTGAATGCGTATTTCGACTTCAGAAATTAATAACTCCTTATTCTCTAAGTAATCTTTGAATCTGGTTAATTTAGCTTTACATATGCCGCGCTGGGCAATTAACACTTTTAAATCCATGATTTTTGTAAATAACAATCAATTTAACAATACTCACTGATCGTTCTGGTGTGGCCCAATCCTAACCACGGTTAAACACTAAAAACTTGCACTGTCTTTTACTCGAGATAGTTCCTTTTGTTTTAACAAAACACTAGAACACTAGATGCATGTGTTCAACAACAAAGAAAATCTATTGTTATTATTTTGTTATGAGAGCTCGCGTCGGAATTTGACTTTTTACAGATGGCGGAATCACTTCGTGCCTACCGCCCTGCCTTACCGACTGGAACAATACTTCGGTTCGGTAGTCAAAATAACGTCCAACGTTCGCTTTCAGATTATTTGAATAATCAATTAATACATTTCATGCATTATAATAATTATCCTTCTGTTTTTTGCGGTAGCATAATCATATGACTAGCCACAAAAAAACCTTGTTAGTTTCAGTTGTAAATAAATAACGACAGTACTTCGTACTCGTCGCCTGCTTTACCGACAGTATCGACAAATCACCATCAAAAACAGAACAATGAAAATACAAAACTCCGATCTTTATGTTTTTTGCGACACTATAATCATAGCCAGCCACAAAAAATCTCGCCAATATCAAATGTAACAATCAGCCCGCTGCGATTTTTTATATCAACAACAATAAAATACCGAAGTGGTCTAACCGAATTTGTTTTTTCTTCTATGGGATCAAAATGGATAATTAGGATGGTCACTTGCCCTTGTTGTGGATCCGCTTCATCAGAATTCTCCTGGTTTATTGCTGGTTCATGTCTGGCTTTCATTGATTTTTTGATCTGGTTCCCAGGATCGTATTCAGCCGAAAAAATCGTATCCGCTCGTGGGATCATACGGCTCGAAGGATCAAATGTAAAAAATGTAGGTCTTCACTCAGGAGAATTTCTTTGGGTAGACTGGTTTTTTATAAATGAAGCACTTTTTGGTTTTCACTTTAATTTCTTGATTTTTTATTGTTATGATTCGAATATTTACAACTGACGACAATAACTTTCCCCGCCCAATGGACAAGGGTTCAGTAGTATTTTAAATTTTTAGTGCAAGTTTTTGTAAAGAAGTAAATTAATTTTACTGATGCAAGCCTTTTTATAACGGTTTCGCATCTATATTTACCCTTGTTTGTTGTGTGAGAAAAGGACAAAGAATGAAATGATTCTATCGACATCTAGCGAACAAATCAGACAACTCTTGGATAGCAATCCAACCTTTGATGGTAACTCAACTTCATAATTGGTTTGAGTCCTGGATTTAAATCTAAACAATAGTGTTTCAATATTTTACATTATGACGGAGCGCTATGAGTTTTATAATATGACCTTAAACAAATTTAACATAATATTTATATTAATGTACAATAATTAAAAGTATTGATCACTCTTGTTTAATCGTTGTACCAGTCCAAGAATAACAGTGAGAAAGACATAACCAGAAGAAAGAACAGAACCCAAACTCTGAGGCCGGCATTCCTTTGAATAGCCTGCCTGATCTGCTCATTGGCATCCTTCACATTCTCCGTGACTCCCATTATAGTACCAGATATCCTGTCAATGTCGTGATCCTGCTGAAGAACCTGAAAATAACCAAAAAAAAATATATATATGATTATCTTAAAGCCTCAGAAGGACATCGCTAGTCACAAATATATTCCATTAGAGCCTCTGAGGACAGATCTGACCAGAGGGTCCATACATTATAAAAGATTTTTTATTCTATGCTGAGGTATGTGATTTGTTCATTGTTGGAAATAGAAATAATGATTCTTCTCAGTGTCTCAAGTATTTATTATTAACGGCTGTGCGGTCGGTTTCGGCCTTTTTCAAAAAAAAAAATTATTTTTTTTTTGAGGCCAAAATACCCAACCAAACTGAAAAAGAATTTTTAGATTTATTATTGAAGAGAAATTTCACTGCCGTTGGGACTTGTAGGTAAAAATATTTGAAAGCCTGGACATCACTATCACAATCAACTTGGACTTGATAAAACTGGGAGAGTTCCACTGGGCAGGAAATAAGAGTGGAAGAAAGTTAACCACTGAAGAAGCTTCTATTGAATAAACCTTCAGGGCAAAGGAATGTTGGGAGACCTCAACTGCTACACGCTGTGGAGGCCAACACAGCAACTTAAAGCTTCACCTGTTGAAAGCCAGAGCAGAAAACTAATGTCCGTTACATTTGTATGTAATTTTAAAATATCCTAGAAGAAAATTTCACTACAAGTTTTTCTGCATCATTCGATGGTGTTTATGAGTAAGGGAACGTACCCATACTACGTGACCTGTTCGGGGGGGGGGGGGGGGGGGGGTCTTCAAAATACTACCCTTGGTACAAATGAGCGGCGGGTTGCTTAGGTTTTTGGTCACCGGAGGGGGGGTTAAAAATTGCTAAAAGTTGGTCACATAGTATGGGTACGTTCCCTAATCTGAGTGTTGTTCCAGATAGTGGGTACACTTTTACATATAACTGGATATTGAGCTAAAATTTCGATTTTTCGGAGATGTCTGACTAATCCACTGAACGATCCATATACTTGAGTGCCGGCCGAAAATATGCAGAATTATGCAAAAACTACCTTGATGAGCTTCAAGAGTGGATTCAGGATTTTTTTCTGGGGGGGGCACAAGGGGCGGACGGGCAAAAAAATCAACGATTACTGTTAGGATTTTTTTCTGGGGGGGGGGCACAAGGGGTGAACGGGCAAAAAAATCAACAATTACTGTTAGGATTTTTTTCTGGGCGGGCACAAGGGGTGGACGGGCAAAAAAATCAACAATTACTGTTAGAAATAAATTTGAAGTAAACTTGAAGTATCATACTTCAAGTTTATTTCTACATGTTCAAATATGTATAGGTATAGGATGGTTTATGAAAGTGTCAAAACAATCGTAAAAAATACAGTTTTAGCTTCTAAGTATGTAGGTACTGTGATGGAATCTCCACAGTACACAAAAATACCACCTTGATGACCTTTGCTCAAATAACAGAAAAAAGACTACGACTTTGAATGGCAAACAATAGTACTTACCTACTTTCTTTTTATAAATTCTTACTGAGGTTGTATGAAGAAGAATAAATTAAAAGTATTACTAACAGTAATAACTGCATAAAATACATAATAATAACCTTACTAAAAGAAAGTGAATGGATAATTTCAATAAATGCCCAACTCTAGAACAATAGGTGTATAGTTTTATTATTTTTACTTTCATTTTCACTTTTAAAAAAATAAACACAAAACACCTTGTTTCAGTTAGATAAAAGTGTTTTAGTAACTGAAAATGGAAAATAATACATTTTATTAGGTATTTCCTTAAAAATATGGATAATTTTATGTTTTTTCTGCACGCCATATTTTGATGAATAATATTAAAATAGTTTATTTAATTTTTAACTAAATCCAACCCGAGAATCTATTGTAGGTTCATATTACGGGTTAAATAATAGAAGAAAACACTAACCTTAAAACTTTCAGATCAGTAAAAATGGCCGCTAAGAGAACAATAGATTTTAATTTTGGTAATTTTTGGAGATCGCTGGCAACGGTTAATATGCACTTTTTTTTTTTTAAAACCTTTTGATTCACCTTAATTACATTAAAAGGCAACTATTTGCATTGGGGGAAGTGGAAAATATTTCATTCTAAATTTCGATTACGTAAAATTAAAATTAGCTTTCGTCTTGTGAGATTGTACGCCATTAGCTATTAGCTCATTCGCTGTCACTTTGGTATGTTGGTATTCCTGATACACTTGAATGTATAACGAACGGCTAGAAGATTTTGAAGGTATGGGGCACTTTCTTTTGAATCACAAACCATGTTACACAAACCTAGCGTAGCCGCTAAACTACTTGAAAACTGGGATGTTTTTCTTGCCTTGACGCAAGTAGGCGTTATAAAGGGGCACTTTCTTTTGTATCACAAACCATGTTACACAAACCTAGAATTCCCATGAAGTCTGCTACGCTTTGCTCTAGCATCTTTTTGTACAGTAACTAGAATTCCAACATAACAAAATGGCATTTGAAAATAATGTTTGAAAATGGACGGTCTCGTTTCACAGAATGAAAGCTAATTTTAATTTTACGTGATCGAAATTTAGAATGAAATATTTTCCACTTCCCCCAATGCAAATAGTTGTCTTTTAATGTAATTAAGGTGAATCAAAAGATTTTTTCAAAAAAAAGTGCGTATTAACCATTGCCAGCGATCTCAAAAATTTACCTTAATTTTAACAAAATAACTATTAAAATGCATTTTTTCCATTTCCGTAAACTGGAAAACTTACTTCTCATTATTATTTACCTAACTGATATAATGTGTTTTTTTTATACATTCATATTAAGAGGAACGCATGCGTGGCCTGTTTCATACAAAATTTTGTTTTGGATTTACGGCTAAAATATCAAATTAATTGTTTTTTTCTTTTTTTAAAATGATAAGTTAGGCATGTATACAGTTAGGATGTGAATCCGATTTTCGATTTTTGCTTTAAATTATAAAATATAGGCCCCAAAAGATGACGATTTATCCATAAATTTAGGAGGCAACTTTGGAATTTTTTTCTGGGCATATGGACGCAATTTAAAAAAAAAACTCTCCACATCCTGAGTCAGGAATATGATGAAGTATACGAAAAAATTTTATTCTGCACTGAAAACAGTTTTATTCGTGTAAAAAACCGAATTTAGATACGCGCAGATTTGTAGTAAAATTACTTAGGTTTTTTGTTGTTGTCTCATCCACTCATTTGCCAGCCGGACGGGGCAGCTTGTACGGGGGAGCTTGCGCGGCCGGGGGAAGGAGTAAAATCGCGCCAGACAAAGTAATACATACATAACTCAATCGCCATACATTAACAATGGGTGTATCTATGTCTTTGTTTGTTGACAATATGCAGGTGTTCGCTGTTTTAGAACTCTTAATTTTTACCAAAAAAATCGAGAACCATATTCAACGTATTTGTGTTTACTTGGTAGGTAGTAAGATTATCATTTTTTGCAGTTCAGCTTTTATTTTTTAAATATTTTCTACGATATCGGGGTACCTACCTACCTAGGTATTTATGGCAGTGAGGCATGGGAACTGGCAGAGGAGAATGAAAGTAGGTACCTAGACTGAATGCGAGGCGGGTATGCGTACCACTGCCCCGGAAACGATTTATTGGATAACCAACACTTCTGCCATAGGTCATCCCAAATGGTTCGCTACGTTTGGTGACTTAGCAGGGTTGCCCGGGTTCATGGGATGAGGTTTGTCCGAGTCTTGGTGGCGGATGCGTCTGCCCACCAGCTGCATGGCAGGCCGGATCGGGAGAGAATGGTTGAGGGAAACTCTTTGACGTCTCCAGCCGTAAGTACTCTCTCTAAACATCGCCTTGCATCGCAGTGGGAGGGATGGATTCTTGCATCCGTCACTCCTAGATGCACTGACCCACAGATTCCTAATCATCCGCAATACTTACCCTTTTATTTTTCAGAACTTCCTTTTCTTCCTTTCCTAAAAAGACCCCTTATTTTCCTCAGGGCCTCCTGTGTGGAGCTTATGTTAAAAAAAGCTGTAAAAAGAGATCCCTGAGGCGTATGTATAGAAAACAAATATATATATACATAGTAAATTCCGAGACGCCGATTTTGGAACTTTACAGAATAATTGAATGTGAAGTTACACATATTATTTGACTTTCAAATCTGACATATTAACAAAGGACAAGATTATGTTTTATACAATAGCTCCACACATGCCCAGGAAGAAAATAATTCTCCTCAGGGCCTATGTCATCTTCGGGGATGCTGAGTGAAGGGTATTTTTAGGAAAGGAAGGAGAGGATGTTCTGGGAAATAAAAAGGTAGAAGGGGTGGGTTGGAATCTGGGGTCAGTGTGTCCAGGAGTGACGGACGAATGATTCTATCCCTCCCCGTGCGGTGAAAGGCGATGTTCCGAGAGAGCCCTACTGGAGAAATCAAAAGGTATCCCTCAACCAGTCTCTCCCAATCTGGCCTGCCATGAAATTGGTGGGCAGACGCATCCGCCGCCAAGACCCGAACAAACCTCACCCCATGAGCTCGGGCACCCCTGCTAAGTCACTAAACGTAGCGAACCACTTGGTGTGAGCTGTAGCAGAGGTGTTTGTTATCCAATAAATGGTTCCCTGGGCTGCGGCACCCATACCTGTCTCCCAAAATGAGTATTAACACTCAAATTTTTATAGGCGTTTTTATTGCCGTTTTTTTTTTATTCCAAAAATATTCTACGTCTTCTACGACATTATATTGATAAACTTTTCCTTGGAATTAACTCGCTGAGAATTGAAGTTGTTATCAAGTATTTTGAATTTAAGTTTTCTAATGGTACAATATTTTATTTCTTACTGGCGAGTTCCCGGCATGCGTTGCAATGTCACTTAATAAAGACATTGTTTCTCCCTGCGTGTCCTTTCCCATTCGTCCCGTTCCCTTTCCTCTCTCTCGTACCCTTCTCCTCACGTTTTCCCACTCTGCCTTCCTTCTCTCCACTCCCATCTTCCGCTTCTCCCGTCCTGCTAACTCCCCTCCCTCCTCCCGCATTCCATAAATTCAGTCCCGATACATTCAGTTTTCAAACAGCTCGCGTGCCACTTAAAGCATATATACCTAGTATATAGTTCCAGAGTGGAAGATACTCTCAGTATCGCCCTGATGTAAGACCACCATTCAGAATTGAAACGTTGCTTGAAATGGCATTAGCCGTGTTTGGTGACCAGATCTGAATAGCCAGGTACTTCCCCACCTTCCTCTTCCCGATCTCTTTCCCCTCCCCACTACCTTCAGCCTCACAGCATACCCCAATTGGGGATGCCGTGAGGCATCTCACTGGCTTCAGATGGGAGCAGTTAGGACTCTTGTGCGGTATTCATATAAAAAAAATCTCACCACTATATATATTAACCATCGCGGGCATGCGCACATCAAATCCCCAGAATTTCATCGCAATATGATGATTGGTTTAGCAACGCGTATGGAACAAACATACATACAAGCAAACATACATTGATTTTTATACATAGATGTTTCCTAGAGTTCCTTGCAGAATTGTATAACTAACTAACTAACCATCACGCCGTTTCCCCGCAGGGGTAGGCAGAGAGGACGGACCGCCAAACAACTCGGTCTTGGCACACACTCTTTGCCTCACTCACATTCATACATCGTCTCATACATACTCTTCTATTATTCTGACTTTTGACATGGCCCGTCTCAAGTATCTGATTTACTTGATCGTGCCATGTCTTCCTCGGGCGTCCCCGACTTCTTCTACCATTCACATTTGCATCATATATTCTTTTAACACTACTTTCTTCGTTCATTCGCTCTACATGCCCAAACCATCTGAGGGTCCCTTTCTTAACTTTGCTCATTATACTTACATCAGCCTTACATTCTTTGCGGATATCCACATTTCTAACACGATCATACATGGTTTTACCACACATACGTCTCAGGGATCTCATTTCAACAGCATTCAGTTTACTTTCATCCTTCCTCTGCCAGTTCCATGCCTCACTGCCATACATCAGGGTAGGTACCAGGACTCCATTGTGGACTGCTAGTTTCGCTTTTATTGAAAGTTTTTTATTAGCTCCAACGGCATTCAGTCCTCCATTAATGGAGTTACCGGCATTTACCCTCCTTTCAATATCTCTATCAGCCTTCCCATCTCTCGTAAACATACTACCCAGATAAACAAACTCATCCACCTGCTCCAAGTATTCATCATTCACTACTATATCGCACACTGTTTTCGTACTCTCTCTTTCAAACACCATGACTTTAGTATAATATTATCATTATTATTTCCGGAGCTCTTCTAACAATACATGTCTCAGCTAATATTGAATGAACTAAGCAAATGGGTGATTTCTCATCTTGACGAAAATATATTGACATATAAAATTAAAATTTTGTTTCGGTGGTTTCTCGCGTTTTTACTGTGTACACGTCGAAATGCTGGACACCGGAATTACGAAATATGTCGGGAGTCCCCCATATTATATGACGTGTCGCTAAAGATATTATCAACAAAAGGGGCATTGCACCGTCTTCGTGCAAGTATTCGGGCATGGAAATAAATGCCTTATTTTGTTTAACGCTCCCGATTCCCGTATCTCCTATTACAATATAATATCTCCGTTAATTTCAAGGCACTACACAAAAAGATCATTCCTCGTATTCTCCGATAAAATGATGTTACATAATAATTACGCGCCCTTTTCTTTAAAACTCTATAACACCATATTTTGCTCGCTAGCGCTGCAACTAAATACCACTACATAGAAATCTTCCCTTCCCGCCTCCCCGCTACACACCGCAAATACAATATTTCGTTAGAAAGGGACAAACGAAAGACATGAGATTATTGAAGATCTAGTTCGGTTGCCGGCAAACAATGGTCTTAAATGTGGCCACTCTTCTGTATTAGCGCCATTTTAAACAATAATTTATGCAACTAAATTACCTTCTCTGTGAATATTTCCTGTAGCTCCGCTATATGCAACACTTTACTTTCTATCTGCTTCACTTCCTCCGAGAGGCTGTTCAGTTCGCTGTACAGCTGGGAATTCTCCAACTCAAACATCTGCAACTCTTCGGGAGACAAGGTGTACTGGTCGGCGCTCATGGAGGAATCCAGTTCTGCAGCCAGCTCTGAAGAATGCTTATTATTAACACTGCTAGAATCCTTATCCTCCTCATCTGGAGAAATGCTCTTATTTATCTTGTTTGGCAAATCTTCCCAAGAACCGTTACCAATTCTAAAATCAAACACATCTTTCTTCTCTTCGAGTTCCAATTTCGAAAGTTTTCTAATATCCAAAGCTCTTTTAACCCTAATTGCCTTCTGTTCAACTTGGATGACACAAACAGCTTTGAGGTATGATTCAATTAGTTTTATCACAACTTCCATGAATTCGGTCGCTTGCGGAGAGCTTTTAATCTTGCGAGTATCTTTTTTGAATTCTTGAATAGCGTGCGAACAAGAATTTATTATTCTTTGAGCGCCGTTATCGATTTGATCTCGCTCTGCATCAGTCATGTGTTTACCTGTCCTGAGAAAGTTTGAAAAATTCAAATATGCATTTCTGTTGTCCAATAAAAAGTCACGGAGTCTCGTTATTTGCGAAGTTATATCCTTTGCTTTTGACATGAAAACATTTTTCGTCTTATTTCGCAATATTCTGTTCTTATCGGAATCATTTTGGACGCCAAAGGCCTTATTACGAGTGCGAACTGTCTTGACACAAGCCTTAAAAAGCGGGGTTACATCCATTATATGGCGTTTTAATATGCAATCCAGTAAAAAAAATTGTCCAGACGCAATATTTAACACCTTTAAATAACCATTTACTAAAACTTTATACTGCGAATACCCATCGAACGCATTCCGTACGTCCACTGTCAATTTGAAATAAATATTCAGCAATGTGGACAAGTCAAAACGTCAGCTGTCACTTTATGGATGTTGCCAGCCACAGTATTTATGTTCATATTTTCCAGCACTTCTTCTTGCGTACCGAGTACCTGAGCACGTGAATATTGTTTTTGGTAATGGCAGCATTTAATTTAACACATCTGCCGGACGCCATTTTATGTGTGTACATTTCCTTTTGTGGGAACAATTGATGATGCTTTCGTCTCTTTCTCTCACAACAAATTGAATTCAATCAAAAAAGAGATATCGTAATATCTCTCATATCGAACGTAAATATATTTTAAGTGAAGCTTTTGTAAACATGGAGTCTAGTTAAATGCTTTGGCTCAAAAATGTAAAAAAGTTTGAGTAATTTGTGTACTTGGACCTTAATTTGTCAGGTAGATATCGTTTAAACGTACTCGAAAAATAGTACGTCTTAATTGTTTTATTGAATAAGGTTTCATTGCGCTTATAAACTTTTTTTTACTTATGTTTCTACTTCAAAAACGGTTGTAAACGTATGCATTATTTGGCGCCAATGCCTGTAAAACCGTCGTTCATTGTGTTCATTTTATATAATAATGTATTTAACACGATATGCTAAATAATGTTTATGTTGTACAAAGCTTTGCTTTCTAAGTTAAAGAGTTGAAATTATAATTGTCACTGGAGGTTATAACGAATTCCTTATTCTAGTGTAGCACAAAACAGGTCTTTATGACACCGTAAACGTCATTGTTATAAATTGATAGATAAATAAATTGTTATCGCATATTTGTTTACTAACTTATTGTTCGGTAATCTCCTGTTATTTCAAAAGTGCTTTACCGTTAATTTCGTATTAAAATATCGGTTACTTGAATTCTTTGAGAATTTTAATTGCACAAAACCTAGTGATCCTTATAGAATTTCATAACTGAAAATTGATATGAACTGATGTTTGTGGCGCGACATTATTCATTCTAAGGTGGAAGATATAAAATTATTCTTGATTATTTCAGATATCATCACAATGCTTTGGGAGATGTCTACATTTGCACTAACTGATGTTTGGTAGCTGCTGTACAGAAGATATGAAATTGAATACAGTGCTGATAATGTTTTCACTCAATGAGATATAAGTAAGTAAGATTTAGGTCCATATTACAATTTTATCAATATTTTTGGTTACTGTCTGACGGTTAGGTCAAACCATAACATGAAGCGGTCATTGCACCTGCTATGATTCTATAATGTTTTATTCTATACTAAATCACTCGTGACATTGTGGTTTGACATACGTAGTAAGTAAGACATTGTAGTAAGCCGTAAGTTGAACATGGTGCCAAAACTTAAATTGCGTAATGATACAAATTAAGTAAATTAGTTTTAAACCTTTAGTCTAACATTTTAACCTACAACTCACAACGACGCGGTGAAATTTCAGAATACTTCCGGCGTGCATGTTTTTCTTATTTTTGTAGTAGTTGTGAAAAGAAACACTATTTTAGAAATTAGATAAATTTGTCTTAGAGTTGTTTGTATTTGTAATAATTATTGACATTTCTAAATAATTCAATTTTACTACCAAACGTGAAAATGTTAAAAGAAATACTTATACCCATAAATATTTTGACCCGAAACCTCGATAATTCGGGAAATTAATAAATTCACTTTTTATGCCGTTTGTGCAATAAAAAAATGTTAATATTTATTTTTTTACTTGGTACTGGTAAAATTCTTCCAATTTGTAATCATGCACTTTGACAATGTTTTGAATTTAAATGATGGAATCTAGTATGAATTTTTGAGATAAACTGAGAAGAAAGATTATTTCTCTTTCCAATGATGAACAAATCACATAACTCGGCATTATAGAAAAAAAAGTTGAAAACACTTTCATAAAGTACGGAAGCCCCGGTCAGATCCAACCTTCACACGTTCTAATGGAATATAATATTTGTGGCTAGTTTCTGAAGTTTGAGGGGTTAACTAGGTAGGTATATTACCAAATATGTTAACCAATTATTTGTGCAAAAAACTTACTCATGAACAAAATAGTTGATCTTTGATTTTGTTAATTTGTCAGGGGTCAGCAGAATTTCTAGTAAGGAGAGCCGATAGTAAACAGAATCCAAACATTTTCATAGAGCCCAAACATAAATTTTCACTTTGGCGCTAAGTTACAGTGTCAGAAATGTTGCCTAAAGAAGGAGGAAGCATAATATTGCAAAAAATAATCATGAAAATATTTTTGGCTGTGAAAATCTCAATACATAAACAAATACTTAAATAATGTTATGACTGCATTACTTTGCATTGAAAAAAATTGGTACTCATGTTATCAAATAAATCCAAAAATGTTAATAAAAATTTTCGTGAATAGCATTGGACATTGATGGCGTTTAGCTATTACTTCCAGCTTCTACTTAGTTGTATTTTGATAATATACAATACTTACTAGTGCACGTATGCAAATATAGAATATGCCTTTCCATTGTGCTGTTTTGAGTTCATTTGGCTGCTGTGTATCGCTGCGGAGTGGAAATGAAGCTGAATTTGAAGAACCAAAATGCCTACGATTAGAACTTCATTGATATTATCTCTTCATGTTCTAAGTTTTGTTATTTTCTTAACTTACTCTGTATGATGTTTGCCTGACATGATATTGCACAAATTAATTATTGTGTTATTTATTTCCAGAAATGGGTTTAGACCCCGAACCATCACAGAGTTCCAGCGGAGACTCAGATTCCGATTCTGATTCTGATGTAAGATATAAATTACTATCTTTAATTATTAAATAATTAGTCAAAATGGGGTCACTTCGAAGAATGAAGAAATTAATATCCGAAGAATGTGTTTTTTTTTTAATTTGTGTTTCTGACTTGACTTTTATTTTTAATATACTTGCTTGTACGTAGATTGCATGCAAGCGGAAATACTTTCTCAGAAGTAGTAACTGTTAGGCTGGGATTAGACTCTTAAATTTTTTCCTGTAAATCGCTCTTGTAAGCGTTTTATGACCAAATTACCAATGTAAATGACACCAAAAGTCACTTAACGTAATTTATAGCAAGTTACAGAACTTATTCTTTCAGAAGTTTTTTGACAGGTCTAATCGCGCCTGCGCGATATTCCAGCCTTCTTACAGCTTATAAAATCAGTTTGATAAGCTAATAGACTTACCGCAAGAAATAGTTCCGAAATGCACCGCGCACCCTTGCGAAATGTCAAAAACTAAAAGACAATTTTTTTCCTACAAAACTAGTATTTATTTCCACTTATATAAGTTTTCTGGAAAATGAGCATCCTTCTATTCAATTATCGGTCCAATCCTTTCCAATCTTAATGTTTTTGTTTTTAACATTTAAATATTTGAAATTTTGAATTCGAAGTCGGTTGCTGTCAGCAGATGTCAGGTAGCTGTCATTCGGATAAAACGAAATTAATTGCCGCCTTTGACGGCATAAAAATGCGTGGAGAATTGTTTAATTAAAGCCAAAATCTATTTCAACACTTTATTGGGGCTTTTTCATCTTTATTGACAAAATCGCGTAAATTTGACAGTAGCGGGTCGTTGTTAACAGGAAGCCATCTTACCGCAAATAAATTTACAGATGTCAACAGTTGCATGAGCATTTACACAGGTTGAACTTCCGAACAACTTCCGTGATCATTAATTACCACAAGTCGGATGCATATGTAAACGCTCCTGTGAGTGATCTGTCAAAATCTTACGTAATCCGTAAATTTCAATTACGAGTCTAACCCCAGCCTAAAACTGCAAGTGCACAGAATATAGTTACAAGCAGGCTATAATAACATACCTCAATATTAGTAATCAAACTAACATGTTTGCAAAAAGTTTAACGAAAGGGGGTGGCGTCGCTGAGTGGCGGATTCATTGACTATTCCCTCTTGGGTTTATTAATTCCTACTCTTCCTACGTATGAACTCTTAGATCAGCGATAAACGATCAACTAGAGCAGTGATTCTCAACAGGGGGGGTTTTTAAATTTTTAGCATTTAGGGGGGGCTGCAGAAGTTCGAATGGGCATTGTGCCATTCATGGTATTTTCTGCTAGCTGTTCAAAAGTACTACAGGTGTTCCCGGATACATGCCGTATAACAGATGAATTTATTCCTACGGTTTCATTGGTGATAAGCTTTCGCTGAATAACATTGTTCTAAAAATTATTTGCTCCCGAGTTTATATATTATCAAACATTCCCTATGTTTCTACAATTACAAACATATTTTGCAATCTTTTTGATATTCGTAATGCAGCTTTTTAAATTAATTTCGTAAATGTAATAATGGAACCCTAGAAGAATGGGCTAATTGCTCCTCGTACGTAAATTATAGTTCAATTATTGATATGTAACATATTAGTTATCTATTTCTGTTTAAAGTTTTTTCTTATTTTTTAAAATATTTAACTAATTCGGTATTTTGTTTGACTTCAGAATTCCGAGAGCTGTTCCTTCTCTTCGAGCAACAGTGACTCGGAATCCAGTGACAGCAGTCATGCATCCAGCCTCAAATCCAAAGGAGCCGATAAGTCTCCCGCCAAGCCCAAGCTTCAGCAGCAGTTCAGCGTCACCTCCTCGGAGACCGGGCTGCGTCTCAAGATCGCCGCCATTCCGCGCGACTCCAAGGCGGGCCCCAAACCCGCCAGCCCGAAGAAGAAACCCGTGCCGACGGCGGCGGCGAGAAAAGGCAACTACGAGAAAACAAACAATGAGAAAACAAACAATGAGAAACGAGAACCTGAAAAAACTCCCGTTAAAACTCAAAAACAACAAAAAACTCTTCTCGGGAATAAAACTAAGATGAAAAAGAAGTCTGAGCTATCCGACTCGAGCTCTACGAGCGATTCTTGCAGCGATTGCTCGCAAACCGAAGACGATTCTTCGTCAGACAGCGAATTCGGCGCGGAAACGAAGACATCGCCGTGTAAAGATAAATCCCCGGCGAAGAAGATCAAGCCGACGAGGAATGGACCGAAGCTCACGGCTACTGTTTATTCCAAACCCATCAGTGATAGCGATTGTGCGGTGCTACCAGACACTCCCGGTAAAGTGACGGACAAGGGGAATGTGGAATCTCAGGCCGCTGGCGCCAGTGCTAGTGCGGAGGACAGTGGGAAAGTAGTAAAGCGCGGGAGGGCGACTGCGCGCAATAAGACAGTGCAACGGAAGAAGATCAAAGTGGTAGCGGGCGGCAGTGCGGAGAAAGCGAAACCTGAAGTCAAGAATGTGAAGCGAACGAGAGGCAAACCCAAAACTAAGGTAATTTTTTTTAAATTTCATCCTTTCGTAAAGAATGTGACATTCCTAGGTATGTTTTACTTTTCAGAGTTTATTATCTAATAATTTTCATTTTATGCCTATGCTTTATGCAAATTATGTATTTTATAATCATGAATAAAACAACATTCCTACAAGGACAGAGTCGAATAGGACAGAATTGGTAGTATGTATATATTGTATGTTCAATAGGTTTTCAGCATATTTTGGGTTTTTAATTTTTAGTGTAGTTCTTTGCTATTTTTGGTAAAATTATATTATGCGTGGTATATTACGCTGTGTAACATACTTACCACGGCAGCATAGTTGTGAGTGGTGAATCCCTTAATCAATTTGGGAGGTGGATAAGGGTACCACCGCCCCGGGAACCATTCATTGGATAACCAACATCTTTGCCAAAGGCGACTTATCAGGGGTGCCCAGGTTCATGGGGTGAGGTTTGTCCTGTTCTTGGCGATGTATGCCTCTGCCAGGAGAGGCCGGTTGAGGGGACCCTTGGACCTCTCTAACCCTACTCTCTTGACCAAAGCCTTGTATTCCAATGGGAGAAATGGTGTAGCTAGGGAGGGGGCGGTAGGGGCGACCCGCACCGGGTGCCAACCGTTGGGCGGTGAAACCTGACCGTGGAAAAAAGTTACAAAGGTAGAATATTGTCACAAAAATATATAACACATGAACACGTCTGTTATTTATATTTTCATAGCTCCGTGGCTTGATCGGTCAGGGATTCCCCAAAATTTCAGTTGTTTTTATTTACTTTCCTATCTCTAACTATTGCTCGGTTGGGGATTCCCCCGAAATATTCCTCGCTTGTCACCTGTCATTTTTATTTCTTTCGTACATTGTGATTGACATGAACTTTTGAAGGAAATAATTACCTGTTGGTTGTTGAAAAAGTTGTTATTCTGTTAGTGTTTTTAAAATTTTGAAAGACGTCTTTCAATAAACGAGGTAAGTGGATTGCATAGTTAAATTTAAACGATAACTGATAAATGCAAAACCCAAACACAAATAAAGCAGAATCGACCCATAACTGACTGAAAAAAATGATCAATCATCTGAATGTTTTTTTTTTTCTGTATTTCATTGTTGTGTGTACATAAATAATTAAAGAATAATAATAAGTAATGTTGAGGATTTCGAAAATTTATTGTACACATTTGACTAGATAGTAATGTTTTTATTTTTTATGAAGTCGAAATTTGCTTTTTGAATTCCTCTGAGGGAGCGGGCCGTATCGGCAGAGACGGGACGAGAAATAAAAGGCGTCAGTCGGTGTAGTGAGTCAGTCGTTTATTGGGCTACGTAGCGAGGTCGGTAAAACGGTAACATGATGTAATGCGGAGTGCCGTAGATGAGATGCTGCAGGCGCTCGGAGGAGATGGAGATGGTGTGGTGAAGGTCAGCGAGTTGCTCAACACCTTGGCGGTGGAGATGACCTATCTTCCAGGCCGTTGCTCGACGCTTTGAGTCGCGGAGATGAACGGTGAGTGGCTCGGTGAGCTGAGCCACCAGCAGGTAGTCCTGGCGAGGCGGAGCGTGTTTCCATGGCAGCGAAGCACGGTGCGCTTCGGGGTGCCATGAAATGGTGAGCTGATCCCTTGGCTGAAGGTGGCGTCGAACCTTATAAGTCGCGGGATGTAGCTGTTCTGCTTAGCTGAAGACACGGTGGGCCTTAGAGCTGAGACGTGGTGATGGACCTCGGGAAGCTGCCCTGGATGCGTAGAGATGCCATGCAGGAGCACTTGTGCGGAGATCGTTACATGCTGAGATGTTGACCGACTGGTGGTCTGATACTGACTGAGCGAGCGCCGAGTTTAGTCGCTTTATATATACCAGCGCGACCGGTGGAGTAATGTTCCATTCGCCGGCAATGTGTACACTAGAAGGTACTCGAACATACCCGGTGCTGAATATTCAGGCGGCTTATAAACTCCAGACCTTTCTAGGCGGTGGCGAAATTATTATTTATCGGCGGCAGGCGGTGAAAGTTCATCATAGCGACGGCTTAGGTAGATAGGTACATATGTAGGTGAGTAGCTTGCCAGCGCCGCGCGAATATTAGATATTTCTCGTGTCTTCTTTTGATGGCGAAGTTGATAATAATGTGTCGCCACACCTCAAAGTCAAATTTAATGGGGGAGGGGGGTGACACCACGTTCTATGCCACTGAATGGAAGGGATGTATTCGTAACTTATATTCTACAAATAAATAAACTTCTGGAGGCATCTAGAACATACCTTTCTCCTTCCCAGAACTTCTTCTTCCTTTCCTTAAAAAGACCCTCCACACAGCCCCCCGTGTGGAGTTTAAAAAAGTTATCGAATGCATACTTGAATTAGATCGTGTTAACATTCAAATAACAGTCTATGTGGCGGGTAGTGTGTTCTAGGACCCAAGATATATTTGCATTCCACAGTTTTTTATAGAACTTTCTTTACCAAAATATTTTCAAAAATACTAAAAAAATATT
Source organism: Limnephilus rhombicus (assembly GCA_929108145.2). NCBI lineage: Eukaryota > Metazoa > Arthropoda > Insecta > Trichoptera > Limnephilidae > Limnephilus > Limnephilus rhombicus. The sequence continues at coordinate 52,287,845 of OV815281.1, forward strand.
ATTATCTCAACGACTCAGGTGGAGTGGACCAGGTGTCGTATTTTGAAAGTATGTGTTAGAATCAGGGGTGTGTATTAATCTTGTATGCATCTTTGTATGTTTAACGCTTATAAACGAGTGTACCACCCCAGCCAGGAGCATAGTGTTGTTACACGTTATACCAATTTGGGAGGCGGGATTGGGTACCGCCGCCCCGGGAACCTATATTGGATAACCAACACCTCTGCCATAGGTCACCCCAAGTGGTTCGCTACGTTTGGTGATTTAGCAGGGGTGCCCGGGTTCATGGGGTGAGGTTTGTCTAGGTCTTGGAAGCGGATGACTGGGACACACTGAACCCCAGATTCCTACCCACCCCTTAACCTCCCTTCCCAGAACTCTCCTCTCCTTTCTTTCATTCAGGGAGACCCTCCACACGGCATCCCCGGGGATGGCATGGGCCAATTGTTTTCCTCAGGGCCTCCTGAAGAACCCACGACTTTTAAGTTCACCTTGTTATGATTATTTATTATTTCATTCTGATTGTTGATGATCCCTAGAAGGGATCTCTACGGTTCCACGATGGTTTCCAAGGACCACAGCAGATTAAAATGTGTGACTAACTAGAATTATACATAGTATTTGAAGTACAGATAGGTGATATTCCAATTGCAGGTTCCGTGGAGGATGCCAGTTTCTGTCTTGGTAACATTACTGAAGAATATTTTGATTTTTATTCGTCATATCCTATTTCTGTCCAAAATGAATTCCCAATTGAGTCCTTATGTGGAAAAACAGCATTATTTAAAAGTAAGTTCTGAGATATGGGATGTTAAACATTTCATTTGACTTAGTGAGTGTAATTAATGAGTAGTTTTTTTTTTACATTAACTCCACACAGGAGGCCCTGAGGAAAATAATTTCCCTCAGGGCCTATGTCATCTGGGATGCTGTGTGGAGGATTTTTTTGAGGAGAAGACGGAATGAACATTGGTCTTTAAGAGACCCATGTTGTAGGAAGGAGGAAACACAGAGGCCGGCAAATAATTCCACAGCCGAGCTGTTGAACACAAGAATGAGTCGAAGAAACGACCCGTTCTCATGTGACAAATGTCAACCATGTACAAATGTTGGGCACGCGTTTGGCGTGTTTCCCGACTATGCACCGGTGCTGAAGGGATCAATGATGCTAGTTCCTCGGAGCATCTTCCATTGTAATACCGGTAGAACAAGGATAGCATTCCCACTCAATGCCTGTGCTCTAAAGATTGCAAAGATGGGAGAATCTATTAAGCCGACCGCCCGTTTTTGCACAGACTATTTTTCAAGGGTATTTTTCAGGTATTTTGGAGCTCCAGACCAGAGGTGGCTGCCAAATTCAACCGTGGGGCGCACTTGTGATTTGTACAGGGTTAGCAGTTGTGTACTATTAAAGTATCTGCAGGCCCTGTACAGTACGCCCAATTTTTGGGAGACTAACTTTATACTTTGGCTTCGATGGAGCCCCCATACATGAGCTAGTCACTTACGGTTACACCAAGCATATCAATGGAGGGCCTGTTCGGAAGATTGCTACCGTTGAAAGATACTAGATTTTCATTTCGATCCCTTTTAGACATAATCAGACAAGATTGGGTCTTTGAAACATTAAATTCAACGAGATTATTTTTACCCCAAGAGGAAACACTCTCGAGGTAACCGTCCATTCTTTGCTTCAAAGCCCTACGAGCTGTTGGAGTTTGTGAGCCCTTTGGGGGCTTGTCAAACAAAAAGCTATCATGGACTGTATTGTCATCCGCGTAACAATGGATTGGTGCACATGACAAAAGGTCGTTGATGTGCAACAAAAACAAAGTGGAAGACAGAACCGATCCCTGTGGGATGCCAGCATTTATCAAGTGTGAGGAAGAGGTAAAACCATCGGCTACCGTCTGAATCGACCTCTCCCTCAAAAAGTCGGCAATCCACGTACACAAGGATGCGGGAAGTCCGTAAGACGGCAGTTTGTTGACAAGTCCTCAGTGCCAAAGGCCTTGGAAATGTCCAGTGCAACCGCTTGGGTCTCACCGAAACGTTCCAGGCACCACCACCACGAGAAGATCACCGCACGAGCGATTCCGCCGGAATCCGTATTGACGGTCGTTAATAATTTTGTTCTTCTCGAGGTACATGAGCAATTTGTCGTTGATCACACGTTCCATCACCTTAGACAGAACTGATGTGATCGCTATGGGGCTGTAGTTGGCCGGGTTAGAGCGGTCACCCTTCTTTGGAATAGGATGGATAACCGCTTTTTTCCAACCAGAGGGCACAGAGCCAGTCTTCAGGGGCATTTTAAAAAATTGGAGTTATTTCTGCAGCGCACCTCTGCAGTACCAGGGCAGGTGTTCCGTCAGGCCCACTAGCTTATGTACTAGTTAATGTTTACGAGAGATGGGAAGGCTGAGAGAGATATTAAAAGAAGGGTGAATGCAGGTAACTCTATTAGTGGAGGACTGAACGCCATTAGTGCCAATAAAAAACTGTCCAAAGAAACAAAACTAGCCGTCCATAATGGAGTACTGGTACCTACCCAGATGTATGTATGGCAGTGAGGTATGGAGCTGGCAGAGGAAGGATGAAAGTAGACTGAATGCTGTAGAAATGAGATCTCTGAGGCGTTTGTGCGGCAAAACCATGTACGATCGTGTGAGAAACGTGGAGATCTGCAGAACGCAGATGTAAGCGTAATGAGTAAGATTAAGAAAGAAATGCTCAGATGGTTTGGGCATGTAGAGCGAATGAATGAGGAAAGGAGTGTAAGGAGAATATATGACGCAAATATGAATGGTAGAAGAAGTCTGGGACGCCCGAGAAAGACATGGCACGACCAAGTGAACCAGATTCTTGAGTTGGGTCATGTCAAGAGTCAGAATAATAGAAGAGCATGTATGAGACGATGTATGAATGTGAATGAGACAAGGAGTGTGTGCCAAGACCGAGATATTTGGCAGTCCGTCCTCACTGCCTACCCCTGCGGTGAAAAGGTTAACGGTTAGTTAGTTAGTGAGTGTATTATACATGGTGTATCTTTATATTATAGGAAATCAATATTACATAAGACATTTCAAACTAATAAAGTAACCACAAATAACACAATGCAGTTTTAAAACTATATAATCGTTTATTATGCTAGACTCTGATTGCCCACACAGTTTCAATGTACAATGTAATGACTGAAAAGATTGCACTACTGGCCATCACTATAGGCATTGTACTGCCATCTGTTGTTGAGATTTAAAAACGATTTTGGCTGTCAACATAGATAGACGTATGGCGCATAATCTGAATGGATTTGCACAAAAACATTATAGAGATAATTCTGAATTTTGCTAAAAACAAGTGAGTTATGTCAAAATAAAATCAGATGGCGCACTGCGAAAATTTTGTGGAAATTTTTACACCAAAGAGTTGATGGGCACATTTTATTTTAACACATCAAGTCTATTTGTTCGGTTTTCGGAATGTGTCTTATAGAAATTGTGGTTAGAAATATAATCTAAACGGTGTTAGAAAGAGAAAATACTACGCTTTATATTCAAATCTAAAAGTTAACCCCAAAATAATTCAAATGTATACATTTGTGAATCCAAGGTTGAAAAACAATTATGAAAATTTGAGTTTTTTTTTTTTACTTAATTATTTTTACATGAAATGTCAAAAAACTGAGTTGATGATAATGTTTATAATACAGTTGCCTAATAAATTATGCATGTGTTTTTTGTTGTTGTTATTATTAATAATTTTACTTAAAAAAACGTAAGGTGAACCATTTTTAAATCTTTTTTTATATTTGCATGCACAAATTTTACATTTCAAAAATAATATTTTCATTTCTAATTACAAAATTTGCGAGCCTATTTCATCACCTTTCCAAAACAGTTATTAGTTTTCGGATACATTCAGAAATATTTCATTTTATTGCAAAATGGAAATATTTTGACCCTCTGACAGAATGCTGCCTGTTTTTATTTAATTAAAGAAAACATTGTTGAAAAGTTTGTTTTATTTTATTTTTTAAACGACTTCAAAAAGGAGGAGGTTCTCAATTCGACTGTATTTTTTTTTTTTTTTCGTTATTTGTTTTTGGGGTGTTAAACTTATCTGTATTTTTTTAATATTTTTTTTATGTTTGTTACCTCAGAACTTTTGACGGGGTGAACCGATATTGATGATTCTTTTTTTATTTGAATGCTGGTGCTTCCCGTGTGGTCCCATTTTAATTTGTTCCACTTCTGTAAATGGCATCCATGAGAAAACCATATAAGTCTTAAATTTGCATTAAATATGTGCGCGACAAATGGACGAATAACTCAATATCACGCCAACTGATATCGATGATTCTTTTTTTATTGGAAAGGATGTACTTCAAGGATAATTTGATGAGAATTTGGTTAGGTTCTGATTATCGGATCCATGACAAATTAAAGAAACTCGGCCGAATTTCTTAATTTGACGTTATGGTCAAATTATGTCTGTCTCATATGAGCAGCACGTTTAGTAGGTTACCCATATTCAGACAAATTAGTTAGTGTACTTCATATTCACTAAAAATCAAAAAATTAACAAAAATTTTAACAAAACAAAAGAACTTCTTCAAAAAATGCACTAAAAAGTAAAAAAAATATTTCGTATTCTTCTACAACAAAGATATTGAAATATAAGTAGATGTGCTATCTGCTGTTTTTACTATGTGGGTCTGCGCTTCCGGGTGTTGCCGATATTGTTTACCAATTAACAAATAAACTAAAAGAACAAATAATTAACGAATAAACCAAACGAACGTTAAACTAAATGAACGAATTCTTTCCCTATTCAAAATATATTGTTAACCAATATTAATGCACATTTTTAAAAAATCAACGAAATGAACAAATTCTTTTTGTATGAAAACTACGCTAATTAGCGCATAGTCCGGCGACAGTTGCGCGGACACCATAGCATATCTCTTCTGTATTTGAATATCTTTGTTCTACAACTTCATAATCAACTTACTTTTTCTAATCATCAATATGTAGGTACGATTGTTATTTTTGGAGTCGGTTTCAGCAAGTCGCTTGTGCGACACAAGCACATCTCACCTATAACTATGTATGTAGTTACAAACCTACCTTGACTGACACCGAATCCAAAAGTAACAATCGTACCTACATATTGATGATTAGAAAAAGTAAGTTGATTATGAATTTGTAGAAGAATACGAAATTATTTTTTTACTTTTTAGTGCATTTTTTGAAGTCGTTTTTAGTTTTGTTAAAATTTTTGATTATTAAAGTTCAGACACGAGCGGAACACTCTCACAGTTGCTGGCCTCATGAAAACAAGTTGTTTATTCCACTAATTTTTGTGAAAGTAGGCTCTTGTGTGGAACTAGCTACCATCATCTGTTTTTCCTCCTTGAAATGATTATCCAATAAATGGTCCCCGGGCGGCGGTACCCATACCCGCCTACAGTATATTTCAATGATGTTACCTTCTTTACTTTTCTTAACCAGCAGTTATTGGGCCTGATGGAATACCTGCCATGGTATCGCAGAGGTGCGCTGCAGAAATAGCTCCAGTTTTGATGAAGCCTTTTAAAATATCCCCAAAGTCTGCAACTGTGCCCTCTGGTTGGAAGTGGTTATCCATCCTATTCCAAAGAAGGGTGACCTCCAATCTGTCCAACTACCGCCCCATAGCGATCACATCAGTTCTGGTCAATGTGATGGAACGTGTGATCAACGACAAACTGTTCACATTCCTCGAGAAGATCAAAATCATTAATGACCGTCAATATGTTTTCCTCCAGAACCACTCGTGCGGCGATGTTCTCGCGTATGTGACGCATGTTTGGGGGCGGTCTCTGAAACATTTTGGTGAGACCCAAACGGTTGCACTGGACATTTCGAAGGCCTTTGACCAGGTTTGGCACTGAGAAATTGCCTTCTTACATCAAGGTTGAAGTTTTAACTTTCTATAAAAATGTTTTTTTTTATAAAATACCTAAAAATATTGCAAGATTTAATTACATATGCTGTCCAGATTTTGCCTTATTTATTTTCTCAATTGGTACATAAAAAGGGGTGTAGTTAAAACTGTTTTCAAAATAAAAACAGCACAATCTAAATTGAAAATGATGGATTCAGGAGAAAAGAAAAGCAAAAAGGTATCCTTGTATTATTATTCCCGTATCCTTGTGTACGTGGATTGCCAACTTTTTGAGGGAGAGGTAAATTCAGATGGTTGCTGATGGTTTCACCTCTTCCTCGCATTCAATAAATGCTGGCGTCCCACAGGGATCGGTTTTGTCTCTGAATTTGTTTTTCGCACATCAATTATCTTTTGTCATGTACAGCAATTCGTTGTTATGCGGATGGCAGTACAGTCCATGATTGCTTTTTATTTGACAATCCCCCAAAGGTTGCACTAACTCCAACGACTCTGAGGGCTTTGAAGCAAAGAATGGACGGTTACCTCGAGAGTTTTTTCTCTTGGGGTAAAATAATCTTATTGCGCCCCTTGTGCGCCTCATGGTTAAATTTAGCAGCCACCTCTGGTCTGGAGCTCTAAAATACCTGGAAAAAACCCTCGACCACGTGCTGAAACGGGCAGTCATAGTCGGGAAACACGCAAAACGCGATGATGTAGGCAGTAGCGTAGCTAGGGGGGGCGGGCCGCCCTCTACGGCTCCCCGTGGAATGCCCCACCCCGGGTGCCATCCGATGGGGGGTGTCACTTAACAGAGTGTTATCCTCCAAAAGCACGGTCTGTAGCTCTACGGCTCCCCGTGGAGTTCTCCGCCTCGGGTGCCACCCAGTGGTGGGTGTCACCCGACCGAGTGTCACCCCCCAAGAGCACGGTCTGTAGCTGTATGGCTCCCCGTGGAGTGCTCCGCCCCGATGCCACCCAATGGGGGGTGTCACCCGACTGAGTGTCACCCCCCAAGAGCACGGTCCGTAGCTCTACGGCTCCCCGTGGAATGCCCCATCCCGGGTGCCATCCGATGGGGGGTGTCACTTAACAGAGTGTTATCCTCCAAAAGCACAGTCTGTAGCTCTACGGCTCCCCGTGGAGTTCTCCGCCTCGGGTGCCACCCAGTGGGGGGTGTCACCCGACCGAGTGTCACCCCCCAAGAGCACGGTCTGTAGCTCTACGGCTCCCTGTGGAGTGCCTCGCCCCGGGTGCCACCTGATGGGGGGTGTCACTTAACATACTGTCATCCTCCAAGAGTACGGTCTGTAGCTCTATGGCTCCCCGTGGAGTGCTCCGCCCTGGGTGCCACCCGATGGGGGGTGTCACTTAACAGAGTGTCATCCCCCAAAAGTACGGTCTGTAGCTCTATGGCTCCCCGTGGAGTGCTCCGCCCCGGGTGCCACCCATGCTAGCTACGCCACTGGACATAGGCCCTGAGGGAAATTATTTTCCTCAGGGCCTCCCGTGTGGAGTTAATGTAAAAAAAAGTTAATTATTATCTACCGCTAAAATGAAAATAGGTTTTAACAAACTGGGCCAAAAAATAACAACTTTTTCTAATCATAAAACCCAATTACCTCCCGTGTAAACATAATTTCAAATGAATTCCGTTAATTTTTTTTATTTTTTTTTTACTTTATTTATTCCCATTTCTTTGTACATATAATGTATAATAGCAAATATTATATGTATAATAACATAATATATAATAAAAATTATGAAGAAGAAATGAAAACCCACTAAGGCACTGCCTGAGTGTGGGTAATATTAAAACAAAATACTCTCCTCCCTCTGTAGTGCGCGAAGTCTTACCCTCGATTAAACGATTTGGAAACATGCGGAAGAAAGTTGGAGAGGAAAATCTATCGAAACGGCGCGGCGGTGTTTGTCTTTAGCACTATTTACTACAAGAGTTTTATGGCCGCGTCTGCCCACTGCACTCGCCACTCTCCTCTCCCACTGGACTCGTGCCAAGAGTTCGGATCTTGGCAAAGGCAGGCGAAGAATTCCGAATTTTTTGGTAGCCGGGAAAAAGAAATTCGAAAGTATTTATTTACGTTCCAAATCCTAGTGATTCTAAGAAATTGTACTTTCAAAAGTATTCCCTGCGAAATAGATCATAATATTATATTAATTTTTATGTTAGGCTAATTTGTTCGCTTTTCAACAGAAACCGTTACATCTCCCTTGCTATCATATTTTTTATTTATTTATTTGTTTATTTAGCACAATATTATACATTTATTTATATACATTAAGTATTTATTAATTTTTGACTGCCCAACTAGGAGTATTATCCCGTTTTAGGACAGTCAAATAATTATGGGTAATGAACATGTGGAGAATGATTTGTACAAAAAAGAAATAAAATTGATGAAATAAAAAGAGGAAATTAAAAGAAGGGAATGAATATAAAATAAAATAATAAAAATGTTTAAAATATAGTACCTAACTGTTATTTGTAAATATTATCTAAAAGGTGTTACAAAGAGATTACACCACGCTTTATTTTCAAATCTAAAAGATATTAACCACCTTTGTGAAACCAAAGTTTCCAACCGCAATAAAAAAAAAAATCTGAAACTTTGGGAATTTCGTATTAATTATTTTTTCGTGAAATGGAAAAAAGTGAGGTTAACTATAACGTTTAAAATATTTTTGCTTAATAAAATATGTTAGTTATTTGAGTTAGAAAAAAGTAACGTGAGGCCCTTTTTAAAACTTTTTTATGTTTGCATTAAAAAAATATATATTTCAAAAATCAAATGTTTATTTCGAATTATAAATTTGAAATTATATTTCATCAGCTTTCAAAAACGGCTTTTAGTTTTTAGATGCTTTTAGAAATTTATTTTTATTTGAATTTTATTGCGAAGCGGAAATACTTTGACCTTCCGGCAAGATAGGCTCGAGGCCTTAGTGGTTATTAACAATTAATTATTAATTCACCAGTCTGAAAATGTCCGCAGTAGGATGAAACCGGTCCTGGTGAAAATAAATAAGTGGTACAAAGTGCAAAAGTTTTTTTAATTTCAATTCTAATACAATATTATGTATAAAGCGATGCACGAAGTTTTATGAAGCAAGGAGTGTGTTCTGAGACAGTGTTTTGTGGCAGTCTCTTCTCTCTGCCCACCGCTGCGGAAGATCGCGTGATTGATAGTTAGCTATCATTGCATTTGTTTATTTTTATAACATCGTTCTTGTAATAATTACCATCGCGGTCACGTGGTTATAAGAGCAATTTATTTATTGTTTTTTTTTTTTAAGTGCTCTTTTTAAATACATTTGTAATTATATAAAATATTAACAACTGGTATATCAACTATACTAGCATGAGTAGAGCTTGCCATATGAAGACAGCTTCACTGACGCTAAATATATCGATACTCGATTTGATTACGTTCAACAGCATGTTTGCTCTCCCTACCGGCATGACCATTGTCAAGTTAGCCATGCAGCCTGAGAGATAGAATGTCCCTTCTGACATGTAGATGGTTCATTCCGAGCATACCCAAAAGAAATTCTGTAAGATAGAACCGCGGGTAATAGCCTACGTGTCTACAATCGAGGAAAACATCACACATGATCCCAAGATGTTTTGGCACTACATAAAATCCCTTCGGAAGGATGGTGGTCTTGAAGACACCATGATGAAAGGTAATCAGGAATTTCGTGGCTTGGGTGTGGCTAACGCATTTGCTGATCACTTTCTATCGGTCTATAATAAAGACCCTCCACTACTAGACATTAATAATGCGGCCACATTTAATACCAGAGGAGCTACAAACGTCGATCTAGGTTTATTTACCGAATCTGACGTGATGAGTGCCATAAGACTCATGAAGAACTCCCACTCTATCGGACCAGACTTCGTTCCCGTATTTTTTATTAAAGGGTGCGCCGAGTTCCTAAAAACACCATTATGTTTTATCTTTAATTTAGCTATTAGTACTTCCACTTTTCCTGAAGTATGGAAAACTTCCAACATATGTCCTATTTTTAAGAATGGTTCTAGAAAGTTAATCGAAAACTATCGACCAGTTGCCATACTATCAGCTCCTGCTAAACTATTTGAAAAATTAATTTATAAACTCATTCTGCCTCAGATAGACGCATACATTATCCCAGAACAGCATGGTTTCAGGAAAGGAAGATCCACTGAAACCAATCTGATGGTTTTCACCGACTATGTTGCTAGGTCCCTAGACAGTGGATACCAAGTAGACTGTTCGTATCACGACTTCTCCAAAGCCTTTGATACTGTGAATCATGATATCTTACTCATAAAACTGTTCGGATGTTAAAGTTTTTCATAAGTTACCTCAAGAACAGGAAGCAATTTGTCACCCACGGAATCTTCCAATCTGCTGTGTTTCTTGTTTTTTCAGGGGTTCCCCAAGGATCGATCTTAGGGCCTCTTCTCTTTTCTATTTTCATTAATGACATTGCTGGAGTCATTCGTTTTTCTCGCTTTCTGTTGTTCGCTGACGATCTAAAATTATTTCTTCTAATAAGAAATATTGAGGACTGCCTGCGCCTTCAAGCTGATGTTGATAACATTTCAGAATGGAGTCAACAAAACCAGCTTCATTTCAATGTCTCGAAATGCGTTGTTCTGACTTTTACCAGAGCATTTAGTCTCACCTACCACAGGTACACTATGCTCGGTCATAATCTCAACCGAGTTTCGAATATAAAGGATCTTGGGATTATGTATGAAAATAAGCTGACATTTCGTCCTCATATCGAAGGGGTTTGCCAGTCGGCCTTAAAAATGTTAGGTTTTGTTCTCCGAACCGTCAGAGTTTTTCGGGATACCCGTGCTCTGAGGATTTTATACTTCTCCCTAGTCCGCAGTAGGCTGGAGAGTGGTTCGCTTATCTGGAATCCTCATGAGGTGGGATGCTCCCTCATGTTGGAGAGGGTTCAAAAAAAGTTTCTAAGATTTCTCTACATGAGGGAGTACGGCCACTATCCATGGCTCTACCCGACGAACTTTCTTCTGGGCATGTTGGGACTCCACTCCCTGCAGCTCAGAAGGGAGGGGTACGCTGCTACCCACTTATTCAGACTGCTGCGTGGCTATATCGAGAATTCAGCCATTCTGGAGCGCGTGAGTCACAACGCCAGCATAGATTATTCTATCTTCCTGCCTGTAGAACTAACCTGCCAATGGTTCTCCCGGTAGGAAGGAGTATATTGCTCCTGAACCAAATCTCCTCCGAGATTGATATGTTTGGCGCCAGTGAGGAGAGGTTCAAAAGTGAAATTCTTTTGATTCTTGAAAGAGTCTCTCCTCATTGACGAGATCTTTCACCACTGCCTGAAATTTTTTTGAAATTGATTTATTTCTTGATGTTTCTTTTTTATGTATAAATATTTATAATTTTTTTTTGTATACTATTTATATGTACAACGTAATTTCTTATATGTATTAAAACTAAATTTGTAATATGTAAGAAATTAATATATTTACGCACCAGATTTAAATGTCCGGGTTTAATTTTCCCCACAGGAAAAACTAAACCCTTTCACACACTTCCCAAATGATCATCTGGTCAATCCACGTTATGCAATTGCACTATATGTATTATAATTACAAAACAATACAAGAACAACATGTCAACCTACCAGAGACCAGATGGGAAAATAATTCACCGACTCCAGATATTTTCATATCAGAGGGTTCGGCTCTGTGGAATTCCTAATTGAACCTATAAATCCTACTGATCCCTCAATATAAATATTTAAAAAATCTTTTGTAATCCTACATGTATTTAAAATTACCGATTTTTGCATTTTTATATATAAATTCTTTGACAAATCTAATACGCCTAAATTTTGAATCAGAGACCTAGGTATAATGCCAGTAGCCGAAATAACAAATGGTAATATTTTTATAGTCCGAGAATGCCAAATTCTTTTAATCTCATTTCCTAAATCTGTGTATTTTCTAATTTTTTCAGAAACAGTTTTTTGAATATTACAGGAATTTGGAATAGCTACATCAATGATATAAGTTATTTTTTTAATTTTGTCATGTAAAACTATATCAGGTCTATTATGACTAATTGTTCTGTCTGTTAGTATAGTTTTATCATAATATATTTTATAAAATTCATTTTCTAAAAATGAATTTGGTTCATATTCATAATATGGTACTATATTACGGCAGTCAATCAAGTTATGTTTAATTACCAAACTTTGGTGGATTATTTTTAAAACCTGATTGTGCCTAAATGTATACTCGGACGGCGCTAATATAGAACATCCCGATATAATATGTTCTATAGTTTCCGGAAAAGCCAAACATTTTCTACATAAATCATCAATTTGATTTATATCTTTGATTATATGCTTCCTATAATTTTTAGTATTAATGACTCTATCTTGAATGGCAAGCATAAATCCTTCTATTTCTGCGCTCAACTCTCCAATACTCAACCATTTGTTTGACGAAAGTTTGTCAACATACGTTTGGTTGAGTAATTGAAGTGTTTTGCATGAATAATTTTATTTGACCAAGAATCTAATAATTCCTGGTTAGTATTTATAAGAATGTTGGCTATAAAAACATATTATTATTATTATTATAGCCGTACTCCCTCATATAGTAAAATCTCAGAAATTTCAGAAATCTAAACGAACGGACCTAGTGTCATTCAAATGTCAAAATATAATAATAATGCGATGGAGTTTAAAACACCCCGTCCTTAATAAAGTTTCGTCACAAGTTTGTATTTTCCATTATATTATTTATTGACGGTTATTGGGATTCGCGAGAAAATTGAGTAACAGTCTATTTTCATAAGATGGGTACGTCAATGTTATTTGAATACATTTCTAATAGCACAGGTGATTCAACGCTCAATGAATGTGTTCAAACTCCACTGACATCCACAGAATTAGCAGCATCCAACGAATAATAATGACAATATATTGACTGATTTTTGCAATAATCGATAATTCGTTTGGTTTATCTGCCAGCAGCGCTCGCTTGGCACATTCGCACCAAAACATGAATCAATTGAAATATCAACAGGTCGTAAATATCGCAATTTCAGCCTCGGATTTATAGGCCTTTAATATGGCCTTTTAATAGATGACTTCAAATTTGCAATCGTAGTAATGTAATAAAAAGTTATTATCCTAATTTACCCAACCTTGGCATGAATTGAAATTAGTTACCTATACTTGCCTACGCGATAAAAACATTTTTCTCTGAAAATTAATCACGTCTAAATATGATCGTTATGTGTTTATTGTCTATCTACTATCTCCATAAGGAAGTGTGTGTCGTAGTTTTCTGACGTATTCTATTTTTTTTTAAATATATTTTCACGGTCGTCCAGATGTTCTTTGTGTTTTCCGGATCGTTTGCGACGCCTCATTGGTTTTGGTCTATGTCGAATAATGTAGTTTCGGTGTACTTGGTAGTTTTCTTTATCGGGAGTCAAGAGTACCATTAATTCTTTAATTTTTCAAGGCTAAACAATCATAAATTGGATTAAACTTGCATTTCCTTTTTTTTTACTATACCGTCACACAGGAGGCCCTGAAGGAAAAAAAATCCCTCAGGACCTATGTCATATTTGAGGATGCTGTGTGAAGGGTGTTTTTAAGGAAAATTAGAAGAGGAAGTTCTGGGAAGGAAAAGGGTATATGAAATCTTGGTGGTAATCTAGGGGTCAATCTGTCCAGGAGTGAGAGACGTATGAGTCCACCCCTCCCACTGCGTTGCAAAGCGAATGGTCGAGAGATTCAGGCTGGAGAGGTCTGGATTATGTCTTATTCGCCACCAAGACCTAGAGACAAACCTCACTCCCAAGAACCCGGGCACCTCTGCTAAATCAGCAAACGTAGCGAATCACTTGAGTTGACCTGTTGCAGGGGTGTTTTCGTACAATTATTTTCAAAAAAAATTCTGTTAAAATGACAGAATTGGTGTACTATATTTATTCTTAGAGTATCTCCTAGGTCTGTCTCGACACAGGAATTCGATAGTAAAGAAAGTAAACAGTCCTTGAAAGATAAATTATAATTATGTTTCATCAAGATAAAAAATAAATTTTAAATTTTTTATCCGGCTTAGCCCGCGATTTCAACACTCTTTTCGAATTATTTTGGTATTGGTATTTCGAATTATTAATTATATCAATTTTTTTGTGAAAGATGAAATTGCCGGTGGAATTAAAATAAAAGACTGAATACAGTAGAAATGGTATACCTGAAACACGCGTGGTAAAACTTCATTATATGACCCAATAGCACGATCAAGTTATTCAAATATTTGGGCTGGTCATCCTGTTAGTCTGTTAGTTAGTGTATGAATGTTTCGGGTGCCGGAACAGAGGTGTGTGGTGTTCCATCTTTTCTGCTTACTAACTCCGCGAGGACACCGCAAGGTGTTATGAAAAATTATTTTTGAAAAAATTGAAAACTGAATTACTTAGCTGTTGGCTACTATCAACACTATAATTTTCCTTATTATATAATATATAACAGTCTTTATAAATTCATTTATTGTATCAGTGTTAGAATATTTATGTCGTAATTAATATGTGTGTTTATTTTCCAAGATCAGTTGATATATTGAAGAGAATTTGGTTACGGTTGTTAACTACAGTATAATTAACATTAAACCCTGCCCTTCCCGAGATAAACACTTTTTTAACTTGGGGTCCGTAGGACCCCAAAATTGAATTAGTTTTATGTATTTTTTAAACAAATTTGCATTTATAAATAAAGTAACATTGTTTCATTTATATAAATTTGCATTTTCTTAATATTTTATTATGAATCATTACACTATCTTGTAGAATATGAAGAAGAATGGAATAAAACGTTACATTGCAATTTTTATATTTTCATACGTATTGGGATACAATTTAGGTTTTTTTTAATGATTCTCACAAATGGGATTTGGACAAGTGTTGCAGGTGACCCTCGTTTTTTCTGTTTTTACCCCAAGGACATGCCCACAATAAATCGTTTTTGATGTTGAAACGATGGGCGTTGTCAACCAATCATCTCTTTTCACGATTACTTAAAATTAGTGTCCGACCGAACTTTCGGTTTCGGTTTCGGCCTAGTTTCGGCCAAAAAACGAGTTTCGGCTTAGTTTCGGTTTCGGCCGCCATCCAGCCGAAACCGAAACTAAATTTAGGAGGTTTCGTTCTGCGATCGGACATGTTCGGTGCGCTGAACTGCGAGCCACGAAGTGTCATTTTGCTGCGTCCGCGCTCATAGTCGTGTCAGGACTTGATTCACTTGTTTGTTTTCGCTCCGTGAACTTTGCGGTAGTTTGGTTTATTTGTTGTGAAATTGTAGGTGTTTATAGGTACCTAACATTATTTCGAAATAGGTAAATTTTATTTCGCTATTGAAATGATTTACTTCATGACAGGCCCTGAGGAAAATAATTTCCCTGTGGGCCTATATAATGTTTTGGGATGCTGTGTGTAGGATTTTTTTTAGGGAAAGGAAGGAGAGGAGAGTTCTGGGAAGGAAAAGGGGTGGGTAGGAATCTGGGGTTCAGTGTGTCCTGGTCATCCACCTTCAAGACCTAGAAAAACCTCATCCCATGAATCCGGGCACTCCTGCTAAATCAGCAAACGTAGCGAACCACTTGGGATGACCTATGGCAGAGGTGTTGGTTATCCAATAAAGTTTCCCGGGGCGGCGGTACCCATTCCCGCCTCCTTAATTATTTTGTCCTTAAGATGAAAGAGTATTTGTTTTCTATCTTTTATTTTGTTATCTGTTAATAATGTTCAAATAGGTAATACCTACAATTTCTCTTTTTTATATTATTTACGAAGCGATTTACGATTACGATTTCAAAAAGCATAAATAATTTATTTGAAATAAGGAGTGATAATTATGTTATGTTTATTTTTAGTTCAAATATCAGAGATTGAATGATTAATATATGATTTAAAAATAATGGCTGATTGATTGATTAACTATTGACTATTTTTTTTTCCACGAAAACATGTCCTTATATGGAAGTTTCGGTTTCGGCCGTAAAAACTAGTTTCGGTTGGACACTACTTAAAATATGTAATTGGAGTTCAGGGTTCAAAGATGGCTTTGTATATGTAATTGCTCCATAAAAAAGTTTATTAAGAGTAATCGCAAATATGCTTCTAAATATGGCCTCGCATTTTAGTTGAATTTAGTGTAGTGTATGACCCCTGCTGTGTTAAAAAATCCTGAAAAATTGCCAAAGGTCCATCGTCTGGTCTTCCTGTCTATTATCTAGCACAATTGCTTCATCAAACTGACGCCATATTTGGTATTGTAGAATTTCTTGCTCTTGTTCAGAAGTACTTGTATTTCTTACCCAGCAAATGTATTTTGATAAAATACTAAAAAATAAAGTTAAGATTCATTTAAATCGAAAATTAATTTAGTTAATAAAATAATAGCACCATGTAAATCCCCTCTACTTACGATGTTTCCATGTAATTTTGACTCCTCCCACCGTTCTCCCCCTCCACCAAAGTCCCCACTCCCACTACCCCCGTCTAATTAATTTTTGTACTTGTATAGAATTTTTAAGTTAGTTTTAAGTTTGCTCGTTAATGATACGGACGTGTCGAAACCGGTCGCAAAAAATTTAAATTAAAGTAACAAATGTACATGGAAAATTAAAACTTTTCAAAACAAAAATGTCTAGAAATTGTTACATAGTCAATGCCCAAGAAAAATAAAAAAATATATCTACTTTTTTTTACCCTAGAGTAAATTAATAAATCTATCCATTTGTGGGGTTCACTGGACCCCACGGTTGTGTTTAAAAGGGTTAATAAATATACTTTCGGAGAAAATTGTTTTTAATTTTCATGGTTAATTTGGGAGGCGGGTCCGGGTACCGCCGCCCCGGGAACCATTCATTGGATAACCAACACCTCTGCCATAGCTCACCTTAAGTGGTTCGCTACGTTTGTTGACTTAGCAGGGGTGTTCGTGATCATGGGGTGAGGTTTGTCCGGGTCTTGACGGCGGATGCGTCTGATCTCCAGTTGCATGGCAGGCCGGATCTGGAGAGAATGGTTGAGGGAGTCACTTTGACTTCTTCGGCTGTAGTTTCTCGGAATATCGCCTTGTACCGCAGTGGGAGGGATGGATCCATACGTCTGTCACTCCTGGACATACTGACCCCTAGATTCCTACCCACCCCTAATACCCTTCTCCTTCCCAGAACTTCCCCTCCTTTCCTAAAAAGACCCTCCACACCGCCAAAGATGGCTTCGGCCCTGAGGGAAATTATTTTCCTCCTATGTGGAGCTAACGTAAAAAAAAATTGTATTGAAGAAATCACTCAATTTATTTAAAACCATTAATTTATTGAAACCATCTTCTCTATAAGCTTTATAATATATACTGTGATGAAGCTTGGATATAAGCGAAACCGTTTTATGAAACGTTTTTTATGGGAAGTGAATGATTTTTTTATTAATATAGACAGTAATCGTAAATCAAACCGCGATAGTTTCAATAGAATTGACCACCATTCAACTGATTTGTTTCAGGGAATCATTATCGAAGGCGGGTATGTACTGAAAACTGAAATAGATCGACTGGAAATTCTTCAAAAGCACAACTTTGTAACGTGATGTACGTGGTTACGATTGTTTCAATGCATTGACGTCAGCCCGTGCGTAAGCATATTATTATGGCCGTGGTCCCTGCTGATTTCTCTACACATCCTAGTGCGATTAATGCTCTTTTAATAGTTTAATCTCCATATTTTACTTGTACATTCGGTGGCTAAACATAGTGCAAACTTCAATCAAATGGTTCTATGATTATATCATATCTTGTTAAAAAATCTTGGCAGATTGCTTCGGTGTGAAAAAGGGAAGTGTGTGCTACAATTTATCTAATTGTTACTATCTTATTTTTGTGTATCTCTTTTATGTTTGGTTTAGATAGAATTGATAGGTCGTTCGTTATGGGGATTTGTGTGCGCTGTACAGAGTTTGTAGCTTTCTTATTCTCCGATAAATACGCGAAAGATTTACATCCACATTCACCTCCGAAGTGTCCACAATTTCACATGTTTTTGAATTATCATATTAAAAACGCCATATTTTTTCTTTGTTTTAAAGTTTTAACCCGTCAGGCTATTTTCTTCGCTTTTCTTTACAACTCGTGTAGGTGTCATGGAAATCGTTGTGTCTCTCTTACTATCGTTGTAAGAAATATGATCTAAACGGTGTTAGAACGATAAAACGCCACGCATTTAAAAAAAACATTAAACTTTGTAATTTTTTTTTTCTAAAATGTTTTTACATGAAACAACTAAAAAGTGAGGTATCAATCACGTTTATAATACATTTTGTCTAATAAAATATGTATGAGTTTTTTTTTTCGTTATCGTTGTCTTTAGTTAGAAAAAATCGTAATGTTAGCCATTTTTTAAACTTTTGTTTGCGTACAAAATTTTAATATTTCAAAAATTATATGTTGTATATTTTGAATTTTCAAATTTGAAAGCCTGTGACATCACCTTCCACAAACAGTTTTTAGTTTTCGGATACGTTCAGAAATATTTTGACTCTGACAAAATAGGTCGAGGCGTAAGTGGTTAATTTAAAGATGAAAAGCTCAAATTGTAATATTTAATAATTGAAGACAACATTAGCGACTCTCAAAGGAAAATTTGAAACAGAAAAATCCGAAAAAGTTGTGGTCGCTTCTAGGAATTAATCAATTTAAATATTTGTTAGTAATTGGTCCATGGAAACCTGTTCAATAATCTCATTGCATCTTAGATTCTTGAACATCTGATTCCAGAGCATTTACGTAATTTTCTTCGCTCATTAATTAATTGCACAATGCATAGCTCGTAGGCGCCCTCATCTCTCCGCTCAGCATTCAATGACTGATTTGAATCAATTCCATCAAAATAGTTGGAAGATTGCCCGCGCTCCTCGCCAATAGACTGCCAACTACCAACAGTCACGCTCTAGCTCTAGCCGATCCTTCTCGTTATTCCGTTTTCTGTTGACACCGACAATGATCATTGTACTTCATTATTTCTATTGCATATCTTTTATATAAAAGGTCTCCCAAAATTTATCATTATCCCTTGTGCAGGGTGCGGCAGCATAACTTCCTTTTTTAAATGCGCGCCATTCAGTCGGTTGATGTCGTAGCGGAACGCTAGTGATCTCGTTCGAGAGGCGGAACTTTAAAGTTTTGTCCCGACACAGATTAGTCGCCATCATGCGTTGGAACCAAAGATATTAAAATATAAGTAGATGTGCTATCTGCTGTTTTTACTATGTGGGTCTGCGCTTCCGGGTGTCGCCGATATTGTTTACCAATTAACAAATAAACTAAAAGAACAAATAATTAACGAATAAACCAAACGAGCGTTAAACTAAATGAACGAATTCTTTCATTATTCAAAATATATTGTTAACCAATATTAATGCACATTTTCAAAAAATCTACGAAATAAACAAATTCTTTTTGTATGAAAACTACGCTAATTACCGCGTAGTCCGGCGACAGTTGCGCGGACACCATAGCATATCTTTCTGTATTTGAATATCTTTGGTTGGAACAGTGAGGAGCGTACGTTTGCCGATGAGGCCTACTTTTTGAACGGGTGTTCTGTGATCGCAACCCAGCGCGCCTTTCGGAATCGCTTTAATTTAGCCTCTACACTCACTACATTCAGACTAACTGCAAGTGCGACAAGGAGAAGAACTGGAGTCCCTTGTCCCATCAGATCACCGAGCATTGATGGCTGTTAAGTTTTGAAAAAAGGAAGTTATGCTGCCGCACCCTGTAGGTCTGATGGGCCAACTCACGACAGACCAGAATATCAAGATATAACATATTTTTTATGAAAGTCACGAAAATCGACTCCTACGGCCGTTGTTCCGAATCCTGCTCATCAACTGTTGAACCGAAATTTTGTCTCAACGCGTTGATATCAACACTCCTCAAATGCACAAATTCGCTCTTCCCAGTGCAACTCTCTGATCAACAGGTGAATCGGGCGTTACTAAACTAATCACTTAGCTGATCGGGGGCTCATCGATCGAAAAGTTGGGAACAACGGCCGCTAGATTGGTTTTTCGAGTGCCACAGCTACAAAATCCTATATTCTAAGATTCTAACTTTTATTACACAACCATGAATAGCCCTGCTGTTGATTACAGTCCAAAATTAAACTGGCAGTGGCTATGCCTTTGGAAGTCAATAACATTTTTGCACAATTCATTCGTTTATTTTTTTTTATTAGTTTATTTCATTGAAGAAGAAGATAACAATAATAATCTAAACGAAAATGTTAAAGAGAACAAGACACAGATAAACAGAAAAAGACAATGGTTGCAACTGGGACTCGAACCCTGACCTCTCGTCTAACCGGGACTTGCGCGTTAACCAGTTTCGCTATTGCCACCTTCTGTCAGCCGTCGTATTTGTTTATTTCAATGTTTTATACTGTTTAAAAATATACCACATTAACTTGGCAAGTTATGAAAAAATGTTTATATGGTTTTTGAAATAATATACATAATAATTGCTAGGTACGTTTTACTTTAGAAAAAAGGATAGTGCTATTTTCCTCCTAATAGCTGGGAATCTTGTGCGGTAATCACAAGGAGTGTTCTACTGGAAATGAATTATTTATTCTCGGTTATTATTATTTCTTAGTCGTGTTTTAGATTTATCTAATTTATCTAAATAAATTCTGATGAAGGACTACGTTTGTTTAGTCGCCGAAGTCAAAAGCCAGTTTTTCCTAACTATTTCCTCTCACTTCACATCACTCTCACTGACTCATATTCACTATTGAAGGAACCATGGGAGACTATTTGAAGATCGTTGCTTTAGTTGTAAGATGTGTTTGCCGAGTAATCACCAACCCCTCTCCACGCCCTATACCTACAGATTTTTTAATGTTATCGTCATACCATTCGTGACCAAGTTATAATTTACATTTTTACTCCAAATAATATCAGGAATCACTGGTTAAAACAAGTCAAGTACGTCCCTTTACACCCTGTATGAGACCATTTCTTTTGCGCTTCGCTTTTGCGATTTGCGTCGCAGTTCGACTCGCAGATGAAACCTATATTACCTAATAATGGGTTGATGTTTTGGTACATAAACAGTAAACACCCTATCTAGTTTTTAAGAGCCCATTCAAGGACACGTCTACCACGCCATTCAATTTATCTGCGGTAGGAAAGGTATATGAATGGGTGAACCCCTTTCATTGCGCAGATCGTATGTTGTAAAAAAAATTATTATTATTTTATTTTTTTATCGTAATTTTGGTTAAGTTCATTTTTTGTGCCTTACCTCGAGAATGCATGTTGCATTGGACTGCTTTTATCGCTATTTTTTGTATAATTTCTCCACGGATTCCTGTATCGGCAATACTTCTCTCGGGATGGTATGCAGATACCCAATAATTACCGCTCCCATCGGCTTCTACCTGGCGCCACAGACTTACCAAACACCTAGAGTGGTGTTGGGCCCATCAGGAAAATAAAGATGGCGGCTGAATGTAGTGACGATGTCTCCCAACTGTAATTTTTCTAAAATGCGTACATTTAAATTTTCGCGCCCTCTGACTCTCAACACTGGTATTAGGTATCTGGATCACAGATATGACGGCTGAGGTTCCATGCCAACTCAGAATCAACTTAACTCAACATCTCTTTGAAAAGTCGTTAAAAGCTATGAAAAAAATAAATTTAAAATAGCCCTTAACCCTAACCTAACGTAACCTATTTAAGCATTTTCTTATGTTTTTATCATTACTCATAATTCATAATGCCTTTACTGAGGAGGTTCCGAGTTGTCCGGTCTCAGGCGGCTGAATGTAGTGATGTCTTAGGTACACGAATTTAAAATTGCTAAATTTGTCAATTTCTTTTATGAATACAATATCTAGACTGAAATGAGTGTGTAGTTGCTTCAATGCGTAAGTCCTGTGACGAGTTTCGTGACTGAGCAAAAAGAGCTTTGGGTCTAGGAATCTAGGCTGTTGGATTTTGCGGGTGAAAACTCCCGAAGAAGGTCAAATAGTTTCACTTTTTTCTTCAGATTGGAACATAAATGTGATACAGGCAGTAACAGTTCCTGCCCGAAGGATTTTAACCAGCAATCCTGATCCCATCCCTACACGTCGCGACGGGTCAAGAGATATGCGCCCTGTTTCGTGTGTTACCGTGATGCTGGAACGAGACGGAGTGCTCATCACGTTACACACCGCTTTGCTAAGCAGGACTACTCAGTTGCGACATGTGATGGAAAAATATTTTTATTGTTTTTAATTGAGAAAAAAATCATCGAACAGCCAAATGACATCTACTTTTTACTCCAAATATGCTCAGCAATCGCTGGTTAAAAACCTTCGGGTACTTGCTATTATATCCTGTATGTACTGTACTGTCAATATCGCCCTTATAAAACAAAGAATAAGGTTCTATGAATTATTTTATTCAAGTATTTTCCAACCTTCATCTTATCATAATCCTTGCCCCCTCTTATTTCCTAACCCTCGAACGCTGTGAACTCTTCACAGCGTTCGAGGGTAGCCGTAATTCCATCGACTTCACCGTCCGATCCTAGGTATTAGGGCTTTCCCTCATGGAGAAACCGAAAACTGATGGCAATGATTGGCAACTCAATTCACGGCGCAACTCTGTTTTACGATTTCAGTAATTATATCAGCGAACATAACAAAAATATAATTTATCAATTATCAACCTTAATGTACAATAACAACAGAATCGATATTTTCCTGCTCTAACATATCGCAAATTATTCGAAAACTTGATCTTGAGGAGTAACCATGGCAACCTGTCAACCTGGCAACTAAAACGCGACTAGCAGTTACGTTTGACAACGGCGTCGCCCTTGACAGCTGGTCTTTAACAAATTGCCTGTGTGCGGACCGCCAATGAAATTCCCAATTTGCTGCTTCCCTGTGGTTTAGCGATTGAGTTGCCGATTTTTTTTTCGGTTGATTCATGAGCGGATTGACTTACTAGAAAGAAAAGCGATCTCTGGATCCGTTGAGTAATGGCTCTGCTTTTACCATTGACCACAGCGGAGTCTTGTCAGAAACTAATTACCACTAAAATTTTCAAATATTTCGTGTAAAAAAATTATCGTATTTATTTGGATTCAAGGGCGACAGTAAAATTGCCCGACAGTCTACTTATTCCGTATATGTCTGTGCCCGCCACCCTCTCTCTCGCACCCCGCTGCCGCTCCGCACGAAGCGAGAGCCTCCGTCTCGTTCCCTCCCTCGCTGGAAGCGCGACTCCCGTCTGTCTCGGGCCCACCTGGCTCCTAATCGCGAGGCGACCGCTCTACTTGTCAAATTGGGACTATGTTATCAAATTCTTGGTTAGGATGGCGCCCCCTTATTTGAAAAATGGAAATTAAAAGAAATGGCAGATTGAGGAGACCCTCTCTTTTATTTTCCCATAAGAACGGCGGTTTACAAATTATCCAATTCCAATTATTATTATGTGATTAGATTACCATATTTAATACTAGCTTTTGCCCCCGGCTTCGCATGCCCCACTCCCCCCCCCCCCACCCTTCCATACCCGTTACATTCATTTTTCAAACAGCTCGCGTGCCACCTATTAAAATGTAACAATCAAACACGCGCAGTAAATTTTATCTATCAAATGGATCTCCATAGTAACCTAAACAAGTAACAAAATGGCAGCGCACGTCAAACAATTAGTTAGCAACGCTTTGCATTTCGTCTGGACAAAAAACGTATAATAAATAATTTCATAACGCCAGATCTTACCAATATAGCCTTTAGTACTCGCAAATAATGTAGCTTCGACGACCTCCGTAGTCCAGTGGGTAAGACTCTTGACTCACAATCCGGAGGTCGCGGGTTCGAACCCGGCATGCGCAAATAAATTTTATTTGATTAATTTGTGTTATTTCACAATTAATTCATTTAAAATAATATATAGTATATTTGCGGCATGTTCCAGAGTGGAAGATACTATTAGTATCGCCCTGGTGTAAGACCACCATTCAGAATTGAAACGTTGCTTGAAAATGGCTTTAGCCGTGTTTGGTGACCAGATCTGAATAGCCAGGTACTTCCCAACCTTCCTCTCCCCCACCTCCTTCACCTCCCCGCTACCTTCAGCCTCACAACATACCCCAATTGGGGATGCCATAGTCTCACTGGCTCCAGACGGGAGCAGTTGAGATTCTTGTGCGGTATTCACTGTAAAAAAAAAAAAAAAGCTTTCTGTTAGTGAAAGAATTTTTAAAATCCATTCAGTAGTTTTTGCATGAAAGAGTATTAAACATACAAACTTTCACCTTTATAATACTAGTATTATATTAATATTAATTAATAGGATAGATAAAGGTTAACAAGTCTTTCACCGAGGTTTATTTATTAGAATGTGAAAACTAGCATAGAAATAATAGCGTGGAAATTGTTGATTTCGCAGAAGTAGTAGAGTTCGGAGTTGTTGCATGTACCTTTTTTCGTGACAAAAATATGGACTAGGGGACTATTTTTTATGTGAATATATCACAAGAGTCCCACCTGCTCCCGTCTGTAACCAGTGAAACTATGGCATCCCCAATTGGGGGGTGTTGATGCTGCAGGTAGTGGGGAGGGAAGGAGATGGGGAAGAGTAAGATGGGTATGTTCCTGGCTACTCAGACCTGGTCAACAATCAGGGCAATACTGACACTCTGGAACGTACCGCAAATATACTGTATGTATATTATTTTTAATGAATTAATTGTGAATAACACAAATTAATCAAATACAATTTATTTGCGCATTCGAATTCGGATTCGATCTTGCGACCTTCGGTTTGCGAGTCAAGAGCCATACCATCGACCATTTTTGATTCATTCTTGTTCAAGTAAATAATATTAGAAGTCTAAAATGTGTACATTTGTCACTGTTTCCACGTTTTGTGTACATGATGCGCTTTGTAACTTTTAAAATGTGTTTTTTTCCTGCCTTACTATTTTTTTTTCGTCCATTGATAAATCCGCCCTGGTCACCCCAGCATTATCCCCGCACCCCTCCCCCTGTGCATGCCTCTCTGTCGCTCCCGCGAAACAATACATCCCTATGGCCGGCGGGCGGTGAGAAGAAATTAAAGATTTCGTATTATAAAACAGGTTTCATATTAAAATCGTCGTCTCTCCGCGGCGCAATATAAATCGCTTCGGGTCCGCTCGGAAACCTCCGGAATCGCTCGGCATTCTCCGGAAACGCTCGGGATATCCATTCGGCCAGAGCACGTGGATTTTCCCCTATGATTTATTAACGCCGTATTTACGGTCGCGGCGCGCGGTCCTACGTGAAAATTCGCGCGGCAAAACAAATTCAGATTGATTTATATTTATGGTGGTTCGCTGCGCAAATGTCGTGGTGGATTATTTTGACATTGAAGTGAGAATATTGTAAAACATTTTTATGTGTTTTTTGTGACGTTAAAATATTTTGTTGACAAAAATTGTTATGTTATGGTGATAAACATATCGTAATATTTTTTTAAATTAAAACCTTTGAAATGTAATGCTTTCGTAACACACCCCTTTTTAAATAAATAAAAAAAATAGTATAATAATGATAAGTTTCCCGTTTGGTACCTGCTGAAAACATCTGTTTCAAGTATTTATTATTATATTATGTGGAAGAAAAATCTCGATTTTTTATTGCAAATAAACCTTGATTATATCTTGATTATATCGAACATTATGTTGGAATTTAAAATGCGTCAGCCCATCAATTTTTACGAGAGATAATTATTAATACGTCGGCAACCATTACATTTTTCGGCCGTTGAATTGTTTTTATTTTCCCTCCCGCCATGCCGTAATAACAAAAATAAGTGGGGTAGGGGGTACTCGGCCGGCTACCGGCGCGAAATGGAGTCGCCATTAGTGCGGCTAGTTAGTGGGTAGCCTCTAAACTAAACGGTGCGTGGCCTTTCTCACTCGCAATGTAAACAACAAAAACAACGCACAAACAAACATCATTAAAGTAGACGTAGGTTAGTAAACAAAAACAAATGAAATTTGGTTCGGATTTCGTTGAAGAGGAGTGTTGTTTATGGTGTTCTTTTTTTTTTAATTTGAAATTTGGCTGTTGCGTATTGCGCCGCGTGATTTTTCGCGATTTTTGGTCCTCTCCCGCGCATTTGTCGTCCGCGATACATGATCGGCGGTGCAGCGAGTACGTACCTCTGCAGTACTTGCGGCGGGTAGGTACCTACCGGCGCGGGGCCGGTTGTCATTTTAAAAAGTGAAACCTGTTTGGCGATCGCCGCGAAAAGTTGCCCCCGAACGGCGGGAATCCGACTCACTCGCGCGCGTGTTTGTGAGGAGCCGCGTGTGTACACTAAACTCTCTTGTATTTACACACCAACACGGGCGCGACCGGCGCATGTTGACCTTTAAAAAGTGTGTGTATGTAGTATCTCGGCGAATTACCGAAAGAATCCGATCGTAGATTGATAGCGCCTTTTAAGCAGTGATGCCAACTTAGCAACTTTATAGCTAGATCTAGCTATTATTTGATGTCAGACAGCTACATTTTAATGAAACTTGTAGCTAAACTTTTTAGCTACTTTTTATAGCAACTTTTCGTCATTGTTTGATATTTCGATTTCGTCATGAGAGAACATAAAACGCTATGTCGTATAGTTAAAAAAAAAAACAAACGCGACTCTATGGTCATAGACGCTATGGTATAAGTGGCGTTAGCCGGAAAATCCCCGTTTCCTGCTGCACTAGCTCTCCCTTTTTGGAGTACAGTGCCACAATCTTTGATATTTCTATGACATATTTGTTCACAACTAGCGACACCACCACCGGAACAGATAACTTTGTGGCACTGTAATATTTTTCTGTGCGCTAGCTAGCTACGACAGACAGAATACAACCAAAATAGTACGCACTACTCTTATTCTACCTTGTGTTGTTTTGTTTTATCCAAATAAAACCTGGAAATAAAACGATTGTCAGAATTTAGAAGATTGGGGGGGGGGGGGGGGGGGGGGGGGTTAAAAATTGCAAAAAGTTGGTCACGTAGTATGGGTACGTTCCCTTATCTACTTACTGTAACGTTTAGCTACTTCTAGCAACTTTTTGGGGTAAAAAAAACTGGCAATCTAGCAACATTTGTAAGATGTCTAGCAATTTAGCATAGCTAACTGTTGGCAACACTGCTTTTAAGCGGGAAGATTAATTATTCGGCGGGCACCGCGCCGCTAGGTGGTACCCATTACGAATCTCCCTCCAAATTTATTTTCAAATTTGGAACAGTGAATGTTTTTGTTCAGTCTTATCAATTTTTGTGATAATGTTGCCATTGAGACTGTGTGCAAAATAAATAATACATGGCCATTTCTTAACTTTACATAATCCGCGCGGCGGGTAGAGTAGTTCTTATCGCCGAATCTCGTATGTTACAGTGAAGAAAGTGATAGTGAATGTGTATCTGCCCTTATCAGAGAATTTTAAAAATAGCCTTCAGCCGCATTGTTATTTTTTCAAACATGCTAAATTTCACATGTGACCTCGTATCAGTCGTGTAACTTATCTTTTTTACAGATTTTATTTTCTGTTTATTTTTGTGGAATGTCAAAAATAATTGTCAATTGATTTAAATTTAATTCATATATGTAATATATTATTATTATAAAAGCTCCTCCGTCTGATTGGATCGTAATAGAGTTGCTTTTATTTATTTGCAAGGTGATAAATTAAATTCTTGTGACACCTTGGGTCGCCAAATTGTGTTTTAAACATTTTTTTTAGCGTATCTTTAAAAGATTTATGCTAATCAGTTTAACTGAATATATATTTGAATTTTGTTAACCAATCAATGAATGTGTCCAGTGAAATTTTAACTACAATGGTTTTTTTTAAACGGCACTTGCTTGAATTCGCGTTTGCTTGAACGAAAATGAAAGTTTTATTCATTTTTAAATAATAATCAGTTTTCCGCGACATTTATTACAAATATTATTGATCTTATATTTATTATTAATCTTAAATATTATTGCTCCTTAGACTGCTTTACATTTAAGTTTACTTTCTTTAATTTTTGTGATTGTTTCTCTTACTGAACAATTGACATTAGTGATTTTTTTTCAGAGCTTCGTGGCTAATAATTGTGATTTATTTTGAAGGTATTTATTATGCCGTTTTGCGCTGCCTCCTTCTTACGCCGACGTTTCGGACAGCATTTCAGTGTCCATTACCGCAGGTGTGGGCAGATGTGTAATTCATTGATGATGGACTCTATATGCTGTCCGAAACGTTGGCGAAAAAAGGAGGTAGCGCAACGTGACATAATACCCCAAGAATAAATCACTATAATACTTTAGGCTGTGATAATTGAAATTGATTTGAAAGTTTGAAATTGTTTTGAGCGGAAAATAGTTTCTTTGATTTATAAATTCAGGCAGGTAAATGTAAATTTCGTTACTTCGCGCCTCACCGTTCGAGAGTTCTTGTTAAAACAAACAGATTTTATGCTTTATAATTGAGATTTAAAATATCTGTATCTCCCCGCTTTTTGTATTTTTTTTCTAAAAAACTTCGGTATCAATTATTAAATAATGGAATTCAATTTGTCGGGTCGCATTTTCTGCAAATGTTTTTTTATCCATCGATTGGCTGGTATTTTAATTGGCATCTCTGAATTCTGGGAACCATTAAATTCTATCGTTTTTTGCCAATTTTATCGCCGATCAAATAAATACACTATGTCGGTAAATTGTGTGTTTTTTCGATCGAGAATCGTGGCGTTTCGGTGTCGGTCCTTTTTTATTTTATTTATACGAATACATCAATTTTAATCAAATGTATAGACAGAGAGTAATTATATTAACATACACTTGTAAACCACTTTGAATTATTTAATTATGAATATTCTTATGTTAATATTGTTAAATTAGCTATTACTTAATGTCAATGTTTTAAAGGTATTTTTTCGATAAACATAAAAGTGTCTCGTTTTAATGTGAAACAAATGAGTATATCATATAATATCGTGTGACATGGAATGTTTTATAATATTTTTTTAGGAGTTGTATTGAAGATTGTGCTCAGCCTTCAAATATTCGCACTGTTTGTTATTTTGACTTCCCGTCACAATATTTAACTAGCGATTTTCCTGCGTGTCCCTTCCCATTCGTTCTCATTACCTTTCGCCTCCAGTATATATATAGAAACCTTGGCGGGCGTGCGCATAACAACTCACCAAAGTTCATAGCAATCGGATGAATAGTATGGGAAATAATTTCATATCGCCAATGCTTACCATTATATTATAGAAACCATCGCGGGCATGCGCATATCAAATCACCAAAGTTTCATCGCAATCGGATGAATGGTTTAGGAGCACATAAGGGACAAATAAAGAAACATTCATTTTTACAAAATACGATTTGAAGTATACGTAATAATTCAGATTATGCAACAGTTGGAATAATATTCTTGGACTACATCTGTGTGGAGCACAACTGTTGCGTTTTAGTCTAAAATACAGATGATAACCAAAGATTTGTTATACGGTGTTTCCTAATGATGACCTCCGTGGTCGAGGGGTAAGAATCTCGGCTAGCGCCCCATAGGTCGCGGGTTCAAAACCCAGCGTGCGCAAGTAAATTTTATTTGGTTTATTTTTGTTTATTTAATAATTTTAAAATAATGTACGGCATGTTTGCGGTACATTCCAGGGTGAAAAACTCTTAGAGTCGCCCTGGTGTAAGACCAACATTCAGAATTGAAACGTTGATTGAAATGGCTTTAACCGTGTTTGGTGACTAGATCTGAATAGCTAGATACTTCCCCATCTTCCTCTTCTCGTCTCCTTCCCCTCCCCACTACCTTCAACCTCACAATATATCCCAGTCGGGGATGCCATAGTCTCACTAGGACTGATAGTGATGATTTATCCTGCCTCAGTTCTTACGAATCAAGAAGTTCCCCCACTTTACGTCATGTGTCAGTTTCAATTATGCTCCCAAAATACTCTAGTTTTGTCAAAAACATCTCGCTGATGCTTTATATCCAATATTCGGAAGAATCAAATCATAATAAAAATTGATCATATATTATTAGAGTGTCATTTTTGGAACATAACAAAACAAATATGAAACGTATTTCCACTTTATTTTATTTGACCGTAACCGGTTTCAGCTTGTTAAAGCCATCTTCAGACTGGTAGAAATTATTCTTAATCTCCTGTTTCTATACGAGGTAGGGGAGGGGTTGTCTACAAGGATTTTATTTTATAAAATTAAATGGATTTTCTTACATTTACGTTTACTAAGTCGTCTTTGACTGTCGAATTTCTAATTATTTTGGTTATTCCCAGTAGGAATAATTATCTCGGGTTTGTAGCTTACTTACTTTGATATTGTTTAGGGAATAGCTTACAAGTAAGGGAACGTACCCATACTACGTGACACGTTTAGGGGGGGGGGGTCTTCAAAATGTCACGCTCCATACAAATGAGCGGCGGGTTGCTTAGGTTTTTGGTCACCGGGGGGGGGGGTTAAAAATTGCAAAAAGTTGGTCACGTAGTATGGGTACGTTCCCTAATATGAATGATTAGCCGCCTAATTTTAGTGTTTTCATGTCTATTCTTAATTAAAATCGTTATTATATTTATGATGATATGGAAGTTTTGATTGGTGGATGGATTTTTAAAGTGACACATGTTCCCTGACTTATTTATTACTAACTAGCTGGTTCCCGGCATGCGTTGCATGCCATTTAATAAATAAATTGATTCTCCCTGCGCGTCCTTTCCCATTCGTCCCGTTCTCCTTCCGCCTCCCCCTCCTCTCCCGCGTCCCCTTTCCCTCTCGCGTTCCCACTCCGCCTCCTCCACCTTCCCTCTCCCCACTCCACTCCACTCCCCCCCTTCCCCCGTCCCACGAACCACCCTCCCGTGTTCCCCTCCCCCCTTGTAGGTTCCCCTCCCCCCTCCCGGGTTCCTTATCTGAGTTCCCCTTCCGCATTCTTTACATTCAGTCCGGATACATTCAGTTTTCAAAAATTTCATAATGCCAGAGCTCACCAGTAGTTTTGATTGATGGATAGATAGCCTTGTCCTGACAATACCGAACCCAAAAAAAAATTGTCTAATTTGGTGCCTTCGTTCGGAAATTATGCGCGTACATACATTTCGGCTATTCATTTTTATTAATATAGATAGATAACGAATCAAAAAGTTAGTCGATTCTACCCCAGTTTAAATAATATTCCCGGAATGTTTGTTTGGTTTTTCCGGCTGTTTTATGTGGTGCCGAGAATTATTGTTGATAGAATGAACGTATACGCGAATAAACATTATTTGTATTCAGTCTCCATTGATTCTACGATTCAGTTCAATTATTCCTCGCATGCAACCGTTTTCGTTATAGTCAGTAACTAAATATTCCAATGATCTGTGGTTTTATAACCCGTTACAATATGTTATCTTAAATTAATTTCAGCGGAGTTCATTCGCCGCGAGTATAATTCAATAAACGGCCAGTGCTTAGGAATTTGTGCATTGTTAGCAATAATTATGATTTCACGCAGATTGTACAATATATTGTGCTCCTTTGCAGCGAGATAACGCATTCGAATTTATCAAACTGGAACACGTGTGTGAAATTAATATTATTATAAATGTTTTTTTTTTTCTACAAAGGGTTTCCTGTTTGTATTCAGAGTTTCGGAGAGGCCATCGTCATATCAGTGATTTTCACCATATAAATAGCTGCACTAAATTGCAAAAGAATGTGGAAAATACGTGTTTGTAAAATCATCAACTAACTGCAAATTATTTTCATCGTTTGAAATAATAGTTAGTTCCATAAAGCATTTTTGCACAATAAAAATACCTTTTTTTTCTGAATATAAGTTAAATCCTGACATACGCCAACTCAGCGTTTGGCCAACATTTATATAGTCTTTAAAATCGTCATTGTTAGGTTATAGGTTGTTTCAAACTTTAATCAAATTCGATAACCATTTTGATTTCTCGTCACATTAACGATCCCTGTTTAACTCTATTTCTCGGCCCGTTTCAGCTGTTGATCACATTGTTAAGGGCCCGCATCCCAGATTTGTACCGATTTATTACATATTTCCCTTAAACACGGTAAGTTTTAAAGCTCTTAAAAAAATATGTTTTTCTTGAAGATAATATCTAGACTTTGCCCGCGCCGAAACGCAAATTATATAAAATTCCCTCGATAGAAAAAAATCGCAAAGTATTCTCCAAAAATTATTATTAACACGTTTGTTTCAGTTATTTTACAAGTTATATGTATGAAAAAATTCACAGTGTTTCTTTAAATGCTGTTTAAGATAATGCACGCGAGATTTTTGCTCTATTTTAAACGAGTCGTGTTTTATTAAACATTTTCGCAATTTTCGCATCGATTTTGTCGCTGTAAATGTTAGCTCTCTCGTCTAACATTCGTAATTTCGTATCT
This sequence comes from Limnephilus rhombicus, assembly GCA_929108145.2. Classification (NCBI taxonomy): domain Eukaryota; kingdom Metazoa; phylum Arthropoda; class Insecta; order Trichoptera; family Limnephilidae; genus Limnephilus; species Limnephilus rhombicus. The sequence continues at coordinate 52,320,325 of OV815281.1, forward strand.
CTCCATCTTCTTCTTTTCGGGCCCGGTTGCAGAGCCTTAACAATCGTCATACTCGACCTCAATAAAATAACGAAGCCAGGGATAAGAGAAAACCTAACCTAGGCCAAGCCGACATTTATTTATTTTTTACAAAATGATACTCCAACTGTCCAACTGGGAAGGTTGCCCGTTTCAGCCAAATTATATATTTAGTTCATGATATTCTTAACAAATGAATGGTTTCGTTCTAGTTATCACAGGAATTTGCTTCTGTCAAGACAACTTTTGAGAACATTAAAAATTGAATTCCGAATGTTTATATTCAGTATTTGTACGGGATGGGTAGTTAGGTTCAGCCAGCACGTGTCACGTAATGCGCACTCCGTCTCGTTCTAGCAGCACGGTAACAGTGGAGAGAGCGCATATCACGTGATCCCGCAGCCACGCGTAACAGAGTGATAGTTTTTTTTTAATTTTCAAAAATGCTTCTTCAAACACTGCAAACTTTTTTTATCGCACCATTTTAATTCAAAATTAATAGATTACTTACTTTTAACAACGTCTTATTTAAAAAAACTGCATGTTTCGTGAGCAATGCTTACTTCATCAGTAAAACTTTACTTAAAACTTTTAAGTAAACCCTAATGAAGTAAGATTGCTTACGAAACATTATTTTTTTTTTAATAATCGTAGCAAAAAGACATCTGTGTTTTGACGGCCGGCGTAGTCCTATGTTAAGGCTCTTGATTCGCATTCCGAAGGTCGCGGGATCAAATCCCGGCTCGGCAAATAAATTTTATTAGATTAATTTGTATTATTTCACTATTTGTTCATTTAAAATAATATATAGTATATTTGCGGCACGTTCCAGAGTGGAAGATACTCTCAGCATCGCCCTGGTGTAAGACCACCATTCAGAATTGAAACGTTGCTTGAAATGGCATTAGCCGTGTTTAGTGACCAGATCTGAATAGCCAGGTACTTCCCCACCTTCATCTTCCTTATCTCCTTCCCCTCCCCACTGCCCTCAGCCTCACAACATACCCAATTGGGGATGCCATAGTCTCACGGGAGCAGGTGAGACTCTTGTGAGGTATCACTATAAAAAAAACAAATATGCTCAGGAATAGCTGAAAATAAAATGTTTGAGTATGTGGCGTTACACATACATAAAAAATATTTTATTTTTTAATTTGCGGTACAAGAACATTTAAAAACACAGAATAAATCGTTTTTATACGAAAATAATATTACGAAACAATTACACTGTGTACTTACTTTTAAAACTTGAATGTATTCTTAAATTTTTCCCGGTTCGGACTCGCAGAATCGTAAATTTATCGTTTTTTATGAGATGCGTTTCGTTCTAAAATAAGAAATAAGTATGACGACTTGGTGAGACTGAGAATGTTGAAAGAATATCGAGATGGATTTATTTATTTGTATTATTTGAATGTAATAACATTATATTTTATTTGAATCGTGTCTGGCTGAGATTCTCAGAAACAAAAACGGATTAATGTTGAAACATTTCCGGATGTATTATTTATGTAAATGATTCGTAGTATAAATAAATACACGTAAAAGGAATCGATATCTAATGCTTTTGTAGTTGTTTTTTTCCGTAGAAATTTTGTTAAGATTTTCTATAGCGTCTGATTAATGATAATACTGAAGCAACAAGTGAACATTATTATTGTGTGTTTTAGACGATAATTAAAATTTTATGTATTTTTTACACATCTGTGTTTTCGCGAGAATAGAGTAAACATTGGTTCGCATTCCTTCGATCAAGTAACACAGCACTTAACATTAATTAGTATCGTGTTTTATATTTATATAATTTTTCACCGATTAAATGCAATTTGGTAAAGTTGTATACATTACAAATCGGGTCTGCGTCTGATCTCGTAGAGTGCTCTGGAAAACAAATTTATATTATTTTGGGAATTAGTGTTTTTTAAGAAGGAAAGTCAAAAGAAATGAAACATTGAGTGGTTTTTACTAACATGCCAACCATTTTCTGTGTATAAACTTCAAGCCAGAGTCAAGTTGGCCTCTTAGAAGCTGGGCGTATTGTACAGGGTCCGCAGATACTTTAATAGTACACAACTTCTGAACCTGTACAAATCGCTCACTCTTGAATTTGTCAGGTACTTCTGGTCTGGAGCCCCAAAATATCTGAAAAACCCTCGACTCTGTGCAGAAATCGACAGTCCGTTTGATATTAGGTCCCCATATCTTAACAAGCAGATTGCAATCTTTAGAACACAGGCGTCAGGTAGGAGTGCTTTCCTTGTTCTACCAGTATTACAATAGAAGGTACTCCGTAGCGTCATTGACCCCTTCGATACCGGTGCATAGTAACGAAACACGCAAAAACGCATTCAAAATTTGTATACGGTTGACATGTGTCACGTGAGAATGGGTCACTTACGATTTGTTCTAGAGTTCAACAGCTCGGCTATTGAAGGTTTGGCGGCCTGTGGGTGTCATCCCTCCTACAACATGGGTCTCTTCAAGACCCATAATATGATATTGCCTCTGAGGGAAATTATTTTCCTCGGGGCTTTCTGCGTGGAGTTAAAAAAATAAGTTTGTATCAACCTGACGAAGGCCTTGTTGTCCCGGAACCGGTTGGCATCTTAATATAAATAGACGCGCAGTGTTCGTTTATAAATCATTGTTTATCTTGAATATTTTTCGATTTACGCAACACATTATCTGATATTTTATTTTGTTCACTATCAGTCAGAGTTCACAGAATTCACGTGAGGTCAACTTGAAATAAAACCAAACTAAACAACATTATTAACATTTATTAATTTGACATTAAATTTAATAAAGAGTGCCTTAATAAACAATGTAGGTATATATCATTAAGACAAACTACTGTTCGTAAAACTGTTTTAAAGTGATTTAAAAAAAAAAACTGTTAACAAGTAGTTTTCTGCGATATGTGTAATAAAATAATAATAAGCCATTGCAGTGATTGTGATTCAGAATCTTATGTGTTCCAAATGATGAGTGTAGTGGTTGTTGCTGTGTTATGATGCGTCAGTTCGGATTGGGGGGCGGTAGGGCCCCCGTGGGGTCTCCGCTGGGCCCCCTGTTCCCGACACCCCCCCAGGAGCCTCCGGCGCCCCCTCTGGCGCCCCCGCAGGCCCCGGACAGGGTATGGGAGTACGTCAGCCAGCTGGTGAAGACGTACCACACGCACCATGACTCAGAGGTAAAAACGGGATATCCCCTGCTCTACAAATTAATAACAATTCCTTGAAATGACTGACTGCGTTGGATATTAAGTAATTCCAGTCCAGTTTTGCATCAATATTAAACTTCTAACTTCAAGGAGTGGTACACACGTATGATTTTGGTTTTTTGTTCAATCGTGTATTTTCCATGTTAATTATTTAAAAAATCGTGAAATAAAAACGTTATAACGTACACCATAAAGGTCATTTTGCGCCACCCTGTCTTATACAAGGTGTTAGACCTAACTCATTTACTCTTTACATTTTTTTTTTTGGCCATTTGAGGAAAACAATTGGCCCATGCCATCCCCGGGGATGCCGTGGGGAGGGTCTCCCTAAATGAAAGGAAGGAGAGGAGAGTTCTGGGAAGGGAGGTTAAAGGGTTGTTTTAAGGGGTGGGTAGGAATCTGGGGTCCAGTGTGTCGTGGTCATCCGCCTCCGAGACCCATACAAACCTCACCCCATAAAAATAAAATAAATATAAAACACGATACTGATTATGTTAAGTGCTGTGTTACTTGATGAACCCGGGCACCCCAGCTAAATACCAAACGTACCGAACCACTTGGGGTGACCTATGGCAGAGGTGTTGGTTATCCAATAAAGGTTCCCGGGGCGGCGGTACCCATTCCCGCCTCCCAAATTTACATTTTTTACTCCAAATGATTTCAGGAATCACTGGTTAAAGTAGGTCACGTACGTCCCTTGTACCCTGTACATCATAAAGTAGATAAGAAAAGAAAATTAATACATACCCAGTAACAACTGCAAAATAAATCACTGTTATTAAAAAAAAACTTGCCATTTTTGTTTATATGATTTGTTTGAATGACTGAGAGAATATAGCAATTTCATTGAAAACGAGCATTAAACCTGTCGTTATTTATTTTTGGGATGTTCCTTTTTCTTTAGCCAGCGTTTCGGACCGCGTTATAGTGTCCATCATCAGGGCAAATGTAGAGTATACTAGTATACCTGTATTAAAAAAATTACATAACCTTGAAAGGAAAACATCGCAGTAATAAATAGTCCATAATACTTTATGTAGATATTTTGGATGCTGTGATCATTGCTTTTAAGTGATTATATATCTGAGTGAATCTGAAAATGATGCTTTTCTCCTGTTTTAAAAATTCCTTACCCATTTTTACTTTATTTTCCACACCCTCCATCCAGTTAGGTTGTGAGAGTGTGGGCGGATTGTCCGCCCCCGCCCCAGGGGTGCCGGGAGTTGGGAGTCGGGACCCTGACGGGTGTCCCCTACCGCCGCCTCTATTGATAATAGTCTCGCCATCATTCGTCCTTGACCCACTCACTGCCTCTGCCTGCCGCGCGCCGCCCCAATTCTCCGCTGGCCTGTAGCCTCTAGCCTGTACCCACTGCTTAGTCTCTGGCAGGGATGGGAAGCCGGGGGTGTGCGAGTAAACCTACGTTCCTGAAATGACATTACATTATGTTATACTATCTTTCGATACAAAACCTCGTGGTTGATGGTGCACCCATCGACATCCAAAGATTAATTTATTAACAAATTGCGGAAAGGGAGACAGTCATGCCCCCCCCCTCCCCCCTCCTCAGCTCTGCCAACAATTTTGAATATCTGTGGTGCACACACAATTTTTAATGAAGCAATGTAGTTTTGTGTCATTACATCTAGAATGGAGATCGATTATGATTTTAAGTTTGAAATGTTATAAACGCTTGTCACATAATAATGATTAGCACAAAGCACAAGCAAATGATGGAATTTGAAACAATCAGACCTAGGATAATTTATTTAACGCCCAGAGGGCTTTTACATGTTGGTAGCACAATTTTAACATGACAGACAATTTTGGAACATGAAAAAGAAAAATAAAAATGAAATTACATTCGATAAAAAAATGCACACAAGTCATACAAGAAACAAAAACTGAAGAATGTAGCGATTAGATAGGTTTACACAAATACAAGATGTGTTTAGGAATGGTGTTGGAATAAATAATTTACATGATCCAGTTTTGAGTGTGAAATCGTTATATCGGAGAGTGGGCAATGTAGTTACGCTTATGAATGCTGCAGTAGTATAGTGTATTTTATATTGTTGTTATATTCGTAAGTTTATGAGTAGCAGGAGTTCGCAACAGTCTCAGACTATTTGGTGTTTTGTAACGTTGTAATGGAACATTAATTTCTTGATTTTTCCGAAACTGTTGGCGTGTTCGTTAAAATGTGACGCACTCATTGCTATTTAGTTAACTTACTAACAGCTACTCCCTTGTCTAAAAAATAGTAATAATTAAACTCTATAAATTATATTTACTGATCATTTACGATACCGGACGATACTGAAAGTACAATCTGCGAAATGCGTTTTTATAGAATTATTTATTTAAATAATAGTATTGTTTATAGTTTTCCGATGGTTCGTGACCCCTGCCCGTGTCAATGTTGACCCCGATATCAGCAGTTAGTATTCAGGAACGCCGCTTCAGCTTCCCGCGCGCTCTCTCAACTGTGCTGTGCCGTAATACCTACAACTAATATCAACCTACAACTAACTAATAGCCGATAGCTAATCACGCGATGGACATAGCGGAAGACCCCCGGCGGTAGTATTACCGTCATTATTAGCATATGATCTATTACACACCACTTGACCTCTATTTCTACCGTTGAACTTGGTATTGATGTTGTAGTCGTAGACAGCGTCAGATAATAGAGGGTAATAGATCAAATCAACGACCAGCGAAATTACAGTCTTATTACTTATTGCTAATCTTTATTAAAAATGAATCGCCGAATTGTATGTGTGCGCATAACTTCCGACTGACTGCACCAAATTGGATAATTATTTTTTTTTTGTGTTCGTTATTGTCAGGACAAGGTTTGTATACAACTACTGGTGAGCTCTGGCATTATTAATTTTGTATTAAAAAATTGCCATAGGTGGCACGCGAGCTGTTTGAAAACTGAATGTACCGGGAATTAATGTATGGAATGCGGGAGGGGTGGGGAAGGGTAAGGGGTTCGCGGGAGGGGGGAGGCGAACTCGAGCGGGGGTTCGCGGGACGGTGGACGACTGGGAGTTGAGTGGGAAAAGGGAATGTGGAAGTGGCGGAGTGGAAACGCGAGAGGGGAAGGGGACGCGGGAGAGGAAGGGTAGGCAGAAGAGGAAAGGTACGAATAGGAAAGGACACGCAGGGAAAAACAATTTCTTTATTAAATGGCATGGCAACGCATGCCGGGTACCAGCTAGTAAGTATTAAGACTGTGTAATTTCGCTGGTCATTGATTTGATCTTGTCTGTAAACTCGTATTCGCACAGGAGTTAAAAGAAAAACCCTGAAGGCTCTACCTATCTGTAGCATTTATTGACTTGTAAAAGACTGTGGGCTTATTTTTATCTCTTAAGACGCCGCTACCCGAATTTCTACCGATTTCTTGCAAACCTCCCTTAAACATTTGAATTTTTTAAGCTCTTAAAAAAATATATGTTATTTTTGAAGATAATATCTAGACATTCGTCGCGCCGAAACGCAAAATATATAAAATTCCCTCGATAGAAAAAAAATCGCAAAGTATGCTCCAAAAAATGATTATAAACACGTTTGTTTCAGTTATTTTACAAGTTATATGTTTGAAAAAATTCACAGTGTTTCTTTAAATGCTGTTTAAGACAACTCCCGCGAGATTTTTGCTCTATTTTAAACGAGTCGTGTTTTATTAAACATTTTCACAATCTTCGCATCAATTTTGTCGCTTTAAATATTAGCGCACTCCTCTAACATTCGTAATTTCATATCTCTCCATCTTCTTCTTTTTGTGCGCGGTTGCGGAGCCTTAACAGATTTGTGTCAGAATTGTAACAACATTTTTTTTTCATTAGTTCCACACAGGAGGCCGTGAAGAAAATAATATCCCTCAGTGCGTCTGTCATCTTAAGGGATGCTATTTGGAGGTACTTTTTATTAAAAGAAAGGAGAGGTAGTTTTAGGAAGTTATAGGGTTCGAGAGTGGGTATGAATCTGGGAGTCAGTCAAGAGTGCCGAACGTATATATCCTCTAACTGCGATGCAAGATCGAGAGAAGCCAGCTGGCGAGGTCAAAATCTTCCCTCAGCCAGCTTCTCTCGATCCGGCCCGCCATTCAGTAGACGGGCAGATGCATCCGCCCCCAAGACCCGAACGAACCTCTCTTGTCAATAAGTCACCACTTGGGGCGTCAATAAGTCACCTCTCCTGCGTGGCGGGCCTGAACGGGAGAGACTGTTTGACGAAGACCTTTTGGACCTCTCCATCCATAATGTCGACCCATCGCCTTGTACAGCAGTTAGAGGGATGGATTCATGCGTCCGTCACTAATAGAAACATTGACCCCCCGATTCCTACCAACCCCTCATACCTTTCTCCTTCCCAGAACTTCCTCTCCTTCCTTTCCATAAAAAGATCCTCCTCCCCAAAGATGACGTACACACCTGAGGAATTTTTTTTCTTCCTTCCACAGTTCTTGAAATTTTTATTCTATCGAAATTAAATTTGATGTAAAATGAAATTATTAACATGTGTGCGTTCTAAGACCGTGTACGCTATTATAATACATATTTCTTTATTTGGATCAGCCTAGCCTTTTACGTAGTACGGAAAAGTTGCGTTGTCGAATATTCTGCTACAAACGTTTAGTACTAATGCGGTTTAGTAGCCTCGTTTTTATTTTCATTCATCCAAGTGAAAAAAAACACATTATTGTACCACATTCAATTGTAAAATCTTTGGGATAAGTAATAAATACCGCGCTGCCTTTTTGTTCCCTTCAAGTTATGTACATTTACTTCTCACTCCACGGGTCAGGAAACAGTGAACTTTTAGTTTCGTTGCATCACGCATCGCCAACCCGACACAAGTTAACAAGGTACGGTGTATACTAAAAATCGGAACATTTCTTGGAATGCGTCACTTTTTATGGGAGAGTGAGTAAGACAGTCTACAATATTACTCAGCGGGTTAACAAATTATCTAAACTCGGGTTAACGCCCATAAGAAGATCAAGTTGATATTTAAGTGCGTCGAATCAAAGATTAAAGCAAACATCTTTTATACATTCACCTATTTAATTAAGTTCAACTAGTTTCAAACATAGTCATGCATTCTTCTTATCTCTATTATCCTCACGCACCGCAAGGGGTAATGCACTCCCCCAAACGCGAGTTTTGTGCGATTTCTAAGTTGTTTTTTTACATCACGTAGGTACTCTATTTATGTCATCCTAGAAAAAGTATTCGGTTACCGGTATGCATTTATTAAAAATTACCTACTATTTTTTAAGAAATTACTCCCCCCCCCCGCCCCCTTTTACCCCATACATGATTTCTAAAAAAAAGACGCTTACCTAACGATTGACAGCTGAGCGAAGATGGGCGCTGTCCGGTTAAAACGGTAGGTGTAAAAAAATAATTACTAATAACTAAGTGTTACCGGAAAGGGCAACAAGAGTATTGAGAGCCACAATTGCGGGACACGATATTTGGGGACTCTAGTGACCCCCATTGACTAGCTACGCAAACGTTAAAAATGGAAGTACGTGGCTTGCTTCTAAAAGGACATTGTTTGTTCTTCGATATACATTTTTTTTGCGATTTAACCTTAAATTGGGTTATTTTCCGATTTCTAAATGAACCATTCGATTTCGAGGAAGGATTTTTCAATTTTTGGGAGCCAATGTTTAAAATAGAAAATCGCTTTTCTTAAAATTATAACTTGTTAAAATGTGAAAAACTGACATTGGCCATTTTAGAAAAAAGCCACAGATATTATTGTGGTTAAAATATTTAATTTAATTGAATACCGGTAGATATTTTTAAAAGCATAAAATGTCGAAAATATTAGGTTTTCGTTCCCACGGTAAATCTATACCAGTTTAAGAAACTGCTTCGAGACAATACACTTCCTTTATCGAACGGAGTACCTACTAATTAAGTACTCAATAAATAATTGCCTTCATAACATGTTCTGTTCGTATCATGAGTCAAAAAGCTTCCGGCGTCTTTTTCTAGCAGAAGTAAAAACTACGGGGCATCAAAATCACACCGTACTGAAAAAAAGTGAATATTCTAAACGGAATAATTATTACTATTTCCCACCATTCGATGATACAAATCTCACCCCAACACCTAAAATTCCTAGCCTATTGCCATGAATCACATTAAGAATTATGACAATCATTTTTACTTAAATATCCTTAGCTTTATTATTACGTCTTTGTTCCTCGTTGTCTTTGAACAAAGGCGCTAAGAAAATAATATTCCGTTCCTACCCAGTGGAGCCAAGCCTCGGGGGCCGCGCCGACTCAATCCAAATAATTAATTCAAATTATTCGTTAATTTGGCTGCCATTGTTGTTATTATTATTGTTGGCTTAGTCCCTGTTAACTAACCCAGAATAAATTATAAATAATTAACTTTGAAAAAAAAAACGTTGATGATCTTACGGACAATGTTTGCACTCGGCCAACTTGCTATTTTATAAAATTTATTTTTCGAGGAGTGACCAGACGTCGTCGATCCAGATAAAAGATGTGTAAATTTCAAAATGTCTTAATAAAAATGTATTCATTTACTAATAGGCACCTGACTTCGTGCCACATATCTGCTATATTAGAGACCGTTGAAAATGTGGAACAGGCAATGTCTTATAGACAATTTAATAGATATTCAAAGCTTCACCTCATGATGCAAATTATGTTGAAGCTGGAAAATAGTTGCGTTATTCTACTCTACTCATTTCACGACCCCAGATCTCACCGTTGGACTGTTTTGGCTGAGATAAACGTACCCCTTTTTCAACATCTCACTTTTTTATTCTTAACACAAAACATCGGTCCAATGCGAAATATTTAATTTTCGCTTAAAATTTCAAAAATTAGAAATATTGTTTATTTATTTATACTTGGTTCTTATAGATATTCTCCCTAAAGTAAGTGAAACCAAGGAACTCAGTTAATATACAAATATGTACATTCAATTACAAAATTATAAATTCACATAAAAACACACTCAAATGACAAATAAAGACAAAAGACGCAAGTTACCATTAGGGCTTTCGCTCGTGGAGAAACTGAAAAAAAACCAGTTGTTGACGCAATCGCAATCAACCCCCTTAACAAAATCGATTTTTTCTGCTCTGACATGACAAAACCTGACAGGTCGTGAGCAATTACCATGGCACTATATTAACAATACAACTGAAACGCGACCCCTCATCAGTCACGTTTCGGTTGCATTTTTGACAGGTTGCCCATGGTGGCGGCTCACGAACTATCAAGTTTTCGAGTAAGTAATCTGCGATACGTCAGATCAGAGAAATATCGATTTTGTTCAGGAGGTTGATTGCGATTGCGTAGACAACTGGGGTTTTTCAGTTTGTCCATGAGCGAAGGCCCTTTCTTTGAGTTTCTTCCTTATTCATTTTGTTATTTTGCACTCCATGGGTAAAAATGCAAGTATTAATTTTGGTTTATTCAGTAGAAAGAAATCAGTGCTGTGAAGCATTTTCAAATTTCTACTATACTTATTTTACTTGTTGCTTATTATCTCCTTGTGAAGAGTAGAACATCGGGCAATATCGGCTCCTCCGCCCCCGCCCCCTTCCTCTGCCATCTTCAGCTCCTCACTGAATGCTAATTAAGCGATGTTCAGTGTTCACAACCCTCGCTCCACTTTTTATCTCGACGCAACTACAAAAGTGGGCACTGGCTTTGCTAATTAGCCCAGCCTTGAGAACCTGCCGCGTTTTCACAATAGTATACTGACCTACTTGATTCACAGAACGAGCTGTCGTGGAACTACGTGGAACTCTTCGAAAGCTCTTGTACAAATTATTCATTTATCTTGCAAATAACGGAATGTTTCTTGCAACAATTTTCTCTATTACAAATTTTGCAGGGTCTCCATGGTCGAGAGGTAAGGCTCTCGACTAGCAATCCGATGGTTGCTGGTTCGAACCCTGGCGTCCGCAAGTAAATTTGATTTGATTGATTTGGATTATTCGTTTAAATTAATATGAAATTTATTTGCGGCACGTTCCAGAGAGAAAGATTCTCTCAATATCGCCCTAGTGTAAGACCACCGTTCAGAATTGAAACGTTGAGAGGCTTTAGCCGTGTTTGGTGACCAGATCCGAATAGCCGGGTACTTCCCTACCTTCCTCTCCTCATCTCCTTCCTTTCCCACTATCACCAACCTCACAACATACCCCAATTTGGGATGCCATAGTCTCACTGGCTCCTGACAGGAGCAGTTGGGACTCTTGAAAAAATAATATTAAAAATTCTACGCAATAATTTCGTACAGTGACTTCCGAGAAGAAACATTATCTTAGAAGCACTTTTTTAAATACCCCCCGCAAGGTAAAAATTGTGTGCGCAATAATTTCATTACATTACTGAGTTTGATTTCTTCAACAACAGTTAACAACTGTTCACACTGCTTACGGACTATAAGAAACGTCTAGAAAATAATTTAAATTGGAAACATTAAATTTGCCCGACCTCTTGTGCGAATGTGTCGACTATGAAAAATCCACTGTGACGGCAAGATTGCGGACATATCTACACTCAACTTCACTTAACCCAAACATTATTATTTCTTGTTGTTTTTTTTTTAAATAAAGACAAACATTTCCGAGTTACGAATAACCTGACAACATTTGAAAATCTTCTACTACCACCATAGATAGCGGAAAATGTTGCTTGTGTCGTGATGGAAGACTTAGCCAGTCAATGAATCGAATACGCGATGCCAACTCAGCCACTGACCGTTTTCTTTTTACATACTTTACGGTACGGTTGTTATTTATTTGTAATTTTTATGTTTAACCCTCTCATTTGTGTTCACTATAAATAAAATGAAAATATAACAAATCATTATGGACCATTTTTCATTTTCTTCTGCGACACAAACGGCAGCCTTTGCAACAATAATATAATACAAATACGTCCATTATGTGGCCCTGTTCAAACAAACACCAGCGGAGGGTATCTACCTACAATACCAGCTATTCAGTACAGGTCCCTCAGTCCCCACCGACCAAAGAGATGACCGTGCGGTGAGGCCCGAAACCGGCCTGCGCATTCTGTGCGACCACTACTGCACCGCCTCTTCTTTACCCGTTTAATTAGTCTACAGCGGTGCATGTGCACTGTGCACTGTGCACGCAGCCATGCTACGTACATAATGTATAATTGCATTCCCCCTCGCCCTCCTGCGATCCTGGACTGTCCCTGTCCCTCCCGACCATGGGGCTCGCAAGGCAAAGTGTCGATGGTAATGCTGCTTGGGAAGTGTTTATATCAACTATCCACACATGGCTATTACCTTGAAAACTCGCGTGATGTGATTCAACACTAGTTTTTCGTTGATTTCAATCCGTTCTTCAGATTGTTTTTAAACCAATGTGAAAGATACAGAACCTTGTCTTATTATTTATTATGTTGTATCCTGCTACTGAAAGCTCCCTTGTAACCTCGATTATTTCTGTTATGCTATTAGCCTACTGGAACAAACGATCATTGGTAATGCAAATATGTAGTCAAAAATCAGAATTGAAATTAAAAAACTTTTGCACTTTGTTCCACTTATTTTACCCATATGTACAAATAAGTGGAACAAAGTGCAAAAGTTTTTTAATTTCAATTCTAATACAATTCTAATCCACCACGAATTGACAGTCCAAAAACTAGACTCATTTGTCCAAATATCATGTATGATGGCTTGAAACTGGAGCACTGTAACAATATCGATATGCCGCTTTGCCGAACTGCTTCAGTAGAATAAAGATTTTCAACATAATACCTAATTTGGCGTAAGAATCTGCAAAACAGTAATTTAAAAACATCGACTGGGCATTTAGGCACCTTCTCATTATATATAGGTCATTACCTGACTGAACTCTTTCTTAGCTCTTAACTCTTTCTTAATAGCTTCCGATTGTTTTTGTTATTATTTAATGCTAATGGTGTCTCCATAACTTTGATGATAAATGGTGTTTACATCCAACGGGCGGTCCTCCATTGTCGTAGGCAAGAATGTATAGCTAAACAAGAGGAATTTTATTCCTTGGTGCTTATTACATTGTATTTGAGTAACCGCAAGTGACGCCTTCCACACTCGTACAGTCGTACTCTCCACTCTCCTTGGCTCGCGTGTCGCGGCTCGAGCTTTAAGTTTCCTCAAGAGCTTTGCTTACCGGGCGTCCTTGACTTCCGTTCATAACCTCTTACTTACATCACCCCTCCTCTTTCCTCCCACTCACCGTCGCCCCTCTCTCTCTCTCTTGCCTCCTCCGCCACTCTCAATTCCTGGCCCTTCATTGCACCTGCCCGGCAATCTCCTCTAGTGTCTTATCCTTACTTCTTTTTCATGTTTAAATGTACTTCGGAGTATTAAAAGCCGTAATTGACGATTAATAAATCTAACCCAGAGCTGGTCTTTGTCGCGTTTGTTGCTTCATGAAAGTAGGTAACTTATTTGTATTTCTTTCCGATCTCTAAACGCAAATGCTTTTGAGTTTTCGTTTTGATTTTGAGATGTCGTCACTCTTTCACGTTTTCATTCGCATTCTTATAAAACTCAAGTACATCATTCAAAACGCCTAAAGGTAAGTGTTAGTATATGAAAAAATTCATCGAAAAACTTAGTACTGGTTGTTTGTGATAATTTGAACAGTTCATCAAGTTGATTTTCAAGTTCTGTGAAAGTTCTTTTATTATTTCAGTTTTGTGAAGCAACTGGCCCACACTGATCTAGTAACAGAACTTGAACATGACTTTAAGAGAACTTGAAAATGAACATTGTAATTTGATGAATTGTTGAAATTTTCCTTAAATCATGACATTTTAACATCAGCTAAATTGAACAGCTTGGCCTTTGCTATATTATGTGATCGAGATTTATGAATGTGGCAAATGAAGTTATTTAGATAATAATCGGAAAACATGCATTTGGGAGGATCGCCCTGGGAAGCATTTAATGGATAACCAACATCTCTGCCATAGGTCTCTGCCCAAATGGTTCTGTATGTTACACGCGAAGGCGGATATTTAGGATCGAGGTAGAGCCTCAAATTACTTTAATAATCGTTTTTTACATCTAAGTTTTGAATTTCATTCAGAAATTTTCGTACCGATCTTCATACCACCTGCCTAACCTTACATTAATGTTATCAATTATCTCTGATATTATTAGTTGATTCGTATAGTATCGCATTAAATATAGACCGATGTGCTAATCTTTCATTTAAACACAGGCATATTATCTATATAACATACATATTTCCACCACCCATTAATATGTTTAAATTCATCGCATTGTTGTTGTTTATTCAAAGTGCTTTAATAATGAAGACCTTAGTCCGGTGTTTAGAAGCAGGTGTATTTTTACCTCTCAAATCTCCTCCTAACATCACCTAATTCTTAATCGGCTCATTTATATTCCTGCCGGACATACAGGGAGGCAACTTTCGGTGTTGAGAATATTTTAATTTTCAGCGTTTTATTTGCGTTTGAAAACACTATACCTACACTGGTTTATTTGTGCATGTTTTATGAATATTATTAACTCTAAATTCGAACCTAAATTATTTTCAGTTTTGGAGGTGTTCACAATGATCGTAATTTTAAATGTTTTTGCAACATATCTTCTCTCCATTACCACAAAATAACTAATAACTAATATTATTAACTCAAAATTGGAACCTAAATTATTTTCGGTTTTAGACGTGTTCACAATGTTCGTAATTTTAAATGTTTTTGGCAGCTTATCTTCTCCCCATTGTCACATAATTATTATTATCTAGCATATATTAATAATTTTAAAGGTCCTTTAGTAATTATACCTTTTTTTAATTGTAAATACTACAAAGAGTCCCAACAAGGGCTAATGGGGTGAGGTTTTTGTCCGGGTCTTGGCGGCGCACGCGTCTGCCTACCAGCTGCATGGCAGGCCGGATCGGGGAGGAGTAGTTAAGGTAATCCCTTTGACTTTTCCAGCCGTACTCTCTCGGAACATCGCCTAACATCGGGAGTGATGGATTCATTCGTCCGTCAGTCCTGGACCCCCAGATTCCTACCCACTCCTAATACCTTTTTTCATCCTAGATATAGGCTTGAGGGGAATTATTTTCCCCAGGCCCTCGTGTGTGTGACTAATGTAAAAAAAAACTGCTTCCGCCGTCTGGAGGCTGTGAGACTGGCATCCCCAATTGGAGTATTTTGTGAGGCTGATGGTAGTGGGGAGAGGGAGGAGATGAGAAAGAGGAAAGTGGGGATGTACTTGGCTATTCAAATCTGGTCGCCAAACACCGCTAAAGCCATTTAAATTCCGATTCCTTCGGATTGCGAGTCAAGTGCCTTACCCCTCGACCACGGAGCATGCAAATTATTCAAGTGTATTACGACCTGACACGATAAAGCACGACTTAGGCTAAAATCGGTCATTTTTTCAGTTTTAAAGCTTATCTTAGAATCCTGCAATTTATATGGAACCTTATAAATTGCCTGCAGTAGTGGCTTTCACGTCGCTTTGTGAAAACCACTGTACACATTCCTCTCGCTTTGTTCGCGTTTTAAATTTTCTAAATGGTTTCCTTCCACAACCTACTCCCTTTTATGCAACATCACTATCTGTACTGGAATTCCTGAAAACTTATGTAAGATCTGAGATTTATTAAATTCCCGAGCGGCACATTCTTGGAACATTTCTACGAAACCTCATTTAACAAATTACCCTGTGTGTTATTCTTTGCGTATATGTAATATATGTAGGCAAATACATAATTATAGTTGTGCAGTGGTTTGTTTCTCTACTTAATATTATGACGTAATCATCACTTCTTTATTTATAGTAATTTGAACAAGTATATTAACCCCTCAGGCCTCGACCGTATTTTTTTCCGAGGGACAAAATATTTCCGTTTTTCTATAAAATCCAAATAAATGGAGTATTTGTGAATTTAATTGAAAATTAAAAAATGTTTTGGAAAAGTGATAAAATAGGCTTTCAAATTTTATAATTCGAAATAAATATATTATTTTTGAATTTTATAAATTTGGCAGTCAAATATAAAAAAAGTTTAAAAAATGGCTCACCTTACGTTTTTTCTAACTAAAATTACCCTTTTACATTAGCTCAACAAGGGGGGGGGGGAATACCGATAGATAAATTGAGAAAAAAATGAATGCAGTTTTTCTGCGTTTTCACCCTTCAGTCCCAATCGACAATATCCTATACCGTACCTACTTACAACGGTCTCGGTTATGGCGGAGAATCTCGGCGATTTTTCGCCGAGAACCGAGACAGAATTCTCGGTAGAATTTGTAGCCGAGAATGCCGAGACCGAGATCTCAGTCGACCCTTAACGGGAGGCCCTGAGGAAAATAATTTCCTACGGGGCCTATGTCATCTTTGGGGATGCTGTGTGGAGGGATTTTAGGAAAGGAAGGAGAGGAAGTTCTGGGAAGGAAAGCGAAACTTTGGAATCATAAAGGGTGCATTTTATTAATTTGTTTTGCGGTTAATTTATAGATTTTAAATAAAGCGTGTTATTTTCTCTTTCTAACACCGTTTAGATCATATTTCTAACCACGAGAATAAGGGAGACAGAACGATTTCTAAGAGACCTATATGAGTTGTTCCGAAAACCGAACAAATAGGCCTGACGGGTTAACTTTGTCATCGCTATATTTTGATCTGCGGATTCGACCTCGATTTGTTTTCTATTTGTTAATTTGCATAATATCATCTGCACCGCTAGCGATCGCATACAGTTAATGCATGCAAATGCTTTGCTTCCTATCTTGTGAATAT
This sequence comes from Limnephilus rhombicus, assembly GCA_929108145.2. Taxonomy (NCBI): domain Eukaryota; kingdom Metazoa; phylum Arthropoda; class Insecta; order Trichoptera; family Limnephilidae; genus Limnephilus; species Limnephilus rhombicus. Next base: position 52,337,395 of record OV815281.1, read on the forward strand.
GTCGTATGTACTGAATAAACTGGCTAATTTTTAATAAAACAGTCAGCCGCGTTGGTGACATTCATTTTGTTTCGTTTAAAACCATGAGAATGTAGAAAAATAATAATTGCTTTGAAAACACCTGCCAAGCTTTTATATTAAAATGCTCCCACTGTTGAAACGGTCAAATTAAGTTTATTGGATAATAAGTGAAGTAAAATAATCATTCAATTTTTATTGGAATAACTCGGTTTTACCCGTCAATGTAATCCAGTGGAGCGACGGCGCGTTTTTATTGGAATAACTCGATTTTACCCGTCAATGTAATCCAATGGAGCCACGGCGCGTTTTTATTGGAATAACTCGGTTTTACCCGTCAATGTAATCCAATGGAGCGACGGCGCGTTTTTATTGGAATAACTCGGTTTTACCCGTCAATGTAATCCAATGGAGCGACGGCGCGTTTTTATTGGAATAACTCGGTTTTACCCGTCAATGTAATCCAATGGAGCCACGGCTCGTTTTTTTATTTCTCGTTTAAATATTTTCCGCCGTATGGTCAATGAATTCACCCATCTTTGCTTGATTTTAAATGGTCTATTTTATAATCACAATCTACATATGTATATAAGAAAACTGAACTTTGACATGTTGTGAACTGTTGTTCCCTTTGAATAATTTTTGACACAAATTTAGTCAACAAATGGCGACACTTTTAATAATACTAAAATGTGATACATAAAGGACTCACCAAAAATAGCTGCAGTACATCCTACAGATTAGTACTGTATTAAAATATAACTAGCCGTTGGAAACAATAGTTATATTTTCGTTATTTGTTTTTGGGGTGTTATGCCGTGTTGCGCTACCTCCTTCTTTAGCCAACGTTTCGGACATCGTTGCAGTGTCCATCATCAGGGCAGATCCGGTAGATGTAATAGTTATATTATTTCAACGTCCAACGCTGTTGAAAATAATTAGCGCCAACAGTTGAAATATAATACCTACATGCGAATATTATTCAACGCAGTCAACGATTAAACTGCCTAATAAATAAAAAGGGCTAAGAGTTTGTACTTCGTGAACAACATTACTCGATATTTTAAATGGTCTTTTGGTAATGCACGCACCTACTGCACGTTTTTTTTTATTTTCCCATCCAATACGGCCGATACTCAGCGCCATGGAACAATCAAATTTATGTTGGAATGATTAAGTCAAAAGGATCAAGAGATCACACTTCGTGAACGATATTATACCCAATTACACAAGGTCTTTTGGTAATGTACATACCTACTGCACGTTTTATTTTATTTTCCCATCCAATACGGCCGATACGTAGCGCCATGGAACAATCAAATTTATCAACGACAAGCAAAAAAATAACCTATTGATAATTGTCAATGTTTTGTACCTATTGTTTTCAACGGTGTTGGAATGATTAAGTCAAAAGGGTCAAGAGATCACACTTCGTGAACGATATTATACCCAATTACACAAGGTCTTTTGGTAATGTACATACCTACTGCACTTTTTTTTTTTTTCCCGTCCAATACGCCGATACGTAGCGCCAAGCAACAAGCGAATTTATCAGTGACAAGCAAAATATATCTTCAACAGGATAATATTTTCAACACCGAAACCAACGTCTTCCAACAGTTTCAACTTTCAACGTTATTATAGGATTATTATTACGTGTGTGTCGCGTGGGGCATAGAGATAATAATAATTAATAATACATCAATGATTCGGGGAACCACCCGTTAAAAGGGATTCCTTAATACGATTTTGATATATTTTTTGTTAGTATCGTGTCGATCTCCTATTATAGTTGCGTCAACGTCGACGTTATTTTCAACAGCTATTTTCAACAGTTGAAAATTGCCAACGATAACGACGTTGGCGTTGGATAGAATTATCGTCAACGCCCAGTACTACTACAGATACATCAATTATCTTAAATCCACAATACCAATTTACTCGATTATTGATTTATTTATAGAAAATATCGCATTGTCAAACACAGTCCTTTCATCAAAAAGCATAACCACAAAAATTTTGTTTTCAAATAATCACTGACAACCTTACTAAAAAACCCAGTGAAAATTTTATTCAATTGACAAACGGCCGCGGATGTGAAAACATTACTAATTAAAAATTTGTTCTTTGAAAGAAATACACATGGTTTCCACGGCCTGAGAGGGTAGTTTATCTCTGTTTTAACCATTGATGTCCGAACGATATTTGTAATTTTTCCATAGTATTTTGAATGTTCTATATATTTCTTATTTTTGAAGGTGTCGTAAAAACAAATACCATTTATGAAAACTAGATAAAATTACCTTTTAGATTTGAGTATTTGAAATACACTTTAGCCTTTAAAAAACTGCCGTATTTTAACATTCAAACTCGGAAAAAAATGGAAAAAAATTTCCTCCCACAACATTTTTGACCAAAATGTAGAGAAATTTAAATAAAATCAAAATTTAAAAAACACAGTCCTTTTGTGTAATAAATTTGGAAGGAAACTATCACCTCACATTTTCATCGTGTATACAATAAAAAAATAATGAAAAATTTCAAAGTTTTTTTTATTGCCAAAAAAATAACTTAGAAATAATACCGAAATTTAAAACAGATTTCTTGCATCTCTAAAGACGTTAATTTTTTTGATACGTTTACGAACACATGTATTAGATTTTAATATTATAAAAAATTATCACTTTTAAGAAATTCTCTTAAAATAAAGATCTTAAAATGAAAATTTTATCTTTTAAGTAACCTATAAAAAACAATATTCTGACAGTTCAACTTTGAAAGTACGGCGCTTGTACAATAACTTGATTAAACTGATGTAAACCACACAAATAACATGGTAAATATATCAATTATGTGAACAGAAGAGTAAATTCGTCACTACAATAGAAATTATTAAGTAAAATCACAAAATTTTCGATATCCCGCCATAAAACACACCGAGCTGTTTTGTCATCGCGGGCTGTCACGGGCCGACGAAATAATGCATAGGCGCGCCAATAATGCCCCTTGCGGAGAAAAATTAAAACAATATTGTTTCCTAGTAAATTAAAACCATATACAACGTTGTCACATCTTCAATGCGTTTTAACAGCGTGACCACGTAAGAAACGTTATTGGTAATAAAACGTCTTTTAGTGTATACGAGCTCTATTTATGTTATTGCAATAACACAGTTAATCGGTCGCGCTGTGGTTTTTTTTAGTAAGGCTGTTAATGTTTAAGTTTGAAACAGTTGAATGCATTGCTAATTCAATCATTATAACCCTGGTATTCAAATATGTTCGAAAAATCCACTAAAACAATAAATATTTTAAAAAAAATGATAAAATAATAAATAAAATGCCGCATTTTACACGGACACATTCTACCAGCCTTACTAAAAAACCCAGTGAAAATTTTATTCAATTGACAAACGGCCGCGGATGTGAAAACATTACTAATTAAAAATTTGTTCATTGAAATAAATACATATGGTTTACACGGCCTGAGAGGGTAGTTTATCTCTGTTTTAACGATTGATGTTCGAACGAAATATGGAATTTTTCCAAAGTATTTTGAATGTTCTATATATTTCTTATTTTTGAAGGTGTCGTAAAAACAAATACCATTTATGAAAACTAGATAAAATTACCTTTTAGATTTGTGTATTTGAAATACAGTTTAGTTTTCAAAAACTGACATATTTTAAGATTCAAACTCGAAAATAAATGGATAAAAATTTCTTACCAAAGTTTTTTTGACTAAAATATAGAGAAATTAAAAAAAAATCTAAATTTCAAAAACACAGTCCTTTTATGTAATAAATTTGGAAGGAAACTATCACCTCACTTTTTCCTCGTGCATCCAATAAAAAAATAATAAAAAAATTCAAAGTTTTTTTTATTGCTAAAAAACTAACCTAAAAATTATACCGGCTTTTATAATAGATTTCTTGCATCTCTAAAGACTTTAGTTTCTTTGATACATTTAGGAACACATGCATTAGATATTATTATTTAAAAAAAATACCACTTTCATAAAATTCTCGTAAAATAAAATCCTTTAAATGTAAATTTGAATTTTCATGTATCGTATAAAATTGTTTTTGACACTTCAATTTTCAAAGTACGATAATTGTTTTATAACTTGACTAAAACTTATGAAAAACCACAAAAAAACACGGTAAATATATCAATTATATAAATAAATGAGTAAATTAGTCGTATTTAGAAATTAACGTAATATTGCACACACATCCGCGAAGCGAAATTGTTTCGCGCTTCCAACGCGAAAGTTCATTTATGATATGAGCGCGAACAACGAATGCGCAGGCGCCGCCACCTAGCGGTTATGAAGGAAAACAAACAATTTAGTACTTTGACTATAAAAATAACATTGTTGCCAGATTTAAAATACGTTTTAAGAATAAACCTTATTAGTAATGTTATCGTGTTTTGGTGTATTTTTGTTTTATTCATGTTGCTGCAGCAACACAAGTTATCGGGCGTGCTGTGGTTTTTTTTAGTAAGGCTGTAACAGTTTAACATTTTACGGAAATCTTCTGAACATGAATCTTCGTTTACCAATATTTCGAATCTAACTAGAGTACACATCTGTTGTTACGAATATAAGTAGTATCTTTCCCCCTACTAAAAAACGCCAAAGTAAAACCGCGGGCGTATTTGAAAATATTACAAAAAAAAATTGAATGCATCTAGGGAAAATTTTCTGAAATTCAGCAGATAAGCTAACTTAGGTTTTGTAGTTGGTGCTGAAATTTAGCAAAAAGCGTTCCAGTGGTTATATATCATTGAAGAAGAAGATAATGTTTGTTTGTTTTGTGTTTATGATAAATGATTATTTATTTTTGTATTTTTATGACTTGTGTGCTTTTTTATCTAATTTTATTTTTATTATTTTTGTGTATGTTTAAAAATCAACTGTCATTAATTATTTGTACTACCAAAATATAAAAGCCCTTTGGGCGTTAAATAAAAAAAAAATTATACGAAAGTTATTCCGATACGAATTTAATAATAATAATAATTGGATAATTTGTATTTCGCCGTTTTGTGAAAAATCACCTCAAGGGCGGTGAAATAATCTTTGAGACTTAGAAAAAGTCAACAGGTGTCTCATATAAATTAAATCGGATATATGTGATACTTTCTCAGTTACAAATAAATTCAAGAGCTTTGAAATCGTTCACAAAGATAGCTGCCAAAAATATGGGGAAAATTAATTGAAGATAATATTGTTAATTCTGAATTTGAAATATGAGATCGTCAAAAATGACAGAAAAAGTAAAGGTCCCAGTGGCCGATTTGGTTAAGGCACTGTATCCCGGTAAGACAAGATATCCTGGATTCGAGCCTCTGTTGCGACCGATACCTTTTTATTGTTCTGTTTCATTTTCATTTAGATTTATTAGTATTGTCTTCTTCTTCAATGATTAAATTATTATTATCGATTAAAAATCTACAACCTAAACCAACCAGAGATTGATTTATAGTTGTGCAGCCTAATACCTGATAATTACGTAAAACTTAAAATAAGTTACACGTATTGTGACATCTTCAAAGTCTTCATTTTTTTCTTTATATTCCTAAATTTCTATGTCACGTCCTTATGCCCCCACCCCCCTCTTTGTGGCTTTCGTCCTTGAGCCGGCTGTATACTGGTCCCAGCGAGAGATCATACGTGACGTCATCATTCTAGTATCTTCTGTCTATTTCGTTTTCAAACAAGACGCCTGAGAAGATAAGAACGAACGTTGATGACGCCCGTATGGAGCTCTCGCTGGTACTAGTTTGTTTCTTAATCACATGACGGTCGCTATTTTCTTACAGTCGTGAATTGCATTTATTAAAAGTGCACGTATTAATTCTGGGCGCTGCGCATCGCAAACGCCAGCGCCATTGTCGACACATCCAAACAGACGACTGTATGCGCATCTTTATTACTGACGCCATTGAAATAAACTGCAAAATGGGCCCTACATTTCTATTTTTAAACCTAAGTGAATTTCTATCGCAAACGAATACCGACTGCTCCTGACTGTTCGAAGTCAATGGTACTGTGGGAGTCAGACTATGAATAATAAGTGGCTCTGAACTATAATAATAATAACTTAAGGTTTATTTGTATAGCGCCTCTTTTGTGTAAAATCACCTCAAAAATGCTGAAGCAGAAGAATTATACTGACGTTAGTAACAAGCTGGCTTCCGATGCTTAGAGAAATTACATAAACATGTCGATTACGTTGCGTTTTTTATTGACAGGAAAATTGAAAACGACCTGTCGAATTGAAATTATAGCCTTATGTATTAAAAAATCCCTCATCCCACTACTACCGCTGACGAGTTTTGTCCTCCGTTGAACTCCAATATTGTTACATTGAATCTTGTAAAAAACTCCATAGCCCTATGTTTTTACATAGAATCTATTCCAAACTCGATCGTCCTCCGTTAAACTCCAATATTGTTAGACAGAATCTAATCCATATTCGATTCTCTATTGAACTTACCGCTTCGTCAGCGGTCTCGGTAAATTCATCCATCTGGGTCGTTAGTGGAAATTGGCTTCTTGAGATCGATGAATTCGGTATAAATGCTGCAATTGTGCGTGTGCATTGTGCATCGATATCTCATTTTTACGGCATCTCCAATCGTAGTAAGTAGTGGAAAAGGGAAGGAGATATGGAAGACTAAAAATAGGAAGTACCTGACTTTTCAGATACTATCACTAAACACGGTTAAAGCCATTACAAGCAACATTTCGATTCTAATGGTGGGCAATATTGAGATTAACACTCTGGATATCTTGCGACACCTGCGGCTTTTTCTTACCAACAACGAGAGCGATATTACTTATTACTTATTACATATTTAGAGCTAAATTAAAACTCACCTAGAAAAATGAAACAATACAACTTTGTAAAAACCACTTATATAATGTGCAAATCCGACCGGTTTCGAAACAAACGTTCCTTCGTCAGGGAAAGCTTATACTAAAAAAAAAAAAACGTTTAGATAACTTGAAGCTTTGGAAATTAAAAAATCCCTTAAAAATAATGAATCTATTATCAACAAACAAAAAATATTGTCATATAGCCCAATCATGGATTTGTTCCCCTACCCACCCACTCTACACTAATACCTACCCACCCAATCTACATTATTAACTAACAACGGCTCCACCCCTACCATAATAAAACATTGTTCGAAACTGTCAAATTAGTATAAGCTTTCCCTGACGAAGGAACGTTTGTTCCGAAACCGGTCGGATTTGCACATTATATAAGTGGTTTTTACAAAGTTGTATTGTTTCATTAACTTATATTTTCTATGTTACAATAAAAAATATTTATTATTATTACCTTATGCCATCACATGAGGGGCCGAGGATTGAAACTTCTTTGGTTCCATTATTTGAGGAATTTTCTGCCACAAAGGCCAATCTTGTTTACTTTATCTGCCGTATTCATTAATTGTCGCAATTTTCCGTAATATCTATGCAGTCATCATTTAAGTATCGTAAAAAGTATATCTATGTAGAAACGACACTGTCGGGGAGGTACATGTACACATGCCATCATTAACCGTAATTACTAATATTATCACATCTATATTTACAATGCTTAACTATTGTTTCATAGTAAAACGTATTTCCAAGGACTTGGATAATTGTTATGTGTATTTCCTATTATTGTAATATGTATTTTGTATTATTGTAATATCCTAATTTGTTAATACGCCGATTAATACGCCTCTTTTCATTTAAAATTTTCTTTTGAAAATATTCTAAATTTTTATTCTATCTTTTTATTTTGACTTATTTTCCTTTTCTGTACCTTTTGTGAGGAGGCAAAGAATATTCAGGTTAGCCACAAATCCGGAAAATCGATAAAAATCTTTAAAATTTCGTTGTTAGTGTACTTTTTAATGGTTTAGGAAGTCCGATTTTGTTATTATTTCAACCTGTTAGCCCCATCCCTAAGTCAAAAGGGCAGCTTTTGGGCGTCATTTGAAATGTAAAAAAACGAGTGTGCTTTAGACCATACGACTGAAGTAAAACTACAAGACAAATCTCGCCCAATGAACCCAGGTTTTCCTGCTAAGTTACCAAACGTAGCGAACGGGGTGACATAACATTGGGGTGAAATATGACCATGGGGTGACCTAAGACCTTGGGGTGACCTACGACCTTGGGGTGACCATCCTTATCCTTATTACTCCCCAAGTCCAGCGTGCGTAAAGGCCCGACCGTTCGCCTAGCAATCGATCACCGTTCGCATCGATTACCGTGCGCATGACATGTTTCGTAACAATCACCACTTTTCGTAACGCATTTACTAGCTTACTCCTCAAGTCGAGCGTGCGTAAAGAAGTTTTACTTATAAAATTAATACCTTTGCAAACTGCGTATACACTATAGAGGGTGTAACAACACCTAAACGGGGTGAGAAACACGTGTCCCGTGCAGGCTGCATCCAACTATTCATAAAAAAATATCATAACTAACTAACCATCACGTCGTTTCCCCGCAGGGGTAGGCAGAGAGGACGGACCGCCAAACAACTCGGTCTTGACACACACTCTTTGCCTCACTCACATTCATACATCGTCTCATACATTCTCTTCTATTATTCTGACTTTTGACATGACCCGACTCAAGTATCTGATTCACTTGATCGTGCCATGTCTTCCTCGGGCGTCCCCGACTTCTTCTACCATTCACATTCGCGTCGTATATTCTTCTTACACTACTTCCTTTGTTCATTCGCTCTACATGCCCAAACCATCTGAGGGTCCCTTTCTTAATCTTACTCATTATGCTTACTCATTATACATTATTTTCCATGTCAACTTGTTATTAAATGTATTTTTGAAGTCGGTTTTAAATTCGCAATTGGTAAATAATGCACAAAAAATTATAATTTGATAATAAATATCATTTCGGGGCGCCAGCTGTCGGGTCACTTATTTATTTTCTCAATCCTTCATACAAATTTTCCAAATTGCGTAACATTTAATATAGTTTTTATTTTTCTTTTCGATTTTCATCTTTTACGATCATCTCGTCTGAAGCAATGTCTGTTTGTCACATTATTTATCATAACGACATGTCCCATGTAAGCGAGCAAAGTTGATGTTTGTTGTGATGGCGTTTGAATTGAATCGGCAATATTTATTTCCCCTTGAGACGCTTCACGCTTCAGCGGGAAAATATAATTCGGTTTCGGGAGAACACACGTCCTGAAGGGTGTGCGATTGTGGAGAATCCACCAGAACTGTAGAATAGAGAAGAACACGAGAAATACGATGTAACCTTATTTCTTGATAAGTCTAAATTTAAAATACGGAATTGTGATTCATGATCATATTGAAATTTTGATTAGATGACCGTATATTATAATGACAGAGATTTAAGAGAGGTGGAGGGCGTAGTAAATTGACCACAACCAAAAGATATTAAGTCATTGGCCACCTTCATCAGTTTTCCGGTGGCATCACTTTGCTGAACCAAGCGACTCCCGATGCCATCGACCGGCTGAATAACTGCAGCATTCCACTTTGATCTCCACAAAGTGAGGAAGAAGCTTGGCGATATTGAATTCCATTCAAGTCTACTTTTTTACATTAACTACACACATGAGGCCCTTAGGAAAATAATTTCCCTCAGGGCATATGTCATCTGAGATGCTGTGTGGAGGATCTTTTTGAGGAGAGGAAGGAATGATCATTGGTCTTGAAGAGACCCATGTTGTAGGAAGGAGGAAACACAGAGGCCGGCAAATCGTTCCACAGCCGAGCTGTTGAACACAAGAACGAGTCGAAGAAGCGACCCGTTCTCATGTGACAAATGTCAACCGTGTATATATGTTGGGCACGCGTTTGGCGTGTTTCCCGACTAAGCACCGGTGCCGAAGGGATCAATGATGCTAGTTCCTCGGAGCATCTTCCATTGTAATACCGGTAGAACAAGGATAGCATTCCCACCCGACGCCTGTGCTCTAAAGATTGCAATTCGTCTGTTAAGATGGGAGAATCTATCAAACGGACCGCCCGTTTTTGCACACAGTGGAGGGTATTTTTTAGGTATTCTGGAGCTCCAGACCAGAGGTGATTGCCAAATTCAACCGTGGGGCGCACATGTGATTTGTACAGGGTTAGCAGTTGTGTACTATTAAAGTATCTGCGGGCCCTGTACAGTACGCCCAGTTTTTGGGGGGCTAACTTTACTCTGGCTTCGATGGAGCCCCCATATCTGAGCTGGTCACTTAGGAGACGTTTTTAGTGTCTCCTATCTTTTTAATGATCGGTCCAAGGAAAAGTCCAAAGACTTTTAGTCTTAAGATTAATCCACTGGTATGAGACAACGTGAAACAATAATAATAATAATAAAAATTGGATAACTTATCGAGTGCCGTTTTTGTGAAGAATTACCTCAAGGGCACGAAATATAAAATTCAAGATTCATAATCAAGTGTAGAATGGGATCATTTTGTATTGACACAAGGCATTTATTTCTTTTGAATTATTAGTGCTTATATACCATCAAGATGGTTTCTATACGTGGAGCAAACAGACAGTGTCGTCCGATTCGTCAGAAAAGATCTTCCGAATGCAGAAACATCATGAAATGAAGGGGCATACATTAATTACGTGAGCAGTTTTTCTTCCAATCTAGATCCCTCCCCCCCGTTAGTGAGATAAATTTGGGCCACTTCGTATATTCGTTTCAAGTAACGTGAGATTTTGCTGGACCCCCTCCCCTTTTGAGCTCACGTAATTAATGTGTGCGCCACTAAGATCGTCTTGTACATTTCATGTTTTTTAAGTGAAAAATTCTTAGCACCGTTTGAAACTCGATGAAACGAAAAAGCGACACTAAAAAGAGACAAATACATATATGATTATGGGATTTATCCTGCGAGAGAATGAGATAGAATTTTCGGTCTCTTTATGTGGTGCTTCGAAGCCTCCCCACTCTTGTCTACTTTAGTTTTCTGAAGGTTTCACTTCTACCACGTGTGTATCATGTGCTGAGGACGAGGACACAACTTTTTGAAATTTTGGAAAATACCCAGTAGCACGAAAGATATAAGACATGAGCCGCCATACTTTTATATTAGTGATCGAACGAAATATGCTAGCCATAAGTTGTAATAATGGTTTGTCTAATTTGTAGTTAGTAATAAGAGCGGTTTAGAAATATATTATATTTGTACAGCGCCCTTGAGGTGATTTTTCCAAAAACGGGGTTTCAAAATCACCCAAACATTTAAAGTGTGCTTTGTACGACATCGTTTTATTGTATTTAGATTTGTTATTTCATCTCTGAGCAGTGTACAAAGCCGAGAGCACACGTTACGGATTGAGACAAAGTGTATCGATTCGCTCGTCCCACCCGCCTCCAGCTTCTCTCGCTCCGTATATATATTTAAGATTCTTTGTTCCCAATACTTTGTATTGTGTATCTGTGTGTTTCAATTTGTTCCCGCTGTGGGCGGACGTCACTGCTATACTTTTATTGGGTAGGTACCGTGCTGTTACTGTTACGTCATTCGGAGGCAAAATTCACAGTAGACGGAACCTACATACTCTCAAACATTATATTTTATATTGTAAACGATCATTGGTTCAGAACGCGCTAGGTGAGACATTGCCTCACACTGTTGTACATTTTTCTCAGTGTCTAAACACATCCATAGTGCATAACGATGACCTGTCCTAAACCAGTGATTGTACAACGCTAATTTAGTTATCTGCCTAAGCAAGACAATTTAATTTAGATGTTTTGTTTTTAGTAAATAATCACAAGAACCCGGAGTCAATGGCACAATGTAACATCCCACGTTAGGCAATGTTGTCAAGCGAAAAGCAGTGCTTTGATTCTGATTTGTTGTCTTTCGCTACGTTTCGTGACTTAGCAGAATTTCTCGGGTTTGTGGAGTGAGGTTTGCGCGGATTTGGCGGCGGATACGTCTTCCCACCAACGGTCGGATCAGGAGATACTGGTTGAGGGAGACCTTTTGACCTCTCTCGAAACATCGTCTTGTTTCGCAGTGTGAGGGATAGATTCATACGTCCGTCACTCCTGGACTCACTAACCCCAGATTTCTAACCCCTTATACATTCCTCCCCTTCCTTAAACGCCCATGGGGCTTTTACATAATATGAATTCAGTACATACAGTGAAAAGAATGGGTTTACAAAATACAATACACAATACAAGTAACATAATATTTGTTAAAAACAAAATATAGATTACATAAAATATAAGGGTTAAAAAAAAATAAAAATTTAGGTTACATTAAATATTAGCGTTAACAAAATACAGGTAACATAAAATATAAGAAACAAAATATAGTCCATAAAATATAGGAGTTGACATAAAGTAGGTTTAAATTGTTGTTCACATTATGTAGTTTATGGGATAGGTAGAAATAAATAGTTGGCACATATAGCGTTTGAAGTTTGCTAAGTTCAAATTATTGTCAAATACATCCAGATTGTTTAAGTATTTGTTACCAAGACTATGCAAACGTTGTATTGGAGAATGTAAATCATAGTTCGAATGAGATGTACGTATATAAAATGTCAATGTTTGTCTAGTTGTTCGTGTAGGTACATGTAAATTTATTAATTGCAGGAGTTCACAACTGTCGAATTTGGAGTTTAATAATTTTAATAAAAAGGTTAGGTCGTTTATTTTCCGTCTGTTTTCTAATGTTGGAATATTTAAAGTATTCATTAACGACGGGTAATTTATGTGCTCTAAAGGGATGTTAAGTTTAAAATTTACAAAACGTAGAAATTTTCTTTGAATTCTTTCAATAGTATGAATATGAATTTTGAAGAAGGGCGACCAGACTATGGAGTTATATTATATTAGCTTCTAACAAGGGATGTGTACAGTAGTTTAATGATTGGTAACGATTCAAAGTTTTTAATTGTTCTTAATACAAATCCTAAAGTTTTCATACCCTTATTTGCAGTTTGTTGAATGTGAACCGTGAAGTATAGTTTCTCATCCATTATTATGCCAAGATCCCGCATTTCCGATACTCTTTCTAATTTTATTTTATTTATTGAATAGTCGAAAAACAGTGATTTTTTTTTCTGGAAAATGTCTAAGTTTTGCATTTTTCTACATTTAAATATAGATTGTTTTGTGAGCACCAAATTTTTAGCATGTCTATATTGGATTGAAGAATTTCACAGTGATTAAGGATAGTTATCTCTTTATATAATTTAATGTCATCAGCGAAAAGCAGTACTTTGACGTCTTTAAAGCAGTTGACTATGTCTCCAATATATGGATTGAAAATTGGACTCCAATCCCAAAAAAGACTCCAATATATGGATTGAACAAATGGATTGAAGTTAAGTTATTATTATAAATCCATTGAAATTTAGTTATAAAATTTGTTTTAACTAGTTTTTTAAAGACCTGTCTTGATGTATTTTGTTGATCATGACTCATAATGGAATAAAAAAGAACACAAACTCAGTTTCTCAAATAGACTAATTGAATCAGTCCTCGAGGATTCGGAAGAAGAATAAAGATTAGTGACAACTTTTATATCCACTATTCGACATCACTGCAACAGTTCCCGTAAATTTTTTTATCCGTGCTTGTGTGGTGTCATTTTCTTCCGAGAAGGCCCATGTAATGAATTCTATATTTTATATAAAAGCCTAATATTTTATTATTTTCTTGTGTGGGTTTGATATTTTAATCTCGTCGTTCATTTTTCACTTTAAATACTCCTTAACCCCTCAGGCCTCTACCAATTTTGTCTAAATGTCGAAATATTTCCTTTGAACAATGAAATCCAAATAACTGGAATATTTCTGATCATATTCGAAAACTAAAAACTGTTTTTGAAAGGTGATAAAGTAAGCCTTCAAATTTTATGAATCTATATGAACAAATTATTTTTAAGTATAAAAAATTTGCTTTCTAACATAAAAGTTTTAATAACGGCTCACCTTGCTTTTTTTCTTACTAAAATTATTGTTAACGAAAATACAAGTGTGCAGTTCACACGCGGTAAAAGTGAAACCTTCAGAAAACTAAAGAAGACAAGAGTGGAGAGGCTACGAAGCACCGCACAAAGAGGAGACTGATTATTCTCGCATTCTGTCGCAGGCTAAATCTTATAGTTGTATGGGTTGGTCTCTTTCTAGTGTCGCTTTTTCGTGCATCACAACGGTGATAAAGAAGTTTTCACTTCAAAAATAATAACACTTAGGGGTCGTCCATTAATCACGTGATGTTTTTTAGCAACTTTTTAACCCCCCCCCCCCCTCCCCGTGGTGATATGTGGTGAGGTTTTAGACTACCTCCCCCCCCCCCCTCCAAAATTACGTGTATTTTTTTTAGTACAAAGTATTTTGAAATTTTCAGAATATTATCACGAAAAATAAATACACGTGATATCTCATTACACCCCCCCCCCCCCGGTGATATATCGTGATTTTTTCCGAATCCCCCCCCCCTTTCGAGCCTCACGTGATTAATGGACGACCCCTTATGTACTAGACCAGGGGTCGGCAAACTTTTTAGCCAAAGAGCCAAATATGTACATTACAACGGTTCAAAATGAATCTGGGAGCCAAATCTGTTTATTTATTTAGCAAAAACTTATTATTGCACTTCATTAAATTGCGGATACGCTGAATAAAACTTGATTTCATACTTAATAAAGATTTTATTCATTGATTAAAAAATAATATGTTAATAAGGAATCGATAAATTTAAATCATGACAATAACTGACACTTGTCATTGAATCCTCCTTGGAAAGTTTGAGTAAGTCAGATTTTTATGTTGTTATTCTTAATTTTAGGCACGATTTCAGGTTCTCATCAATAAGATGACTTTTCAGTTTACTCTTGATAAAGTTCATGCTTGAAAAAGATTGTTCTCGTGAGTATGTAGATCCGAAAAGCGAGGGAACAGCAAACGCGAGTTTTTTTCAGTAGCTCGTAAGAGTGAGACTGTTCCAGGCATTGAAGATGATCTTGTCTTCCTTCTCCGGGTCTTTCAAAGCAGACCATTTGGGTTGTGAACTAAGCTCACAATTGTTCTTCTCCAATATTTCCAAATCAATACAAAGACGTTCATATTTAGAGCTCCACATTTCCTTGTTTTTTTAATCCAGCAATTGTATTTCAAAGTTACCCATGTCAATGCCTAAGGGAGAAAATTTCAAATCTTTTATCGAAGCATTAAGAGCGTATTTGACGAATGCTAAGGTTGTTCTGCCGCTTTTAAATTCCTGAAACCTGGCGATAAATGCATCCCTTATGTTGAAAATGGTTGTTTTCGAATAGTGTCAACGGAGGAATTATTTTTGTGGCGATGCTTCAAAATGAAATAATGTTTCCCTTTCAAAATCTTTGGCAAAAGCGTCTTGCTCGTCTGTCCAAGGACATTTGTGCCTGAGCCGCATGCAGCTCCGGAGCCGCGCTTTGCCGACCTCTGTACTAGACTAACGTTTTATAGAAGTTAGTGTCACCTCAATTTTTGTAGTTCCGTGTAAAAATTTTTTTTTTAAATTCCCGAAGTTTCATTTTTTTTTTCAAATTGTGTTTCTATTCTTTGGCCTCATAAAGGTGCACATTTTACTCCTTTTGTAGTTGACTTTTAGACTTGAATATAAAGCGTGATATTTTCTCTTTCTAACACCGTTTAAATCATATTTCTCACTCATTTCTATAAGTCCTATACGAAGTTGTTCCGCAAAGCGAACAAATTAGCCTGAAGGGTTAATATTCTTATGTGATTGAATATGTAAATCGGTCTTAATGCGATGAAGAAAAATAGATTAACTTATTTGAACACTCCTGCCCTGAGAGTTATAGCCACGCGACAGATGTTTGAATAAACCAAATTAGACTTGTTTTAAGGAACATTTTCGACGCCTCTTAGATTTAAATTAAGTTCTTGTGATACGAATCATGCGATCAAACAAACAACATTGTCTCCTTGATTTATTCATGGGCTTAATAGCAAAATTGTTTTTATAATGGCCTCTTTAAAATTTCATTTGTCTGTCTTCGTCTGGTTGTGTAATGCGATTGTACATTATTTTTCTGGTATCCAAAAAATAACAAAACGGTCACTAAATTTAGGCAGGACAGAGTCAGAAATATTATAAAAATTGCTATGTGATAATTATGTATTACGAATGCACTATATATTTCTTTGTTTCCCAAATTTTTATTTTTTTTCCTTTACCGCTTTTTCTTCTATGCTCACTGCTTAAACACTGTTTCTTACATACTCGATAATAAATTGTTTCTAGAATCTAGTCTACTACTACTATCCTACTGTATCGTATAGTATAATTATGTGAATGAAATCCGTGAATGTTAACTTTACTTAAGGGCCCGCAACCCGTATTTCTACCGGTTTATTACATATTTCCCTAAAACACGGTAAGTTTTAAAGCTCTTAAAAAAATATATGTTATTCTTGAAGATAATATCTAGACTTTGCCCGCGCCGAAACGCAAATTATATAAAACTAGCAGACCCGACCACACGTTGCTGTGGCTAAAGAAACACAACGCCATTACCCAATCTTTATAAAATCCACACCACCCGCTTGCCTGCTGCCCCCTGCCCGCTGCCTGAATTGAATATTTGAATTTCTCGGCTTTTCTCTACTATAATAAGCATGTATTATACATATAAACCTTCCTCTTGAATCACTCTATCTATTGGTGAAAACCGCATGAAAATCAGTTGCGTAGTTTAAAAGATCAATGCGCACATACATTTTGAGCGACTTCATTTTATACTATGTAATGATAATGATGATTCCCCCGATAGAAAAAAAATCGCAAAGTATGCTCCAAAAATTATTATAAACATGTTTGTTTCAGTTATTTTACCAGTTATTTATATGTATGAAAAAATTCACAGTGTTTCTTTAAATGCTGTTTAAGATAATGCCCGCGAGATTTTTGCTCTATTTTAAACGAGTCGTGTTTTATTAAACATTTTCGCAATTTTCGCATCGATTTTGTCGCTGTAAATGTTAGCGCTCTCCTCTAACATTCGTAATTTCGTATCTCTCTATCTTCTTCTTTTCGATCCCGGTTGCAGAGCCTTAATACTACATATATGAATAATCATGTAACTACACATCCAATATAAATGAAACCTGTCAATTTGACTGTCCTAGAACAGGAGACCTTCCTATTTGGACAGTCAAAGCTTCTTTATACTGTTAATGTATTATTTATAACAAAATAAAATAAATAAATAAAAAATGTCATTAAACGACTTCAAGAAGGAGGAGGTTTTCGATTCGACGCTATTTTTTTTACTCTCGTTCATTATATTTTTTGTTGCACAGTGGTAAGAGCTCTGTAGTTGGAACAGGGGTTTCTCTGCTTCAGGTACCGAATCCCGTTGGCGGCATGTATCTTTTCTCGGGAGATTTTTTCAATGTAGATGAGTGTTTCAGGCTGATAAGTATTGCTTATAATAATTGTTACCCTTTGTGCGATGTATAAAAATCATGTCTTAACGTTTATCAATTAAAAACAATAATTAATATTTGACGTGAAGTATTTCACCAAAAAATGTAGACATAATTTGTCTCGACGCCACCTAGCAAGAGATTTAGCACTAACAATGCCTCTCTCGCAAAAATAAAGTTGGTTGTTTTCAGGTGAAAAAATGTAATAAGCAGTGATTATTGAATGAAACACTAGTATATATTGAATTATTTGGCGGGTATTAGATAAGCCGACATAGCTCAGTGGTAGAGCACCTGACCGGCAATCAGAAGGACACGGGTCCCTTTGGCGGCATGCATCTTTTCTCGGAAGATTTTTCAATGTAGATGGGTGTTTCAGGCTGATAATTATTGCTTACAATAATTGAAAAAAAAATTATGAATTTCTTATTAATTATTTTTACGTGGAACGATAAAAATGGTGGTGGCATTTACGTTTGTAACACATTTGTCTAATAAAATATGTACGTGTTTTTATTTTGTTTCGTTAGCTTTAGTTAAAAAAGAGAGTAAGGTGAACCATTTTTTAAACTTTTTTTATGTTTGCATTCGAAAATTTTATATTTAAAAATCGTCTGTTTATTTCGAATTATAGAATTTGAACGCCTTTCAAAAGGAGTTTTTAGTTTTCGGATACCCTCATAAAAATTCCATTTATTTGGATTTTATTGCAAGCCGAAAATATTTTTGACCTTCCGACAAAATAGGCCCAAGGTCTGAGAGGTTAAAGTTTGTAGCGGTAAACATGTTTAAATTTTTTTTGTCAAATTCGAAACTTTGTAGGAATAAATTTGATTGGAGGATCAATATTATTTGATGTTAAATAAATAATATAAAAGCTTTTATAAATATTTTTCACGGCGTGTGTTTAATTTTTTTAAATATCGTCATTTGCTTTTCATCTCTAAAATCGTTAAAAATTCAAGTAACGCCCCTTTCATGATCATTAATTTATTTTAAAAAATTCGCATTCAACGGGTTTTTTTTTACTAAAATCATTTTTACCGTTGATGTTAATTACTTGTAAAACATGTTATTTATTAAAATATTTTATTTTTAGAAATCTTGTAGTTCTAATTATCCATAAAATCGCAACATCCATGCTAATTAATTTTAGCAAATATCAAAGAAAACCAACCACTTCACAAAATTCTTAATAACTGATAATTAAACAGCAAATTGATATGTATTTTGTGTTTGTTTGATAATGTATTGCCAACGGGGCTACAACAACAGATCTCGGTTCTCGAGCAAATATTACGAAGATCTCTTAAATGGGATTAGCTTTTTGACCGTTTATTGTAATCGCGGCAAAGCGCTGTGAAAATAAATCTATTTGATGAGTATTAGCACGGAAACTATTTCATTTATTTTCCGGAAGACATCAAACCACCTCTTTGATACATTCGAACTATCCACTTTGTATTCAAATGTATATTTTAGACCTTTTTAGAAATAATAGGATAACTTAACAGTTTTTCGCGCATTATCATATGAACCTAACATAACACCTCAATCTGTTTAATGTTGAGCGATGAATCTTCTTAATATGGTAAAGATCGATGATCAATTTCATTGATTTAAGGGCCCGCAACCCGAATTTCTACCGATTTCTTACATATCTCCCTTAAACACGTTAAGTTTTAAAGCCCTTCAAAAAATATACGTTATTCTTGCAGATAATAATATAACCGAACCGCAAATTATATAAAATTTCCTCCAAATGCTCCAAAAATTATTATAAACACGTTTGTTTCTGTTATTTTACAAGTTACATGTATGAAAAAAATCACAGTTATTCTTTATATGCTGTTTAAGACAATGATCGCGAGATTTTTGCTGTATTTTAAACGAGTCGTGTTTTATTAAACATTTTCGCGTCGATTTTGTCGCTGTAAATGTTAGCGCTCTCCTCTAACATTCGTAATTTCGTATCTCTCCATCTTCTTCTTCTCGAGCCCGGTTACGGAGTTCTATACTTTCCTATAAATCAGCTATAAAATCATTTTCTCAACCGTTTTATAAAATTGTAATATTACATACGAAATTCCTTATTTTTCTGGCGCTAACAATATTAATATTTTTATACATAGTATGTATAAAATGAGTAACTAACCTCGGCTATTTCGCAAGTCCTTATTAAAATCACAATTACTAATTTTACGCAGCAATTTGCCTATTTTAAACCAATGATAATTCGGGAATCACTAAATATAATTTCAATATATTTTGGCAATTTCATCATTTTATTGAATCGATGTCGGCAATAATTAAGTACTATTTATAAGTCTTTTAAATTTGACATGACCGGTTTGATATTTTTATATAACGATTTTCTAACAGTTTTGTTTTTCTTGTTTCAGGTATGTTTTTCTTTCACCGCAAATCTGCACGATACATTCTAGATCGATCACTTAACCCGTCGAATTGCATCGGTAAGTCTAATAAATCTTTTACACTTTGATGTGATAGTTTTGATTGGGGTTAAGTGGAGGTTATCCACCTCTTACCCGCCCTGGTATAAGTAACTGATAGTTACTCCTTCAAGGCTCTGGCAAGATTCTAATTTTTTTTATTAAACGAAGCTACATTTATTTATTTTGAACGAATCTAGTACCACCTCCAGTGTCCTTCCATACGTTGTTAGTAAGCAGTATGCAAGTGCTTAACAGGAAAAACAAAATGCAAAAAAATAGGTTGAAGACAAAGATAAATTAAACAGGGCAAAAGAAAAACTCATTCATGAGACTCCATGAGGCGGCATTGCATCTGTAAAAACCTGCAAGCACCTACATAAAATAGAGAACATAAGTAATACAATAAATCTCAAATCCATTGGCAAGTACCAACAAAAAATGTGAATGGCTTTCGGTCTGACCATAAACTACACTTAGCTTCCGTGTCCCTTAGCCAACCACTCAGTGAAGCCTCAAAGAATGTTAACTGAATATTTGGGGTAAAATACCCGAAGACTAAAAGAAAATTCAGCGTTGGGTAGTCAGAGGCAGGACAAAGGACAGTCAAGGTCGTCTGATCAAGCCTCAAGCTTGGGGTTAAAGAATTTTGGATTAATTTGGTGTCCCTGTTACAAACACATTGGCCGAGGTATTGAGTGATCACTGTGATCAGTTTTAAATGCCGCCAAGGTTGGTGATGAAACGCTTAATTGAAAGAAAACTTTAGTAACTAACCACCTCTGAAAGCTGCCGTCTTTCTTTGTCGATAGTTATATTTAGATTGCCGATTACTTTATCGGGAACAACTAACAGCCGCCCACGCTCGGTTCCGTGTAATCAAACTGAGGCAGCGACGCGATCCCTTGTTCACTTTGAAACTTTTCTCAAATAAAAGCTCCGTTTCATGCTTATAACAAGAGCTTTGGAGGGGGAAAGGCTAGATGAACCTTTCGTTTGAAATCAATCGAAGAATTCTTGGCAACTCTGCTGATAGTATGATTTTTATGCTATAAATTAGGTGATTCTCGCAAAATCGGCTTTAAATAACGCTGAAAAAGTTGTATTGCTTTTTTTTTACCGTTTGCATATACTTTTCTGATAACATCTGCTGCTCCAGTTATTATTTTCTCGTGTAAATAAAGTTAGTGAGTAAAGAATAGCTTTCATTATTTTTTTTATCAAATTAAACATGTTTATGTTTATTTTTTTAGCGAAACTCAATCGAAAATCTGGAGAAGAAAAATCAGAAAAAGATATTGGCTCCACTGGGACACGAACCTAGGACCCTTTGCTTACACGGCAAGTGCTCTATCAACTGAGCTACGGAACCCATATCAAATTCGGTCACTTTAAACTGTATCCCATTTCTCTTAAGATGCTATGATTTATATGTACCAGACCACTACAGCCGAAGTCGACATCATGACTTATTTAAAGTACCGAACGGCAGAACAGACGTCTTGGCAAAGCATAGCATGACGAGGGGAGTGGTGCTGTTAAATGAAATTGCAAACCATTTGGATAGGGTAACTAAATTGTACTGTAATTGGAAGTATTCTGTTGTACAATAATAATAATATAATAAAAATAATAATCATACTTCGACTAAGAACTACCAACATTATCTTCATTTTTTTAGCCCCAGTGGAGCCAATATCTTATTCTGATTTTTCTGTCTCCAGATTTTCGATTGAGTTTCGCTTCTATTATCCTCATTTAATTAAATAGAACATGGATTTGTGTTGTGTGATAAACCTGCTTTTGTGCATTTTTTTTTGGTTTTAGAAATAATTATCAACCCTTAGAAGTTTGGCGGTATGAGCGTGAATCATGTTATAATAGAAACAATCATAAATGGTTTTTTGGTGCTTTGTTATTCTTCGCAGTGACTGTGACAACATTGGCTAGATTTTATAATAACGAAGCCTTAGCAATGCACTTGTGAACGCATGCATGTGTGAACGGTGCCACTGCTTGTAGAAAAGCGCGGGTTTGTCGCCTTACACAAATCGTTGTGTAACCATTTATATTAGTTGGGTATTTAATATCTGTGTCAGATTTTCGGCTGCTTGCGGCGTTCGGTGATTTATGGCAGAAACAAAAACAATGTTTATTTAAGACTTTTATCGATCGTGTTATTAACCCCGCATATACAGCATTAACCCCGTCTCCGTATTTTATGAATATAAGAAATGAAGACAAAACAAGTTTTCGTGTTCAAATTAGGAAACTTTTGTGATTCTAACTATTTGATCTCCAAAACCGTTTTTTGCCTCTAATTTTTCTTCACAAATATCGGAAAAAGTAATATCACACCGCAAGTCCACAGATCACACATTGTAGAAGAACATTTTTATAGTGAAGTTGGTAGATTTATTTTTATTTTTAGTTTTTGGTAATTTTACTCTATGATTGCCCGGTGCGTTGCGTTGGACGTTTGGCTCGCAATCGTGTCGAGTTCTCAAATGCCACAGAGAACACCGACTTACTACTACTGCCCTTGAACACTGTTTTTATTTGTGAATGCTATAATTAATCAGTCCAGAAAAACAAGATATTCATATTTTTTATATATGAACGGAGATCAACATGTACAGAATTTCAGTTCATATCTTAAATGCATACCAGACATTTGGAAAGTTTGTGAAAGATTCCTACTAAATATTAAATCAATATTACTTAGTTCTCCAACATTGCCCAATAAAACCATAGACCACACCAAAAATGCTAAAATGATTATTCAGTTATTTAAAATATTCCATTTAGGTAGTTAGATTGTCGCTACGTTGCCGCATGTACCATTTGCTTTATTGCTTTTTGGTTTATATACTTTAATAATTGTGAAAGCTTTTATCAAAAAACGAATTGGTAATTTAAAAGCCTGCATATTATAAAATCCGCACGAATTCCATTTTACCCGCGATGAAGCCCGCGCAAACAGGAAATCGTTAAATATCAATAATATCTTCCGACAGATTGACCAAAAAAACCCAAATTAAAAAAGCTGTAATAAAAATGGCCAAAATGAATACCACGAAAGCATTAACGTTTTGGTTCATTAATCAATAATTTAATATCTTTATTGGTAATGTAATATCGTGATTGAAGTTCATTTTTCTCACTTTTGCATTTTTAAAACCGGGCCTGAATGCCCGGAGCCAGTGGAACTATACATCCCCAGTTTCTAGTATGTTGTGAGACTAGAGTGAGAAGACGGAGAGGAAATGAAGTTTGAAAACCATCTGTCTATTCTGATCTGGTCACTAAACACAACTAAATTAATGAATTATGAATCAAGGTTCGAAAACCTGGCTTTTTTCAAAGGTTTTGTTTTTCTGTTGGAGTTTTTCGGGATGTATCGAGTTTTTTCGGGCGATGCAGAGCGAAGTAATACAAAAACATGCAAAAACAAACAAAAACACGCGTCTTGGTGTGAAAATTAGATCGCTTAGAAACATGCGCTAATTAAGAGGGTATTACCAGAGAAAACCAGAATGTCATTTTAATATCAGATTTTAGACGTATTGACTCTTTTCCACAAAAAATTATTAATGGATTTCGAAAGATTGTTATTTTATCTAGCATTCACATGTTTTAAATTTTTGAGAAAAAATGTTTATTTTTAGTATAATAAGGAGATTTGTTAAATTTTCCAAAAAAGATTTTGTATTATACCACACCCATTTCAAATCATATAATCATACGGTAAAATAAATCAATACATTATCTGGGTATCGCATGTTATAGAATTTTAATTTTAGTTTAAATAAAATCATTAACAAAATATATACGTACCTACCTGTGTTTCTTGACGAAAATTGGTCCGTTTGTGTATTTTGTATTTATAACAGTTTACTGTACAAGGGAATGAAGTTATATAACACACTACCAGAAACTTTTAAAGTCCACACCAATTGGAAACCGCAAGATGTATTGTAGGAGCTACATAAAACTAGAAAAAATATATTGAATATGAAATATTATAAATAATTAGAAATTTGTAAACTTAAATGTACAATTATTAATTGTTTTTGTGTTTAATTCGTAGAACTCCATTTTAATTTTTAGAAATTTAATTAAAATTAAATTTGATAATGTTATTATCGAGTTCTGCAAGTTTTTGAAAATCTTATAAATAAGTCGTCCGTACTTGGCTTCACCACAGTTTGAAAATGACCTTACAAGTCGAAACAGCTGTAACTAAAACACTAACCAAAAAAACTTGCAGAACTCGATAATAACATTATCAAATTTAATTTTAATTAAATTTCTAAAAATTAAATGTACATTTACTAAAATAAAAATTATTATTATTGTTTATTTTCGCACTTACAAACTAATGTATTTCAGATTTTTTTTACATTCTTATTTAACTTAGACATTATTGAAAAATGGTAAATACTTATAATCAAAAAATAATTACAAAAAGTACACAACTTTAATAGTTTTATCATCACGCCTTTCAGCATTTTTGGATGTAGGTATAAATTAAAGCAAATTTGGAATGAAATAAAATCGTTATTTAGTTATAATTTTAAAAAGCTGGTATGGAGAATAATTAATCTTTCTCATTGTAACCGCCCTGCACGGTCGTAAGAACAACTTTCGACGAAATGTGGATTTTCGGCCGCTGGCTGGTTAAATGCTCTTAAATACTCTTAGTAGAACAAACCCTTGCCCTTGAATGATCCTAGTATTTTTTTTACGTATGTAACCCGATATTACTCTTTCAACCCAGATTGCATTTTTATAAATTATTTCGGTTTCGTTTGTTAACCTAAAATCGTACATTATGTTTTGAATACCTTTATAAATACTGAAACAATCTGTGTCCATAAATTTTATTATCATATCCAACGACGCACATTATTGAAAATATTCGTATTTTTACATGAGCATCATGTAAAGAGAAAGTGTGGTAAATCGCTAATTAACGAATTTACGGTAATAATTTCATAGTTAAATTAACACTGTGGTTAATTGTCGTAGTAATTACCTTTGACAGTTACACTGACTTTACTATTTGTCCGTTTATCACAGCCCCGTTCCGGTTTTATTCAGTTCTTGTACCGATTACTGCTTTTAGCAAGAATTAATTTCCAATTTAAGGTTTAGCACTACTAAGTAACGCAAAATCATGTGATTTTGGTTTGAAAATTAGAAGGCTTAGAAATATATATATATTTTTAATGTCATGTATATTATCGAGGCTTCTGACTCACCTAATGCTGTCATTTTTGCCTCATCTGTTTTTAAATTATAATATTATCATTATAATCTCTAATGATCTTTAAAAGGTACTTAGAGTCCTTTTATATTCATTTCGTATAAAAAATCACTTTAATATTTATTTTTAATCATAATATTTTATATTATTCAATTAAATACTGCTAGAACACTGATTTATTTGCCTTTGAAATTATCAAGAATTTGTTTGATTAGTCTTTGTATAAGCAAGTAGGCACTTGTGCCTAAGCTTCGCAAAATAAATTAATCCCGTTTTTTGGCGATATTTTTCTTTAATAACAATCTTTATCGCCATATACGTAAGGAATGTTATCGTTTTAATACTTCCTAAAGGCCCCAGCAGCTCCCGTCTGGAGCCAGTGACACTATGGCATCTCCAATGGGGTATGTTGTGAGATTTAAGGTAAGGGGTAGGGGAAGGAAATGGAGAAGAGGAAGGTGGGGAAGTACCTGGCTATTCAAATCTGGTAACCAAACACGGCAAAAGCCATTTCAAGCAACGCTTCAATTCTGAATGTTGGTTTTACACCATGGCGGTATTGAGAGTATTTTCCACTCTGTATATTATTTTTAAATAAAATTGAAATAACAAGACTCAATCAAATAAAACTTATTTGCCCATGCCGGGATTCGAACCCGCAACCTTCGGATTGCAAGTAAAGAGCCTTAACCCCTCGACGACGCCGGCCGTCAAATTGTTATAGGGCTGATCCAGAATTTTACTCCACGTGTGAATTTTATGTCAAATGCAACCATTATTAATTTATTTAGTTACTCAGAGTGGCCAAAAGCTTCGATATAATCATAAAATTCGGAATATTGAACATGAGTTCAAAGTATCAAGTAAGCAGTTGAACTTTTACGGATTTTCGGAAAATGTCTATGAATTTTAATATCAATTTTAGGTGGTTTTAAACATTACCATTGGTGTTATGTATTTGATCGATTTTAATAACAGTTTTCGATTGCGTTTATAAAACTGGCTGTTTTAAAACGGAGAGTCAAATCTTCAAACACCAACTTTGTAATCGATCTTATTTATAAAAAGCTTTTCTTTCAAAAGTCGCAACGCATAAAGTTATCTGTTCTCGATTCTACTTGTACAAATCACCTTACAAAGCCTCGTGCCTTACAAATAGCATGTGACAGTAATTACCCAGACTTTGGCCACCTGATATCCTTGTGTAGTTTGTTCTGCAATGTATTAGCTTTAATGCTTTTTAAGCTCCGTGTTGTGGCTTAAATCACTTTCATTGACAGTAATACATATCTTTACTTGATTAGCCTTTGCCATCTTACTATTATTAATGGATAATGAATTTTGATGTACCTATTATAAGCATTGCTGTGTTTAGAAATTTCCGACAGTCTGTAACTGAACTTGATTGAAGGATTTTTTCCTTCCTACTCCCACCCATCCCTTCATAAACCCTGAGGAATTAAGCATTGCTTGTGAAACATTGTTTGTTAAACGAAAATTAATTTTCATTGACAAATGTATTGTGTATGTTTATATTTGATATTAATAACATCGTGAAACTAATTTCACAACACCCCCCGGATTTTCCATTATAAGTAATGCTTTCAGGTTTCTGTCTTGCCCAGGCGTTTACGCCAGAACGTCTTTACTGTATTGTTAACTTTTTAATTGTTGTTTTCTTTAAATTTTCACGAATGAATGGGTATAATATAATTTTATATTGCTTCACACCACATTATTTAATAAAGCAACCACGCAATCATAATATAATGCGATAACTTTGATGGAAGCCGAATAAATAATTCTTGTTTGTTGGAAATGTTTTGTGTAAATTGCAAAAGTTTTAAATTTGTTTTCACCATACAATTTAGTATTGATATGTCTTCTACGTTATATTTTACATAATATAAGGAATACTCTTATTGCTTTATTAAACGGTTCCTTTTATAAGTTTTTAAATTGTTTCACTTTTTGTAAAGGCATAATTATTTTACATCATTGATGTAAAAGACTCTAGATGAGAACTCGATTGAATGGATTTGACCCTATAAGTATGAATTATGTTTGCTGTTTGTGAATAATTGTGTGGTTTTTCTTCATTAGCTTTGATGTCAAAATTGGTTATTAAAGTTTTATTTGAGTGAAAACACTGCTACGGTACTATAACCAAAATGGCTGGTATTAAAATTGTTTTTTTTTTAAATATATCAGTAAATTGCAACTTTTTATCTTCGAATCGTACATCTTGCGCTAACATGTTATTTATTTCCGTTTAAAAAAATTTAAGGGACTTCATATTTTTTTAATCTCGATCTAGACTTCCCATTTGGCTAAAAAATGGTGACAGGACAACTCAGAAAGTTATGAAAAAAATGGTTAAATAGGTTACCTTATGTATAGGTTATGGCGTTATGGGTTATTTTTAAAACCATAACTTTTAATGACATTTCAAAGAGGTGTTGAGTTGAGTTGATTCTGATTTGGCATGGAACCAAATAAAATTTAGAAAACATTTACGGTGAACAATTTTCAACGGTTTCTGTTGTTTTGCAAAAGGGTTTGACGGAAAACTTCAATATCCAAAGTTTTGAATCAGCCGCTAAAAAAATAAGATCTTTTTTTTACATATTCTAACAAAAATAGAATTTTGTGGTTCGACATAAAGTGTAGAAAAAATTGCCTTCGCAGTGGAGTCCTTTTTCTTGTTAAGATCTAGGTTTGGTACATTTTAAAGGTTTCCGTTTCGTAAAATACCAAAAATTCTCTTGTTTAAATTAAAAATCATCATTTGCTCTAAATTGCAAGTAGGTATTTTTGTTATACGTTCTTAAAGATTTCAGAATGATAAAAATCGTCAGCGTTTATTGGTTTGGCCTTGGAGTTTTTTTTGCCTACGCCTATTTTCGCCTACGGCGCTTTGTTTTCGCATTTAGTATTCGTTTTATTGAAAAATTGTCGTTTTGTAAATACAAATAGGTTTCCCGACACCACTGACAGCAAATTTAACAACATCGACCCGTAACTTACCCCCTATGGCCCGTGAAAATGGATAAATTGGCCCTCCGGCCAAAAAGGTTGATCATCACTGATCTAGACCTCTAATCGAGAGATAAAAGAATTTCCTGTACAAAGTCGAGTATTTCGAAAAACTAGTTATTTATAAAGTATTTCATTATTAACTTCATCGCCGTATGGACCAATCTTGTTTATTTTATATCCAAGTTTCAGGTTCGTTGATGTTGAATAACTCAGATTAAATTAAAATGTTACGAATGGCGGTTAAATTGAATTGGCCAAGCTAGTTAACATAATTTGGCATTTTGTGTTAATTTTTTCAAATCACAATCGCGAACAGTCAGATTTAATTAAGGTTCTCTTATTTAAAATTCAAATGAAAGCCTTAGAAAAAGCAGCCAACTGTCATCAAAAGGCTGTTCTCCTGGTGGTCCGTCTGATAATATTTGGACAGTTTTTAATTAAATCCGTTTTTAACAATGACGTAAATTAAATTCACTGGATAAATAGTCTGATAAATTTTCCGATTACAATTAATTACGTGGAGCCTTGTCTGTGTTTGGTCACTTGAAAATGAATAATAATTTCACAATCAACTTATTATGTGTTTATTAAATAAACAACAAGACTTACAAATACGTAATAAATTAGGTTGGTATCTTATTTAACCATGGATAATATTACTTTTTCATGGCATGCAATTTGCATTTCGAATTATGCATTTCCGATTTGTAATAATGCATTTCGAATTACTGTTTGGATCCTTTAGATAAAAACCCACAGTTGCAATAATAATCTGTTTCGACTTACACAGTTTTAGGATATAATATTACCTAATGATAATTTCTATGATCTTAAAGCGGCGACCCAGCTTCGCCCGAGTTTTCAACACTTTTTTCTCATTTAACAATGGAACAAACTATACTGTCTTTTTTCTTATTTTTTTATAGTTAAATTGTCTAAGCTTACCGCTGATAGCTCCATTTTAACCACTCCCTCTTTATCATAAACGGCGTATATAACAGAAAGAGAGAATTCAGCTCTCAGTTGCAGAATCATACATGAATAGATTTGTGAACTTATTAACATCCTACTTTATAGGTCTTTTTTTACCTCACACGCAATTAGGGCTTGCAATTCCACATCCCGCAATCCCGCGGTATTTCAGCACTTATTGATCCCGCTCATTTGCGGTGTCGCGTGTTTGAAAAAATACTCAATTTACAGCATGTTGCAAGAAACGATGCGGAAACTTCAAGACCTGGAATCGATTTTGAAGAAATAGATGTGCCTTTTTTGAGAACGAAGGTATCAGATGCAAATACCAACCTTCAGTTAGCACACACCTTCTTGATATGAATTCCACCAACAGGTGTGGAAGCAGAGAGTTTTCCGCTGCTGGATTTTTGTGCATAAATGTCAATTCACGTATGTACGATAGGACTCTCCTTGGTCTATGTTTTTTACGATCTTTATATTATTAAAGTCTTCTTAAAATAACGTAACCTTTTCAATGTATTTTTAGAATATTGTCTCTATCAATGTAATTTATTAGTATCAAAGACGATTGATCTCATGTAACTGTGGATATCCTTGTCAATGACATTTGTGTTTTTTTAAATATTTTTTACAATATTTTTTTTATCAAAGTCTTCTTTAAAAACTTATTTTATTTCCTTTTGCAATACCTTTTTTTTCTTTTTAATGCGTACCGAGGATTATTGATTGACCTCTAAATTGACTTACGGTGTTACATTTTCAAAGTGTCATTTATAAAATATATCTACTAGTACCAAACATTATTGATACCTACCAAATATTAAAAAAAATGTTTATGAAATGTTGGTATTATTTCAATCTGCTAACCCTAAATACAAATTTCGCGGGATTTCTATTTCCTATCCCGCAATCCCGCAGGATTTGAAAAAGATGTTGGATTTGCAAACCCTGCACGCAACGTTGTGTATTCAATATCATTGATTTAAAATGTATTTTTTTTTAAATAAGCTGCCCTCTGAACGTGCGTTGCGTTGTGCCAGGTAGTAGGTACCAGATAGGTACGCAATAAGGCTGAGTATGTTCAAGATAAACCGTTCCCTTATAAGGCTTTAGCGCTGTAACCCGTTTCCTCCCGGCGATATAATTATGGTTGCCAAAGCTCCGAGCGAGCTTTCTCTAGGGCGCGCGTTCTGGCGGACTTTTCGGAGAACGCTCTATCTTTTAGAAGATAATACCAATGTTATCTCTGCAGAGATGCCACCTACTTTGATGAAATCAGACGGGATGGTTCGCACGGTAGCCTAGCGGAGATAACTGTTTTTTTATTCAGTGGGACCTACGAGAGCGTCCATTGTCTTACGTTGTTTTTGTTTTGATATGCTCTACGTCTATTTTCGATAATATCATATTCACAACAAGATCCTGGGTGAGTTTGCAGTTCAGTTGTTGAGGCTATGCACCACATGGTGATAAATTCGGGATTGGGCCGCTAACAATAACACTCCTTATGTAAATAGCGATAAGGTTTAAGTTCACGTAACAACTGCCGCCTGTTTTGATTTATTCAAGAAAAAAACATAGCCACAAAGCGAGTTTTATTTTATTTCCCTAAGTTCCGTCACAAATATTTAAATGTTGTACGATACTTTTATAAATAATTAAATTTTCCACATTATGTAATAAAACCATAATCTAATATTCTTTATGTTTTTGGGTTTGTGAAAAAAATAATTTAGAAAAAACTCGATTACTTCAAAGGCAAATGCGTGTTCTTCTTGTACAAGAGCTGTATTAGTATTTAATTAAAACATCTAAAATATTTCTAAGCGATCTAATTTTCTAACCAAAAAACACATGATTTTGGTTTTCTTAGTAGTTAGTGTATCTCCCCTTAAGTCCACGTGAAATGGTAAGTTTCTTTAGATAAGTAAAATTGTGGGAATGCTGATACATGGAAAGAAATGCAGGAATTAGAAAAATCAATGAATGGAGAATGCAAGAGTCGCTAATAAAACTTTGTCAAAGGTAGTAAAGTTGGCATTCCACGCTGTAATTCTGAAATAAAACATCTTGTACGGCAGTGAGGCTGATAGAGGAAGGAAGAAATTAGACTGCATGTAATAGAAATGAGATCATTGTAAGTATGTTCCGTGTCTGCTGCCTATACATACATAATTAAAATAATACGTATATTTTAACCTAACACCACGTTCGTTGATTAATTTTTATGCATTTTGTACATTCGTATTATTGGTCATTTAACTGGTAAATGCAATTTGTTACCAATTAGTAGATGTGAATACATTGTCTATTTATAGTTAGTAATAAGCATTGGAAAAAATATTTATACAGCGCTCTTGAGGTAATTTTCAAATCATCCAGATGTTAATTATTACAATTGTTTATGTGTAGGTATATGTAGTAAAACCATGTATTTCGGTATTACGAGTGTGGCGATAACTTAATAAAAAGTATTGTAGAAGTTTGGGAAAGGGACGCTTAGATGTATTGCAAGAATTGTGCCAAGACAGTTTTGTGACCTATTCGGTTTATATTACAGTTCCAAACAATTAAGTTTGTACAGCGCCCTTGAGGTGATTTTTCACAAAAACGGCGCTATATAAATCATCCAAATATTATTATTAATATGCTTTGGATAAATTGCAGCTTTTCCTACCGTTTTCACTGAATAGAATTTAAAAAAATGTTAATTACTATAAAAATGTTAATACTGTACCTTTTTCATTAGAGATGTATGAACGAATATAACAAAAAAAATTATTGAAATTATGTGATAGTTTCCATTGATTAACTTTTTTATTTCTTATAAAATTATTCATAAAATAAATAAAAACCGTTCTCGGTTTGCCGAGCGATTTTTATGCCTATTATCTATATTTGTGACCATTAATGCCTACTACATACATTTTTGGCGTGTGGCTTCCTCTCAATTAACATTATATATATTTAAATATATTATCCATGCTTTTATGTTGCTTTTACTTTCCAAAATACACTCGTCAAAGAATACATTACATATTAATATTAAAATATTTTTCAGGATTAAATAACATGTGTTCACAATAAATGTCCTCTGCGTGCGAACTCTATCTAAATTTCTTTAAATGGACAATATACAGTGTTAATTTCAAGCGACCTCCCAGGTAAGTATGGTCCTGTTTTCATTAAATTTTAGGCAGCATCGCGTTCATTGGTCAAAATATTGTACACATATTTTCGTTTCGGTGATCAATTAACCGATGTTTGCAATTTTTAGCCATAAGTTGTTTATAATTGTTTGCCTAGCTTGTAGTTTTTTAGATTTTAGAAATGTATTATAAGTTTGTACAGCGCCCTTGAGGTGATTTTTCACAAAAACGGCGCTATATAAATCATCCAAATATTATTATTATTATTATTATTTATATTTGACTAAAGATTATTTAATATCTGTTCAGTTTATAATCCAACTTGTTGCTGAGAGCAATAATACAGGTGACAACCCTTGTCAAGCCAAATTGTTCAACATTTTGCTGCGAGTCTCATTTTTTTGCATTGGACCCATGATAAATTCGCGCATTGAATATTGTCGTTTATGTTTTTTTGCTCTCACACGCGAGCCACCGCCGTGAATATAAAATAGTTGTAGCCTACTGATAACTGATGGGAGCCCACCGATTCATCGGGTCATTGTGTATTCAGATATTTATAAGTGTTGGCGCAATGAAATATGTTATTCATTGCGCTGACTCAGGTGATAATTAATTCCAACTAGGATGCATTTGAAACAAAGTGTGGTAGCAACACATTCAATATATTGTTTTAATCTCTTCATTATTACTCTGTTTTATTTTACAAAAGTCGAACACTCTCGGTTTACGAATAATCTGACATT
Source organism: Limnephilus rhombicus (assembly GCA_929108145.2). Taxonomy (NCBI): domain Eukaryota; kingdom Metazoa; phylum Arthropoda; class Insecta; order Trichoptera; family Limnephilidae; genus Limnephilus; species Limnephilus rhombicus. The sequence continues at coordinate 52,370,527 of OV815281.1, forward strand.
TTTAAATCTCCTACTGCCATCATCCATGGATGACTTAGCCAGTCGAGGAATTGAACTCCGATACCTAGATGGAAACCTGATGTGATGCCAACTTAGTCACTGACTCGTAAAATGTCTAATGACACTAACGAAGTCCCAAAAGTCAGAAGCACAATTAGAGGCGCTACTGCGTACTAATATCTCATCGAAACATGTTCCACCATCTATTAATCAGAATTATTTAAAACGTACCCTTTCGTTATTATTTGTTTTCTGCGCCTGCGAAATCAAAATCGACTCTAGCCATTGATGTATTATACGGGTATTTTTTCCACTTGTCGTCAAGACGTGAAGCGAAAAAATAGGTTCCACTTGTGTACGTCCGATCAATCCGATTTGGCTTCCAACGCTCTAACGCCAAACGACCGGAAACTACAAAAAACGAGTCAACGCGCACCGATTACCGCTAGTGGAACACATTTCGACGAGATATTAGTAAGCAGTAGCGCCTCTAATTGTACAGCTGACTTCCTCGAAAACTGAACGAAAGTAAGTGACGAGCCGTGGTGTAAGTTTGTGAGGAGGCTAGAGATGAGATTGCTTTGGCAGGCGTTATTAGAGTCAACAAACACCCGTAGTTATTATTGAAGTGAAAACTTCTTTAGCACCCTTGTGTTTTGCAACTCGATGAAACGCAAACGAGCGACACTAAAAAGACAAACACCTACATCTATAGTCTATAGGATTTTCCCTGCGAGAGAATAAGATTCACAGGTACTCGGTTCCGATATAATACGATAAATCCACAGTTCCACGCAAGTCTATTGATGTTGTAGTTTAAAGCGCCTGACAAACCTTTGCAAACGTTTAGCAGACCAGTGATCGAATTTTGTAAAATCAATATCCAATCTTCAAACCACTCCAAAATGTACAGCGACAAAAGAAAGCGACATCTAGCGACTCCGAAGAAGAAAGCAAAAATATAGGAAAAGATGCACTGAAATTCGACGACAAAAAAATGGCAAAAATCATCCTTCACATTGATAAAAAAAGTGCTTCTTAGTCTCCCCACTCTTGTCTACTTTAGTTTTCTGAAGGTTACACTTTTACCGCGTGTGAATTACAAAATTATTTTTTTTTAAGTATTGTGGCTTCTTTATGTACATGTACAGTTATCCATCAACTCGGGCAACAGCATTCTTAGTTTATTAAATAAAAAAATATATTTTTCGGTGCTATTCTACCCAACTTCAAGACAGTATCATTAAAAAAATAATCTCCAGACTTATGAATTTAAAAGTGATGTAAACCTGCAAGCAATTGCCTTATTAAAAGCAATTACGCAGATGTGTTGCGTAATAGTGCTAATTATGTCCACAGGTGTTTTAATGTGAGCCAGACATGTACCTGTGGCTGGGTATTATAAGATTATTTAACATATAAGTGTAAATAAACACTTGGATGTTAATAATTATTATTAATGATTTTGTAAGTTTTAAGATTTTCACGGCCAAAAGCATTTTCGTTATTTGTTTTTGGGGTGTTATGCCGTGTTGCGCTACCTCCTTCTTTAGCCAACGTTTCGGACATCGTTGCAGTGTCCATCATCAGGGCAGATCCGGCAGATCCGGCACTGCAACGATGTCCGAAACGTTGGCTAAAGAAGGAGGTAGCGCAACACGGCATAACACCCCAAAAACAAATAACGAAAAATTAATGATTTTGTTCGTTCTTTGAATTTCGGTCTCACGTGGGAATATTTTGAGCTTACTTTTTGGTTTTCATTTCACGCTTCACGATCACGTCTGCAATCCACCCCGGTTGTATTAATAACAGTTTTGCACAACTTATCCACTGTTTTGTGTTATCCGGCAAACACTATAATATTTTTCTCGCTCGTCGTGATGTGTATAATCTGCGTGTTTTTTAACATGTAGGTAATAAAGTAAGATAAACATTGCTTTAGTCTTATACCGACCCAAAGGTTGAAATGGCTTCTTCAGACGTGTCTGGGAACCTTTTTAAAACGATACGAATTAATAATGTGTGCTTTAAATTCGCCACTTGTTTTTCTCATATTATTTATTGTATAAAAGGATCGTCTTTTGCACCTTGACGCTTTAGTAAACATGCATTTTTGTTTTGTTTTTTCTTCTACATCTTAGTCGACAGATCCGAATTGGGTATCTGCAAGTCATTCAATTCAAAGTCATCTCTGCAATAATTGCTAGAGTGGTAGCTACACTCAGTTGGCTCTAGTAAAAGACCACCATTCAGAATCGAAACGTCGCGCCGCCTCTTGAAATGGTATTCACCATGCTTGGTGATCAGAATCTGAATAACCAAGTTATTCTAAACCTCCATCTTCCTCATCTCCTTCCTTTACCCACTCCCTTCAGCCTCGCAATATAAATGCCATATTCTCATTATCTTCAAGTCAAGTTGGGACTCCAGTATGGTGTTCATATAACACGAAACTTTATTTGGTTTATAGAGTCAGGGTAAGAGTGATTTTACGAAACCAACTAACTTTCACTCCGTTTCCATGCAGGGGTAGGCAGAGAGAGTGGATTGCCTTACATCTATATTAAAGCATCTTCCCATTAATACTTATAATGGATACAGCGTACTTACCTGGCAGGCAGTGGCGGCCGGTGGTCAAAATATGTGGGGGTTCACCAGAGTCATTAAGTTAGACAATAAATTTAGGAAAGGTACCTACCTACCTACTATTCTTCGTTCCGTTAAAACGGAAACATATACTTACAACACAGTTGAAAATACATTTTCAACAATACATTTCAAAAAATACTTTAATTCATATTCGTAGTTATTGCTTCGGAAATATAAATGTCTAACGAAAATAAGCCAGATAAATGCAACAACAAATAAAATATTCCTATTAGTGGATGTAGTGTAGCCGGGGACCATAAACAAACCAAAGTGGACCAAATGATTTATGATATTAGGTACACAAAGATTCGGGTAACATTTTGGATCGGAGTTATGTTCGCCTGCTGACAACTAATCAGCTAATCACTCATTATCATTATAATAAAGGGACATGCTTTGACTTGAAGAGAAGACCGCGCGGAACATTCGTTGAAAATAGTAGCTCTGCTGTTAAATTGAAGACAAAATGTGGACAAAAACATTACATATAAGCGTTCTCGTTTAACACACCACTGTACGAACCGCTCCTTTCGATGTGGGGGTAAAATTCAGAGCGGCGTTAGCGCTTTCGTGAAATTTGCAAAGAATCGTATATACCCGCGCTTCCGACTGTTCACAGGATTTGCTCACAAAATAGTAAGATTCTGGACCGCTATCGAAAACGAACTGCTATGAAGATGGACGCAAGGACTGGCTCTCGTCGCTCAGATAGCACGTATAATAGGTACCTACCTACGTACTGTACGAGACCTTGAGAAAATATTATAATAATTTATAACCGAACCGCATTTCGTATTATGATCTTCAATTTTTGTGGGTTGTGCGGCGCTCGGGAGCTCTTATGAACTAGCTGCCACTGCTGGCAGGTCACTTCCGATAAACACATTTTAATTAGAAAGTTTATGCTTGGAGAAGATACGGCTTTGCACATGAAGGTCATTATATTTAAAATACTGGACATTGCACGATTTTACATTTGCTACCCCTATCACTGTTGGTATTACATTTATGAAAAGATTAGTGGCAAAAGTAGAGTTGATATTTATTTTTAAAGACTGGAGAATTTAGGACTCTTTAGGTCTGGAGATTGTTCATGAAATTACCTTTACAAACGCTTACAAATAGGATTTTTTTTCTACATTTTTACAAGTTAGTGTCGCGGGCATTGATTGTGAAGGTGAAAGATTTTTGATTAACTGTTATTTTGTTCTAACTCTGACACCATTCGACTAAAGGCCTTGAGGAAAATAATTTGTCTCAAGACCTATGTCATCTTTGAGGATGCGGTATGGTGGGTCTTTTTGAGGAGAGGAAGGAGCGAACACGGGTCTTGAAGAGGCCCATGATGTGGGAGGGAGGAAACATAGAGGCCGACAAATTGTTCCACAGCCGCGACTCGAGAACGAGTCGTAGAAACGAACAATTCTCATATGACAAATGTTGGGCTCGAAATTGACAAGTTCCTCGACTATTTTGATTTGATTCACTCGATCGTGTCAGACTTCTAAACTGATTTCGTGCTCAAAATTCTATTATAATATATATACTACTCAGTTATCTTAAAAGATATAAGCAAATACCTCGAAGCATTCAGTATTATTTCATCTCGTTTATCCCGTTTTATATTGTTTCCCGGTGCATATCGGTTTTGGATTGAATTTAAAAATTTCACCGGCCGTGTTCGAGCGATCATAAAGATTTTAATCTCGGTGGAATGGCCGCCAGATCGTGATGCTGCGGCAATCTCGGGGCGGATCGTCGGCACAAATGCCACATTAGGCACGTTTATCGCTGCTATCTTGTGACCTTTGTCTTCGGTAGCCTATAGCCTACCAGTATTATAACCGTACTCGAACTACTCTCAATTCGAACATATCGGATGGGTTTTGCATTATTTATTGAATTCTGTATCTAAATGTTAAGCATCGTAACCATCGACCGAGATCTTAACCCATTAAACATAAGTTAGTTTCTTTTTGGAAAGGCTTCTTTTAGTGCCGCGAAGACTGTGATCCCAAGTTTTTGGCCTTATAACGAGCTCAATTCTCGAAAGAAGTCGCAATATAAAATTCTCTTGTAATTTGTGCTGTTCCGTAATTACATATTTTATAAAGCTCTCTTGTGAATTTTTTATAAAAATTAATCTCTTAAAAAAATAACATTGATAAGTTTTTTTTAATGCAGAACTCAAATATCCATCATCGTTTTAGCGTAATAAGTAAGATTAAGAAAGGGACGCTCAGATGGTTTGGGAATGTAGAGCGAATGAACGAGGAAAGGAGTGTAAGGAGAATATATGACGCAAATGTGAATGGTAGAAGAAGTCGGGGACGCCCGAGGAAGACACGACGAAATGGCACGACCAAGTGAATCAGATACTTGAGTCGAACCATGTGAAGAGTCAGATTAATAGAAGAGCATGTATGAGACGATGTATGAATGTGAACGAGGCAAGGAGTGTGTGCCGATCGATCGAGTTGTTTGGCGGTCCGTCCTCTCTGCCTACCCCTGCGGAAACGGCGTCATGGTTAGTAAGTTAGTTAGTTATGTAACTGGGAATCTGACTCAGGCGATACCGGAAACGAGAGCCTGGGTACTATTTGTTTTAAGGCCATGCAAGTTAGTTTTATAAAGCCTTATTTTTATTGTTCACTAATGTTGTGCTCATCTTTCCATAAGAACAACTAAAGAGATTGATATAAGTAAGTTAATTTTACCCTTACTTCTGGGTAAGGTCTTGTATAAATTGCATTTTCCGGTTTTATGCATCATTTTCTTTCATTTTTACATTCTTGACCAAAAAAAACAATTTTTTAGAAACACAAACTAGACAACCGTACATAAAACATCTGAAGTCTAACACAAGTTTTGGACAAAGACCACCAAATCTAAGCATTAAAAACATTCAACAATCTTTCACCCGATTCAAATAATTTGTGATACAAAAATATTTCAGAAGCTCGTACCTACAAACTTCAAAGATACATTAAAGAACCAAAGCGGCAATATTACAAAAAAATTATAACGTAACAGAATGAAACAAAAAATATAATACACAATACGTACATCATTACATTCAACTCATTTTCCTTATTTGTTTTTGGGGTTTTTGGGGTTTTATGCCATGTGGCGCTACCTCATTCTTTAGCCAACGTTTCGGACAGCATTGCAGTGTACACTGTAACGCTGTCCGAAACGTCGGCTAAAGAAAGAGGTAGCGCAACACGGCATAACACCCCAAAAACAAATAAGGGAACGTACCCATACTGCGTGACCAACTTTTTGCAATTTTTAACCCCCCCCCCCCCCCCCCTGGTAACCAAAAACCTAAGCCCCCCGCCGCTCATTTGTACCAAGCGTGGTATTTTGAAGACCTCCCCCCTGAACAGGTCACGTAATATGGGTATGTTCCCTAATGAAAATATCGTGAAAATTTAAAAACGTATCTCTCCTCATACTATTCGTCCATTTTTTTTTCATTACCGCTTATTATTGTATTTTATTTTATTTCATCTCAGTTTTATTTGAAATATATTACAATGTACTCATATTATCTCATTTTATTTATTTATTCATTTTTATTGAATTGTGAAATGGGAGCACGGGTAAAGCACCCAGTGGGGCACACATTATCAAATAACGTAATAGATATTTAAATTAAAAATTATAATAAATCTATATCTGATCACACTTCTAGGAATCGTCTGTACAGCGGTCAGAGCATTCGTTTTATAAAGCTATCTTGTTAGTTTCGCCGACCTGTGCTTTGACTACTTTGACAGTGGTTTACCTCAGGGTTCTGAATTCAACCCACGATAAACAATCACGACTCGTGATCACCTTTTTATGGGAAATTTCCAAAAGGGTCACGGTTTTGCTTTGATTGGTTGATATAATGGCTTTAAACAATCGTTGCTTTTTACGAGTGTTCTCATATTGTTCAGGGGTTTAGTATGAAATGCGTGGGTAGGAAATAAATTCTTACACACTCGTATATTGTATCGTTTATCGAATCCAATCCACGACTCGCAAGAATAACGAGCTTATATTTATCGGCTATTATGTAAAAAGAGCACGTTTTTCGCTGAATGCTTATAAATCATGCAGAAAATAAATCACTACCTTCTCCCGAGGGGCTCAAATTGCTCGGGTGTTATGTGCAATTTCCGCGGCTAATGGGCGTATTATGAAGCTCGAATTTAACACGATACACGATAATAATATAATTTGAAGCATCTCCGAAATGCACTGGCGCTAATTCGCATATTTTTAACATTATATAAGAATTTCTTGATAATTTCCCTAGTAAATTAATATAACATAATCATTTACTTACCTAATTAATGTACATTTTAGTTGCACTGGGTAGGTTTTTGTGGTTCGCGATACTTTCAAAAATAAATTTTTATTTTTTTTTGAAATTGAAAATTTTTTATTTTTTTTTTGGTACAGTACATACAATAGATACATAAATATAATGAAAGTATATAAAAAATAAAAAAAACTTAATACAAATATACATATTTTTTTTAAATGTACTCCCATAATAAGCAAATGCTTGTGTGTATGGGAGGAAGTATTATTTGTTAGGTTATTTTGATTTTTTTTATTTAGTATATATTAAGAATAAGAGAAACATATGTGTGTATATGTATATATTTTTTTAATTATTATTTATTTTTTTTAGTTAAGGTTTTCAGTATATTTTAATTGTGTTTTGAAATTTTTGTAACTGTCCTTAAGGGATCTTATATTTTCTGGTAATTTATTAAAGAAATTTGTTCCTAAGTATTTATAGTTTTGTTGACCCAAAGTTTTTTTACAAATGGGAATTGGTAACGTGTATTTTTGCCTAAAATTTACTGTGTTTTTGTATCTATTAACATAATATTATAGCTTCCAGTCCGTTTCTTTAATTTTTCTCTCAATCTTCTTATACTTTTCATCTATATTTTGTTATAGTAGTTTTAATAGTTGCAATAATTTTTTAAATTTTGATTTTCGGGTCTCTCCAAAAAGCACCAATTCTGTGGTTGTCTGTGACGTAACTAGTCACATAAAGTGAGCCGTCGATTGGTCGAATTGAGGTTGGTCGCGACGAAGCCAGCCCGAAATCCAAAACTTATACGACAATGATTACGAAGCGTCTCGCATCTCTACAACTACATATTATAAATTAAAGTCCTCAGATGCATCTGTCTTGTCTGTCTGTTCGCGATAAACTCAAAAACGACTGAACGGATTATCATGCGGTTTTCACCAATAGATAGAGTGAGTCTTGAGGAATATTAAGGTAGGTATATAATTTGTCAAGGTTTTTGTAATTGGTTGAAGTATATAATATATAAAGGAGAATGTCTATATGTGAACGAGCGGGCTGGCAAGCGGGCAGTGTAGATTTGATTGTATGCAAATTAACAGACGGCAGTGGTTATAAAGGTTGGGTAACCATCCAGTAGATGGCCTTGTATTTCATTAGCCACAGTGACCGGGTCAGCTAGTAGACTCAATCCTCAAGCATTTCACTGTTAAGGATTGGATTGAAAAGATTATAATTGTGCTGTTTTGATGACAACTAAACATATTATGAACGAAATAATAATCTCTCAAAGCATATTTGGATTTATTTGGATATGAACCAATTAAGAGAAAATATACCATAAATATACTAGAGTTTTTAATAATATGGCCAGGTACTGCAGTGTAATTGCACCTCGAGTGGATGATTTTTTCACTATCGCCTTAGTCTGAGACCACCATTCATACAGTTGCGTTGTAGTTCCACTTGCTTCAGACAGTTGGCACATTAAATAAAAAAATTACTTGAAAATAAATACTTGGTTTGCCAATCAATCTTATTATTTCTCATGCTCCACTTTAAAATCCAGAATTTTTTACTGCATCTGGTATCGTATCGTATATCGTTATTGATACAGTATCGATATTAATAAGTATTATAAATAATGTATAATATTTACCCGATCTCGTTATTACTTCGTTTTCAGAAAAACAGGTAGGTACTCTGACGTTAAATATATCGTGTTCCCCGCCCTTTGATTGATTGATTGTCGTACCTGCCTGCTGCAGCGGTTAGTTCCTTGTCTCATAACCTTCACTTGTCCCTCGGACAGTTGACCATGTAGTTGGATACGTGTTGGGATTGCCGTGCACGAACCAAGGTCCTTCGGCAAGCAACTCTGCTGAATGTTAAGTCAACTTTAATGATAAAATCCACTTATTGATTTTAAAATTACTTTAAAATATTTATTGTGTCTTGCAGTGGTGTCCTGTACATATGTGATCCAGCTCATTGACTAGAAACAATCTTATTAAAATACATTTTACATTAGTTACAAGATTTTTATTATTTTTTACTGTAATAAGGTTTGAGCAGCGAAAATTACAAAAAAAATTTTATGTATTAGAATTTTCACGTCAAACTTAAAGTGAATGACATCGTCTCTCAATTAGACCAATAATAAGAAAAATAAATTAGCAATACAGGTATGTAAAATAAAAACAGAAAAGAAGAAACAATGCAGAAAAAAGTGAGGAATGTATGCAATCAGCCGTTTACGGGGGATATTTTACCGTCTCACGTCTCTAAAGGGCCATCAGGGAGGACTTCATCTAGGCAAGCATAGCAGTGATGTATGGCATAGTCTGCGCTATAAGCTTCCCATGCGGTGGCATAAAAGTACTCTGAACCCATTGAAGGCCTTCAAAGGCTATTTGAAAAAAAAACGCGCGAAAATTACCTTCTTGACTTTTGCTTAAATATCCGTACACATTTCAAAGGTGATTGCTAATAAATAAATACCTTTATATGCATTTGAAAAAGGAACAAAAATGCTAAAACGCCGACTTTTCGGTTTTGACCGTGTTTTGGCATTGTTTGCAAGTCACAGATAATTCAAACACAAACAGTGTAGTGTTGCCACATTAATCACACTTTTCTTACTGAATTAAAATTACTCGAGTCCTTACACATCAATCTGTCTCTTGACGAATCACATTTAGGAAGATCAAATCCTTATAGGTACTACTGCACCACCCACCATTAAATGTTGCTTTTACTTTCCAAAATACACTCATCAAAGAATACATTTATTTATTTATTATTAGTTTCAGTAGTAAGGTTTGTACATGTATGTATAATGTATAGTATAAGTATAGATTCTTTTTTTTTTTCACAGACCTCACTAGGATTTCCTGTTCTGAGGTGGCCTGTAGTTTTTTAAAATATTTGTATTTGGTTATGGATTGTCTTTATATCGTCTTCATGATGTTTGTAATTTTATTATCACTTTGATCTCTCAGCCATGTTTTTACTTTTGTTTTAAATATATTCATTTCCTTTATATTTTTGATTTGATCTGGTAGAGCATTGTATAATTTCATAGCATGGAATTTATTATTTCCCTGTCCAAAAGATGTGTTCAAACTGGGAGTAACCAGGATGTTATTGCTTACTGCCCTGTTTGAGTATTTATGTTGGGCAGTGGAGTATACATATATGTTTTTTTTTTTCAGTTTAAATAAAATATTTTTTGAATAAAGTTTCTGTACATTGAAGACTTGAAAGTTATTAAATATTTCTTCCGTCGGAGTTCTAAGCGGAACTTTCAGTATTGTCTTTAGTACTCCTTTTTACATATTGATATGAAAATATTTTTCAGGATTAAATAATACATGTTCACAATTATGTCCTCTGCGTGCGAACTCTTTCTAAATTTCTTTAAATGAACAATATACGGTGTTAATTTCAAGCGACCTCCCAGGTAAGTATGGTCCTGTTTTCATTAATTTTTAGGTAGCATCGCGTTCATTAGTCAAAATATTGTACATATATTTTCGTATCGGTGATCAATGAACCGGTGTATGCAATTTTTAGCCCTAAGTTGTTTTTAATTGTTTGTCTAGCTAGTAGTTTTTTTTAATTTTAGAAATGTGCATTATAATATGTGAGCCTGAGGTGTATAAATAACCCCAGACCCTCTGAGCCTAATACTCACAGATATGAATGTGAAAACTCTACTTGCGCGAACAAATATATCACAAAGAAATGGCACGAAGAAAAAACTCCAGGGAAAATATCAGATCCACCAACCTTGTTTTGTAGTTTTTGTAGCTTGGAGGCCTCCGTAATATCATCCAATCAATAGTTAAATTCCATCAATGCAATCCTTAGGTGACTTGAAAATTTGCACAAGAGATGAAATTTGTCACTCAACTCGTAAGTTTTCACAATGATGAAAATTTTCCAAGAAACAGACAGTTTCAGTTATTTTCTTGTTTTAGATTCTATTTTTAAAAAACAATCCATTTAGGTGTCTCTGTTAAATCCAAGGAGTGAGTAAGTACCATCTTGTGATATATATTTATTTAAATTTTCGAACAAACAAAACATATTGCAATGCGTAACCAAAATGTATTATATTAAATGTATTTTAGTATGCTGATAGGTTACTCTTTGTAAAGATCAATGACTGTTTATCCCACGAATTTATTGCTACCAGCGGTGTGCCGCAAGGTTCTCACCTGGGACCTTTATTATTTATCATATTCATCAATGACGTTACTAGCATTTTCCATGATGTCGAAGTTTTACTCTTTGCCGACGATATGAAACTGTTTAAAGTCATTAATGATGTGCACGATTGCATAATCTTGCAAGAGAATCTCAATAACTTTTTCAAATGGTGTTCAGGTAATAAATAAATAAAATAAACTTCAGCTAAATACTAACAAATGCCAAGTTATGAGGTTCTACAAAATTAAACGCCCAATAATATATAATTATGCACTCTGTAATGTAGACTTAATCTCTGTAGTCGAAATACTTGACCTAGGCATCATTTTTGACCAGAAACTCTGCTTTGTATCTCATGTAACTTCTATAGCCAACAGGGCTATGAAAATGTTAGGTTTTATTTTAAGGATTTCCAAAGATTTTAAAAATATTCACACATTAAAAATTCTGTTCACATCTCTCGTTAGAAGCATTCTAGAATATAACTCTTATAATTTGGTCACCTGTCTTTATAATCACATTAATATCATTGAAAAAGTTCAACGCAAATTTTTGAGGTGTATTAATTTTCGACTTGGAATCCCTTTAAAATCAATAAATTATGACTTTTTATTACACTCATTGAAATTGTTGAAGATAAGTGACAGAAGAAAAATTTTTCATCTCATATTTTTATACAAAATTGTAAATCATCAGTTGGATAGCCCTGATATATTAAAGTTGATTCACTTTCATGTACATACCAATAGATTAAGGTTCTCTAGTATGTATTATTGTGACAATTATACGTCTGTCGCAGGATATAATTCTGTTATAAATAGAATACTCACCTTTGGTAATTTTTATGCCAATGTTGCTGATATTTTTAATATTTCCTTATTAAAATACAAGGCTCTACTTATCAAACATTACAGCCTTACGTTTTGTAACGAGGTTACTTCATAACAAGTTTTTCTTTTTATTTCATTGTATCCTTTTAAAGTTTTCGTTAGTTGTTAGAAATTTTTTCTCTTATTATGAGAAATTAAAAAAAAAACAATCTTTCTTCACTGTACTATGACTGTTTAAATATATTAAATAACACATGTTTGTAAATGGCACTTTGTGCCGTAAATTTTAAATAAATAAGTTTGTACAGCGCCCTTGAGGTGACTTTTCACCAAAACGGCACTATATAAATCATCCAAGTATTATTATTAATGAAATCTTTGAAGCCACCAATAGAGATATTGGCGCAAGCGATTGTGGCCTTGTCTTTCATACAGTTTCTTTACACATACCCTAATTGCATATTTATATATATTTTTTAATTCTACCGTGGCCACCGGGTGACAAACGGCCTACAACCGGTGAAAGAGTAAAGTCGTTCCTCCTGGAACATTTCCGAAACGCTGCAGTATCTCGGTAGGCGGAATAGTTGGCGATAAGCATTATTGTAAGCTACTTAGCCTACGACACCTCTACGCTCTTCTTCGCCTTTCATATCCTCAATTTCTTTCAAGTCGTCTGTGATAATAATAATAATAAATTTGGACAACTTATATAGCGCTGTTTTTGCGATAAATCGCCTCAAGAGCGCTGTGATATGTCCCAGATATTTGACGCTATGACAAACTTCAATTTTCCTTCCGTCTAGCAACACTAAGGATGTTTGTATGATTTTGTTTTTATATACATTTGAACGATTGATTTGGACGTATGAAGTAGTTTCTTTAGTGAGCCAAGTGACGGTGCAGGAAAAACCATATCATCTTATAATGATATGTAGTTGCAATCCTAGCCCTTTCCACAGATAATTTTTGTCAGTTAAATTTTATTTTGTTATTATGTTTATGTATGCTTCTTTTTAATTTTTCCGATATTATTTTTGTGTTGTTGAAGATGAATGAATTGCCATTAAACAATGAATTACCGCCCGCCACTTGTTATCTTGCAATCAGCTGAAGATTTATTGTTTCAATATTAATTTATTTATTGATAAATATATCGACGTTCTCATTGCTTATTATTTTTACTTACCAGAACTTAAGGATATAAACTTTGCTGCGACTGCCCCGGCAACAAAAAGAATGCCTCAAAGTCACGGTCATTTGTCTTCCAGTGACTTCCGGTATTTTATCTCACACTTTGCTGGTTCATTGACTCGTATTTTTTTCGCATAAGGTGTTTGTGTAAACTCATTAGATAAATCGTATGAATAAAATTAAATGTTAAATACTAGTTGTGCTCGTTTTTTTCTTATATAAATCATTTTTAAATTGTGGCCTTATTATTCACGACGTAATTAATTTGATATCTATATCTATATTCTTGTTTGTAATTTACTTTGATTAACTAGTTTTCATTAATCATAGTTTTAAAGTTTCATTTCACTCGTAACATGCATTGTCTTAAACACGCTACCTATTTCTATGATTGACGATTTCTGACGTTTGAACTGGACCCGTCGTGTACCGGCGAATCCACCGTGGATTTGCTAGTAGCTCATCTCAATCGACACACCTTAAAAATGTCTACTACTGAGATACTATATTTTATTCGTTTGGCAAGGAAACAATGTATCTTAATATTATTCTAGATTGTCATTTCGTCGCTTGCAAATATATTTATTTTATCTGTGAAGAAGCGCGTTGTCTTTCTTGGGCGTCCTCGACTTCTTCTACCATTCACATTTGCGTCATATATTCTCCTTACACTCCTTTCCTCGTTCATTCGCTCTACCTGCCCAAACCATCGGAGCATTCCTTTCTTGATCTTACTCGTTACGCTTACATCAGCCTTGCATTCTTTGCGCATTTCCACATTTCTCACACGATATACGTGGTTTTCCATTCATTTCTCACACGATCACACAATTCCGTTTCAAATCTTATAATTCCGATTTTTAAAAGTCTTAATATGTACTGTATTCATTTATAGGAATACCTTATATTCACGACTTGTGTGAGGAACGCTTCTTCAGCTTTTTATTTTTATTTTATTTATTAGCTTTATAAACTGGTCTTTATAAATTCATAAATGACAGTGCGTCTCATTTACCAATAAAATAACGACAAATTGAAATTTAGAACCGTAATAAAAAAATACACAATACCTAATACCTAATACCTGATATAAACAATTCTGATAAAGTGCATTTTCTTACTTAAATCTACAAAAAGTGTAAAATGAAATTTTTCGAGGGTTTACATTTAAATTTTAATGGATATCGATAAAATCTTTCAGGAAGTGATTTTATTTAAATTCGAACTGCTAAAAGTAGGAGAGAAAATGTAGTGAACTAAAAAAAGAGCAAGCTCGGAAGTCTACATTATACTTTATTTTTTTATAACATTAGAAAGACATAGAACAAATTTCTATGAATTAGCTATTCCGGTAAAATTTTCCAGGATGGATAAATACATTTTTACGCGAATCCTCTTAAAATTTACACGGATAGTACTTAGTATTTTTTGCATTAACTTAGGAGGCATTGAAGAAATTAAATTCTATCAGGACTTATGTCATCTTTAAGTATTATGCTGCGTATGATGACTTCTCGGGGAGAGGAAGGAGTGAACATGAGTCTTGAAGATCGGCAAATCGGTCCACGGTTGATCTGTTGATCTCGTGTGACAAATTTAATGTCGACCTTGTTGCCGACAAATGTTGGGCGCGCGTTTGACTTCTCGACTCAAGACGACTGAAGGGATCAATGACGCTACTTCCTCGCAGCATCTTCCATTGAATCTCGCCTGTGCTCTAAATCTAAAGATTCAATTAGAGTATTGATAGGGAAATCAATCATACTTTTAAACCGACCGTCTGTTTATGCAGTGATTGTTTATCTTCTGCATTGTGGTCCCATTCTCAATGATCCCGCTTGCCGCCACAACCGCGCTGTCAAGTTGACGTTTACATGTCGACAGAACTTAATACTTTATTTTACGACTTTCCCTTCAATAAATACACCCTTTCTGAAGTCTTAACATTCCAGCTATCCACGTGTGTGTTGTAGTTTTTTCTAATTATCATCCCTTTTCAACCGAAATCGTCACCCTGTGAATTATCAAATACAAATCATCCTTAAAGCAATTTTATTTTTTTATTTATCATTGTTTTTTTTTAACACTTTACAAATATAAGACAAAAAAAACTACTTTTTAGCAGTTTGTCTAACGGGTTATTTACATTAAAGATATTATTATTACATTTATTTAATAGTTACATTTTTACAATTATATAAAATAAAATTTAAAAATTTACACAAATATAGATAAAAGAAAAATGATAAAAACCAAAAATAACAATTTTAAAGTCTTTAGAATAATATGTCAATGTAAGGTAACACAAATTAATTCTTTCCGTAAGCCAAGTCTTCAGTAAATTCACCAAAAGTTTGTTTTGGGCACAGTTTTTAATTTCAGCAGGTAACGCACTTAAACAACTGGGAATCATGTAATTTAACTGTTTTGTCCATATTTATTTGTGTGTTTAGGTACAATTAGTCCTTCATTAAAGTTAAAACGTGTATTATGGTTGTGTCCCAGTCTGTTTATATATAAAGGTTTATTTATGTGCTGAAATATAATTTTGTACCACAGAATTGCTCTCACTGAAGAATTTTGTGACTCTGGTATGGAATATTATGCCTGTCTTTGTATAATTTTTTTTCAGCTAATAATTTAAGTAACGAATTTTGCACTGATTGAACATGGTCTATATTTTCGTTATTTGTTTTTTGGGGTGTCATGCCGTGTTGCGCTACCTCCTTCTTTAGCCAACGTTTCGGACATCGTTGCAGTGTCCATCACCAGGGCAGATCCGGCACATCTGATCCGGTAGATGTGCCGGATCTGCCCTGGTGATGGACACTGCAACGATGTCCGAAACGTTGGCTAAAAAGGAGGTAGCGCAACACGGCACAACACCCCAAAAACAAATAACGAAAATGCTTTTGGCTGTGAAAATCTTAAAACGTACATGGTCTATATTTGTTTTACAGGAAAATTCCCAAGATGTTATTCCATATCTAATAACAGATTCAGCTAGAGATAAATAAATTATTTGTCGTGTGCAGATAGGAATGATGAATAAATACCTACACATTTTGTGTAAATTGCATATAATAGGTCTACGCGACGGAATTATGTATTCCAACGTTATGTTTGTACCTTGCAACGAATCAGCCCTTTTAGATTATCGTCTAGTATTTGTAAGTTGTAAACAACCCGCCATACGTCAAACAGTAATAAATAACATTGCGTGACCGCTTGACCGCTTGACCAGGGTACAATCATCCCCTATTTTCTTTGCCTTTATTCTTTCAACCCTTGCCGCGTATCAACCCCTAAACCCCGTGAGACTGGAAAAGGAAATATTACACCCCCTGACGCGACAGAACTATTGTACTGCCAAAGCAAATTCTAAATACATTCACATTTTTCTGCTGTAATTATTAGAGGAATGTAACCAAATACGGAATACCGTTTTGTTTTTTACGCTAAAAAAAAACAAATATTAAAAATCAAAAACTTTTAACAGTAATTACAATCAGTCATACATTTGCGCTTTGCAAGTAACAGTTTTGTATTATATTTATTAATAACTAGCTGGTTCCCGGCATGCGTTGCTATGCCATTTAATAAATAAAAACATTGTTTCTCCCTGCGTGTCCTTTCCCATTCGTCCCGTTTCCCTTCCGCCTCCCCTTCCTCAGTCTACTTCCATCCTTCCTCTGCCAGTTCCTTGTCTCACTGCCATACATCAGGGTAGGTACCAGCACTCCATTATGAACGGCTAACGTCGCTTCTTTGGACAGTTTTTTGTTGGCGCCAATTGCGTTCAGTCCTCCATTAATAGAGTTGCTTGCATTTACCTTTCTCTCGATATCTCTATCAGCCTTCACATCTCTCGTAAACATGCTTCCCAAGTACGCAAACTCATCCACCTGCTCCAAATACTCATCATTCACAGCTACGTTGCAAATATTGTTTTCATACTCTTTCAAATACCATAAATAAGCGTAATTATTTGCTTTGGACCGTTTAAAGTATTATATTTGGAGTGTGACTAAAACGATTTCTCGTTTAAGTATATCATTACAATTCGATTGGTTTATGACTACTAGTATAGGATCCCGATATAAAACGACCTTCACCGAGGTGTTTATTTGGTGAAACGTATTTTATATTTAATTTAATATGTCAATAAATATATTGCATATGGGTTGCCTAACAAATTTTAGTCCAGGGTTTGATTAATTAATAATTAAAAAAAAAAAAAATTTAAACAGGTAGGTATAAACAGGTAAATCGATGAATATTAAAAAAAAATTAATAATTTTTCCTCTGTTTTAATTATAAACTACTCCAAAATGATGCACAGCGTATACGAGTCTATCGCTATCCTTTTCATTTTCAAGAACAAATAGCATGCGCACTCTCTTTAAATGGACGGACTTCAAACAGCTGCTATGCTGTGTCCTCTTCTATCGCATGGGATGGTTGGTTGGGACCTCTCAGTCGCACACATTCACTCAAACCGGTGAAATGTTTAAAAAATATATATATATATATAAATTAATCATACCCTGGACTAAAATTTGTTACGCACCCCATATGCAATATATTTATTGACATATTAAATTAAATATAAAATACGTTTCATCAAATAAACATCTCGGTGAAGGTCGTTTTATATCGGAATCTTAGACTATACCTCTAACTGTCAAAGAGTTCTGATCGTAAGCATTCTGCGCTAGTGACTACATCCAGCAGAAGTCGCTTATTTATTTACAGCCTTACTAAAAAAAACCACAGCGCGAACGATTAACTGTGTTATTGCAATAACATAAATAATCCTCGTATACACTAAAACACGTTTTATTACCAATAACGTTTCTTACGTGGTCACGCTGTTAAAACGCATTGAAGATGTGACAACGTTGTATATGGTTTTAATTTACTAGGAAACAATGTTGTTTTAATTTTTCTCCGCAAGGTGCATTATTGGCGCGCCTATGCATTAGTTCTTCTGCCCGCGACAGCCCGCGATAACAAAACAGCTCGGTGTGTTTTATGGCGGGATATCGAAAATTTTGTGATTTTACTTAATAATTTCTATTGTAGTGACGAATTTACTCTTCTGTTCACATAATTGATATATTTACCACGTTATTTGTGTGGTTTACATCAGTTTAATCAAGTTATTGTACAAACGCCGTACTTTCAAAGTTGAAATGTCAGAATATGGTTTTTTATAGGTTACTTAAAAGATAAAATTTTCATTTTAAGATCTTTATTTTAAGAGAATTTCTTAAAAGAGATAATTTTTTATAATATTAAAATCTAATAAGTACATGTGTTCGTAAACGTATCAAAAAAATTAACGTCTTTAGAGATGCAAGAAATCTGTTTTAAATTTCGGTATTATTTCAAAGTTATTTTTTTGGCAATAAAAAAACTTTGAAATTTTTTATTATTTTTTTATTGTATACACGATGAAAAAGTGAGGTGATAGTTTCCTTCCAAATTTATTACATAAAAGGACTGTTTTTTAAATTTTGATTTTATTTAAATTTCTCTACATTTTGGTCAAAAATGTTGTGGGAGGAAATTTTTTTCCGAGTTTGAATCTTAAAATATGGCAGTTTTTGAAAGCTAAAGTGTATTTCAAATACTCAAATCTAAAAGGTAATTTTATCTAGTTTTCATAAATGGTATTTGTTTTTACGACACCTTCAAAAACAAGAAATATATAGAACATTCAAAATACCATGGAAAATTACAAATATCGTTCGGACATCAATGGTTAAAACAGAGATAAACTACCCTCTCAGGCCGTGGAAACCATGTGTATTTCTTTCAAAGAACAAATTTTTAATTAGTAATGTTTTCACGTCCGCGGCCGTTTGTCAATTGAATAAAATTTTCACTGGGTTTTTTAGTAAGGCTGTTAGAGTTTAGAGTGTGCCACTTAAAACGCACGTGGCTTGGGCAAGTATAATTCCCTCCCAAACTACAAACGTGTATCGTAAACCGCAAGACGACGCGCTCGCGACTATAAATCATCGCCGGAGCATTTTATGAATGAATGCATATTATCTCTGCGACCGGACAGGGCTACACAAACTTTGGTACGCTTCTTTGCCGATTTATTGTACCGACGAGAAGATGGTGGACAGCAGTGGAACGATCAACCTTGTCGGCAACTTGAATTCGAGTCGTTTTTCCGGCTTCTGTAATACGGTTTTGTAAAGTTGGAGTATTTTTTTTAAGTAAAACTTCCTTACGCACGCTCGACTTGGGGGGTAAGCTGGTGAATGCGTTACGAAAAGTGGTGATTGTTACGAAAAGTGTCATGCGAACGGTAATGGATGCGAACAGTGATCGATTGCTAGTCGTCGGGACTTCACGCACGCTTGACTTGGAGAATGATAAGGATAAGGAGGGTCACCCCAAGGTTGTAGGTCACCCCAAGATCGTAGGTCACCCCAAGGTCTTAGGTCACCCCATGGTCATATTTCATCCCAATGTTATATGTCACCCCTTGGTCATAGGTCACCCCGTTCGCTATGTTTGGTAACTTTGCAGGGATACCTGGGTTCATTGGGCGAGGTTTGTCTTGTAGTTTACTTCAATCGTGTGGTCTAAAGCACACTCGTTTTTTTTTACATTTAGGGGGGGATAGGTGTAGGACGGTGTATTTTTAGTGATTTTCATGATTATTTTTTTGCCAAATTTATTCTATAAAAATTTTGTAAAAAAATGAAAATTCTGTAGCCCCGCTATGATTCGGATTTCGGATGAAACGGAAATGACGATTATGGCACCTACGGCGCATCAACCGCGCATCAACCGCGCTCATTGGCCGCTTTGATAATGATGTCACTTTTAAAGGCTCCTATTGAAATTACGGTAGGTCTTTTTTTACATGAGCTCCACACAGGAGACCCTGTGGAAAATAATTTCCCACAGGGCCAATGTCATCTTTAGGGATAATGTGTGAAGGGGTTTTTTAAGGAAAGGAAGGAGAGGAGAGTTTTGAGAAGGAAAAGGGTTTAAGGGGTGGTTAGGAATTTGGGGTTCAGTGTAACCTTGTAATCCGCTTCCAAGACCTTGATAAACCACACCCCATGAACCCGGGCACCCCTGCTAAAGAGGTGTTGGGGCATGCAGAGGTGTTGGTTATCCAAAAAAGATCTGCGCTCATTGGTCAAAACTGCACACGATTTTTTTGTTCATTAAATATATACAAAGTTTTACTAAATGTGCCTTTAATAGGTAACCATTTAAAATTTTAAGTGACATTGTTTAATAGTTTTTTCCTACTCCACGTTACCCAAGTCAATCAACCATTTAGTTATTATTGAATTGATATAGGAAATTTTGTTTAAACATACAAAATATCGTACATAAATATTCATTTATTATATTGAAATATTAAAAATATATACATGTTTATATGAAAATTGTATTAAATTAATTTATTTCATCTATTTGTGTTGTTTTTGCTAGGTTTTGGTTATGGAAAATATAGTATTGGATGTTATTTGTGTACTGAGAGAAATGCATTTATAATAAGTAACGTTTGACCACAATACCAAAGGTTAGAGACCCCCACCCTACTAAAAGCCAACCTTCCTTGGTAATTTGATCCACCACTGTTGTGGTGCTGCTGACCGATTTGTTGTTACGAGTATTATAACACCGGTGACATTGAACATTACCGACAGATTAAACCAGCAGAGGCATAACAAACTAGAGCTGACCCACCTAACTAACTAACCATCACGCCGTTTCCCCGCAGGGGTAGGCAGAGAGGACGGACCGCCAAACAACTCGGTCTTGGCACACACTCTTTGCCTCACTCACATTCATACATCGTCTCATACATTCTCTTCTATTATTCTGATTTTTGACATGGCCCGACTCAAGTATCTGATTCACTTGATCGTGCCATGTCTTTCTCGGTCGTCCCCGACTTCTTCTACCATTCACATTCGCGTCGTATATTCTTCTTACACTACTTTCTTCGTTCATTCGCTCTACATGCCCAAACCATCTGAGGGTCCCTTTCTTAATCTTACTCATTATGCTTACATCAGCCTTACATTCTTTGCGGATTTCTCACAGTCTCGCTTTAATACACTTTGTAGGGGTAGACAGATAGGTGAAACACAAAATATTGATAAATGAAACAATGTTACTTTTTTGAACCACTTTTATATTTCTGTAAAGCCGACGGGTTTCGGAACGACCGTTCCTTCTTCAGGGCAAACGTATACTGATTTGACAGTTACAAAATAGTGAATGGGATCATGGGATGGTATTATTACTAAGGATTGTGGTAGGGGTGGAGCCGTTGCTAGGTATTAATGAAGAGTGGGTGGGTGGGGGGACGTATCCATGATTGGTCTGTAAGATAATATTTTTTGTTTGTCGATAATAGATTCATTATTTTTAAGGGATTTTTTTTATTTCTCTCCACTATTTTGTAACTGTCATATCAGTTCACGTTTGCCCTGAAGAAGGAACGGTCGTTTCAAAACCTGTCGGCTTTTCACAAATATGCAAGTGGTTCAAACAAAGTAACATTGTTTCATATATCTATAGTAATGGATAACCACAAAGTTATAGCTACATTCAAAAGTACAAAATATTTAGTTAATATAATAGGATTAATTTTTGTATGTCTGCCGCTGAGAGATCCGTTCTTAATTTGGGTTTTTTTGTACCGTTTTGGGTACCGCCGCCCCGGGAACCATTCATTGGAAAGCCAACATAAGTCATCCCAAGTGGTTCGCTACGTTTGATGATTTAGCCCGGGTTCATGAGGTTAAGTCTGTCTATGTAGGGGCGGCGAGTACGCTTGCCCGCCTAGTGCGGGTTGGGTCGGATCGGGAGATACTGATTGAGGGAAACCTAACCTAGACCTCTCCAGCTGAACTTTCTCCTTTGCTTCGCAGTGGGAAGGATGGATTCATACATCCGTCACTCCTGGACACATTGAACCCTGATTCCTACTCACTCCTCTCCTTCCTTTCCCTTAAAAGACCCTTCACATAGCATCCCTTGTGATGGCTTGTAGCACTTCATTGAGAATGCTGGGCTTTGTTCTGCGTACTGCAAGGAATTTTAAAGACACCCGGGTTCTCATAATTCTATTCAATTCCTTAGTAAGGAGTAGACTTGAAAGTGGGTCGATAATTTGGAGTCCGCACCAAGTAAAATATTCCCTCATGTTGCAGAGAGTTCAGAAAAAATTTCTGAGATTTCTGTACATGAGGGAGTACGGCTATTACCCGTGGCTCTATCCTACCGACTTTCTTTTGGGTATGCTCGGAATGAACTATCTACGTGTCAGAAGGGATGTACACCTTGATACGCATTTCTTCAGATTGATTCGCGGATGGTTTGAAAACTCAGCTATCTTGGAGAACATTCATTTTTATGTTCCCGATGGTTATCTTCGCCATCGACAGCATAGGCTGTTCTATCTTCCGGCCTGCAGGACTAACTTGCCAATGGTCATGCCGGTCGGGAGAGCAATCTTGCTGTTGAACAGAATTAATTCGGATATTGACATATTTAGCATCAGTGAAGCTGCCTTTAAAAGGCAAGCCCAATTGATGCTTATATAGTTCTTTTTGCCTACCATGTATATTTATGCTTAATGTAATACTGTTACAAATATATTCTAAAACGCATTAAAATTTTAAATTTTGTAATGTTTTTGAAAATAAATTGAATTGAATTGAATCCCCAAAGATGACATAGTCCTTGAGGGATCTTTTTCCTCGGGGCCTCCTGTGTGGAGTTAGGTTAAAAAAAATCTATTTCGCGTTGTTTATGAGGAAGAGGATCAACGGAGCTGTCATCGGTATCATCATTTGTATCATTTGTGTGTAAAATCATCTCAAGGTCGCTGTACAATTAATGGATTGTGATGATTACCTTATTTATGAGAATCTGACACGAACTCACATAATAACTTGGTATTATTTGTTACTTCATTATAAATTATTAATTATAACCATTGTTAATCTATTATTTCTCTACAACTTGCAACATAAAAGTGCAACTACTTCCCGTCATTCAACAGTATGACTTTGTATACAAATTTTACTGGTTTAATGAGTTTACTATGTTTGTACCTGTGTAGTGCATTTTACACAGCGGGGCTATGGCGTATCCAATTTGGGGAATGTTCTAGGGCCGAAGGGAGTGAGGAGGTGATGGGGCTGAGTAAGAGCAAGGTTGTTAGCAAGTGAGCAAGTAAGACCTGCCGAGCGATTCTCTATCTCTCTAACTTTTGTGAGATCGAGATAGATATCGGGATCGAGATCTCTTTTCAGATTTGTGTGATTTTCTATGGTTGTTAAATGAATCATGCGTACTTGCAGGAATTCGTGTTTAAAATGACCTAAACTAAATACGTGACAGCTCACGGCTGAAATTCTGACATCGGCCCATGGAAAAAGCAAATAACAGCCAAAGAAAATCACGCAATTCTGACAGGAGATCTCGCCCGAGATCTATCTCGATCTCACAAAAGATAGAGAATCGCTCGGCTGGCTGGCTATTCTGGTCTGGTCACTAAACACGGCTAAATACACTAATAATAACCAGTTTAATTTGAAACATGAAAAGAATGTTAACAAACGATAAAAATAATTAACTAAACCTAAAATTAGTAAACATTGAAACGTGAGTGACATTTGGCATACTTAGTTCGGGGTCGTCCATTAATCACGTGATGGTTTTTTAGAAACTTTTTAACCCCCCCCCCCCCCCCCCTGGTGATATGTGGTGAAGTTTTAGACTAACCCCCCCCCCCAAATCACGTGTAATTTTTTTAGTACAAAGTATTTTGAAATTTTCAGAATATTATCACGAAAAATAAAAAGACTTGATATCTCATTATACCCCCCCCCCCCCTCGTGATATTTTCCGACCCCCCCCCCCGCTTTCAAGCTTCTCGTGATTAATGAACGACCCCTTTCTGCTTTTGTCATAGGCCCTCCGTTCATGGAGATACTTACAATCTACGTAATTGTGACGAAACCACAAGTACCCTGCTGATATACCACTTTTGAATGCTAGTCTCCATACACGGCGCTATCCGAAATGTACTGAACTTGATCATTTTTCACGTGCAGCCATGGAGTGAACACGCTGTCATGCTATGTTATATGACTTTTTTCCAACATCAATCCATGCCTTCTCCACTAAATCGTTTCTTACGTATTCTGGTAAAGTATAGTTATGTAAACATGCATTTTTTCCACTTCCAGAACAAATCTAACATTACTTTCATGTTCCGACGCCATTTCTGTCAAACGTCAAACGAATAAGTATCGGACACAAATGATGCGAGCGTCGCGTGCGATCAGTGCTTGTCGGTATCGTGATACTGATTGCAATCCGACAGCCACCGCGTAGCGCCGTGAACGGGCACCAGCAAAATCGTACGGGGGGTACTTACGATCGGCGCGTATGATACGCGCACGAGGATCGAGTATCTTGTAAGTATCTCCGTGAACGGAGGCACATAGTCTGCGGTCTGTACGGCGCGCTTGGCGCTGCGATAGTTTTTGAAAGTGTAGATTGATTTCTTGCAATCGTTTTATTAATTTTAATGTTATACATATTTTTATGCGAGTAAGGCAGTGCAAGCAATGCTTCTGTGACTAAATGCATCTGCATAACACTATAAGTGGGGATCTTTTTTTCGTTGCCGGGGCTCGAGATTTCATCATTACGCCACTAAATGTAAACATAAGAGTATATTAGATTAAATCCGGTTGCATTAATAGGTTATACTGCAATAAATTATTATTATATTTACTTACATAAATAATTAATATTAATAATGCAGCCAATCAATTAACACGATTTATTAACTTTTTTCACTTGAGAACTGACTACATATGAACAGTTATTCTGGAGTAAGGTGGTTTTATTGGTTCGATTTATTTTTAATTATTGCGATTATTATTATTCAGTCAGTTGCGAAATTGATAAAATCACAGTGCAAATTGATTCCAATTACCAGGCTCCAATACGTTGCACAATGTTTCGAATCAATTATTCAATCAGATGCATGGAAAATATCGAATTCGCTATTATATGATTGAATCGTGATTGATTGCTGCAATATTGCATTTTTTGGCTCAACAATTTATTGTTCAGTGGATGCGAAAACAAAATATTGAATTGCTTTATTCAGTTATTTGTAAACAGATTTTATTAAATCTCGACCATCATTCCAATTCACAAATCAGGAGAAACGGACATCTTAAACAATTACAGACCCATCTCCCTAGTTTCAAACCTCTCAAAAATATTTGAAAAATGTATCAAAAATAGAGTAATGCATTATCTAGAACAAAACGAAATTCTGTCCCAAAATCAATATGGCTTCAGAAGTAAACTAAGCACTGAAGATGCAATATTCGATTTGACAAAAAAATTGTACACATCTGTTGATAAAAATAAAAAAAATCTGGCTGTATTTTTAGATTTAAGAAAAGCTTTTGATGCGGTATATCACAATATACTTATAAAAAAATGAATCAAATATTTTTCAAAAAAGATACACTAAAAATTCTCACTAACTATCTCAAAGACAGAAAACAAAAAACAAAAATAGGGAATGTTTATAGTACTGAAACGATGATAAAAAATGGAGTACCACAGGGTACTGTGCTTGGCCCAGTCCTGTTTTTAATATATATAAATGATTTATGTAATGTTGTAATCCCTGGTAATATTGTATCTTACGCTGATGATACAGTACGGAAAATTCTGGCTTAAAACTTATTTAAATGCATCAAAATGTATTGCGCATGTCTCATCATGGCTAAATAGTAATAGACTCTTCCTAAACTACAATAAAACATTTTACCTACCTTTTTATAAAAACTATGAGTATGAGATATCTTACGTACATATTTTACAGACTTAAAGAAGTATTGAATATTGACAAATTGAAAATGATTTATATTTATTTTAAAAACATAAAAAAATTCGAAAAAAATGTAAACAGAATCAACATTAGAAATAATAATGTATTCTATACCCCCCAAACACACACAAAACAAATGCAAACTCACAGCAGCTTTATAGGGCCTCGTACCTTCAATAGTTTACCAAAAAATATTCAAGTTGCAACTAAACTTCCGCATTACATAAAAGAGTTAAAATTATGGCTAAACCATACAGATGTAAAAACTCTATTTATTTAGTTTTATATCACTTTAGGTTTCTAAAAACTATATTTAGTTTATTTCACTTTATATATTCAAAAACTCTATTTATTTAGTTTTATATCACTTTTCTCACAAACTTTACACCTATTATTACAATGTATATCATTTATTACACTATACACGTATTTAACCGTACACTATTGTATACACTTTTTGTACAAACTGTTTTAAAAAAAATTGTTTTTGCTTTATATACCACTGTTTGTTTTTTTTCTAGGTACTAAATAAAACTTATTTTAACTATATTACCCACGCACAGGCTGCGCCTTAGTGGGTTCCCACATTATTGTTATGATTTTTCAAAATATGTAAATATAAATTGTAAAATATGGGAAAAATAAAGGAATTAAAAAAATATATATATAATAATAATAATTTATTGCTCAACTATTGCCTAGGTTCCCTTATCTTTTTTTTACATTGGCTCCATGCTTTATCTTTTGTGATGCTCTATGGAGAATATTCTTAAGTGAAGGAAGGAGTAAGTTCTAGGAAGGAAAATGGTATAAGATGCGGGTTGGAATCTGGGGGTCGGTGCTGGAAAGGTCTAGGTTAGGTCTCCCGATTCAGCCCGCCATGCGGTTGGTGGGCAGACGCGTCCGCCGCCAAGACCTAAACATGAACACAGCCATCCCTGCTAAGTCACCAAACGTAGCAAACCACTGGGGTTGACCTATGACAGGGCTGTTTTATTCTTGTGAGGTTCAGTCTTTTTATAATTTTTTTTTTTTAAGTTTTACTTGCTTAATATGATGTCTAACCTTGTTTTATTCTCATTGTTTCAGGTAAGAGCACATCATATCTCAAAAAATCTTCATTGCAGTTAGTTCATTTTTCTTTTGAAAAATGAAACGGTAAGCATTGATATAATTATATTATAATAATAATTTATAATTTTATTTTTATTAAGTTAATATGTATGTTTTTTTTAAATTACATTATTGTAAAACTGCATATCTCGATACAGGAATGCCCTAGTGAGATGTGCAGCTTATGTTTTTATGTATCTCTTATTTTTCAATAAATAAATAAATATATTTTTTTTTTTTGTATTTGAAGCCTTGTTCAGAGAGGGACAAAATATTTGATTCGCCGCGCCGCACAGTGGTTCCAAATACCCCAAAAGTTGGAAACAATTCACAGGGAGGATTAATGGGGGAAAAAAGTGATATTATTTTTCGGTATGGATAAATTTTTTTATTATATTCGGTTTTAGTAAGTTTTACTGGATTTTATTAACGATTTCTGGATTTTGTTATATTTTTATCAACGAAAAAATTTAAAAAAAAAATTTTCTTTAAATTGATATTATTTATGTCCATATCCATGTGAAAATAAAGGCCGAGTAATGTTTAATTTTGCTTTTTAACATTCTGAGGCAAACGATGAACAATCATCATCATCGTCGGTGCTAAAGAAATTTGAAGACTAATATCCGGAGGAATTATTAAATCGAAAACTTCCTTAGGAAAACGATTTAATGGTTTCTTTGGGGGTTGCCTGTAACTAGTTATTATAGGATCAGATGTAACTAACATTAAATTAAAAACACCTTCATAAAATTTCTCACGAGAACATTTTCTAGAATAGTTCTCGCGATATTTAAAAAATCTTTGTTCCGAGCTTCCTGAGCCTCTTCTGATAATCTTAATCGGGTGCCAATATCTAATGGACGATGGGCAAGAATTCTGCCACACTACGTTTATATTGTCAGACTTCCCGCGAACTAATAGCAAAGGTAGGTACAATTGAAGATTTAAAAATACTAGAATAATCCGCATCCTCTCGCGTTCCAATGAACACCTGTTATTAAGAAGAGCGATTGTCATCAAATATCTTGTACACTTGTCTGTTAATAGATGAGCGCCTAGAATAATGTCTTCTAATAATTTAGATGCTACCGATTGACCGAAAAATATATCTCAAACACCAAATGAGAAAGAGGTGCACTTTTCCGAAGATCTTTGGTTTTCAAGCGTTTGGATTGGTCTGAACTTCATTCAAATTGTGTTTCCGATCACCACGTGCCGTTTTCAGGATAAATCGCAAACAATATAAAACCAATCGGAGTCTCAAGACATTTTTTTTATTTTCCATCACAAATCTAGCATCATCTCGTCGAGCAATAGTCCATCTTGTATTAATGCGAAATTTGAAGCCCGCGATCTTTTTACAGAATTTATCCAATCTCTCTTTAAGGCAATTGGTGAGGTTTATATGTATTTTTTTCAAATATTAAAATCTTTTTCCATCTTTTGACACTTCGAGTTCATCATTATGTCAAATAACTCCTTTTGTCTTAAGAACAAATCCTTTGAAACCGAACCTTTGACAAAAATAATATTTATGAAGCACTCAAATTTTTCAGTAAGTAAATTACGTAAAAATTCCTGGGCCGTAGAAACGCAAATATGCGCAAGTTTTTTTTTTTAAATATGATACGTAAATAGTTCAGCTACAAAAGTACATCAGCACATTTACTGAATATTACTGAATATCTAACTTTAACCTTAAGTATTCCAGAAATCTTCGTAATTTTTTTTTAATTCACGAGATGTTTTTAAAAAAAAATATCTCAAATTTGTCGCATTAGGAAATGAAAAAAAATAAACTTAACATCTTTAGTAAACACCTGAAGATATTGAATCCATCTTAAAAAAAATTGCCAGCAAGCGGTGTAAAAAGTTATCAGTCCCTGAATGTAACATAATAAATGTTGCATTTACACACAAATGTTCTGACTGCACGGGAAGTCAGTCTTTGCTGACGTGTTTCGCAGTGACGAAACGTTTTGCTGAATTTTGTGGTATGGGGAAAGATGCGCTGGTGTGTGGTGTCAAGATATAGAAACCAAATTTAGTGATCCCTGCAATTTGAAATTTCGAATTGTTTCCGACGCTCCCATACTAGTAAAACCATTGTGCGCTGCTGGGATTTTTTCATACTGCGAAATGTAGCGTTCTGTGAATTTGGGTGTGATCTACGTGAGAGAGTTCAGTTTTTTTTCGTGGTTGTTTCCAACAGTAATTTATCTCGGGAATGCCGGGTATCTGCCGCCTTAGATTTAGGAGGGATGGCTTTTAAGATTCTGAACGGTTACTTAACAATACCAGAAATACTACCTGAAATAAAATTGTACGTCCCGGATAATTTCACGCGAGGCCGCCAACACAGGCTTCTGATATCCTTTCCGGGTGCATAACTCATTTAGCCAATGCTGATGCCCTGGGTAGACTTACTAGGTTAATTGACTGCCTCGCGGAGTCGATTATTTCCACGTGTCTTCCGCAACTATTTCAGTTTTTCCACAATAACTTTAAGTATGATATATCTATTAAATAACTAACCATCACGCCGTTTCCCCGTAGGGCAGAGAGAACGGACCTCTAAAAAAATCGGTCTTGGCACACACTCCTTGCCTCATTCATACATACTCTTCTATTATTCTTACTCTCTACTATTCTTACTCTTCTTAGCCTGACTCAAATATCTGGTTCACTTGATCGTGCCATGTCTTCCTCGGGCGCCCCCGACTTCTTCTACCTTTCACATTTGCGTCGTATATACTCTCCTTACAATTCTTTCCTTCGTTAATTCGCTCTACATGCCCTAACCATCTGATCATCCCTTTCTTAATCTTACGCATGGCGCTTAAAATTATTCCTTAACTTTTAATTATAAGTACCTACGTAAACCTTTTTTTGTCCTACATTAACTCTACTTTCTATATTTTTTTGTATTTATTTAATCGCTTTTGCGATCTATTGGTTTTTTGTCGTGTTTCGCAAAATAAATATGTCTTCTTCTTCTTTGCGCTGTCCCAGCTCAACTCAATGCCTAGATATGCTGTTGGGGTCGGCTCTTCTCATTCTCAGGTTATAACTTCTTCGGTTCTGGGTATCGCCTTCATCCAGACCGTTTCTCTGTAGTATTTTGGAGCATTGAGTCATCCAGGAGATCTTTGGTCTTCCTCTGGATGACTGTCGATGAAGCTCCATAGACATTGCCCGTGTGGTTTAGTGGTCTCCGTCTTATGTGCCCGCAAACATAAATATTATGTAATTAATTTGCTTTTAAATTTAAATAATTTCAACAATTTTTAATGTATTTAGTCAGTTTTTAGTGCCCACTCCAGTGGAATCGCACATAAAGTTCCTTTTAATGAACTAACTAACTAACTAACCATCACGCCGTTTCCCCGCAGGGGTAGGCAGAGAGGACGGACCGCCAAACAACTCGGTCTTGGCACACACTCTTTGCCTCACTCACATTCATACATCGTCTCATACATACTCTTCTATTATTCTGACTTTTGACATGGCCCGTCTCAAGTATCCGATTTACTTGATGGTGCCATGTCTTCCTCGGGCGTCCCCGACTTCTTCTACCATTCACATTTGCATCATATATTCTTTTAACTGATAAAAAACGGAACATTTTTTCTATCACCCGTTTAAAATTCTTTTGGCCAACTCCTTTAGCAAGACG
The DNA here is from genome assembly GCA_929108145.2 of Limnephilus rhombicus. Classification (NCBI taxonomy): domain Eukaryota; kingdom Metazoa; phylum Arthropoda; class Insecta; order Trichoptera; family Limnephilidae; genus Limnephilus; species Limnephilus rhombicus. The sequence goes on from OV815281.1 coordinate 52,401,453, forward strand.
TGGTTGCTATTGTCATATTTTTGAGTCGCACACTTTATCCTTTCAGTGTAAAACCCCACACAGACGTAATGGTATTATTCTCCGACACACTTAATTTGACTCGTGCGGCCTTGAATTATTGCTTTTAGCCGTCTACTCGTAGACTAGGCAGATGATTTTATAAACGTTCGATTTGTACGCCAAGTTTTGCATGTAGATGACTTTGAATCTCTGCGGCTGTTCTGCTCTCCGGGTGAAATATATTTTTCCTTGTTACATGCGATGTATGCTTTTTACTCTGAAAAATAATTTAGAAGGGTAGATATAATGACAATCTGGTAACTTGAAGATAGTTTGAGTGTGCATTTCATGTATTTTAATATAATAATGTCTTGTAATAAATGTACATTTTTATTCAATAATCGCATTGTCTTGAGTTCGTTTCATGATAGCCAATCATCATTAGAGATAGTTATTACTTTGATGATAATAATCATTTTAAGTGTACTTATAGCACAGCTGTGTGTAGCTTCATCTCTAGCGCGATTTACAATAATTTACCTAAGGGAACGTACCCATACTGCGTGACACGTTTAGGGGGGGGTCTTCAAAATGCCACGCTTGGTACAAATGAGCGGCGGTGGGCTTAGGTTTTTGGTCACTGGGGGGGGGGGGGGGTTAAAAATTGCAAAAAGTTGGTCACGTAGTATAGATGGGTACGTTCCCTAACCTAGTATAATGTGAGCGTAACAGAAAGAAATGCATAAACATTCAAATTTTGTGCAGAAATATATATCTATTTATATGTATGGAAAAAAAATTCAAATATTCATGAGCAAATAACACTCGTGATCAAATAACTCACTTTTCGATATTATCCACTCGAACGATCGCGTTAATAATTGAAAAACGAGTTGAGCGATCGTGATTTCTGAGCATTCGATTTGGAAATTTTCCGCCCACCCTAAAAAAATCATACCTCCGAATTTTAATATGAAGACATATGAACTGATTACTGCGCTATGTAGCCAATGAATTCATCCATAATTGACCGTCCATCCCATATTTTAGAATTTATAAAAAATATATTAATTAAAAATATAATTAAATTTACAAACTTGCGAATTCTGCGTGTTACTTCCTTTGATATTGCAGTTCGAGGGACTTAACTCGGGTCAACATTGGATATTTTCTATTTCTGTATATTGCCTACGGCCTATTTTATTAAAAAAATTAAAATATTTTAAGTATTTCTACGTACATGCAGTTGTTTTTTTTTTTAACTATTTGGTTTTTGAAACCTGCCTGTACTCTGCTAAATTCTGAATGTTAGCAATATTTGGGATAGCTTATTCCAAATGACCTGTCCCACAGGTCTAGTGACCAGTGGTCAATGACCGGGTCGAATTAATATACGAAATACTCGATCATAATACACGGATTTATTTGACCGAGAGGGTTCAACTAATCTATTAGCACTGCAAAAGTGCCGACCTCAATTTGGTAATAATATGGACGATGATTATTGACCTAGAAAACGGAAGTGGTACTGTCTTTACTCTTGACAATTTTCCTGATCGATAAACATACTGGTCTACATCTTCGGGCATATTATGGTACCGTCTTACATAGGCCCCACAATGTTATTAATTCTGGGTTTGCCCTGATCATGTTAAGCTTTTATCCAACCCATTTCATTCTACCTAAAATGTATATTGTATTATTTCAGGCATCATTCAAAACAATTTCAATGTCAAATTGTATTCACTCTTCGGACATCCTTTTTGACAAAACAATATTTATGACAGGGTCACCCATTCATTAGCCTGCCAGTTGTAAATCAGATCTCCTTACCCAGTCACTGTTGTTGGCCCTCGTGACAAAGGACGCGAACCCTTCCTACTAATTTCCCTGAATAGACCTTCCTTTGTCTATTATATTTACAGCTGGTACATTCTTATGGACATTTGCGCAATATGCTCAATTTGACTAGGGCACCTTTTTCAATCGTTTGAATTTTTAAATCATTTACGAGAAATACAGCTGCTTATGTAGGTAATATGTTTCGGTAAAATGCCGTTCAAAACACAATTCTAGGAATATTTCCAAAAAAAAAAATCTCACGTGTATATTATAGGTCCAATAACGTCAAGTTCCTGTGTCACAGTTAGTTGATTTTTTTTATGCAACCACTCAATTTATTTATTAAACGAGACTTGGATAATGATTGTGCAATTTCCTCAGTTAACAAGAAAGTATAATTTGATGCGTTTTTATTAGGTATGTCGATTTTATTTTATTTTTTATCTGAAGTCCTAGCTGCTTCTAACCGCCTGGAGCCAGTGAGACTATGGCATCACCATTTGGAGTATGTTATGAGTTTAAAGGTAGTGGTGAAAGGAAGTATATGGGGACGAGGAAGATGATGTGGATGTACCTAGCTAAAGCCATTTTAAGGTACGTTTCAATTCTGAACGGTGGTCTTACATCAGCGCGATACTGAAAGTATATTCCGCTCTGGAACGTGCCTCAATTATACCTACTATATATTATTTTAAATGAATAAATTGTGAAAGATCACAAATTAATCAAATAAAATTTACGCATAAAATCCGCACGCCGGGATTTGAACCCTCGACCTTATCGGGATTGGTTGTCGAGAGCCTTACCCTTCGACCACGGAGGCCGTCAAACTACAACTTCCTAACATTTACACATTCCATTAGTCTACTTAATATTTGTGTATTATTATTAATCTGCCTAATATAGCAAATTTTTTGATAAAGTGATGAAACTTTTTTCGAAAGTTGATTTTTTATGCCTACTTTAAAGGATCCCTTGCAGTTTTACATTACCCACAAAATAAAACATTTAATGTACAGCTGGCCTTTTCTTTTTATCCATTATATCAATATTATAATTAAGCGCACTTGAAGTGAAATATCACAAAACTGCGCTATATAAATACTACGTTATTATTATAATTCATAGTTCACTTGAAGCAGTCAATTTGCGCTGTAGAATGGGGAAATGGAGTAAATAAGCGAGCTTTACGAGACTTGTAGAGAGTTGTAATGTTTTCTGGCTGTAATAAAGCCGACTGAACGGGGTAAACGCGTAAGTTGCGGCTATCTGATTGTAAGTCACGGCGGGTAGTTGTACCAGCTATCAATACCAGCCAGTAGCGGTGTTACCCACTCGGTTACACAGGGAACTTGATACTATGGAAATAGTCCTGTTTTGAAGCCATTAATTGGTGTTTTAGCGTTTTTAACTAACCTTTTTACGAGTATGTTTGTTTACTCTATTAGATATATAAAAGTAGGTTTATCGAAAAGCTCCGTGGTCGAGGGTTAAGACTCGACTAGCCATCTTCAAATCCCGGTGTGAGCAAGTAATTTTTTTTTATTTTATTTATGTTTTTCTTAATTAATTCGTAAAAAAAAAGAATATAATATTTATTCCTGCCCATACTAAATTCCAACATTGGCTTATTAGGTTGCCATGTATACCGGTCGATTAAACTCCAACCTCCTACCTATCCTCAGAGCAAGTGTTCCAAGTGCTAACAAATCAGTACCGGTCTTACTGGGACAGGAGTGCTCCTGACTGGGGTGGTACAATCGTATCGTATATTCGCGGCAGGTTTCAGGGTAGAAGAAGTACCGCCCTGGTGAAAGACCACCATTCAAAATTAAAGATTGCTTGAAATGGTTTTAACTTTGGTTTTGGCTTTAGTTTTTGGTGACCAGATCTGAATAGCCTGGTACTTCCCCTCTCCACTACCCTCAGCCTCACTACCCACCCGTGTGTGATGCCGTAGTCGTATTCATGGGCTCCAGACGTTATGCGGTATTCACATTGATATAGTATATCTGTATGGGTATTAACATATTTTAAATGAATATGTATTTTTTAAAATATAAAATCTAACTTCCTGATAATAAAATATCGCTGTTTTAAAAACCAACTAGGGCTAATAAAAATTATGACTTGTATGTTTTTCTATTTGTATATTTGCACCTCGTTTCTGATTGAAAGATGCTCTCGACTTGCTTAGTGGAACATTTATGCTGCGCATAAACAGGTAGGCATTACCGCTAGCCGAGTCACGAATTGTGGAAAAGGATCGAAGCAACCGCAAGCGGCTTATATTCATTTCTACATATTATAAATTAAAGTCCTCCGGCGCGTCTGTCTTGTCTGTTCGCGATAAACTTAAAACTACAGTTTCTAATCAATGTTGCATGTTTAAGGTTCGAGTTTAATCCGATTGTAACTTGAAAATGTAATTACTAATGAATATATTACACGTATATGTAAGTAAAAACTAATAATAAAAAATTTAAAAAAAGTAAAATAAAAACTACTCAGCGGATTTTCATGCGGTCTTCACCAATAGATAGAGTGATTCATAAGGAAAGTTTTCGTATATAATTTGTCAAGGTTTTGTGTAAATTGGTTAAGAAGAATGTTTGTATGTGGTGGACGAGCGGGCTGGAAAGTGGGCGGTGTAGATTTGATTTGTATGCAAATCTACAGTTTTATGCCCAGGTTGATGAATTTTTGCACATGAGACCTTCAAAACAAGAGGAAGGTCACTTTCTACATTTTTATTTCGAAAACTCTATGTAAAGCCCGGGCATCGCCGGGGACGTCAGCTAGATTTATTATAATTAAGAATCCAACCAAAGTGCAATAGGTCCTCGGCTCTAGGGGTGGCCACACAAACAGTAGCTTGGTAATAGTTTGAAGGGGTGTTGGTGCACATAACGGCATCGCGTGCAAGTCTGACCGCTCGCAAATCACCCCCTAGCCCCTAGCCCCTAGCCCACTCCCGCTCTGTTGTTTGAAGCAGTTTGCCGGCCCGCCCCCGCTAAGGGTGCTAGCCTCGATTATAACAATTATTAACTAAGGCACTCGGGAGGGTATTGTCTCAATCGGGGTTTTCTTCGCCCCGTGTTTGCTTTTGCTTCCTGCGATTTATAACCGCGTGAAGCCGCATTCAGACGGAATGGGACTCTTTGAATTGGAAGTTGAAGTTCGACCATTTCACTTGCGCTGTCATTAGCGACACAAGTTTGACTGTTATATTTTGAGGCCTTTTTTATATCCATTTTTCATATTACAAAAATAACAAACACGGGAGGTGGGTATAGGTACCGCCGCCCAGGGAACCATTTATTATATAATCAACACCTTTGACATAGGTCACCCCAAGCGAGAGAGAGAGTGGTTGAGGGAAGGGAGTCCCTTTGACTTCTCCGGCCTTACGCCTTGCACCACTGGAGGGATGGATTAACAAGCATCCCCAAAGATGACATAGGGTCTGAGGGGAATTTTTGTGGAGCTGATGTAAAAAAAAAACACCTTCCCTCCCTCTGGCCCCCTCCCGTAAGCGAAAATATTTTGTAACACCTCACCTCAAATCAGGTGGGACACCTCAACACCTCATTTCGATATTTGAGTACCTACCTCACACAAACTCATCCTGATGTCGTGTCCTACCCAACACTACATAAAAGTATAACCCGTCAGCCTAAACGATACAAAAATAACTGAAAAATTCGAGGTCAAATATGACACATCGTAACAGCGGACCTCAACGATGATTCGGATATAGAGCGACAGAAAAGATCACGGTGCATTAGGGCAAATATGATTTCTCGAAGATTCAACAAGTGTATTCCAGATGCAAAAAGGCATCTTTTTAACACGTACTGTACGAACCTATATACCTCGGAGCTATGGACCAACTTCAAGAAAGCATTACTAAAAAGAATGGAAGTACAGTACAGAATCTCGTTTTTTGGGTTGTCCTGGTACTGCAGTGCCACCGAGATGTTTGCAGAAGGTCGCGTTCCTGGATTCCGAGCACTAATGAAAAATCTGATCACCAACTGCAGAACACGACTAGCCTCAAGCGAAAACACTCTTGTGATGGCAGCATTCCACTTCTGGCAGGGTCTATGTCATCTTAGGGGATGCTTTGTGGAGGAATCTAGGGGTCAGTGTATTCAGGAGTGACGGACGTATGAATCCATTCCTCCCACTGCGGTGCAAGGCGATGGGTCGAAAAATTCCTGCTGGAGAAATCCAAAGGTCTTCCTCAAGCAGTCTTCCCTATCCGGCCACCACACGTTAGGTTGGCAAGCGCATCCACTGCTAAGACCTAGACAAACCACATCCCGTGAACACTGCACCCTTGCTAAGTCACCAAACGTAGCGAACCACTCGGTAATCTATGGCAGAGGCATTGGTTATCCAAGTAAAGCTTCCTGGGACGGCGGTACACATACCCGCCTCCCAAAACGAGCTATTTACATAATATTTCAGTTAAACAAAATCCATTTTTTTAATAAATGATCGACCGAATATCAAGTGACCATTTGCAAAAAACGCAACGACGGCCTTCGATGTTGAGTAATTACGATCCTTGTCTACGAATTCGGATCCTTTTGAAATTTGACCCTATATTTTATGGCGTATAAGGGGTCGTCCATTAATCACGTGAGGCTCGAAAGGGGGGTTCGGAAAAATCAGAAATATCACCGTGGGGGGGGGGGGGGTATAATGAGATATCACGTGTATTTATTTTTCGTGATAATATTCTGAAAATTTCTAAATACTTTGTACTAAAAAAATACACGTGATTTTAGGGGGGGGGGGGGGGGTTAGTCTAAGTCTAAAACCTCACCACATATCACCACGGGGGGGGGGTTAAAAAGTTGCTAAAAAACATCACGTGATTAATGGACGACCCCTGAAGAATTGTGCAATTTGTCCAAAGAAACTTTACTATCCCAATGACAATTCTCTTTTCAATTTTTCTTCAGGCAGGAGGTAGGTGTCACGATGTCGAAAAAATGCGAAAGTCCAAATAATCATTAAATCAATGCGAATTATATTCGTGTGAAGTTATAACTGGGCTAACTATTCTATGGATAAACAAAAAAATGTATGGATATTGGACTGGGTAGTAAGTCTAACTTACAGCTGTGACTCTGCCCGTATCACACGACGCGTTTGGCCTTGACCGCCGCTAAGCACCTTTCCTCCCTCTGCGCCCCTGGCTATATATATATATATATATATATATAACCAGTCGTTATCAAGCTTTTTTGTGAGAAGGCCAATTTATCCATTTTGAATTTCTTCGCGAACCGCAGGGGATAGGGTTCATACAGCTTGGCTTTGTTAACTTTACATTCGGTGATGTCCCCAACCTATTTATATGTTGTAAAACCTTAATTCGATAAGAAAGCGCCGCCGGCGGCGAAAATGTTATATCTCTAAGGCCAATACGAAAAATGATGTCGATTTTTATCATTCTGAAATATTAAAGAACCTATGAAACAATATTTTAAGTAACCCCCGACACAAAAAAGAGCTGATGTCCTTGGAATGCCTGAACAGATTTTCATGAATTGTAGCTAAGAACCATATCGATCACGTCGGCTTTCAAACAAAAATGGTATTACAATGGAAGATGCTCCGAGGAACTAGCATCATTGATCCCTTCGGCACCGGTGCATAGTCGGGAAACACGCCAAACGCGTGCCCAACATTTGTACACGGTTGACATTTGTCACATGAGAACGGGTCGTTTCTTCGACTCGTTCTTGTGTTCAACAGCTCGGCTGTGGAATGATTTGCCGGCCTCTGTGTTTTCTCCTTCCTACAACATGGGTCTCTTCAAAACCAATGTTCATTCCTTCCTCTCCTCAAAAAGACCCTCCACACAGCATCCCAGATGACATAGGCCCTGAGGGAAATTATTTTCCTCAGGGCCTCCTGTGTGGAGTTAATGTAAAAAAAAAAAAAAAACCGCGTCATAATCGGTCCATTCGTTTAGGAGCATGACAGACACACACCACATCAAATTTTTAACATCTCTCCTTTTGCGTCGGGGTTTAAAAAGGGTAAATGTTCATTTTTAACGTTCGGAAAGTTAAACAAAATTTAGTCAAGAATGATTTTGGTGTTTTAAAAAATGGAAACCTTTAAAATGGGTCAAACATAGATATCAACAATGAGATGCGAAACTTAAATTTTTTCTGCACTTTAGGTCGAACCACTAAATTTTGTCTTAATATGTTAAAAAAATCTGATTGTTTATAGCATTTTTAGCGAGAGATTTAGCATTAACAATGCCTCTCTCACAAAAATAAAGTTGGTTGTTTTCACGTGAAAAAATGTAAAGTAATAAGCAGTAATTGTTGAATGAAACACTAGTATATATTGAATTATCTGGCGTGTATTAGATAAGCCGACATAGCTCAGTGGTAGAGCACCTGACCGGCAATCAGAAGGAAGTCCCGTTGGCGGCATGTATCTTTTCTCGGAAGCTTTTTTCAATGTAGATGAGTGTTTCAGGCTGATAATTATTGCTTATAATAACTGTTGTTTAGAGCAGCTAATTCAAAACTTTTGAGAAAAACTGAAGTTTTCCACTAAACACTTTTGAAAAACAGAACTGACCGTTGGTTATTCTTTCCAAATTAAAAAAAAAGTATTTTGTTTAATCAGGTGGGCAGTACGAAAAGGCTCGCGGGTCGCAGGTTGCTCACCACTGCTTTAGACAGATGGAAGGCCTTCGATGGGCAATTACTGTATCTGCAATCGATGTCTGCCTGCATGTAGATGCGGGCTGCAAAGTGCTTCCGATTTTATGGGAATTTATTTAACTATCGTCGATAATAAAAACTCATTTACGTTCTAATTAATTGTCTGGAGCAAATTTCAATACGATATAGTGTATTTTATTTTCACGCGCTGTAGAGTTTCTGTTTTTTAAATCGCTAAGTATTTTTATCTACAGTTTCAAAGTGTCTTCTAACATTGTGTAGAGCCCTTGAGGTGATGTTTCACAAAAATGCGCTATAAAATATTTCAGTATTATTAGTGCCAAAGCCCTCATGACTTTGGATAGTTTTGATGTTTATACAAAATTAATAACTAAGTTATATTCACATTAATGTTTCAAATGGACGTTATTTAAGTAGTCATAAAACATTTCGCCTATAGAACAACAATATTATCTATTTCAATCCAATGTCTCGAGTGTAGATTGTAACTCATAAACTTACGAATACCCACAGTAACAACATGACAAAATACACTATTCTACTGCAGCATTCATGAGCGGAACTACTTTGGGCACTCTTCGATATAACGATTTCACACTACGGGAAATCAGTATTTAGTATCAACTTGACGAGTTTTGTGGATCTTCTAAAATATTCATTTCAACACTATTCCTAAACACATCTTTTGGTTTTGTAAACCTATCAAATCGCTGTATTTTTGTATTTTTATTAATTGTGTGCATTTTTTTATGTAATTTTATTTGTAGGTATTATTTCTGTATTGGTTTCAAAATTATCTGTCACGAATTAATGCTTTTACCAATCATGTGAAAGCCCACTGAGCGTTAAATAAATAATTAAATAGAATGTGACGGTATAGACATGTCTATATACAGCCTCGCTAATTTTTGAAAACATGTGATAATACGTATAACATGGGATAATATGTGATAATAATGGCAAATAAAAGCATTTGAACTAAAAATTATGTAATTGCTTTATTATGATATATTATCCTTCTTTTCTTTCTGTGTACACTTACTGTGTTTTATTTCACTAGTTACTAGTACATAGCATCTCCACCTAGTAACATCCTAAACCTTGATTTATGAATGCTGTGAATATTATTAATGAAGTGAAATCGCCATTGGGATGCAATTCCCAGTAAATAAATAAATGGGTTATTGTGTGAAACTGATGTAAATCAAAATAACTAACGCTATCTTTCCTCAATTGACCAAATTTCTCATAAACGTATGAGTTTTATTGAAAATGTAAACAATTTTTTCCTGTGCCTAGCTACCTGCGTCCTACGCCATTCTTCAAACAATATTTTCTTTTTATTATTATAATAGCAGAAGGATTTCAAATATTTTAAGTTCATTCGATCCTGTGAATTCGTTCTTTAAAAAACAAATATGTATATTTAATTTTGTACCAAAAAACCTACGCACTTTTTAGTTGTAGATACTATCATCCCTCACACCCTGTGCGCTGAAAGCCACCCCGGGCCCCGGGCGCCAGACTGACCCCTCGTGTCTGTGCGCCGGACCCGCGCGTGCTGTCCACACACCACTGTGCGGCGTGCGTGCGGTCGCGGGTCGCGGGTCGCAGGTCGTGCGCTCGTTACGTGTCGCGATGTCCCGCGCTGATAGCTCCCACCCCCATCCGCTAACCGCCCCAAGCGTCAAACAGGATGTCATGATTGTATTATTGCCATTATTATGACGGAGGGTTGTGCAGCTTTAGTTGTTGGGTAAAATTATTGCTTTTAGCCCTTTATTAGCTGTCTTCGGGGTTGTGATGTTTCCTTATCATTGTCATTGCTAATTTGTCGACTTTCCCACGACAAATTGGATTTTTTGTTAACGATTAAATAAATCTCTCTACGAAATATTTTCTGAGGGTGGACTGCAAGACTATTTTCTAAATGAAGCGCAGGGTGGCTTCATGTCTCAAAAATCTATCATAATAATAAATATTTTGGGTTTCCCATTTTTAATGACAAATATTTATTTATTTATTCTGAAAAACAGTTAACATATATATCCAATTACATTTCACAATTTTTAGTTAATAGTGTAATTCATTAATTATACAGGTACGTTAATAATGACAGGTGCTAAAGAATACCTTTATTTCGTTCTTGAAATGATTGTAGTTCGATTGAAAAATGTCAATTTCAGAAGATGGATTTAATAGTGAGGTCATTCTCCCCAGAGGCATAACCATTGGTAGGTTGGTCCTGCCTCTAGGAAAAGTAAAAAGTCTGTGTTGCCTTGCTCTGATCCTTGATTAGTTCCTTTCTCATGGTCTTCAAGCCGTTGAAAATTACAAACGATGAAACTAATTTGATTAAGCATTCTCTAGTAAAGCTTTTTTAAAACTATTAGCTATTTAGCAAATAATATTAAATGCTAGCTAGTACCCGGCATGAGGCAATGCCACTCAAAGAAAATAAATTGTTTCTCCCTGCGTGTCCTTTCCTATGCGTTCCCGTTTCAGCCCCCTTTCCCCTCCCGCATCCTCTTCCTACTTTCCCCTCCCCCTACTTCTTTCCCTTCCTCCCTCTCGGATTTTCCTCCCTCCCGCAATCCCTCCTTGCCGCTAAACCATACGAAATACACTTCTTTTTCCAATGACTCGCGCGCCACCTATTTTAATTTTTTATACAAATTTCATAAAGCCAGAGCTCACCATTATATGTAGAAACCTTTGCGGGTGTGCGCACAACAACTCACCAAAGTTTCATCGAAATCTAATAATGGTATTAAGAAATAATTTCATAATTCCAGAATTCACCATCTTATACAGAAACCATCTCGAGCATGAGCACAACAAATCACCAAGGTTTCATTGCAATCGGATGAACGGTATGGCAGCGCATAAAATACGAACAAACAAACAAATATTGATTTTTATATATAACAAGAAGAAGATTAATTTCAATTCAATCGAAGTCTGTTTTTACACACAATAAACAAGTAACCCTAGAAACACCATTATATCTATGACGAATTGGTTTTATCTATCGATCACTCACTATTCTATTAAAAACAAAATTGCGGCGACAATTTTTTATTATGCTCGTGCCTTCTAGAAACGATTGCGCATAAATTCTTAGCTCACCAGTTTATTATAATAAATTATTTATACTTATAATCCACTTGACTTCAAAACGCTTACAAAATTTAATTTCCCCCCTTATCGAATCCATTAGTCCCGCTTTTGCACGTAGAAAAAATATTATTCATGCCCCATTTCTACCTATGAACGCAATAATAATAATATACTCGTGGTATTTTCTCGCCAAATGACCGTTATTATACTTATTATTATTGTATTATTCATTTTTTATTTGAATTTCATTTACCGCTGGTCACGTGGCGTGTACTTTTCCTTTTTCCCCAGTCTCTCGCAGGTAACGTGCCGACTTATGGACACGTTTCGCATGAATTACACCGAGTGCGGTGGATGTAGGTGTAACTGTTTAATGTAAATGTGACTGTAACGCAACCGACACACCCCCTGGATATAATATTATAATAAAAGCAAACCCACCCCCTTTTGTTTTCCCGCGACATGAAACGAACCCTTGCAAAGTTTGATAAGCATCTGAAAACATTCAGTCCATAGCAGTGGTTTTAACCGATGACGAAATAATCATTAGGTATAGATTTTTCTAAACCTTTAAAATCGTTATTATATCTCGATTTATTCTAATTTCTTTAAAAAATACTGCGATTATAACACACTTTGCTCTAAAATAGTTGTAAAATAATAAAAAAATAGTGTGCTTTAGACCACACGACTGAAGTAAAACTTCACTAACTTATAAAAGAACATATGACATTGACATTGGGGTGACACATGACATTGCGGTGACATATGACCATAGGGTGACCTACGACCCTGGGGTGACCTATGACAGTGGGGTGACCTATTACAGTGGGGTGACCTACGACTTTGGGGTGACCTACGAACATGGGGTGACCTAGGACCTTTGGGTGATATATTGCCATGGAGTGACCTACGACCCTAGGGTGACCTACACCTTGGGGTGACCTACGACCTTGGGGTGACCATCCTCATCCTTATCACTCCTCAAGTCAAGCGTGCGTAAAGGCCCGACCGTTTGCCTCGCCATCGATCACCGTTCGCATCGATTACCGTTCGCATCACACTTTTCGTAACACATCACCACTTTTTGTAACGCATTCACCAGCAAAGTAAAATCCCCTTGTATTTTCTTCGGTAACCGGACAACTCGGAATCGTGTAACATTTCTTTTGAAGTCATTAAAAGTGATGAAAAAGTTTATTAAAAAATTGTTAAATAGGTTAAATTAGGTTAGGTTGTGGGTTATTTTAAAAAAAATTTTAAACTTTTAATGACTTTGGAAGAGGTTTTGAAATTGCATGATTCGGAGTTGTCATGGAACCTTTATCTCCACCATTGTTGTACGTATAATGTTGAACCTTGGGTTCTTAAAATTATGCTCCTGAAACATTTTAAAATTTAACCCCAAGTTCACCGAATGGATAATAGATACACACCCTAAAAACTAAATAAAATAAGTCAAAGCAATTCAATTCTTTGATAAGCAACTTGCTGCAAATATCTATGGTGAAAAACAGGAACCGAATGGATGTCATCTCAGCGCTTTCCCTCTTTGAAACATCACTGCATCAGATTTTGTACTTTTGAACACAAACTTTGCTTTCGCTTCCGCGAATATTTCTCCCCATTTTCCCTGCACCGTAGGTGTAAAAAAGTTGAACCCTGATCCCTGACGTCGAATGGCGAAAGTTTATAATTCGAAATAAACATCTAATTTTTGCAGTACGAAAAATGAGAACGACTCGTTCGTGAGTTTCGAACTGAGCTTGGCTGTCGAACGATTTGCCGGCCTCTATACTTCCTCCCTCCTACAACGTGGTCTCTTCACTCCTTCCTTTCCACAAAACATCTCCAAATTGACATCCCTCAGGAAAATAATTTCCCACAGGGCCTCCCGTGTAGAGTTAATGAAAAAACATATCAACGTGTTTAAAGTATAAAGCAGTGATCAATTGGATTGACCGTATCAGTTGTATATTCTTTTGATCACATGAAATTATGGGCTTAATATTGCGCAACCATAATAATAAACCCTCGTGCGCTTTAAGGATTTTTACTGCCACCCCACTAGACTAGCGCACGGCGGCGTCGGCATCGCGACGGTACCTACTACCTACTCAACATCCGGTTTCAAGTTTCCATGACCCACCGCAACTTGGCTAAACAACCAACGTAGGTTCCTGTTATTTAGCCTTTCCAGTGAAGTGCCAATGTTTCATAACTCATTTTTTCAAATGCAAATCGAAATAGACAGAAAGTACAAAGGGTTCAGCTTATAGCTACATCCTATTTCTTACAGCTAACAATTAGAGTAGTTTCATATTAATAGACCGAATGCTGTAGAAATAAGATCCCTGAGGCTTATGTGTGGTAAAACCATGTATGATCGTGAGAAATGTGGAGTTCCGCAAAGAATGCAAGGCTGATTGATGTAAGCGTAATGAGCAAGATCAAGAAAGGAACGCTCCGATGGTTTGGGCACGTAGAGCGAATAAACGAGGAAAGGAGTGTAAGGACAATATGTGACGCAAATGTGAATGGTAGAAGAAGTCGGGGACGCCCGAGAAAGACATGGCACGACCAAGTGAATCAGATACTTGAGTCGGACCATCTGGAGAGTCGGAATAATAGAAGAGCGTGTATGAGACGATGTACGAATGTGAACGAGGCAAGGAGTGTGTGCCAAGACAGAGTTGTTTTGCGGGGAAACGGCGTGATGGTTAGTTAGTTTCGTTATTCTGTGGTTGAAAACTCCCAGTCATAAAACAAACATAAAATTGGACTCATTGCAAAATATGTCGTTAAAATTTTAAAATTATATTCAAAATTCATTTTTACTAAGGCATTCGAGAGAATTTTAAAAGAATTATGCGACGTAAAATCTTTTACTGTTCTTAAAATAAATCCCAAACATTTCGTAGCTCATTTATTAGAGTGACAAATGTTAGTTTTTTATCGAACGTAATATCACTTTGATATGAGGTACATTGTTGATTAATGAGACAAAATTCTAAAGGATAAATTGTTACCTTTAAATATTTAAAAAGAGTTCTTTATAATTACACCACTCTAGTAAGCCTTCAATACATTATAAACGAGGTAACTTTTTTTTGTAACGTATGTGTTCACAATTATTGTTTTTAATTATTTCAAACAAAGTTTAAGCTCAGTGACCACCTAGTGTTCCCCCTAATCTTTCTAGTCCCCATGTTATCCCTGGTAATTGGAGCACACTGTGTCTACTAACTGTCTTACAGCACGTGCGGTTCTGCTAAGTGCAACGTGATTTGGAGATGTTTGTTTTATTCCATTTTCTGTGAACACTTCCTTATAACGTGATTATAACGTGACTTCCATTATAACGTGATCTCTATATACCTACACCAACCCGGTGATTATACGAGTATTGACAACGAATTTTGCTTTTTTAAATTTAAAATCGTGACCTCTAGATTTCATTTGCCGAGCGATTTTTATGCCTTTTACCTATATTCGTGGCGATATAAGGCACACTAAGAATACCTATATTTTTGGCTTGTGCCTTCCTCTTAATGCATTGTTTACATTTAACCCGTAAAGTCTATTTGTTCGGTTTTCGCAACAACTCTTATAGGACTCATGGAAATCGATATGTCTCCCTTACTATCATAGTTAGAAATATGATATAAACGGTGTAAGAAAGAAAAAACACGACGCTTTATATTCAAATATAAAAAGTTAATCACAAAATAAGTCAAATGTTCCCTAGTTTCGATTCGCAATTTGAAAAAAAAAATTAAACTTTGGTTTTTTTTTATTAATTACTAGCTGGTCCCGGCATGCGTCGCTATGCCACTTAATAAAGAAATTGTTTCTCCCTGAGTGTCCTTTCCCATCGTCCCGTTCCACTTTCGCCTCCCCTTCTTCTCCTGCGTCCTCTTCCCCGCTCGCGTTCCCACTCCGTCACCTCCACCTTCCCTCTCCCTACTCTACTCCCCCCCCTTCACCGTCCCGCGAACCCCCCTCCCGAGTTCCCCTCCCCCTCCCAGGTCCCCCTCCCCCTCCCAGGTCCCCCTTCCCGCGTTTCCCTTCCGCCTTCCCTCTTCCCTTTACCGCTCCCTCGTCCCGCCAACCCTCCTCCCGCGTTCCATATATTCAATCCCAGTACATTAAGTTCTTAAACAGCCCGCGTGCCACCTTTTACAATTTTTATTCAAATTTCCATTTTTCATGTATATTAAATTTGGTACCTAACATAGGTACCTATTTAAAATATCTAAAATTCTTGATTCGATTAAAAATATTAGGGGAGTACCTACTTTAAATAAATTTTTCAACTTTTCAAAAATTGAATCCTGATTGCACAATCATTCATTGTTTTGCAAAATGTCATTCTCTAACACGCGAACTGTCAAACGTGCGATGTTCTCTGTTATTATATAATTTTCTGCGCAATTTTCTTAATTTTTCTCTCCGTAAGAACCATCCTCGAACTTCAAGGAATATTCTAAAAAAAGAATTAGCGAAATCGGTTCAGCCGCTCTCGAGATTTGCGCTTACCAACAAATTTAGCGATTCATTTTTATATTATAGACTAGCTAAGGTCCCCGGCGATGCCCGGGCTTTACAGAGTTTTCGAAATCAATTATAGACAGTGACCTTCCTCTTGTTTGGTCACATTTGCAAAATTTCATCAACCTCAGCATAAAGCTCTAGATTTGCATCAAATCCACACCGCCCGCTTGCCTACCCGCTCGTTCTCCTTTGTTATTGTATATTTCAACCAATTTACACAAAACCTTGACAAATTATATATAAACCTTCCTCACGCATCACTCGTATCTATTGCTGAAAACCGCTTGTAAATCTGATCAGTAGTTTTTGAGTGTATCGCGAACAGACGGACGGACGCGACGGAGGACTTTATTTTATAATGTGTAGAGATTTTTACACGGAACGTTTAAAAAAGAGAGGGGACTTTAGCGGTTATAATATTTTTCTAATAAAATGTGAATTGTGTTTTTATTTTCGTTATCAATAATTTTAGTTAGGAAAAACGTAAGGTGAACCATTTTTAAAACTATGTTTGCGTGCGAAATTTTTACATTTCAAAAATTATACGTTTATTTCGATTAATAAAATTTAAAAGCTTCCAAAACAGTTTTTTTTTTTCGGAAATGTTTAGATATATATCTACCATTTATTTTGAATTTTATTGTATTGCGGAAATACGTTGACCCTCTGATAAATGAGTGGTTTTAAATAAAATATATATAATAAAATGATTTGCCAACAAATAACGTCGCTAGTGTCCATTGCGTTTAATTCTTTTAAAATTTGTATAAACTGCTTGGCAACGGCGCACCATCAAATTAACCCGCGCCTACAAATTTACCCGCGTTTTCTTCACTCTTCAGTCCCGTCGGACGTGTCCATTCCGATGTTTGGAGAAGGCGATTGCACGCTGTTTTGCACAGAACAAATAGCCTTGAACGTATCATATCAAACTTGAATTCGACAAGCAGTTTTTTTTTGTGTCTATTAGCTATTATTTTTTTACCATTTTTTACACGTTCACCATCGTCGTCATGAGAACACTAAATCTTGTGTTCTTTTTTGCATGTTTGCAACGCATACACAATTATATTTTATGGAGGGTGGCGTAATAATGTATTAACTTGTCCGGTTTTTGTTTATTTATTTGTTTCTATTTGTTTCTGAATTTAATGGGTTTTTAAATATACATTTATATTTCTTTGGGTGTTTCATTTCACAATATGTCAAACCACAAAATAATCATTTTCTCTGAATTTTTTTATAAATAATTATTTTAAATTGATAATATTCAATTTGGGAGGCGGGAATGGGTACCGCCGCCCCGGGAACCTTTATTGGATAACCAACACCTCTGCCATAGGTCACCCCAAGTGGTTCGCTACGTTTGGTGATTTAGCAGAGGTGCCCGGGTTCATGGGATGAGGTGTGTTTAGGTCTGATGACCAGGACACACTGAACCCCAGATTCCTACCCACCCCTTAAACCCTTTTCCTTCCCAGAACCCTCCTCTCCTTCCTTTCCCTAAAAGACCCTCCACACAGCATCCCTAAAGATGACATAGGCCCTCAGGGAAATTATTTGCCTCAGGGCCTCCTGTGTGGAGCTTATGTAAAAAAAAAAAAAAAAAATCTAAAAATAAAATTAGTATTAAGTTGGAACCTTAAAGGTACCTACTGTCAGACTAACAAAATAACGAACGCTGTAACAAGCGTTTTTGCATTTTTAATTGTAACAATCGTATTTTCAATAACAAATTAGCAATTTTTTGGGTTTGGTTGAGCTTCTTATTTTTAATTTCATCAATCTGGTTCACCATTTTGGATGCCGAGAAACATTTTTTTTCGTGACAAGAACATTTTTACCAACAACTTTATTTATATGCATATTCACAATGAGTTAAAATGTACACTTTTATGTTAACAAATTTTCCAACCGCAATTTGATAAAAAATTATTATTCTATTGATATCTTAATTTTTTATTAATTATTGCGCGAAACAATAAAAAATGAGAGTATGATGAACTTTTATGATACATTTGTTTAACAAAATATGTTGGTTTGTGTTTTTTTTTCGTTATCAATAAATTTAGTTACAAAAATGTGAGGTGAGCCATTTTTTAAACTCTTTCGGCCTTACTAAAAATTAACCCAGTGAAAATTTTATTCAATTGACAAACGGCCGCGGATGTGAAAACATTACTAATTAAAAATTTGTTCTTTGAAAGAAATACACATGGTTTCCACGGCCTGAGAGGGTAGTTTATCTCTGTTTTAACCATTGATGTCCGAACGATATTTGTAATTTTTCCATAGTATTTTGAATGTTCTATATATTTCTTATTTTTGAAGGTGTCGTAAAAACAAATACCATTTATGAAAACTAGATAAAATTACCTTTTAGATTTGAGTATTTGAAATACACTTTAGCTTTCAAAAACTGCCGTATTTTAAGATTCAAACTCGGAAAAAAATGGAAAAAAATTTCCTCCCATAACATTTTTGACCAAAATGTAGAGAAATTTAAATAAAATCAAAATTTAAAAAACACAGTCCTTTTGTGTAATAAATTTGGAAGGAAACTATCACATCACTTTTTCATCGTGTATACAATAAAAAAATAATAAAAAATTTCAAAGTTTTTTTTATTGCCAAAAAAATAACTTAGAAATAATACCGAAATTTAAAACAGATTTCTTGCATCTCTAAAGACGTTAATTTTTTTGATACGTTTACGAACACATGTATTAGATTTTAATATTATAAAAAATTATCACTTTTAAGAAATTCTCTTAAAATAAAGATCTTAAAATGAAAATTTTATCTTTTAAGTAACCTATAAAAAACAATATTCTGACAGTTCAACTTTGAAAGTACGGCGTTTGTACAATAACTTGATTAAACTGATGTAAACCACACAAATAACATGGTAAATATATCAATTATGTGAACAGAAGAGTAAATTCGTCACTACAATAGAAATTATTAAGTAAAATCACAAAATTTTCGATATCCCGCCATAAAACACACCAAGCTGTTTTGTCATCGCGGACTGTCGCGGGCCGACGAACTAATGCATACGCGCACCAATAATGCCCCTTGCGGAGAAAAATTAAAACAACATTGTTTCCTAGTAAATTAAAACCATATACAACGTTGCCACATCTTCAATGCGTTTTAACAGCGCGAACACGTAAGAAACGTTATTGGTAATAAAACGTCTTTTAGTGTATACGAGCTTTACTTATGTTATTGCAATAACACAGTTAATCGGTCGCGCTGTGGTTTTTTTTTTTAGTAAGGCTGTTTATGTTTCCATTCTAAATTTTTATATTTTAAAAATTACTTGGTTATTATTTCTAATAATAAAATTTCATCCCCTTTCAAAAACCGTTTTATGTTTTCGAAAACGTTCAGAAATGTTGCATTTATTTTAATTTGATTGCAAAGGAAAATATTCTGACCTACTGACAGAATATTCCCGAGTCCTGGAGGGTTAACACATCAAAAAAATTAAATGAAGGAATTTTGGAGTTGCATCTGCTGACAGTATGCCAAAAATTATGTTGATCAAGAGGTTCACCATAGAATTGCTTGAGGTTGTAAAATCATAAGAAAGAAATCTGCATTGTCTTGCCTATTCCATACCCAAGATAAGCGAAAGTTCCGAGTTGTTTGGCGGTCCGTCCTCTCTGCCTACCCCTGCGGGGAAACGGCGTGATGGTTAGTTACTTAGTTAGTATAACAATATCAAAAATTTTATATTTATTTGTATGTGTGTTTTTATGTGTGCTTGCGTACGTGCACGTGTATACAGGTGCACACATCCATATACACATGAACACACACACACACATATGCACCTAACTAACTAACTAACTAACCATCACGCCGTTTCCCCGCAGGGGTAGGCAGAGAGGACGGACCGCCAAACAACTCGGTCTTGGCACACATTCTTTGCCTCACTCACATTCATACATCGTCTCATACATTCTCTTCTATTATTCTGACTTTTGACATGACCCGACTCAAGTATCTGATTCACTTGATCGTGCCATGTCTTCCTCGGGCGTCCCCGACTTCTTCTACCATTCACATTCGCGTCGTATATTCTTCTTACACTACTTCCTTCGTTCATTCGCTCTACATGCCCAAACCATCTGAGGGTCCCTTTCTTAATCTTACTCATTATGCTTACATCAGCCTTACATTCTTTGCGGATATCCACATTTCTCACACGATCATACATTGTTTTACCACACATACGTCTCAGGGATCTCATTTCAACTGCATTCAGTTTACTTTCATCCTTCCTCTGCCAGTTCCATGCCTCACTGCCATACATCAGGGTAGGTACCAGGACTCCATTGTGGACTGCTAGCTTCGCTTTTTTTGACAGTTTTTTATTAGCGCCAACGGCATTCAGTCCACCATTAACGGAGTTACCGGCATTCACCCTTCTTTCAATATCTCTTTCAGCCTTCCCATCTCTCGTAAACATACTACCCAGATACACAAACTCAGGCATATACCTAACACCAACACGTACATATATATATTGAAATGGATTTAAGTATTGGACGGCACACTACTGCAAACATCTGTAAAATAAATTACATATAGACAGAAATATCATTTTACATACGTCCTTACTCCTTACCCATATAAAACAAATTAAAATAATGTGTAATCTAACTCCATAAATAGATTTGACATGGTATACTACATTTCTTAATGTTCTCCTACATTTATAAGATGCTGGGTGGATTTAGTCTGAAAGCCAACCTTCTTTACGATAGTGAACCAGAAGAACATAATGAATTACTAAGTGAAGAATCCACGATTCAACGAGTTTTTGCTTGTTGTTTTTTCTGGGGAGGTTTTTGCGCTGAAACTAGATTTCTTTTTAGATGAAATAATGTTCTTGTACTCTACCTACTCTAGGTTGTAAAGTAGATAAGTGTAGTGTATACTGTATACAGTACCAGAGTACCCGGTGAACCCGGAATAGCCGTGTCCGCCGAGGCATGACCGAGGATTGCCATAAACCCCCGTATCGAGCGCTAAATCAAAGCAAACACAACTATTGTATTATTTTGTTGAAATAGATCCCACCAAGTCGTTTCAATTGTGCATGTACGCGGAATGCGTTTTATCGACATTGTTAATTACTTAATGAAAATATAAGCATTTCACAATTTGGGAGGCGGGTAAGGATACCGCCGCCCCGGGAACCATTTATGGGATAACCAACACTCCCAGGTCACCCCAAGTGGTTCACTGTGTTTGGTGACTTAGCAGGGGTGCACGGGTTCACGGAGTGAGGTTTATCTAGGTCTTCTCGGTGATGCGTTTTAGACATTGGTTGAGGAAGACCTTTTGAATTCTGCAGCCGACTCTTTCCACCCATGGCCTTGTACCGCAGTGGGAGGGTAGTTTTTTTTGTAGAGCTAATGTGTACAAATGCATCAACTACTAAAAAACATATTTTCTATTAGAAATGTATTTACGCATTTTTATAAGAAACACTTCTTCACTCTTCAGACAAGGTAAATTTATGGCACCATTTAAATTCAAAATTAATTGATGTCTAAGTTTATTGTTTTATAAAGTCGGTCATGTCGTTTTCTCGGTTTTCGGTAGATGTGCCGGATCTGCCCTGATGATGGACACTGCAATGCTGTCCGAAACGTTGGCTAAAGAAGGACGTAGCGCATCACGGCGTAACACCCCAAAAACAAATAACGAAAATACTTTTAGCCGTGAAAATCTTAAAACGTATCGGTCATGTCGGTTTTTTATAAACAATAAACGTGGTTAAAACAAAGAAATCTATTAATTTTGAATTATAAGAAACAACTTACAACAATTTTATGTCTAAGATTATCTATGACAGTTTCCCTTGATTGACTTTCTTCTTTTCTTTCTAATAAAAAAAACCCACTTTTACGCTAAAATCTACCGCTTCTAGACTCCTTTGCCAAGCGATGTTTATGCAAATTACCTGTATTCGTAGCGATATTAGGCACCCTTTAGTGTACGAATATGTTTGACCTGTGTAATTCTCTTAATTCGAAACTTCGTTTGATTTTTCAACACTAATCGCATAATATCCTAAGTCAAATAAACCGTCCTCCATGCTATTATTTATTTTTTAAGACATTTTAATTATTCTTGTCAATTTATAGAATATATATTTTGTTTTTCTGTTGGCTCTGGTATATTGAATTAATGTCTATATTTTTTGTCTGACAGCCATTTGACACACGATTTAAAATTATTAGCCGTTTGGCCTTGAAGCGATTAACTAATTCGTTGAACTTATTTCTCTATGTGTGTTCTTCCATAACAATTTATTACATCCAAAGACCATGGAAAATAATGGATTGTTATGTATGTTTCACTACGATAATAGTGGTGTAACTCTAGGTATGTAAGTTTCGATAAAAACAATAATTTGTAAAATGTTTTTGTTGAAGCAAAAAAGCAAGTTTTTAATGATTGAAAATGGTTATTTAAGGGACAACAGTTTAATGTAATAATAAATTTTAATTGTAAAAATATTGTTAAATACCAATATTAAAATGTGATCACTTAAGACAATATTAGCGACTCTCGATCGAAAATATGGAACAGAAAAATCAGAAAAAAGACACTTTCGCATCTAGGAATTGAACCCAGGACTTTAATCTTGCCGGGGTTCAAGTCCTGGGTCTCAGTCTCTACCACTGAGTTTATAGGACCCTATTCCCTTCGGTCATACCTGTATTATACTTCGACTAATAAGAGAATTACCAGCATTAATTCAATTTCTTAACACTTTTTTTTTATTGGCTGCTATATTTATTTATGATTTTATGTAGACTTTATGGCAGAGCAGCATACCGCCAAGGCTAAGGTCCCCTGGTTCATTCCTATATGCGACCGTATCTTTTTCTGATTTTCTGTTATTCAATTGCACTGTTAGTACGTACTTTGATCGTGTCTAATCCATTTCTTTTTTTCAGCCCGATTCCAATTAGAGACCATAGTCAACATTTTTTGCTTTACGCGATCGCTATTTTCATATCTACGATTTCAGTTGGCACTACAGCAAACGGCATGGTTCATGTGTTGTTTGCAGTGATGACAATTGAAATCGTAGATATGAAAATAGCGATCGCGTAAAGCGAAAAATGTTGACTTTGGTCTCTAAATGGGATCAGGCTGAAAAAAGAGATCGTGTAAAACCTACATAAGAAATAACCTTAAATTTCCATTAGATTGGAGTTACAACAGTTACGTATATATCTCACCGTGATAATATTGTTTTGCAACTCAAAAATGAGTTTATGCATTTTTTGATCTACAAAATCATATTTGGCTGAAAACGCATTGGCCCAGTACCTACTCCATATTCTGTCAAAAATTCTATTAGTTAGCATGCGGACGATCTTGTAGGAAGTGCTAGAAACTAGCATCCTCCCTGGCGTTCTGAACGTCTTGTTATATGGCATTGTATACATGTGTTAATTTGCATATTAAATATTATGAAGCCAACGGTCGACATCACGAGTTTGGTGTCGATAAAAAAACCACCATTTCTCGTATCTGACTATTTGGTTTTGAATTTTTAATTAATTGCGTAATATATTACGCCAAATGTTACTCCTAGTGCTGACATTATTATACGCTGCTTCCAATGTTATTATTATGACGCGACTTAAAACAGATTTACAAAATATTTTATTTCTTTTATAATTTTTAAGTCATTACCATTTTGAACTTCGACATTTGCTGACGGTAAATTAGCATTTTTTATGGTCAGTTTCATAAGTGTAAATTCACTTAATGCCAATGGATGGGCAATTTTCTTGTATTACATTAAATAGAACAACGACTTATAATTACTAGTCCTCGGGGCTCCATCGAAGCCAGAGTAAAGTTAGCCTCCCAAAAACTGGGCGCACTGTACGGGTCCGCAGATACTTTAATAATACACAACTGCTAACCCTGTGCCCGTCACAAGTGCGCCCCACGGTTGAATTTGACACCACTTCTGGTCTGGAGCTCCAAAATAGAATAACATGCGTAGCATCGCTACAACATTTTTTTAAATGCAAATAACAATAACCCGCGTAACATCGCTACACGGTATTATTATATTTTTTTACTATCCAAATAAGAATAACCTGCGTAGCATCGCTGCACATAATATTTAATATTTTAGGAATCCAATTAAGGGCCTTTAACCAACCAGCGGCCGAGAATCCTAATTTCATCGAAAGATGTTCTTACGATCGTACACTGCGAAAGATTAATTATTCTCCGTACCAGCTTTTTAAAATTATTACTCAATATCGATTTTATTTCATCAAAAAATGCTGAAGGGCGTGATGATAAAACTAGTGTGCTTTTGGTAATTATTTTTTTATCATAGGTATTTATAATTTTTCAATAATGTCTAATCAAAATACGAATGTAAGAAAACTCTTAAATAAATTAATTAGTTTGTAAGACCGTAAATAAATAGACAAACTGAAGTAGATATTTTCGTCACAAACCACGTGCGCGGATGTTTTTTTTAATGATTTTATTTGAACTAAAATTTTAATTCTGAAACATAGCTTTTCCGGATAATTTATTGATTTATTTTCCTGCAAGATTATATGATTTGAAATGAGTGTTGTATAATACATTTTTTTTTGAAAATTTAACAAATCTGCCAACGACCTGCGGTATAACAATATTATACTAAAAATAATCATTTTTTTCTCAAAATTTAAAACATACTTTACTAGATAAAAGAACAATCTTTCGAAATCAGTTTATATTTATTTGTGGAAACTTTGATTTAACAATGACATATTTCCGGTTTTCTCGTCCCATAATATAGATTATATGGATTATTAGATTCCCTCTTTAAGAATCTACCCCATCGTTGTACCATACAAGTATTATTATATTTTTTACAATCCAAATAAGAATTATCTGCTTAGCGTCGCTGCACCATGTTATTATATGTTTACAGTCCAAAATACACACACTAGAAGACAGACGTAAAATAAGCGACTTAACATTTTTATTCAAAATATTTAACTCTAAATTTGACTGTTGCGAAATCCTGCAACCAACATGCAACTCATAAACTTACGAATACCGACAGTAACTACACGACAAAATACACTATTCTACTGTAGAATTCATAAGCTGAACTACATTCCCCACTCTCCGATACAACTATTTCACTCTATGGGACATCACTACTTAGCTGATATTGACATATTTAATATAAACTTGGCGAATTTTGTTGATCTTGTAAAAAACTTATTCCTAAACATATCTTTATTTTTGTAAACATATGAAATTTGCTGTATTTTTATGACTTGCGTGCTTTTTTATCTAATTTTATTTTTATTATTTCTTTATCTGTTTTATTCTTAAATATATCTATTTTTCTGGAAACCTATGAAAACGCTGTATTTTTGTATTTTTATGACTTGCGTGCTTTTTTACCTAATTTTATTTTTATTATTTCTGTATCTGTTTAAAAATCATCTGTCATAAATTAATTGTACCGCCAAACATGTAAAAGCCCCTTGGGCGTTAAATAAATAAAAGAATAACCTGCGTAACATCGCAACACCATATTATTATAATTTTTACAATCCAAATAAGAATAACCTGCGTAGCATCGCTACACCCTATTATTATATTTTTCACAATTCAAATGAGAACAATTTGCGAAGCATCTCTACTCCATATAATATCAATTTTATGGTACCACAAAATGATTCGTTGGGTAATTTTAGCACCATTAATAATTTACTGCCTTTATTATTATTTTGACAGGACGTCCATTCATTTCTCCCCCTTTAAAAAATCTCGGTCTTGTTTATTTTTTATCGGCCGCATTAAAAGTTAACTTTTGACCTTGGGGCCATAGAGACTGATAAATAGCTCGTATTTTTTAGCCTCAGACTGTGCGGTTTTTTGCTTCCATGTTTCGTCGTCTCACTGTCACGGTTTTTTGCGCGTGGTTTTTTGCCCGTGTTACTATAATATAGGTTGGTGAACTCTGCAAGAACTGATTCGTCGGGGTTACGTAATGGACGCGTTTGATTTGGATGTATACCTATCAACTTCAACTGGCCAGCGACTAATTGAATATAAAACGTTTAATACCTACTTAATTGTGGCCTTTGAGGTGACTTTCCGCAAAAACGGCGCTTTGCAAAGTATCCAATATCAATTAATATATATAGTACATAGTTTTTGGTAATTTACCTGCCCATCATTATTTCATTCCATTATTTGTGCTTTAATTTTTCATCTAGTCTTTTATTCATGATACAAATATTAATTCAATAATCGTTCGGTGATTGATTGAATTGTCGTAATCGTTGGATCCTTTTTTTTTAATAATCACATCAATTCGATATTCACAATTTGGGAGGCGGGTATGGGTACCGCTTCCCGGGGAACCACTTATTTGATAACCAACATCTCTCTGCCGTAGGTCACCCCAAGTGGTTCACTACTTAGCTGGGGTGCCCGGGTTAAGGTGAGGGGTGATGTTTGTTTCGATTTTGGCAGCGGGATGGGTCTGCCCACCGACTGCGTGGAAGGCCGGATCGGGAGAGATCTCTAAAGCAGTATTCTTTGCACCGCACTGCAATGAGAGGGATAGATTTATTCGACCGTTACACCGACCCCCAGGTTCCCACCCATCCCCTGTGACTTTTTCTTTCCCAGAAATGTCTCTACTTCATTTCCTAAAATGCCCGTCTACACATCATCCCCAAAGACGACATAGGTCTGAGGGCAATTACTTTCCTCAGGGCCTCACTCCTCGGAGCTAATGTGAAAAAAATATCCGTATAAACTGTCGCCGAAATCTTTCCACATGAAATTTTTCATCGCTTTCGGATGTACATTAAATTATTGAACAGTGTTCCTTTAAGATAGCCGTGTCGTCAATTTTGTTATTTACATATACTTATCATCACAACACCCCAACCAGCATCTCTCTTATATTAATAATATGCGTATAATTTTAATTATTAATTTATTTTTATTAATTAATTAATCCTTCTTTTATTATTCAATTAACCAAATTATCAGACATGTCTTTACTTCGTATTATGGTTCCGTTCAGAGACCATCAGAAATTAGAACATAGATAATATTTTCTCCATTTATCTTCATAATATTTCTGTTCTTCTTTCTATTACAGATTAACTTAGTCATATTTCTGATGGAATTATGAATCATACAGCTTCCTTGTAGCTGAAATAATATTTATTTAATAAGTCCAAAGGTTGATGATGCAAGCCAGATCACGATATTGTTTGTTATTCTTAGAAATGATTAATGGCCTTCTTCAATGGCACGCCTTTTTGTTAGATTCGTCTTTGTGTCATTATTATATTATACATGACCTTTTTATAATGTTTTAGAATTTAGAACATGACTATTTTTTAATACTCGTGGTACGGCAAGAATTTACAGTTTCTGCCTTCCACTTAGACAAGAGTGAGTAAGTAACATTTTTTGTGTGCTTGGAACACTCTTTTTGTATTTAACGATATTACTATCTTAATAATACATTTTTTATGTCTTACTTTTATCTAATTATTAACTCCTTTTCAGATATTTTTTTTATTTTATTGATTGAGCCGTTAAGATTTTTTTCACCACATTGAAGTGATTTTTCACGAAAACGGCGATATATAAATCCACTGACATTATTATTATTTTAGATGACATTTATTGAATAAAAATAATTTTTGTTCATATGAAGCAGATTCTTTGGGGTGTGACATTATAATTTAAAATAAAACAATAACCTTGTAAACACCACTTTTATTTCATATACTCTTTATGCCGACCGGGTTTCACTACAACCGTAGCTTCTTCAGGGCAGTCAAATACTCTACTGTAGAGTATTATTACTGCCCTGATGAAGCTACGGTTGTAGCGAAACCCGATCGGCATAAAGTATATAAAATAAAAGTGGTGTTTACAAAGTTATTGTTTTATTTAAAAACAAAAATATTTTGCTTCGTTAAAACTAGTTTCAATTTGAGAGGCCGGTATGGGTACCACGGCCCCGGAAACCATTTTTCTAGATAACCAAAACCTCTGCCACAGGTCACCCTAAGTGGTTCACTGCGTTTTGCGACTTAGCAGGGGTGAGGTTTGTCCGGGTCTTGGCATTGGATGCGTCTGCCCACCAACTGCGATCGGGAGAGATTCAAACAAACCTTTCTCTTGGACACACTGACCTCAGATTCCTACCCACCTCTCATTCCCTTTTTCTTTTCTTAAGACCGTCCTACAAAACATCCCCAAAGATGACAGGCCCTGAGGGGAATTATGTTCCTCCGGGCCTTCTGTGAGCAGCTAATGTAAAAAAAATATTAACAATATGATAACGCTATGCCTAACATTCGTTACTTAATTTATAAATCGATTTAATATTATTGAATTTATTAAGTAGTCACTCTTACCTTTCATTGACCAAATTTTACAATGAATTTATTATTTTCATTGGAGCGTTTATATGAAAGAGTCATTATTAACTCTGCCATAATTAAAATCCGCCAAATCACGTCTTGATTGCCACACGTATTATTATTATTCGCGTTCGTAAGAATGCCAATTTTAATTTCGGGCGGAAACGAAACCGGTAACCATTTCGTTAAAACACAGGCAGTAGTTACCTCTCACCTTTCTGCTTCATTCATAACCGATCATTAAAAAATAATAAACCTGCACGAAAAATAATGGCCGCTGCTTGCGTTTGAAGCAAAAAATACTTGCAGAATGCAATCAAAATATTTAAAGTCTCTTTAGTGAATCCGTGTGTGATTTGTTACATTATGAAACGCCGGCTGTGGAACGAGTTTTTTCTTCCCGTCCAGATTGAAGAAGCCGGAACATCTCCTTGAAGCCCCGAGGTTACGGCAAACTTGTTATTGGCGATTATTGGCAGATTAAGTATTGATAAAAATCTTTTAGTCGGGAAAATTAAATGACTCGACTCTTTCGTGGCTTTGACATTTTTGCCGCGCTCGTTCTACTCTGTTTTTTTTTTTTTTTTTTTTTAAATTTTTATTATTATTGATTCTGAACGCGTAATGATATGGGGTTAATCAATTAGTAATATTTTCATCTATGCGAATTTTTTTCTTTACCATTTGACAGCTCTCTTAATTATTATAAAAATGGCAAACAACCTAATCGATTTATTTTACGGTAATTACTTTTTTTATTATTTATTAACGCCCTTTTGGGGGCTTTTCCAAATGAATATTAAAAATTATACAGTATTTATTGTACATAACTGAACTGTCTCAGTAACAATATTTTATAATTGTTTAAAGATAAATTGAAGATGTCCACTGATTTGGTATAATTATTTCCCTCTGTTAGTATTCTGGGCAAAGAGGAATACATATGGTAGCTGGTCTCAAAATTTCTGCACTGAAATAAATCCTGATTTCTGGACTCTCAAATTCAGCATTAAAATTTTAACATTTAGAAAACATAAGGATTGGTTTTGTATTATTTCAACACCTTGTACATGAATTTTATAATGTGGGTTCCAGACGGGAGAATTGTACTCATGTTGGCTTCTAACAAAGGCAAAATATAGCAGTTTAATACTATAGTCGACCTCTGAAATAAGGGTTTCAACTTCTATTTAAAGCAACCTTCCTATATCGATCGTCCGGTTGATTAGACGGGCATCTCCGAGAAATCGAAATTTGAGTTGAGTATTTAGTTATATGTAAAAATGTACCATCTATCTGATTTTATATTCGGATCACTCATAAACATTATCAAATCAATTATAATACAGAAAAACTTATAATGAAATAAACAAACAAAAAATTATGTTTTCTGGGTTACTAGTAGGAAATTTCAAGATGTCATACTGATAAACCGGACGTTATGCTTCCCAGTATTATATTATAGCATTAAGTAAGCAGTAAATAATATTTTATTCGTGGTTACGAAACTTGGTATTTGAAGATGTCTGACTAATCAACTGGACGATCGATATTTGTACGACATTGGTGATTGAGATTTGATTGTAGTGAATTATTTATTTTTGTTTTCAGAAATGCACAGTTGGGAGAAGGCTGAGCCATTCCGTTACATGTATTTAGCCGTATAAGGAACAATGGAGGCAGTGTAATGTACCCATCAATAAATTGATTACTTCACTGTCATGCGCATTAACCGCTGAGGATTTAAGAAATATATTTTATTAATAAAAATAAATTGCTTCTGAGTAACACGATAAAAGCGTCCAGTCGAATTTACGATCATTCAAGGAATCATTGCATACAATGCCATCACTATCTTAAAAGGGAGTAATTATTCGCCAACGATAAAGTATGTTAAGAAAACTGGTTTCTCGTATAAGTTTAACAATTAAAACGTTGTATAAAATTAAAATTAACAAGAGCAGGACTATTGAATGTATATAGCCTCCATTCCCCATAATAAAGGTAACACCCAGAGATCGACACGGGATAAACAAACCGCCGAGTAGCGACTGCAGCTAGTGGCTAATGGAAACTGCACAGGGATGTAATCACGTCTTTTAAATAAAATACTCTCCAACCTACATGAAAATCCAATAGAGAAAGTTCATTTTATGGAAAAGGTTCGGTGGCACATTTAGGATGCTTTGGAAGCACCACGAAGTAAGCGATTTAGCGGCTGTGATTTTTCCAATCTTCATCCTCAAGTTGTAACTTTTACACACATTTGTTATTCGCGCCCTTTTTAGGGACTTTTACGTATTGTTAGCGTCAGCGGTCGGCGTAACAGTATGAAAACTAAAAATTATGCAGTATTTATTTTACATAACTTAACTGCCTCAGTAACAACGTTTTGTATTTGTTTAGTGATTTCCACTGACTTTGTATAGTTATTTCCCTCAATTTGTATTCATTGCAATTAGTGAGTCTCAGAATTTCTGCACTGAAACAAATCGCGACTTCTAGTATTACGTAGTGGAATCCGAAAGTTTATCAATGCAAGCAATTCTGGACTATCTACTGCATCATTTAAAATTTTGTATAGAAATACCAAGTCAGTGAAAATCCTTCGGTCTGACAATTTAAGCACATTCATATCATTTAAAGAGTGTTGCAGTTCAACAAAATTGCTGGTACACTCTTTTTAAAACTTAAAAGAGTAAGAATTTATTTTATACTCTTTCAGTAGCTTGTACATGAATATTAAAATGTGGGTTCCAGATGAAATAATTGTACTCGATAACAAAAGCAAAATGTAATGGTTTAATACATTTAATGTTGTTGAAATTGTTAAATCTAGTTATAAATCTCAGCATTTGTAAGCCCCTGTTAGAGATTTCCGTTATGTGATTTTTCATTTATGTTGATGTCTCAAGAGCTTCGTTAATTCAGTACATCCGATATATCGGATGTACTGAAAACTGGATGCAACAGTGTGCGTTATTACTATTACATACATTATACATTATTATTTATTGTAAAATACTCACTATAGAGTCGATCACCTAAATTGAAGTCTTGCAAAATTTGCACTGAAGCTTTTCACCATTTTTCCAATATTCCAACAAAACTGTAACCTAACACATTAAAGTTGTATAACCCGTTCTGCAATGCTCAAAATTATATATATACTCGTACTATCAACGTGATCTAAAGTCAAAATAATATGTTGTATAATATCTCCGTTGTCTTCATTATTTTTTTACGCCAACCAAAAACACTGGCTTACGGTGATTTCCCACGAAAACGGTGCTATAGAAATAATCCAATCACGGTTAGATTCAGAAGTTTGCAATTAGCTTACTGAAAATCGCTCGCACTAATATAATATTTATTGTGATTGCCGATCTACCCCTGTCCCGATATCTACGGCGGAGTGTTGGCGCGGCTGTGTGGTGTTTATTGAACCGATTCCTTATTTGTTCTTCTACAGTTAGATAAATGTTCGAGCGAAATCCGCGCGTCTGCCTCAGACACGACTCCTCTATAAAAAGGAACATTCATTATGGCCTTATTAAATTATGGATAATATTGAATTCTTCACTAATGGAAACGAACGGCACGAAATTGAAACCTCTCATATTAATACTAAAAAAGTTCATAACGAGAAAAAAATCACCACTTACTTGAGGAGATCGAAAAAAAGTCGAACGCCATATAATAATATGCAATGAGTACCTATACTTTCACAAAAAGAGAAAAAAATATGAAAATCCTTTTTATTTTCATTTAAAATTTTCTGATGCATGTGGAAAAATGGACTCCTTCGTACTACCATTTTTAATGTGTGTGATTATAAAAATATTATTTTTATTTGGCAGAAACGTGAAGGGCGAATAAGTTGAGAACCGATTGCAATAGTAATTTATAAAAAAGTTATTAAAGGAAACTAGGCTAGCAACCTACAGAGGCGTTCTGATGTCAACTGTAATTCTGATTCTATTATGTTTGTGTGGCGTTTATTTGACATATGAAGGGAAAAAGGAGTACGTAGTGAATATATAGTGAAAACACTTGGATATCTATGGAATGCACTCTTTTTTTCGTTCATTCGCTCTACATACCATCTGAACGTCCCTTTCTTAATCTTTCTAAATACGCTTACATCAGCTTTGCATTATTTGCGGCTCACCGCATTTCTCACGATCATACATGGTTTTACCATTTACCACCTACGCCTATACGCCTCAGGGATCTCATTTCTTCAGCATTCAGTTTACTATGAACGATTAAAAGAGTGTAAGGAGAATATGTGTCGCAAATGTAAATCGTAGAAGAAGTCGGAGACGCCCGAGGAAGACATGGCACGATGAAGTGAATCGGATACTTGTGTCGGGTCCATAAATGTCAGAATAATAGATGAGTGTGTATGAGACGATGTATGAATGTGAATGAGGCAAGGAGTGCGTGCCAAGACCGAGTTGTTTAGGGATCTGTCCTCTGCCTGTCCCTTGCGGGAAAACGGGGTGATGGTTAGTTAGTGAATGTAGTAAAAAAGAAGTAAAGAGTCTTTGTAAAGCCAAGAAATCAAAATGAGCCTGTAATCTTTCAGGGATTACTCTGAACCGGACTTTATTGGATAATAAATATATTTGAATAAATGTAAAATATGGTTTGGCAAATATTAGTCAACAATATAAAGTTGACACGCGATTCTAAGCAGTAGGTTTAGTAGCCGCATAAATTAGGCATTAGCCTTTAGTTGTCTCGTTAGACTCGGTAAAGCGGACGACTTGACAGTGGAAATGGTGGTGCAAAAGCTCCCTATAAAATAATACATTTATCACGCGTCCGTGGAGCCCTAGCCGTCAGATTACCATTGCGCATTGTGCTCAAACATTATGAAACAAACTTTAAGAAAAATGGTGGCGTGAAATTCCACGGACAACTGAGACAATGGCTCTCTGGATTTTGATATAATTACCGGAAAATAAACGCCAAGGGTGAAACGACTTATTCTGCTGAAAGATCGTGTAACTTTTTTTTAGATATCTTTTTTTTGGGGTGCTTGAAAATCAGATGTTTTCAATTTCGTCTATAAATCTAAATAGCGTAATTTTACAAAATTTGTGATATATTTATGGTAATTTCCTCACTTCTTTTCAAGTGGATTTATTTATTTCTTGTTTGAAGCATTTACAAAGTATTAACAATTATTACATTAATGAAATTGCCGAAAAGCTTAGATATTAACACTAATTAAAAATGATCACAGCATGCTTAAATCAAAGTTTAGTTGTTACTAGGTGGAGATGCTACTAGTGAAATAACAGAAATAATAATAAGCAATATAAAATATAAGTACAGAGAAGAAGAAAAAAAAGCATTTGGGTTTATAAAAACGGCGCTCTACAAATTATTGCATTATTATTATAATAAAACAATTACATAATTTTTAGTTCATATACTTCTACTTGCACTGACATCATATTAGCAGCTTAGAGCTAATAAAATTAGAACATGTTTTTTTAAAATATACAACGCTGTTTACAAAGATGTCTATAAGCTATAAGTCACATTCCATGGCATTATACAATCTACATATTTAAGACATTGGATTGAAATAGCCAATAATGTCATAAAATAATTCAAGACGAAATATTTTATGACTCGTTGAATAACGTTTATTATAATAATAATACGATAATTTGTAGAGCAACTAAACCTTGATTTACGTATGCTGTGAACATTAAAGTGTTAACCCCTCAGGCCTCCGGCCTATTTTGTCGGAAGGTCAAAATATTTCCGCTTTGCAATAAAATCCAAATAAATGGAATACATATTTCTGAACGCGTCTGAAACCTAAAGACTATTTTTGAAAGGTGATGAAAAACGCTCAATTTTTTAATTCTAAATATGCATATGATTTTTGAAATATAAAACTTTTTAATGCAAACATAAGAAAGTTTTAAAAATGGCCCACCTCATGTTTTTTTAAACTATGTTAGCATTACCGCTTACTTACGGCCATTTGCTAAACCAAACCTGGAAAGGACACGCAATTAATAGGCCAACAAAACTAGCTCAGGAAAGCCGGCGCAAGCAAGGTTCTCTCAAAACCAAGGCGAGTGCTTGTGGTTCGCTTGTGAATACCTCCTCCTCCTTTCCTCACAATCTCCAGGTCTCCTTCCTCAATCAGAACACAGTTTTGCACGTAAAGGGTTTATTCATTTAGAAGGAGACAGGGTTTTACAATTGCCAGCCTCGGCATACTACACATGGGTATTTGCTAGGACTAGAATTCTATCATGACGGCGGAACTCCTCTCTCAACTCTCCACACGTGTTAGTGAATTTAAGGGCGGGACGTAGCACACAAAAGAGGGCAAGGGTTCATATTACTCACAGCAGCAGGAAATGCGGTAGTCAGCAGACAGGCTACTGGTGGGCGGGAGCCTTTTCGTGCACAATTCACATTATAGAAACATCACGAGTTTAGGTTCTCGGAGAGCGCCTTGGCGCAATCACTTGGGACACTGTTGTCGCGCCCGTGGCAAGCGGATGAATGGGTGCGGGCGCTGGCCGGCACGGGGCTTGCCCGTGTCGAACTCAGCGCGGTGCGGGGAACTTAGGTACTACGAACTATTCTGGCGTAAAATGGGGAAAGCAGTGAACTGGGGAAAACATTGTCACTTCGTAACGTATCAACTATAATTAATGATAACGAAAAAAAAAAAAAAAACACATACATATTTTATTAAGTAAATTTATTATAAACGTTATCGTCAACTTACCCTTTGTCTTTTCTTGTAAAAATAATTTATAAAAATTCCTGAAGTTTCATAATTTTCAAATTGCAATCGGATTTTGGTTTCATAAAGGTATAGATAGGTACATTTGAATTATTTTGCGGTTACCTTTTAGATTTGAACATAAAGCGTGGTGTTCTTCCTTCCTAACACAATTTAGATCTTATTTCTTACCTTGATAGTAAGGGAGACACGACGATTTCTATGAAACTTAAACGAGATGTTCCGAAAAGCGAACAAACCAGCCTGTAGTTTTTTTTTAATTTTTATAATAACGAAAATACTTTTGGGCGTGAAAATCTTAAAACGTATCAAACTAGCCTGAAGTTTTAATCCCAATGGCAATGTAAATGTTTCAAATAATCAATAAATAAGAAGTAACGTTCAAATGGTTTCTTTTTCAAATTTCTATCCACATTTAAGCATTTTCCAATTTTACACTTTCTCACAGTAGTCCCACTGTCTTCTGTCGTGTTAACACTGATAAAGAGTGGAAATAGTGGAATGTGTTCACAAATAGGCTCTCGAGCCCGGGTGTGTAGGTACTGTGTGAATTGAATATAGTGTGTAAGGTAGTAGATAGTAGGTGTCAAGTCGTTACGGGGCGCCGACGCCGACGCTCCGCCCAAGGTCTCGGCGAGACCAAGGTCAGTGCTGGCCGAGATAGGAGTGACTAACTGTCTGCAATGCGTAGGTACGATACCGTGCCGCGTGCGTGGTGTGAGCACATTGTCTACTGACTACTCTACTTATCTTGCACAATATTATTATTATATGTACAAGCGTGGTATAGATCACTAGTGTTGGTACGATGTGTGCAGTGCCCGAGGGAAGCCAGATCAGAACTTTAATGGTAAGCTGTAAGCTCGTCAATCTAGCTTTATCTTCTGTACGAAGGCAGCTTACCGATTTAAGTACGCTGATGGGAATTAAATAGAATACGTTATAACTAACATAAGTTCCAAAATAAACCTGCATATTTTTCACATGTATATTATTTCTTCAAAGAAAACTCATTTTGTTTACAGAACTCTTATTTTGGGGCTCCATTTTAATTCAAAATTAGGAAATACTTGGTTTTTAATTCGTAAGAAATGCTTCTTCACCAGGGTTTGTCAGAAAACTGAATGACTTTTCAGTTGTCTCTCATCAATTTTCAGATCAGGAAAATTGTGGAAAAAATTACTGCATGCCGCTAGTGTAAAAGGTGTCCGTCGCGATGTTACAAATCCGTTTTTTCTAATAATCTCTATAATTATTTCATTTACAGATGTTCAAATCCTATTTGAAACACATTATTCCTGCAAAGCATTCCTTTTATAATAAGTACAAAGTCACTTACATCTCCCCACTGCATTAGGTGCCTATGACTGCCTAATGTAGAGGTGAGCAACCCGTGACACAGGAGCCTTTTCGTACTTCCCTCTTGGCTAAATAAAATTGCAAAATGTTTGTAGTAAAGAAATTTCAAAGGTTTCTGCTGTTTCGCAAAAGAGTTGAGCGGAAAATTTTTCAAAGTTTTGAATCAAAATAATAAGTTTTTTCTAACATATTCTTAAACAAAATTTCGTTGTTCTTAAATTTGGATTTTAAGTCGAAATACCCAATCAAACTGATTAATATTTTTTTAAATCAAAATAAAATTTAAAGTCAGTAAAATAGCATAACTTCATATTAGCAAACATCTAATATGAAGTTATGCTATTTTATTGCTTTATGTTTTAAATTATATATAGGCCATTAAAGAATTACATTTTTCATAATTTTAGGGGCAACCTAGGCAATTGTATATGAATTAATGATAAATATTTTAACAAAAAATAATTGTCCGTTTAAAGGTTTTCGTTTTTATCAAGTACCCAAAGTTTTCTTGACCAAATATTGTTTAACTTTTTAATGACAAAAATCAACAGTTGCCCAAAACTGAAAATAGGTACTTTAATATATTATTTAATATATCAGAATGATAAAAATTGACAACATTTATTGGTTTGATCTTGAGGATTAAAAAAATTCGCCCGATGCGCTTTGTTATTTGCATCGTAGATTGTTTTATTTAAAAACCGTTTAGAGAATACGAATATGTTTGCACACCACCGTCTATAAATTTAACAATGATGAGCTGTAGATGAGGTATGTACCCCCCCCCCCCCCCTTCCACCCCTTTAGCCCGCAAAGAAATTTAAAAATGGATTAATTAACCCTCCCGTTGAAAAGGTTTATCATCACTGGCCTAGTGCCTGTACCACACCCCAGTCCCAGTCCCAGTATTCCGCGCTCCACTTCTCTCGCGGCTATTCTGCACATGTTTGCACTTTATTGATTGTTTAGCGGATGAAGAATTCCTCCGAGCAAGCGCTGGAGTTATAGAATAATATAATGCAGTTGCCCGTAACCGATGTGCGAGGAACGCTGGTGTTGCGCGAACCCGTTGCAAGTGTTACGCAAAGTAATTTTGTCACATAATACAATACCACGGTAACGAGCTCAGTTTCTCAACTAAAACATACCGTGCGTGTAATAGGGCAGTGCAATTAGTGCCAAAGGGGAGTCGCGATCGTATAATGATAAAATTGTATGAAGTTTTATGTTCTACATATTTTTTAAATTCACTTTAGCCAAAATTTGCACTGGTAACGAGGTATTGGAAAAAACTAGGTTTTAGCACGATTTCGGCTGTTTTTTTTTTCAAAATGGCGACGCGAGCCAAGGTCTAAAACTTAGACAACGGGGAAGCAGATTAAAAAATAATAATTGAGTGGAGTTTTTTTTCAATCATTTCTAGCTTTCACCCTTCAAGGGTGTTCTAGGCCAACATTTAAAATTACAGATAAAGTGAATTTATGTAATAATTTTATTTAAATGTGCAAATTTCAGAATTATATGGAAGATTGTAGTGGAGTAGACATAGAAGAGATGAGATGTTGAATGGAGGGGAGGCAATTTTAGATAACGCTTGATAGAAGATAGGATATTTATTTAGAGAGGGACAATCAAAAAATATGTGATCTAAACTTCCCACATCTAGACCACAGAACGTACAATCTGGGGGAGTCCAGGACGTGAATTTTAAAAAGTGAGAAGAAACGGAACAATGTCCTATTCTCATTCGAATAAGTAAGGAAACTTCTTTTTTGGAAAAATGGGGGAATTTTTGAAACCACGGTTTTGATTGGGTAGTCCTTTGTACTGAGGCGTAACGGGCACCCTTGGATTGACCAGCAATGTTCCAATACTCTGTCCAAACATTGCGGGATCTATCTTTGATGATGAAAAAATATCAGATAGGGGAATATGGTTTACGAGGGTAACGATAGGGTTAGACGCTCCTTGTTTTGCCAAGGAATCAGCAATATCGTTACCCACTATGCCAACATATCCAGGAATCCAAATCAGAATTACAGTTTTTCCAGACCTTTGAATAGAGATTGTGTGGAGATAATGTCAAAAAAGCGTTCTTATAACTAAATTAAAAATTATACAAGTACAGAAATGATTAGATATTATTAGTTAAGGGTAGTTGGAGTGGTGATTTAAAGGGGGGACGGGACGGTGGGAGGAGCCAAAATAACAAGGAAACATGGTCAACAAAGGTGACTTACAGGGTGCTCTTATTTTGTTAACTAAATTAATTTTAAATTAATTAAGTTAAAAATGTACACTGTGAATAAAATGCTTCAAAACAAAATGTCTAGAAATTATTACATAATTAACGTCCAAGAAATTCAAAAACAGAGTTATTTTAGTTACAATCTGTAATGTTTATTAAAGGTATTTTCAATCGGGTGTTCTTATTTCTAAAACGTTACGAACCACTGAGATAATGTGTATGATTTATTGCGACTGGGGCTGAACTGTTTCTCGGACGATCTGGCCGCTTGGCTATAAACCCTACTATAAGGCAGACCTGTAATGCGTAATAATATACTCGTATTGGCAGGATACTTTGTGTGCACAATATTGATAATGTGCATCCATCAAACATTGTGTGCATTCACACCACACCTTCATGTGTTGCTAAAGATTAAGAATCTGTACAAAATGCAAACGTGTTTTTATTCTTCTCGAACACGTTAAAAATCGTGACATTAATAATATGTATATCGTGATTCTTAGTAAATATGCTGTAAGTGAAATAATAATTAACTTAAAATGGTTTGTTTTCATGCAGTTTAAGTTTAAGGCACTATGTAAAAAAAAAATTATTACATTTTATTTATTTATTTATTTAATACAAACAGCGTAAGTATGCCATAAACACTAATTACATGTCACAAATTCATATTCAAAATATTAATAATGATAAAACAGTGTATGTATAAGAGTTAATTGTGACGTTACATTGGGAAGTGACACCAGAGATACACTTACATGCAAAAATCTATAATACAAATAAAATTAATAGTGATTAAAAAAATATGATAGCATAGCCTTCTTGTACCTATGTTCCGTGCAGTTAAATAGATCTATCACATCTGCATATCTATTAGTAATACTTGATGCAACCTAGGTAAAAGTGAGTGTTTCGTATGCTCAGTCCGATTATTGTTGCATTTAAATTTTCTGAACGATGCATTTGTTAAGAATGCTCTCACCATATTTTTTAAAGAAATTCGTAAAATTGACGTAGATACAGTATTTTAAATGAAACCGTTTGGAACAATTTGTATGTTGAATTATCCTTCAGCAAAACTTTGAATGCGTTTTTCTCGTAACTCATTTTTTCAATCTGGTTGACAGCATATTAAAAAAAACTGTACATTCAATTTGCACGCACCAAGTCCCCTGCAAAATTCTCGCAGGGCATGTATGGGGGTGCTATGTGGAGGGAAAGAAAGTTCTGGGAAGGAAAAGGGTATGAGGGGTCGGAAGGAATGTGTCAACGTATGATTCCATCCCTCCCATTGCGGCGCAAGGCGATGGGTCAAGAAAGACCGGCTGGAGAGGTCTAAGTTAAGTATCCGGCCCTCCACGCAGTAGGTGGGCAAACACATTGACTGCCAAGACCTAGACAAATCTCACCCCATGAACCCGGGCAAGCCTTGCTAAGTCACCAAGCGTAGCGAACTACTTGGGGTGACTTAAGGCAAGGGTGTTGGTTATCCAATAAATGGTTGGTTTTCGGGGCGGCGGCGGTACCCATGGCCCCCTCCCAAATTGAATGATAATTAATTATACAGGAATACTGGGCATGTTTGGAGTAAAGAAGTCATGTAAAGTTATACATTTTGCTGTCAAGGAATATTTAAAAAAAACTTCAATTAAAGGGTATAGATCCAATTACCTACGTGAAGTACCGGTCTCATAGTTAACATATTTTGTAATGTGGAAACGCCTCTTAAAGGGGTTTTATACAACGTCTGTATATTTATTAAATGAGACATGGACAATGATTACGCAATTTCCTTAGTCATCAAGAAAGCATAATTCGATTCCTAATTTCATGACTATGGCATCATTTCATTTCATCTGTTCTTTATAACCTATGGCATCCCTGTATGGGGTATGTTGTGAGGCCGAAGATGTCGAGGAGGGGATGGATATGGGGAACTGGAAGGTGGGAGAGGAGTACCTGGCCATTAAGATCTTGGCTAAAGATATTTCAAGCAACATTTAAATTCTGAATGGTGGTCCCACCTGGAACGTGCCGCAAAAATACTCTATTTTATTTTTAAATAATTAATTGTGAAATAACACAACCTGAACTTGCGACCTTCGGATTGCAAGTCGAGAGAGCCTTACCCTTCGACCACGGAAGCCGTCTATGATTCTCTTGATTCATTTACCTGCCTTTCACAACCACGATAAAAAAAAATAATGACACGATGTACCCCTTGTTCCTTTGTTTGTCCTCTTTATCGTCATACAGACGGTGATCTATTTAATCCCTTTGTCTAGCTGCGTCCCCCGCCGCTGCCCGATCGCCCGGCGCGACTTTGAAATCTTTATTCGCCGCGCCGTCTGGTATTTACGATTGACGCTGTCCATCCTTCTTCCACCCCCGCTGCCCCTATAGCCCTATCCCCACAGCCAGCGACACGGGACACGGTGTCAATGCTTATAATAAGAGCGCTCTGTGCGCACGCCTGACATCTCTCCTTTTGTTAGGACGCCCGTTACCTACATAAATTTGCTGGTTGATAGGCAACCTGTTCTGTTCTGCTCTCCTGGCATTCGCGAATAATGAAACGTTCGAGATTCGTCTTGCAGCACACTTTATCTCAAAACTTCAACTTCAAACAATTTGGGAGGAGGAATGGGTACCACCGCCCAGGGAACCATTTATTGGATAACCGACACCTCTGCAGTAAGTCACCCCAAGTGGTTGCTCAAGGGATGAGGTTTGGGTTCATGGGGTGAGGTTTGTCTGGATCTGGCGGCGGATGACCTGGACACACTGAACCCTAAATTCCTACCTATCCCTTTACCTTTTTCCTTGCCAGAACTTCCTCTCCTTCCTTTCATTAAAAATACCCCCTCCACACAGCATCCCCAAAGATGACATACGCCCTGAGGGAAATCATTTTTCTCAGATATGTAGATAATGTAAAAAAATATGTCATTTAAAAGGGGGTTTTGAACTGTTTCCTGTGTTGACTTTTATAGAACTTTGAAATGAAATGAAACTTTCAATCATGAATTTTGTTTCTATATTACAAAACCTGCTTTTCCAAGCCTTTTTCAATATCATTCTTCCTCTATAAGTTTATCATTTTTTTTAAATTTCTTTTGTCTGGTTCAACTGGTGTCCAACTGTAAATAATACTCTAATTTGATGCAAAAATCAATTTTGAATCTATTCAAATCAGTTGTGTAACAAATCTAATTATTTTCGACCGTACGTTGAGAGTTATTCAAT
Organism: Limnephilus rhombicus; assembly: GCA_929108145.2. Taxonomy (NCBI): domain Eukaryota; kingdom Metazoa; phylum Arthropoda; class Insecta; order Trichoptera; family Limnephilidae; genus Limnephilus; species Limnephilus rhombicus. The sequence goes on from OV815281.1 coordinate 52,443,816, forward strand.
CTCGAATACCTTCGCATTCTCGCATCGCTTCGTCCCTTACTAATTAGGGGCGAGGGATGCTATTGGTTAGAATTTTCACCCCGTCGCTCAGAAGTCACAGCTTGGATGACCGATATAAAATCATCAAGAAAGTTAAGTTGTCTTCCGGTCCTACCCGCGCATCTTCAAGGAAAAAATCTCTGGCAGCACTGAAATACTTTCAGCTAACCCAGAGTGAATACTTGTAGCCCTTTTAGTATAGGGAACAATTAAGTTTCCTTTGGGTTATTTATTGTTGTTTTAGTTTCGTACTGTCATACTTACAAATTGATTGTACATACTCCAAATAAACATTAGTTTTGTTTGCTGTATACAAAGTGTGGATTTTATTTAATTGTCCCGCTATGATTGAATAATTAGTTTGTCTCCCTTACAATGTTAGTAAAAAATGTTGCGTATTTTATTGTTGCTTGATGCCTCAATGGTCTTCTTTATAAAAATAGTCTGAAAGTAATCACTCGCCCTTCTTAATAAAGCAGGCCTGCCAATAATAAGTCATTATGTCCGCAATTAAAATTCCTCCAGCCATATTACCGAGTCGTCAGATCGATGCTCATTTCCACAGACGCGACTTTAATATATTCCAAAGTAGTAGCCGTCCAGTCGTCAAGATAAAGTCCTCTCGTAACTTGTAGCTTGTGGCGGCCGCGGAGCTCGTAAAGCTCTCGGCCTGTGTGCTGTCTGAATGCGGGGAGAATTGGCAGCTACCATTATAATTAACAGCTCCGAGTTATCAATTAACAATATCTGCCGGGCTGTACACTGTACACTGTGGAGTCTCTGAAGTCTTTTTCCGACCGTTATAAACAATGCGATAGGGGCTGCACCAGGACTTCTCAACCTTTTCCAAATCACAGAAACCAAAATATTTGTAAGTTTCTCCAAACGACCAATAGAAACTGGTCTTTTTTCGCGCAAATGATATTTGATTATTTATGTACATACTAGATGAAGTCCCTGACTTTACGTAGATCTTTTCAAAATCTCATGTAGGCAGTGACTTTGCTCTTGCTTTGAAGATCAAATGCGAAAAATTTAATCAATGTCGGAATAAAGCTAGATTTTTATAAAAATCAAATCCATACCGCCCGACCGGTGTCTGCCACGCTGTCGCCGTATGATTTTTATTTTTAATATATGAAAATTTAAGGAACTTTAACATTACTAAGGCCATTTTCTAATTAAAGCGTGTTTATTGGAAGTGACCTGCCAGGTAAGTATGTTTCTGTATCCATTTGTAAATAGAAAATTAGAACCTAAGCATTCCTAATAAATTGTACAGCGCCCTTGAGGTGATTTTTCACAAAAACGGCGCTTTATAAATTATCCAATTATTATTATTATACTAAACATTAAACGGACGAGTACGTGTGGATGAATATAATTATTGCATTCAATAAAAACGTAATACTTATAGTACAGTACGGTAGTGGAAAAAGATTTTAAATGTGTTGCATTGTGTAGATTATAGATCGTCTTGGTGATAGCCAACCTCTGATGAGAGAAGGATTATACATAATAAAATGTGAAAACTGTAATCAAAATCTTCAATAAAAATGGTAATTACTTATTAATCGGTAATTATCAGCTTTTTGCAGATTTTGGCATCTTCTAACCGTAGTTTAGTTACCAGTAAGTTTTTCACATTTTTCGGTACCTCTTTATAATAATAATATTTGGCTGATTTATTTAGCGCCGTTTTTGTGAAAAATCACCTCAAGGGCGCTTTACAAGTAAATATTTATTTATTTTATTTAAACGCCCATAGGGCTTTACATAGAATGCAGTACATTTTTTTTTAATTACAGTGTAAAGAATGGGTTTACAAAATACAATACACAATACAAGTAACATAATATTTGTTAAAAAAAATATAGGTTAGAGAAAATATAAGGGTTAAAAAAAAAAATTTAGGTTACATAAAATATAAGCGTTAGCAAAATACAGGTAACATAAAATATAAGAAACAAAATATAGTCCATAAAATAATAGTAGTTGACATAAAGTAGGTAATGTTTAAAATTGTTGTTTTCATTAGTTTATGGGATAGGTAGAAATAAATAGTTGGCACATATGGCGTTTGAAGTTTGCTAAGTTCAAATTATTGTCAAATACATCCAGATTGTTTAAGTATTTGTTACCAAGACTATGCAAACGTTGTATTGGAGAATGTAAATCATAGTTCGAATGAGATGTACGTATATAAAATGTCAATGTTTGTCTAGTTGTTCGTGTAGGTACATGTAGATTTATTAATTGCAGGAGTTCACAACTGTCGAATTAGAGTTTAATAATTTTAATAAAAAAGTTAGGTCTTTCATTTTTCGTCGGTTTTCTAATGTTGGAATATTTAAAGTATTTATTAACGACGGGTAATTTATGTGCTCTAAAGGGATGTTAGGTTTAAAATTTACAAAACGTAGAAATTTTCTTTGAATTCTTTCAATAGTATGAATATGAATTTTGTAGAAGGGCGACCAGACTATGGAGTTATATTCTATTAGGCTTCTAACAAGGGATGTATACAGTAGTTTAATGATTTGTAACGATTCAAAGTTTTTAATTGTTCTTAATACAAATCCTAAAGTTTTCATACCCTTATTTGCAGTTTGTTGAATGTGAACCGTGAAGTCTAGTTTCTCATCCATTATTATGCCAAGATCCCGCATTTCCGATACTCTTTCTAAATTTATTTTATTTATTGAATAGTCGAAAAACAGTGATGTTTTTTTTCTGGAAAAGGTCAAAGTTTTGCATTTTTCTACATTTAAATATAGATTGTTTTGTGAGCACCAAATTTTTAGCATGTCTATATTTGAAATATATGCTAAATTTAATATAAAACTTACTTACGACTAAGATTTATAATTATAGCTAGTGACTTAATGACATGTATCTATATGTATTTACAACTGTGACGCTGAGAGTTTTATAACTAACATCCTTGCATTTAAAAATGCGTATTTTGCTAGGGTTGTCAGTGATATGTAACATTAAAAACCCCAACAATAAACAAAACTCTCTTATAGGTACAAATTATATTAATACAATTTATTAGTTAGAAAACCGAACTCGCATAATCCTATTGTAAAATTTCCTTACAAAACTCGATACTTCTGTTTGGAAAATGTATTTAAAATTCCTCGGGGTTGTTTATATCAGAAAATTTCCCCTTTACCTGACATGATAATCAATTATTGTTTTTCTTCAAGTTCGATAAAGACTAGTTTTCCATCTCAATGTCGTGCAGCGTTAAAAATATAATTTAGAAACATTATTAAACATATTATGTTAAGGACCACTGGACAACGCGTACGAAGTCCACTGCGCGCATACCTCGCGTAAATATGTCGGAAATCTTGACTCAATATTCCTCTGGGAGGCGATTCTTACCTGCGTATTGTTAATGTTGATGTTGGACGTGTGTGTATGTGAATAATTGCATGTCTCGGTATTGCCATATGCATATTACCCATTTTCCTTGAGTCCGGAGTAGACTACTAAAAATAACACGATAAAATGATTGCAAATTGTTATTAGGTTAGATTCTGACCAAAAATATACTTTGTTGTTAGTTTTTCAGAGCTTTTGTTGAAACTTTGCTAATTGTCTTTTTAATTCCTCGGATAACTGGTTGGGTTTTTATAATTTGCGATCAAGATTTTAGGCAGCATCGCGTTCATTGGTCAAAATATTGTACACATATTTTCGTATCGGTGATCAATGAACCGATGTATGCAATTTTTAGCCATAAGTTGTTTATAATTGTTTGCCTAGCTTGTAGTTTTTAGATTTTAGAAATGTATTTTAAGTTTGTACAGCGCCCTTGAGGTGATTTTTCACAAAAACGGCGCTATATAAATCATCCAAATATTATTATTATTAAATATTATTAAGATCTTTCTTGTGTTCTCAGTATCTTACATCTTCTGAAAAATATTTATTATTATTTTCATAAACCTTTAATATTTAATTTTTATTGGAATAACCTTTGAAGGTTTCACCCATCAATTTAAATATCCCAGTTCGGACCGTTACCTGTTTATTCTGCTGTGTTTCGTTGTTTCATGTTTTGTTTTCGATGTGTTACTATTATTTTAATATCTTAATTATAACGCACAAAACTGTTAATACACCAAAATCTGACTGAAAGTGTAGGATAGTTGGCGTCTTGTATCGGGGTTTGCTGGGAAAACTATAAAAAAAATAAATGAAGAAACCATATTTTCCAATATTTCTATTAGAAAGACCATTTTATAAAAAAGTAAGTTGTAATCGAGTTTTTCCTTGGTGGTTTCGTTTTGAATTTCAGCTTGTAAATGTTTTATTTTTGTATTAACCCCTCAGGCCTCGGGCCTCGGGCATGTTCTGTCAGAAGGTCAGAAAATTTCCGCTTTGCAATAAAATCTGAATAAATTGAAAATTTCTCAACGTATCCGAAAGCTAAAAACTGTTTTTGAAAGATGATGAGTACGCTCGTTACAAGTAAACATATAATTTTCGAAATATTTAAATTTTTAATACAAACTTAAATTACTCCTAGCGAAAAAAAACCACATATTTTACAATAACGTTAATACAAATTGTTAATATTATCTTTGTCATTTCATAAAAAAATAATTATTAAAAAATTCACGAAGTTTTACATTTTTTTTCTCAAATTGCGGTCGGAAACTTTGGTTTCATAGAGGTTCACATTTTAGTGTTTTCGTGGTTAACATCTAGATTCGAATATAAAGCATGATGTGTTTTCTTTCTAACACTGTTTATATCATATTTCTCACTACGAGGCAGTAAGGGAGATGCAACGATTTCCTACGAGAGACCTACGTTTTTGAGCTCTTCCCAAATATCTTATCTGTGATTAATTCAGAGTATTATCATAAATAAATTACCCCTTCATTACTTATTCACAAAATGAGTTTGGATTGTTATGACACATAAATAATTCTAAAATTGTGTATACAAGTGTTTTTTTATCATATAATACACTAAAATTGTTTCTTAACCACCCTTGTTGCATTGCATTGCGCTGCATTAGTGTATTTTATTCGTTTACATCTCCTCTTAATCTGTCGGTACATCGGGTTTACATTTCATTACCTTCCTCCAATTTCATCCAACGTCTCACTCACCTCTGGCCATTACCGTCATCGCTTACTCCAACTCTACCATAGTCGTGATCGTGTCCTCGCATACTATCAACTCCGCTCTATCGACTCCATTCCCGCCATTTCCACTATAAACTAGCTTTGATCATCTCATAACTCAAATCAAACAATACATTGCTTTTTATTTAATAAAACACTTCAATCAAAACCACAAAGCCGTCAAAATGTTATGTATAAATGTGTATTTCCTTTTAAATTAGATCTTCTTGCATTAAATACCTACATTTGAATTCGCATCCGTAAACCACTGCAGAAATATCTAATTGAAGGGAATCAAGTCGAAGGGCCTACTTTAAAATAATGAAAACCTTCTTTCTTGTGCGACGTTTTTTCGGTTATTGTAATCATGATACGTATATTATTATTTTCATCTTTATGAGACACCTCACAAGAGCTCTCCAGTCTGTAGGTCTGTGAGGCGGATTAAGGGAGGAGACGTAGGAAGGGATTTATGAATGCGGGCCTTGAAGAGGCCAACATCAACTGTGTTCCGCTCGTGTCCGTCGAGTTTCACGCACGTACACCGGAGATCTAGTAGCTCCTAGCTCCTTAGAGCAGTCTCCTTTAAAATACCTGTAGAACAGACTCAGCAGAACAGACTCAGCCCACATCTGTAAAAAACTATTTTCACATCAAATCTCAGGAAACCTCTAAACGTGTAAATGCGCCAGGCCCTTTGAACATGTTTGAATCTTTTGAACATTTTTTACTTGAGCTTTTATTTTGGATTTTTTTAAATATCAGTGCATGTAGGTGTACGAATATATCTATTAATATAACATTATCTGAATACCATTATAATTTATTATTTTTCTTTTGTTACAGGTAATAATTAATCACTCATCAAATTGACCGCTGAGATTAGTAAATGCGAATCGTCGGTAAGTGTTTTTGTCATTCAGTTAATATTTGCGTCCGAATAACAAAATACTGTAACGAACTTGACCCGCGGATGTTTCCATAAGTATAGAATAGAGTGCCAGAGATAGAATTCAGTATCTAGTCCTAATACGCCCTGATGTTTGTACAACAATCCATTTGTTTGTCCGATATTGGGATGGTCCGATACTCTGTAGGAAACCCGCTTGCACAGCGCGGGTGTACACTGTGCGCCCTATAGTTTAAGTTTACACTTACGGAATTCAATACTTCGTTTGTGTGAAAGCACTGTGAAACAATAGCTACATGATTATTAGTTCAATGGCTTTTATAATTAACCAATATTTCTATAACCAACACCTCTGCCAAGTGGTTCGCTACGTTTGGTGACTTAGAAGGGGTGCCCGGGTTCATGGGGTGAAGTTTGTCAAGAGCTTGACGGCGGATGCCAACAACACCAACCAACTGCGCGGCAGGACGGATCAGGAGAAACTTGTTGAGGGCTTGAGGGAAACCCTTTGACCTCCAGCGGGACTCTCTCTGAATATCACCTTGCACTTCATCGGGTGGGATAGACACGGACCAACCGGGTCCCTACCCACCCATCATACCTTTTTCCTTCCCCGAACTTATTTTCCTTTCCTAAAAAGACCCTCAACACAACATCCCCAAAGATGACATATGGAGCTAATGTATAAAATGAAGTTTTTGTAGTGAAAACTCCTTTGGCACCGTTATGATTTGAAACTCGATGAAATGATGATAAAAAAAAGAAACACGGCAGATATATCTATTGAATTTAGCCTGCGAGAGAATGAGATGGTTTAATCGGTCTCCTCTTTGTGCGGTGGTTCGTAGCCTCGCTACTCTTGTCTACTTCAGTTGGAGGTTTCGCTTCCACCGCGTGTAAATTGCACACTCTGTTATTTTTTTGTAGTTTACTTTTCTCTGTATTAAAAAAACCACCGAAAAGCTGTCTTCATTTTAAATTCCATATGGATCGCAAAAATCTTGAAATGCATTCGCGAACGTGCTAAATGTTTCGCAAATAACTTGTGTAATAATAATATAAAGTTTTCCCTTTCTGTCTGTCTGGCTGAATAAGTGTATAATAACAATACGTGTGGTAATTTACGAAGAACAGCCCGTTCTGAAACGTTTCATATACGTAATCATTCGGTTAAATTCAAATCTGCACGATTTTCACATTACCTCTCCCTTACGCCTGTGTTTGTTCAGTACACGAGACGAGGCACCCGGTACCTACCTACCTCTACACTCTACACATCTACCTTCATTCTTACCTTCTTAATAATAAGAAAACTACATTTACTGCTTTTCGCATCATTTCTCGTACCAGAGAGCGCAGTACTCGCTCGAAAGAAACATTGAATAATTCTTTTTCAGCAAGGGGAATAGTACACATTTCGAAGTAACTAACTAATTAACTAATTAACGATCGCGCCGTTTCCGCAGGGGTAGGCAGAGAGGACTGCCAAATAACTCAGTCTCACACACTGCTTTCCACATTCACGTTCATACATTCTCTCAGGCATACTCTTCTATTATTCAAACGAACAAATTGTACGAATCGCAAGTAAGCCCCACGGTTGAATTTGGCAGCCACCTCTGGTCTGGAGCCCCGAAATACCTTAAAAAAAAAACCTTGACTGTAGAAACGGGCGGTCCGTTTGAGAGACAGATTCTCCAAACTTAACAAACGGATTGCAATCTTTAGAGCACAGGCGTCAGATGGGAATGCTGTCCTTTTTCTACCGATATTACAATGGAAGATGCTCCGAAGAACTAGCGTCATTGATCCCCTCGACACCGGTGCAAAGTCGGGAAACACGCCAAACACGTACCCAACAATAGTACACATCCAACATTTGTTGACATTCAAAAACATGAGAATGGATCGTTTCTATGATTCTTTCTTGAGTTCAACAGCTCGGCTATGGAACGTTTTTTTTTTTAAATTTTAAGTTTCTTTATTCATTGAAAAAATCTTTTTTTACAAAAGTTGGGGATTTTTCGACCACCATGCTAGGCACATGCCCGTGTTGTGGTGGTCGATTTGACGGCCTCTGTGTTTCCTCCCTCCTCCTGGGTCTATTCAAGACTATTTTAGCGTCCTTAAACTTACTCATTACGCTTGCATCAGCCTTGCGTTCTTTGCCGATCTCCACATTTCTCACACGATCATATATGGTTCATATTCGATATGTGGTTCATAATTCATCAGCATTTTCATAATTGTAACATGTAACATTATTAAAAAAATTAAATGTGTCTTTGTATTCCATATTGGATTAGAAAACTTTGTCTCCGAAACGAGTTGGCTTAAAACCCAAGTAACTCTGTACAAAGTTAAATGTTTATTATTATTTATTAGTTTTGCTTTCCTTTTGTCTCCGGTACATTTATTCCTCCGTAAAAGCACTGCGGACTTTTGTGGGGGGGGGGGGGAGGCGAATAATGACTTTCCTTGTGAAACTTTCATCTCGGTCTGCGAGCGGTACCTATCTACCTATTCCTATAAATAACGCGGGATAGTTTTCTTTGTCGCCATTTTAAATGAGGTGTTGTATTCTATTATATGTACAGCTGTGTGACTTTTTCGCTGCCAGGATATTGTTTTAAAGTCAATTCGTTATTCCGCTCTTTCGTATTTCAAATGCGAAATTTGCTCCGGTTTCTTAAGGCTTCAGATTTTATGTCCGGGTTAAATCTTTCCCACAGGAAAAACTAAACCCTTTCACAAACTTTTCCACAAATGATCATCTAGTCAATTCACGCCACTGCAATTGCGCTACATAAGTATAATAAATACAAAATAATATAAGAACAACATATCAAATGGGAAAATAATTCACCAACCCCAGATATTTTCATATCAGAGGGTTCGGCGCGGTGGAACTCCTAATTGGACCTATAAATCCTACTGATCCCTCAATATAAATATTTAAAAACATTATAATTGTTGCGGTAGTTTTTTTGGGATTAAGAGATGTACGTAATTAATCCCACTAAAAGCACATGACGTTATTGCATAGATTTGAAAGCAAAGCAATGAGATTCCTAGAGGTGTAGGTGATGTTAAACCTAATGTGCTGATTTAATTATGTAAGACGCAGAAGAGTACCTATACCTGATGGCTTGGGCAGGAATATATAATATAACGCACTAGTTGATGGAATAAGGCGGAAAAACCCCTGGAAAACGTGGCACAATCAAGTAAAAAAACATTGAGTCATGTCGTTTACGTTAGCTCCACAGAGGAGCTAAAAAAAACTGAGAAAAAAAATCCCTCAGGGCCTAGGTCATCTTTGGGGATGTGCGGAGGGTCTTTTGGGGACAGGAAGGAGGGGAAGTTCTAGGGAGGAAAAGAGTATGCGGTGGGTTGGTAATCTGGTAGTCAATATGTCCAGGAGTGACGGACGTATGAATCCATCCCTCCCACTGCGGTGCGACTTAGGAGAGTCCAGCTGGAGAGGTCCACGTTCAGTCTTTCCTGATCTGATCAGTCACCAAACGTAACTAACTCCTTTTGGTGACCGTATACTGGTGTTGGTTATCCAATAAATGGTTCCCGGAGCGGAGATACAGTGGCGGCTTGATACTGGGCAATCTAGAGTGCTAATATTAAAAAAATTGCATTTTTGGTATTGTTTCTGAAGCCAAAAACGTAATTTTTTTTTAAATTTCTGTTTTTGTACGAAGAATTTCAGGAAACCCGTGTGCAATGCACTACCAAACTGAAATTTCCTGAAAATCTTCGTACAAAAAAAAAACAATTTTTGAAAAAAAAAAAAAAAAAACTTTTCAGCTACAACCTCAATATTAGCACTCTAGCACACCCAAAAGTCACGAGCCGCCACTGCCCGCATCCCAAAATGAAATTCTGAAAGTATATCCCATCCTGTGCGGTACTCTCATCTGTTATTTATTTATCATAATTTTGGGTACATAAGATTATTGAAAACATTTCTTAAAAAAGAAATTCTTCTTACGATGTGAGAAAATCACACCGAAAACTCTGTTCTGCTACAAAAAGAAGCCAAAGATTATCTGACGTAATGTAACCACTTTATTGTCCATTATTTCCTTAATTTATCCGCCTTGTGTAAAATGGAGTTCAGCGCACCTCGTGCAAATGAATTCGTGTTACTTCATCCATTTACACTTGAAAATAAAGTAACAAATCTATCCAAGGTCGTAAACGCGGTCAATGATCGAAACGCTCGCTCTAAATTGTTCGTGGAATCGTCTAAGATTTTTTTTAAATAATTCAATTTACTATTTTCTTTAACAAAATCTAGGCATCATCTTGAAATAATAATTATGCCTATTAATTAAGTGGAGTAATGTCGAGTACATTATTACAAATTGTTTTCTAAAAGCGACTTTTTTTGATTCGTTTGTTAGTTCGAACTCACCGTATCACGTATTCACAAATAATTATTTTTTTTGCATTAACTCCACACAGGAGGCCCTGAGGAAAATTATTTCCCTGATGCTGTGTGGTGGGTCTTTTTGAGGAGAGGAAGGAGTGAACATGGGTCTCTTCAAGACCCATGCTATAGGAGAGAGAAAACACAGAAGCCGGCAGATCATTCCACAGCCGAGCTGTTGTACTCAAGAATGAGTCGTTGAAGCGACCCTTTCTCATGTGTGTTAGTTGATTTATGCTTAGGGGGCATACATTAATTACATGAGCAGTTTTTCTTCCAATCTAGACCCCCCCCCCCCTTGGTGAGATAAATTTGTGCCACTTAGTATATTCTTTTCAAGTAACGTGAGATTTTGCTGGACCCCCCCCCCTTTTGAGCTCACGTGATTTATGTGCCCCCTTAATTGAATTCGTTCGAAAATCGTAAGTGTCATCGTAATACAATGTTACTGCCCCGTCATCGAAAAAACACAAAACATAAAATATCTCGGAGTAATAATTGACGAAAATCTTAGATGGGACCTACACATCAAAGGTATTACGGAAAAACTCACAAGCCTTATATATTTCTTCAAAAATCTAAGAAACGTGCTAAATAAAAAGGATATGAAAAAGGTCTACTATGCGTTATGTCATTCTCGTATTGAATATGGAATCATAGGATGGGGATCTGCTGCAAATACGTACCTACACAGCCTGAATACGATTCAAAAAGGAATCATAAAGACCATATTGAAAGTACCAATTAGAACGCCTTCAACTGAAATTTTCAATAACTTTGACGTACCAAATGTACAACAAATATATTCCAAAAATATATTATTGAAGCTCTTCAAAAATAATGAATCCTCTACTAGACCGTGTATGCATAACACTAGATCGAATAAAAATGATATAAAAAATATTCCAAGTTATAAAACCACATTTGGACAAAGAAACTATACATACTTTGCAACAAAACTCCATAACATCCTCCCCCAAGACATAAAACTAATAAAAAATCCAATTGAATACAAATCAAGAATAAAAATATGGCTTAAAGAGGTCAATGAGAAAACCCTAGCGAAGACGCTAAAAACGACATAGAAGACAAATGAACTATATTTAAATAACTTTAGTCCTCCTCGGCACAGGACCCCTAGTGAGGAGGACTAAGAAATACAATATTTTGTACTTAATTTCACATTTCATTTTGTATGTAAAATTTTTGTATATAGTCGCTATAATAAAAAAAAAAAAAAAAAAAAAAAAAAAAAAAAAAAAAAAAAAAAAAATTCTTTTTTTTTATTGAAGTGAAAAGTTCTTTAGCACTGTTTTGATTTGATACTCGATGAAACGAAAAAGCGACACTAAAAAGAGACAAACACATACGTCTATAGAATTTAGCCTGCGAGAGAATGAGATAGACTAATCGGTCTGCTCTTTGTGCGGTGCTTCATATCCTAAAAATCCCCACTCTTGTCTACTTTAGTTTTCTGAAGGTTTCATTTCCACCACGTGTGAAATGCACACATTTTTTTATTACGCCGTGTTGCGCTTCCTCCTTATTTAGACAACGCCTCGGACAGCGTTACAGTGTCCATCATCAGGGCAGATTGGTACATTGTTGTGAAGTGTGTTTTTATATTTATAGAAGTGATACCGTTTGGCGCACGTTAATCCTCTTAAGGCGGGTATTTCTGAAGTGCAACACGGCATAATAACCAAAAAATTAATCACTTCTTCTTCTCGTGCCATCATGGCTATGCGAACTTTGTTTACTGCGGCCCGGAACAGCTCAACAGCAGACTGGCCAAACCACTTTCTCAGATTTTTCAGGCATGAGGTTCTCCTTCTTCCAGGGCCAGGTCTTCCGGCAATATTTCCCTGCATTATGAAATGCGAGATCTCGTTCTTCTCTGGATGTCTCATCACATGTCCTCTACATATTAAAGTTTTCGGGTTTCTATTGTTAATAACTTCATTTTGTATATTCATACGAACCATAACATCTTCATTCGTAACTCTGTCAAAATTAATCACGATGGCGTATACCAAAATTTCGCAATAAAAAAGGCTTCGGGGTCAAGGCGGTTTTTTCTCCACTCAACTGATTAGTCTTCTAATATTATTCCGCTTCTCTGTTTATGTTTTTATGTTTCCTATTCATTACTCCATTCAAATCACGATGCCATCTCCGCACTGATAGAAATATATTTCGATTTGAATGTCAATCAAGATCTGTGAGAGATAAATGGATATAAATATTTCCAACTGTAATCTTTTATGTTCGATATCCGACAGATGTATTTATTGAATGTACAGCTAGTTTTGGTTTCACGAAGCGCTGGGTTGGTTCTGTGGTTGAACATTAATTATTATGAGTTGCTGCATTCTGCATTGATGTCAGCAGGGTAATACGTGAAACTATTTTGTGTTGTACTAGTCGATATAGACTGCACTAGGTAATCTTTTTCGGTACCATTAGGGAACGTACCCATACTACGTGACACGTTTAGGGGGGGGGGGGGGTCTTCAAAATGTCACGCTCCATACAAATGAGCGGCGGGTTGCTTAGGTTTTTGGTCACCGGGGGGGGGGGGGGGGGGGGGGTTAAAAATTGCAAAAAGTTGGTCACGTAGTATGGGTACGTTCCCTTAATAGACCCTCATCAATCTGCCTGATTGCTGCGAAGTCATTAGTTAAAATTGGTTGTCAGTTATAATTTATAAATTACTAGCGAGAAAGAAAGTGTTTGTTTTTTAAGTCTGTTTATTTAAGTGCTATTGGATACACAATATTTTTTTTTTGTTTTTCCGTCTTGTGCGTATGCGGACAAGTCCTAACCTTTTCCGATGCTTGATCAGGTCACATACAAAGGTCCGTATGAGAGGCATGGATGTTTCAAAATTTCCTCCTGCTTTCCTTACCGCTACTATGTCTTCTTTGCAATCCCCATCGTCCACCCCATCGATAACCCTCCGTCACGCCTCCCCTGCGTGTCCTTTTCCATGTGTCATCGTTGCCGCTCCCGTTCTCCTTCCTCGTCTCCTTACCCTCCCGCATTCCGCACACCGAGTTACGCGAATCCCTCCTCCTTAGCGTTTCCCTTCCACTTCCCGCATTCCCTTTCCACTTTCCCTGCCTTCCCCCCTGACGCTAAGCTACCGAACGCTTACCGAAATACACGCACTCCTCACAGCTGTTCGTGTGAGATGCATGAATTTTCCGAATGAACTCCCTTCTATCCCCTACCGTTACCGTGTCTCCTTTGCAATCCCTGACTCTGCCCCTTCCACGTCCACCGCCTTTCCCCTGTGTGTATTTCCCCATGTCTCCCCAACCTCTTCGTCTTCCAACCCCATTTTCCCCTCCTGTATCCTCTTCGTCTCCCGCGTTCCATTTCCATCTTCCCCGCCTTCCCTCCTCCCGCAAAGGAAGAGGACGATCGTCGACGACATACATACGATCTCTCACTGAGTCAAGTAGAACCTATACCTGATTTCTTTCTCTTTTCTTTCCGTTTTCAAATATCAAGTAATGAATTTTAAAAAATACTTTTTTAGTAACAAGGGCTTATCTAGTTCATAAAATATCATTGCCTGCACCTCTTTGACTTGTGTTTGAGCGTTGCACCAGACATTGCATTCTCTTGAGACTTTCATGTTGTTATTGTGAATATGATTATATGGTTATGTGAAAAGGATGGCGAAAATACCTTAGTCCCACCGTACTTCATCGGGAAATTGCTCTCTCCACTTAGGATAATGAAAGTTTTAATAGTTTCTGCTAAAATAGGTTCTTCTTCATATACGTATCAGGAAAGTTCATAGGTGCCGCGTGCATGTTTTATCTATTTTGCCTTTATAAGCATTAAACAAAGAACTTTTCTAAGTGATATTCTTACATGGGTTTTGACGTGGAAGTTTTATGAAAAGGCGCGTTCTATTTATACGAAATAGTGATGCTCAAAACATTTTAATTTTTGGAATAGTTACTAATTAAATGGTGGTATTAGCACAATGTCGATTTGGATGTCTTTGGAATATATAGTTTATATCTAAGAGGATAATATTACTTAGGATGGGTTGTTTAAAATAATTTGAACAATTCATACAAAATTTTAAGTAATTTTCACGTTCTGTGTAGCTTCTATTCAAGTTCTGTTGTTATTATATAATTTATAGGCCAGTAGCTTCAGAAAACTGAAATAATCATGGATATTAATTAAAAAAAGAACTTTCAAAGAATGTGAAAATTAACTAAAAAAATTGATGAATTCTTCAAATTTTTAACAACAACCTATCGTACCCATACTACGTGACACACTTTTTGCAATTTTTTACCCCTCCCCCCGGTGACCACGTGTAGTATATTCCAAGACCCCCCCCCCCCCTACAGTTTTCATAAATATGGTTTCGAATCATTTTTTACTAACAAAAAATAAAAAATGCATTATTTGGCTTATATTTGTCTTTATTAATACGGCGCTTGCTGCGTGACAGCAAGAGTGCATGCATTACAAGTGGAAAAAATATTATCAAGATAAAACTTATGTCAAAATATATTGAAACCGGAACGTAATTTATGGAAACGAAAGTCTTGTTATTTTTATAAACATTTTTCATCTCAATCATCTTCAACAAACACGTTCCCTGAACTTTTTCACTTATGTACGAGGGTGGGTTTTTAAGTTTGCGGATTGGGTAAGGAGTGGAAATAAAAACCAAAATTATTTTTCCTTTTCAACATATTCACCTACTACCCTAATACATTTTTCCGATCGTTAAATTAACTTAAAGGAACTTTATAACAGCGCGGAACTCAATTTTCTCCACATTTCACAATTTCTTCCCGATTGAAGTGTTTGGTCGACGATAGCTCAAAGACTAATGACCTAATTACGATAAAACCTGGTGTTTATCCTAAAAATGAGTTGTTCAATTAGTATCAAATTCAGCGGTACCCCCATTAATCACTTACCTTCCCATTCCGCGAACTTAAAAACCTCCCCTCGTAGCTCGAAAAAAAACGCGAGATTTTTAGATTGACTACGTGATAAAAACCTAAGCGTGGTATTTTGATGACCCCCCCCCCCCCCTGAACAGGTCACGTAGTATGGGTACGTTCCCTAACCGGCCAACTCAGAATGAAATCAACTCAGAACCTCCTTCGAAGTCATTAAAAGTCGCGAACAAAAAATTATAAAAAATAGTTTACGTTGGGTTAGGGTTACGGGCTATTTTGAAATATTTTGCTTTTTATGACTTTTCAAAGAGGTCCTGAGTTGGCATGAAACCAATAAGTATTTCCTTTTTAAAAACCTTTAATTTTTAGTGTAATTGCATTTAATTATGATTTTTTATACATTTATTTATTTATTTGTTTATTTATTTGGATATTTGAAAGAGAGAGTATGAAAACAATGTACAACATAGTTGTGAATGATGAGTATTTGGAGCAGGTGGGAAGTATGTTTACGAGAGATGGGAAGGCTAATAGAGATATCGAAAGAAGGGTAAATGCAGGCAATTCTAGTAATGGAGGACTAAACGCCGTTGGCGCAAACAAAAAACTGTCCAAAGAAGCGAAGTTAGCCGTCCATAATGGAGTGCTGGTACCTACCCTGATGTATGGCAGTGAGGCATGGAACTGGCAGAGGTTGGATGAAAGTAGACTGAATGCTGTAGAAATGAGATCCCTGAGGCGTATTTGTGATAAAACCATGTACGATCGTGTGAGAAATGTGGAGATCCGCGAAGAATGCAAGGCTGATGTAAACGTCATGAGTAAGATTAAGAAAGGGACGCTCAGATGGTTTGGTCACGTAGAGCGAATGAACGAGGAAAGGGTGTCAGGAGAATATATGACGCAAATGTGAATGGTAGAAGAAGTCGGGGACGCCCGAGGAAGACATGGCACGACCAAGTGAATCAGATACTTGAGTCGGGCCATGTGAAAAGTCGGAATAATAGAAGAGCATGTATGAGACGATGTATGAATGTGAACGAGGCAAAGAATGTGTGCCAAGATCGAGTTGTTTGGCGGTCCGTCCTCTCTGCCTACCCCTGTGGGGAAACGGTGTGATGTTTTGTTGTTGTTGTCAACAGCTGATAATAGAATTGCTGATCTGATGTAAGTTATTTAACTTCGTTAGGAAATCTTTTTTATTAATAAAGCGTATAGGAATGCGGTGAAAGATGTCAGAAACACCAAGCTTCTAGCTCCTTGTGCAAGAAGTCAGGCGAAAGTAAATTGGAAGACAGATGCATAATATAAGTTTGTGGTTGCTTTATGATACGAACGGATTACCTTAATCAGTTTCCTGGGTTAGCTATGACGTAATGAGTTCGATTGCAATATTAGTCTGATACTCCGCAGGTTTTAGTTGCTAGGCCCAGTGTTGGTGACCATTTTATAAATCCGATAGGAACTGGTTCTAAAAATAACCGGTTCCTCGGATCCACTGGGATCTACTGGCAGTTAGTCACCGGGACAAAGTAACCGCGACAGGCAATGACGCCATATATGATATATAGACGCGTGGTATAATTATTCACAACTGCCAGTTACAATAATAATCATATTATCCGTATCCGGAGAGATTCAGGAAATCACAAATCGAGTAGGTAGTACTTACGCCTGCCAGGGGATGCTCCTCATGCCAGCTGTTAACGTAAGTGGCATCATCTTTTGGCATTGCTTTAATTGGGTTATTTTACAAAAGGAGATTTGAATACAAACTTTACGTACGAAAAAAGTTTTGTGTAAGGCCCGGCGTCAGAGTTGTATTCCTAGCCGGATTCTTAAATTTCAACCATACAGTCTACTTGTTCTAGAAGGCCATGTTGTCAATTGAATATAATATGGTTCTGCTTAGTGTCCCGCTGACCTATATAATAAATCCGTTGTCAAACGGATTCCAGGTTTGTGATATCACAAGCTTTTGTTATAATCCGTTTCACAATACAATCCACACAATGGGCACAGTGGAAAAAAATCATACTACACTCTCTTTCAATTTATACTTCATTCATAAAGGTTTATTATCTAATTCAATGTATATTTTTCTTATTATTGTATTTAGTTTTAACTCGCATTGTATTTAGGAGGTGGGTATGGGTACCGCCGCCCCGTGAACCATTTACTGGATAACCATAGGTCACCCCAAGTGGTCCGCTAAAATTGGAGTGCCCGGGTTCATGGGTTGAGGATAGTCCGGATCTTGGCGGCGGATGCATCAGCCCACCAACTGTGTGGCAAGTCGGATCGGGAAAGGCTGGTTGAGGGAGACATTGCCTTGCACCGCAGTGAGGAGGATAGATTCATACATCCGGCACTCCTCGAAATTCCTAGATTCCTGCCCACCCTTCATACCTTTTTCCTTCTCCTTCCTTTTCCTAAAAATACCATCCAGACAACATCCCAAAAGATGATACAGGCCCTGAGAGGAATTATTTTCCTCGTGGCCAAATTTTTTTTATTTTGAATTTCTAGGTCAATGCTATTGTTTTCAAATTATTAAACTGCTAGACTAGACACGCCGTACTGTGTTTTGTACATGTTTTCTCAAGTGTTTAATAAGAAGTGTAAGGGAGTATTGCACCATCTTCCAGATAGTTTATACATTCGAAATGAAGATACGATTTTAGATTTTCACGGCCAAAAATTATTTTGTTTTTAGTTTTTGGGGTATTATGCCGTGTTGCGCTACCTCCTTCTTTAGCCAACGTTTGAAATTGAAACATTGAAACAATCAACATTGAAACCGGCCATTACTTTGGATTTGTTCCTGAAGTCCTGGGAAGACCGAAAACTCATAGAGCACGCCTGATTACGGAGACAATTGAAATTCACAAAAATCCTATAAATATTAATAGAGACGACGGAGCTAAACTCAATAGTTTTTGGTATCCGGTAATTGACGGTTACATCAAGGCTAAACGCAAAAAAACATGTTGAAGTATATTGTAGCGCCAGCTCGTAGATGAGTGGAGCTGGCGACACGGTATCGCTCCTAAGTAGATAAGTACTAACGTCACCCCTAACTATTACACATCTGCCCTGATGATGGATACTGCAACGCTATCCGAAACGTTGGCTAAAGAAGGAGGTAGCGCAACACGGCATAATACCCCAAAAACTAATAACAAAAAAAAATTCAAAATGAATATCAATAAATAAACAAATAATAATAGTAATAAACTTATTAAATGCATATTATAGGACAATCGTAAGTTCAAGTATAGAATAGAAAACCAGATATTTTTAATAAATAAACTGTCATTAATCAAAAATGTACATTATCTTATGGGTAATCTAAGAGGAGGATGGCGAAATAACCCCAAGTACCTCCTGATACTCGTAGTTTTGGTTCCGGTAACCAAATGTTTGTCATTCGCGCAAATCTTATTGCAATCCGATCGATTATCGTTTCGGCTTCTATCTCCGGCTGCAGTTCGACGCCCCGTCCAATCGTTTACATCTCTGCAAAGCCAATATGAGAATATCTCTCAGATGGACTAGTATAATTCTCTTTGTTCGTGTCTATGCGAATACATGTACACTCAAAGACAGACACACCGATATGTACGTATTATACACTCGCTCCACGGTAGAATAATGCTTGTAGAACAGTAGAATCGTACCTCGTCTCGGTGGTGAAATATTTGTGGAAGATTTGCTGCATTTGTCAATATGTTCGGAGAGCCAAGTTTTGAAGTGAAGTACCTGCAATATCAATCAATTTGGGAACAACACATCTGCCGTAAGTCACCCTAAGTGGTTCGCTAAGTTTGGTGACTTAGCGGGGATGCCCGAGTTCATGAGGTGAGGTTTGTCAAGGTCCTATGGCGGATGCGGCTGCCCATCAGCTGCGTTGCGGGCCGGATAGGGAGAGACTGGTTGAGAGAGACCTTTTGACCTCTCCAGAAAAACTCTCCCGACTTATCGCCTTGCATTATACCGGGAGGGATGAATTCATACACTTGGGGCTCTTGGCCGCATTGATCCCTAGTTTCCTACCTATCCCTCATACATTTTTCCCTCCCAGAACTTCCTCTCCTTCCTATGTTTAAAATACCTTCAACACAAGAGAAAACACTCTCGAGGAAACCGTCCATTCTTTGTTTCGAAGCCCTCCGAGCCGTTGGAATTTGTGAGCCCTTTGGGGGCTTGTCAAACAAAAAGCTATCATGGACTGTACTGTCATCCGCGTAACGATGAATTGATGCACATGTCAAAAGGTCGTTGATGAGCAACAAAAACAAAGTCGGAGGCATTTAGCGAGTGCGAGGAAGAGGTGAAACCATCAGCAACCATCTGAATCGACTTCTCCGTCAAAAAGTCGGCAATCCACGTACACAAGGATGCTGGAAGTCTGTAAGAAGGCAGTTTGTTGATAAGTCCTCGGTGCCAAACCCAGTCAAAAGCTTTGGAAATGTCCAGTGCAACCGTTTGGGTCTTACTGAAACGTTCCAGCAACCGCCTACAAAATGCGTCACATACGCGAGAAGATCGCCGCACGAGCGGTTCCGCCGGAATCCGTATAATCGTTAATAATTTTATTATTTTCGAGGTATGTGAGCAGTTGATCATGCGTTCCATCACCTAAGACAGAACTGATATGGAGCGGTACTTGGCCGGGTTGGAGTTTATTGAAATTTATTGTAAACTTACGTAAATGTAATGTAAACCTTCGTAAATCGATGTGTCGTTATCGCAGGAAAGCAAAGACGGGAAAGCAATAATATGAACTTTAAATGTTGAAAGATAAAATTTCACATACCTAAATAAACCTAGCGCCTTTGAAGTGCAAACATATATACGTTTTTAGTGAGGGGGTGTAAATTTAATGATTTTTTTTTTTGTTCTTGTTGCGATTTGGCTCTGACAAGAGCCTAACTAGATCTAAACTTCCAGGTACTTCGTAACCTTCCTCTACGCCCTTATCTTTCCCTTGAAACATAGCTGACGAGCTTAGCGAAGGTACAAAATTAGTTTAGGCTGCATCCAATTATGTCGCCATCTTTCCTAACTTTCGACGAACTTAAAATTCATTTTAATTTGTACGGTATTACTATGGGAATCGAACCCGCAACTTCTTAACCTGTCAACCAAGTCGGATGCACATCGGATTGCGCCTCTCTGCATCCTTCAAAGCGTTGTAATCTGCATTCCCGCCTGGATCCTTCCAGATTTACTACGCGGCCTGAATAAAACATGCGCATCTCTTACAATTCTCTCCGAAGCGAACCGAATCGGCTCCATCGGATTCGTATCTCGCTAATAAATAATGACAGGTGATCTGGCGTAATTGACTCGACGCAAAATGGTTCTTTATTTCAACAGAATACTTCATCGGAACCGAGCGGAATCCAACGGAATCGGAACGGAATCGATTACGCGTAGGCGCTCGGAGACAGACAAATAAATCATTATTGGCTGTTTATATGTTCTTTATTTTTGGACGGTGACGCCTTATAAGTTGAATTGAGTAGACAATACGCCTTCAGAGAAAGAGATACTTTGTATTTCTTTTTATAACATAATCTTGGTAAATTCTTGATACCTTCCTTTCGGAAGACTAAGCTATAAATACAGTATTAAAAATGCATGGCGTCTTTTATCGTTCTACTGATAATAATCAATGTGATTTATTTTGGGGGTATTTTGCCATGTTGCGCTACTTCCTTCTTTTCAACTTTTCAGACAGCATTACAGTTTCCATCATAAGGGCAGAAGTGCATCAAGGCAGGGCTGTTTCACATCCGCTCTGATGACGGACACTGTAATGCTTCCGAAACCCAAAAATAAATCGCGATAATACTTCTGGCCGTAAAAATCTCAAATCACACCCTAGATTAGACTGAAATTTTTTGTACTTTGTTTTTTTTTTCTCAAATTCGAATTTCGTTATATTATTTTAATTTATTTATAAATTGGGGATTTGGAGCAGATAGAGCAATTTTGCTCTTCTCTCTACCTGCGCTCGCTCCTTTAATAAATACTTTTTATTGATTTTTTAAGTACCTACCAAATATTTGGGTGACTTGTCTTGTCGTGCTTGTCTTGTGTCATTGAATATTGTTTTTGTAGCACGAAATTATCATTCGACACAACCTCTATAAAATAAATGAAGCATAAACATTTCATGTGCTCCAGCTTAGAGAAAAATCCCGACTGAAAAATTTCCAGATACTGGTTCCGCTCTAATGCCATGTTATTTAGGTTAGTCGTCAAAATTTTCCACAAGTGCTCGGTTTTATAAACACTGAAATCCCATGTTTTTAGAAGAAACCAAGGATTTACAAAATCAATATAATATATATATTTTTTACATTAACTCCACACAGGAGGCCCTGAGGAAAATAACTTCCCTCATGGCCTATGTCATCTTTGGAGATGCTGTGTGGAGGGTTTTTTTGAGGAAAGGAAGGAGTGAACACGAGTCTTGAAGAGACCCATGTTGTAAGAGGGAGGAAACACAGAGGCCGGCAAATCGTTCCACAGCCGAGCCGTTGAACTCAAGAACGAGTCATAGAAACGACCCGTTCTCATGTGACTAATTTCAACCGTGTACAAATGTTGGACGCGTGTTTGGCGTGTTTCCCGACTATGCACCGGTGCCGAGGGGATCAATGACGCTAGTTCCTCGGAGCATCTTCCATTGTAATACCGGTAGAACAAGGACAGCATTCCCACCTGACGCCTGTGCTCTAAAGATTGCAGTCCGTCTGTTAAGATGGGAGAATCTATCAAACGGACCGCCCGTTTCTGCACAGAGTCAAGGTTTTTTTTTAGGTATTTTGGAGCTCCAGACCAGAGGTGGCTACCAAATTCAACCGTGGGGCGCACTTGAGATTTGTACAGGGTTAGCAGTTGTGTACTATTAAAGTATCTGCGGGCCCTGTACAGTATGCCCAGTTTCTGAGCGACTAACTTAACTCCGGTTTCGATGGAGCCCCCGTACCTGAGCTGGTCACTTACACCAAGCATATCGATGGAGGTCCTGTTCGGGAGATTGCTTCCGTTGAAGCAGTAGCGTAGCGAGGGGGGGGGGGTGGACTGCTCCGGGTGCCACCCGAGGGGGGGGGGGGTGACACTCGGACGTGGAGAAAAAACTTACGAAAGTGCAAATTGCCGCAAAAAATATTTTACGCTTGAACACTGACTGTTATTTACCTCTATGGCTCGTTTGGTCGGGGATTCTTTTTATTTTCTTGATATTTTATTATTTTTATTTTCGTTCCTAGCTCGAAGTGTTGCTCAGTCGGGGATTTCCCTGAAATATTCCTTGTGTCATTCTATTTTCGTAATATTATTTTTATCGTAAACGTAAACTCGTGAACTGAATTGTTATCTATTGACTGACTTGAATTAGTGAAAAAGTTTTTATTATATTAGCGTTTTTATTAGTGCTGAAAGATCATTTTAAAAAAACAAGGTAAGTGGATTTTTGATAGTTCACTTTTATAATAGACGCAAAACTTGAATGCAATTATACCAGAATCGATTGATAACTGATTGAAGTAAAATGATAAATCATCTCTGTTTTTTTTTTCTTTATTATATTGTTTTGTGTACATGAATAAATAAATAAGGAATAATAAGTAATTTGGAGGTTTTCAGAAAACGTTTTTTATGAATTCGAAATATGCGTTTTGAATTTGTTGACGAGGCGCTATTTACACCGATTACCAAGTCAACTTCCAACAGTATTTACACCAAACGATTAGCTGCTTACACTGGGGTAGTTTCACAAGCTAAGGTATTTCGTCTACCAAATGTAAGAGCACCCTCAGATTTCGATCAGTTGTTGATTCTTTGGATACGAGGTCACCTTCGTATTACTAGCGCTGTAAATCATAATACCTAAATTATTTTATCCAATATTAGGTTGGGTATTATCCAAAATCTAGTTTTAGTTACTAAAAATAAACATACTGCATATTTTAATGTATAAGTATAATCGATAAACTAGTAATCCTTAAATCAGATTTTTGCCTTAGTTCTAATTTTGAAAAATAAAAAGTTTAGATAATAATAAAAATAGGCGACGTTACGTGAGTGTGGCGTCTTGACGGTATATTTATTCATTGACCCGGCCTACACTAATCTCACATTTTTTCCAGATTTAAGTTAAGAGTCAGTTTGTGTAAGAATCCAAAAGCTTGAATAAAAGTTACACACGGAACAAGCAAATGATTTTCTTTCGAATTTTGGAGCGTACGGTGTGCAACTCAAATTTGAAGCACATCTCAAAACTGGTATCAATTTAACATTGAATCTGTATTCGGTAACTCGTTTTAATTAAAACTACACCCATAACATGTAAATGGTTTTCCTCCGATATTTGCAGCACATAGTCTGAAACTTTCATATCCTGCAACTCGGGGAATATCTTGCAAAAGAACTCGGGAATGGTTTCCTTCGAAATGGGTCCGCAGATGAACAGAGTTACAAATGAAATTTCAAAGGAAACCATTTTCGAGTTCCACGTGCAAAATTTGAAAGTTGAAGAATTTGTGCTACAAAGATCGGAGTAAAACCATTTTCGTGCGTGCATTAATAATTAAAGCTGAGGACTCACACCTTTACTATCTCACAATTGAAATTTTATCGTTACACTCTGAACACAAAACTGGTTTTAACTTAAGAATGGGTTGTTAAAACTATGTTTTCACGCCAGCAAATGATTTTCCTCAGAATTTTGCAGCATATTAGAATTGAAGATTCCACTCGGAACTTTAGAACGGTTTTGAAATTTATCCTGCATTTGGAGAACAAAACTGGTTTTAACTTTCTGTATGCGTTTCTCCAGGTTCAAAACTGCATCCAGAACTCAAAAATGGTTTTCCTCAGATTTTTGCACCACATAGTATGCAACTTGATTTTTTTAACTGCATTTGGAAAATGAGAATGGTTTCCTTCGAAATGCGTCAGTACATGCATCCTCATCTGGATATTTTTTTGAAATTCTGAATACAAAGACTTGTTTTAACTTAAAATTAATCTGGTTTTAGTCTACCGGCTAAAATTAAAATTGAACCTTATTAATTATTAATTCAAAACTGGTTGAAATTTAAGATTGAATCTGTATTCGGTAACTCGTTTTTAGTTAAAACTACACCCATAACATGAAAATGGTTTTCCTCCGGTCCGCAGATGAACAGAGTTTCAAATGAAATTTCAAAGGAAACCATTTTCGAGTTCCACGAGCAAGATAAGTTGCAACTATATGCTGCAAAGTTCGGAGGAAAACCATTTTCGTGTATTGCGTGCATTAATAATTAAAGCTGAGGACCTACACCTTTACTATTTCACAATTTTATCGTTACACTCAGAACACAAAACTGGTTTTAACTTAAATATGGGCTGTTAAAATGATGTTTTCATGCCAGCAAATGATTTTCTTCAGAATTTTGCAGCATATTAGAATTGAAGACTCCACTCGGAACTCAGTTATTTGTAGCTCTATGGCTCGGTCGGTCAGGATTCCCCAAAAATTTGGTTGTTCTGTTTACACATTTGACTAGCTAGTAATGTTTTTATATTTAAGGAGGTCGAAATTTGCGTTTTAAATTTCTCAAAGTAAACTTAAATGGGGGGGGGTTACACCACGTTTTCCGCCCCGGGTGCCACCCATGCTAGCTACGCCACTGCGTTGAAGGAGACTAGATTTTTATTTCGATCCCTTTTAGACGTTCTCTAATATATTAATGTTATATATTATAATATAAAAGTGTTCAATAATGTGCGTCCCGCTAAAGCTCAGAAATGAGTCCCGGTATCATCAAGGGAGTTATATGATTTGGTAGCCCTCTATCCCCCCATCCATGAAGAAGGTTCCCGTTTTTACCTCAAGGGCGTGCTTTTAAAGATATAAGGGCTGGAAGTTTCGCCCTCTAAAAACAGTCCAGAACATTCGAGAATATTCGTGAGCATTAAAAAATTGAGGAAAACAAAAATAATTTCAGACACAAAATAAAAAAATGGATTAAAGAACAAAAAAGACAATTTTACCAAAATTTTATAACATAAAAGAATAAAACATATACACGCAACACACAAAACCAATATAAAACACGCAACACTCACAAACACATAAAACATAATATAAGCCGATTTTAATTTAATTATTATTTATTTTTTTTTAGTTTGTTTATTTTATTTTATTTTAATTTTTGATCTCTATTTTTAGTTTAAATTTATCTTTATTTTAAATTTTTTTTTTGTTTCGTCACCAACATTGTATATTTCTTTTTTTTTCAAACTGTATTATGTATAAATTATTATATTATAAAATGGGGCCTCCGCACGGGTAAACAACCCAGTGAGGCCAACATTACTCGATTGTACTATGAAATTTTGTAAAATAATGTATCAACAATAAAAATAAAATAAAATCCACAACGTTCTAGAACAGTATGGAACGTTCGGGAATATCCCGGAACATCCCCGATCATTGTGGAACATTCCAGAACACTCGAATGTTCCGGAACATTGTGGACCATTCGAAGCCTGTTTTGATTGGGTGGGGCTACCCATTGGTAGGGGTGGTGTATAAAGCAAGATCCGTCGTGGGTTCGAAGTTTGACCGTCAGTTCAATCTCAATCAACTCCCTGAGACTGAGACGGGAACCTTAGCTAGTCTGAAATAAGACTTATTATGTCTAAGCTTAGGCGAATGTCTATTTGGATGTGTTTATTTGGGAGTGACTGTTGATTGTAATTTCAAATGGGATATACAAATGAATATCTTTGATACAAATAAACAAAATTTGTAAACGGCTGAGGGCGAAAGTGGGTAGGCTGTACAAACTGAAATGTTTCGTTCCGGTGAATATTTAAAAAATTATTTACTTATCACTCCAGAATCAACTTTACGGTATGGATTAAGGGCCCGCAACCCGGATTTGTACCGATTTATTACATATCTCCCTTAAACACGGTAAGTTTAAAGCTCTTAAAAAAATATATGTTATTCTTGAAGATAATATCTAGACTTTGCCCTCGCCGAAAACCAAATTATATAAAATTCCCTCGATAGAAAAAATCGCGAAGTATGCTCCAAAAATTATTATTAACACGTTTGTCTTAGTTATTTTACAAGCTATATGTATGAAAAAATTCACAGTGTTTATTTAAATGCTGTTTAAGATAATGCCCGCGAGATTTTTGCTCTATTTTAAACGAGTCGTGTTTTATTAAACATTTTCGCATCGATTTTGTCGCTGTAAATGTTAGCGCTCTCCTCTAACATTCGTAATTACGTATCTCTCCATCTTCTTCTTTTCGGGCCCGGTTGCAGAGCCTTAACAACTTGGGGACACTCTTGCAAAACTAATTTAAACCACCTACAATCGGTACAAAATGCTATTAATAGTACAAATACATAATTTTTCACAGAGACGAAACATAACGTTGTTGTATGGGAATTTAACAATATTACCGGTGCAGGCCTTATTATGGTACAAAATATTGATTCAGCATTTGTCCGAGTCTAATTATAAGAGGAAAGTAGAATATGAACGTAATACAAGGTTCACAAAGAATGAAGGAATGTTTGTTCCAATATATAATAATAACTGCGGACGGCAAACCCTGGAATATATCGTGCTAAAAATATTTAACATGTTACCAATTAATATGAAAAATTGCGATTCTACAAATAGATTCAGATATATGCTGAAACAATGGCTGCTAAATAGAGATAGGTAATTTATGTTAATTCATATGTGTTAATTGTGGTAATCTGTATAGTTATAGTAATATTATGTATGTATGTTTAAATTGTAACTGAACATTAACATCCTGTTAACAAACTGCTTTATTGCGGTTTAACGGGATTGTATCATGAAAACCAATTAAAAAAAAACAATATATATTTATATACATAGGTATTTATTTATACAATGTGATCGTTTTATTTTAAATTTTACTAGATTTATTTTTGATGATCCATTTCAGGTTTTCACATAAATAAACAATATATGTCATTGAAATTTTATGTGATTTCTTATTTCAAATAATGGCGAAGACTTGTTGAATATGTTTGTGTTACTATGTAACAGAAAAACTGCACATGAATTTGTGGCGGTTTATCATCTGCCCACTTCTAGAGATACACGGCTTCGTGGTATGATCATCTTAACCCTTTCTCTACCGGTCGGTTTGAAAGTAATAAACATAGGTTTTAGTAACAATTGTTTTTAATATTAAACCCTCAGGCTAATTTGTTCGTTTTTTGGAACATCTCATGTAGGCTCATAGAAATCGTTCTGTCTCCCTTGCTACCATGGTGAGAAATATGATGTAAACTGTGTTAGAAAGAGAAAACAACTCGCTTTATATTGAAATATAAAATTAAACCATAAAGTAATGAAAATGAACATCTTTATGAAACTAAAAGTTTCCGATCGCAATTTGAAAAAAAAAGTGAGTCTTTGGAAAAATTTTATTAATGATTTTTACACGAAACGACAAAAAAGTGAGGTAAGGACATTTTTCTAATAAAATTTTAAAGCATATTTTATCACCTTTCAAAAACAGTTTTTAGTCTTCGGATACATTCTGGAATATTCAATTTATTCGGATTTTATTGCAAAACAGAAATATTTGAATAGAGAACTCCAGTCCAATTTTTTTATGAATTATGACCTTCTATCTTAATAACTGCATTTTTATTTTTATTTTTAGAGATAGTTTTAATAGTTAAAATAATTGTCAAAGTTTTAATTTTTCAAGGCCCCCGAAAACCACCGTATGTATGGTGGTATCACACCTGAAAAATTAATAAAGGATCGGGCAATCAGCTGATCTACTGTCGCCATCTTGAATTCCGTTGTTCGAAGTATTCTCCCTAGAAATAGCATTACTATATTTTTGTGCAGTAGTTTTTGAATATTTTCAATAATAGAGATATACTAATAAGAGATACCTTTATTTTTTATTATTATTTAGGCCTAAATAATGTTTCAATGAACACAACAACTAAATCTCTATAAACGGTATGTAAATAAACGAATAAATTAATACGATGGCTTGAGTCATATCATACATTCCCATACAATGACTTTACGGTGACGTCACGACACGTCGAACAGTGACGTCACCACTAAAATTTCAAGCCTGCCAACTTGACGGCATGTTTTTACGAACGGATTAAAAATGTACTTTTTAATAATTTTTTAAAAACTCTGCGTTTAATATTATTAAATAAAACTTATGTATTCATAATCAGCGTTTATTGGTCTGTATGAACATTTTTTTTAAAGTCAGAATATTTTTCACTGGAGTTCCTTATTTCTGAAAAAAACTGCCCGAGGCCTGAGGGTTGTTGTTAACTTGCTATCTGATTAATAACAAATCTGATTTTCTTCGTTATCTAGCGCCTGTGTAACAAATAACACACGACGAGCAAGCATGTGGTAAATAATAGCTCTCAGAAGTAATTTATTTTAATCTCCACAGTACAGGTCTCCTCAAAATCATCATTGTTTTCAATCAAATGCAAAAAAATTTGATCTTTTCTGTTCGTCCAGGAAGCATCAAACTAAACATGAATATTCGGTAGAATTTGACAGCGACATGAAAGGGTTAACACAATATGTACGTAGGTTGTGCAGGTCGCTGTTATGCGTTTTTAATTCGTGTCTAAAAGTCCAGCACGTAAATACGGCGAGACTTGTTTTACCCATCGTCTAGCTTGCTAAGAATTAGTAGTTAACATTATAATACTCGGGTAGTGCCATTTAATTTACATAAATATTTTATCACCAGAAAGCTGCGCAAATCTAGAAAACAACTTTAAACTATGATATGATTTTAGATTTTCACGGCCAAAATATTTTCGTTATTTGTTTTTGGGGTGTTATGCCGTGTTGCGCTACCTCCACCTTTAGCCAACGTTTCGGACAGCGTTATAGTGTCCATCATCACACATCACACATCTGCCCTGATAATGGATACTGTAGCGCTGTCCGAAACTTGGACCAACACGGCATAACACCCCAAAAACAAATAACGAGAAAAACTTGAAACTATAACTAAATTTAAACTGTCAAATTAGTATAAGCTTTCCCTGACGAAGGACGTTTGTTCCGAAACCGGTCGAATTTGCACATTATATAAGTGGTTTATACAAAGTTGTATTGTTTCATTTTTCTATAACTAAATTTCTCTAAAAACTAAAATAGGTATGATTTTATTATTTATTTATGTTTTTCTTAAGATTTAAATTGCAGACATGGTTTAATTATCTTAATTTATTTTTGGGGTATTATGCAGTGTTGCGCCACCTACTTCTTAAGCCAACGTTTATAGGTACTATTTTTAGCAACGTATATATGTAGAGCCAACGAGACTATGCCATGCCCTATTGGGGTAGGTTGTGAGGCTGAAGGTAGTGGGAAGGGTAAAGAAATGGGGAAGAGGAAGGAGGGAAGCACCCAACTTTTCAAATCTGGTCACAAAACACAGCTAAAACCATTTCAAGCACCGTTTTAATGCTGAATGGTGGTCTTACACCACTGCGATATTGTGAGTATCTTCCACTCTGGAACGTGTCGCGAGTATACCTTATATTAATTTAGTGATCAAATTGTGAAATGACACAAATCAATTTTAAAATTTACTTGCACAAGCCGGGATTTGAACCCGCGACCTTAGGATTACTAGTTGAGAGCCTTACCCCTCGATAACGAAGGCCGTCTACCTTTCGAATGCAAATGGAATAAGTCACGCACATTGATTAAAATGCATTTTTAAAATCTTTGGGGGCATACGTTAATTGCGTGAGCTTTAAAGGGGGCGGGGGTCCAGCAAAATTTCACGTTACTTGAAAGAATATACGAAGCGGCCCAAATTTATCTCACCAGGGGGGGGTCTAGATTGGAAGGAAAACTGCTCATCTAATTAATGTGTGCCCCCTTTTCTAATCGAGACATTTTATATTGGTTTTTAAATATATATTCGTTCTGAAGACGAACGCTGTTAACGAAACTAGTTTTCAAATAAACGTATTTGAGATTACACAAAGTATTTTAATTGCAATTATAAATATATGTTTAAATAGATTCAAACTTTGTTAAATTGTACACAAAGTCGCTTGTTTGGTTGGAATTTGAAAAGTATGATAAAAATCTTTATTTTCTCTATAGTATCATTAATTATGTTATTAAAAATATATTTGTATTAAATTGTGTTCCCGCGCTCTTCCTGGTGAAAAGTCCCTCGTTGATTAAACTCGACTAATAACGTTTATCCCGTGTAATTATTTGTTCAACAACCAATTATAATGTTAGAAATGCCGACTGTAAGCAATACGCAATAATCGCTTTAAAACCTTGCGACTTAATGTTATATTATCAGCCTCTATTATAAATAATTACAATTATCTTGGAAATGGAAACTTGATTTCTTGATGAAAATATTTGGATCATGTCGAGAATGAAATGTTTTCTATTCAATTTAATAGAAAATCGTCGGATAATCATTTTTAACTATCTTCATCCAGAATCCGAAATCTTTCGTAAGTCTTTAATAAAATATTAAATATGGACCATCGGATGGAAGTATGCCACCGAAGCCGTGGCGAGGATTTGGCCGATATCTTGTTTCACACATTGCCATAGATCTTTGGATCATAATAAAAAAAAATTAAGATAATTCTCTGAAAACTTTTTGTTTTATTTACAATTAACATCGTGCGTTATGGTTATTTTATGCATTATTTTATGGAATAGAAGCATGGTCGCTTACTGAAGAACTAATTAGGCGACTTGAGGTATTCGAGATGTGGATATACAGAAGAATACTTAAAATAAGCTGTATGGACAGGGTTTCGAATGAAGATGTTATGGTTTGGATGAATAAAGAAAAATAAGTTGTTAAAACTATAAAAATCCGAAAACTTCAATATCTTGGACATGTGATGAGACATCCAGAGAAGTATGAGATCTTGCATCTCATAATGCAAGCAAAGATTGCCGGAAGACGGGGCCCTGGAAGAAGGAGAACCTCTTGGCTGAAAAACCTGAGACAGTGGTTTGGCCAGTCTACCGTAGAGCTGTTCCGGGCCGCAGTAAACAAAGTCCGCCTAGCCAACATGATAGCCAACGTCCGTTGAACGGACAGGGCACAAGAAGAAGCGAAATTATGGTTGGACCACCCTTTAGAAGATTTTATCCGCGGTTATTATTGGTAATAATAAGGAACTCCAGCCCATTTTTTTTATTAAGAGCCTAACTTAAATAATAGCATTTTTACTTTTATTATTGGATTTAATGGTTAAAATAATTTTCAAACGTTTTAATTTTTCTAACGAAAAAGATTTGTCAAGTTTTGTGAATTTTGAATTAATATATTCATATTTTTTAAATAAAATGAACAATTGGAAGTCACAATAAATAACCCCTATAATATGTCTGTGTAATAAAATACTTTTTTTAATTTCATATTATGTGATATTTCTACAGTTTACAAGAAAAAACAATCGGTAAGCGAATTTTTTGTTTTTGAAATCAGATATTTTATATTTTTAACTGTAGGTATATGTCCGTTTGTAATAAGAATATGTAGTTTTAAAATCTGAAAGAGGCTTTCATCTGTTTTCAAAACTAGTAATTCGTTTTAGTCTACATTCAAAACAGCGAATGTATTAGATTCACTAATTTGTGATAGCAAAACATTAAAATTTTCATTCAATAAATAATAATCCTCAACGAAATCGATGAGACATGAAAATATTTCCGTTGAACTGTAAATTTTAAACAAAATATTCTTTTCTATTTTATAACTCGAGTTTGCAATTTTTATGAGTTGGAAAAAAAATTACACAAATTTTATAATATTTTGTTAACCTATAGATATTTCAACACATTCGGGTGACACCTCAAATTCGTTTTCGGATTTCGCCTTGTGCTCCGAAATAAATTCTCTCTCGAAAATAATAAATATCGTGGGAACTTAGTTAAAATGTAGTCAATGTGATGTCCATACTCCGTACCTCACCGCACATGTGGGTCAATCCGCAAACAGTACGACGGTTACGACTCGTAATGACCACAAGATGTGGAAAAATACAAGACGTCTGTAAGTAATGGGAATCCTGCGACCTTTATTTATAATAGCCATTTTATAACTTTATAAATATTCCGACACTCAAATAAATCACCACATTCAGTAGCGTAAAGACAATCTCCCGTACCCCAGGGTAAATCTAACAAATAGCGATGGTAGTCGGTTT
The DNA here is from genome assembly GCA_929108145.2 of Limnephilus rhombicus. NCBI lineage: Eukaryota > Metazoa > Arthropoda > Insecta > Trichoptera > Limnephilidae > Limnephilus > Limnephilus rhombicus. Next base: position 52,476,586 of record OV815281.1, read on the forward strand.
TCTATTCCAAGAATCCTCGTTTCTTTATATATTTATAGATCTCCGGTAAAGGGACTCAATTTAACCATTTCAGATCTGATGGGAAGGAAAAAGGTATGAGGGCCGGGTTAGAATCTGGGGGACAATGTGTCCGGAGTGACTGATGTATGAATCCATCGGGAGAGATGTCTCTGTGCAATGTGCAACATTGTACAGTGTTGCACATTGCACGCACGGTTCAAGGCGATGGATCGCGAAAGTCAGGCTGAAGACTCGGAAGTGGCACAATGTCTTTGTAGACGTTATTATTTTTATCTTATTTATTAGGTCTCAAAGGGCGTGTTTCGCATAAAATGGCAAATCGAACACCGTGTACCAAAAATATAACTTTTTATTAACTTAAAAAAAAACATGATAATTAAACAATGAAAAATTCGGTAGAAATTAAACACGAAAATCACATTCCAATGTATAAACATAGCTACCGCCGGAACTAATAGCTACATTTTTTTTAAATAGTGTATAAAGGCTTTTGTACCATCAATTGTAAAACGAAAACCGCCAATTTTTATTCTAGGTAGCGAGGAAAAATTCTGAAATATTGATAACAGCGCCAAAGGCCGTTTGCGGTTGGTTCGTTCCTTTCCCATGTTTCGTGGTTCGGCTCGCTGTTCGTCTCGCAAGTGTATACGCGCCATTACAAGTTACATTCGCAAGCACTGCGAGTATCGCAAAGGTTAAAAAAGTTTTATGACCCATCAACCCAATGAGGAAATCATAGACGTGATGATCTATCTTGTGGTTTCGTGTATGATTTGCGGTCGATCCTTAAGAGGGCATTACCAGAGAAAACCAGAAATATGTCATTTTCAAATCAGATTTTAGACGTATTGACTCTTTTCCACAAAAAATTTAAAATGGATTTCGAAAGATTGTTCTTTTATCTAGCATTCGCATGTAATAAACTTTGAGATTTTTTTAAAATTTTTAGTATAATAAGGTTATTCCATAGGTCGTAGGCAGATTTGTTAAATTTTCAAAAAAGATTTTGTATTATACCACACCCATTTCAAATAATATAATCATGCAGTAAAATAAATCAATACATCAACTAGCAAACGCATGTTTTAGAATTTTAATTTTAGTTTCAATAAAATCATTAAAAAATATGTACGGACATGTGTTTCTTGACGAAAATTGGTCCATTTGTGTTTTTATTTGCGCACTTACAAACTAATATATTTCAGATTTTTTAACATTCTTATTAAATTCAGACATTATTGAAAAATGATAAATACTTATAATCAAAAATTAACTACAAAAAGTACATTATTTTAATAGTTTTATCATCACGCCTTTCAGTATTTTTGAATGAAGGTATAAATTAAAGCTAATTTGAATTGAAATAAATTCGATATTGAGCTATAATTTAAAAAAGCTGGTACGGAGAATAATTAATCTTTCTCATTGTAACCGCCCTGCACGATCGTAAGAACAACTTTCGACGAAATGTGGATTTTCGTCCGCTGGCTGGTTAAACGCTCTTAACAGTTCACCCGATGATTATAATACTCGGCTTATTTCTTACGCTTTATTTTCACGAAATATATACAACTTCTTCAAACGGTGCTTTTCGAAGCTACAAATAATTTAATTTATATGTAGTTCAACTATTATAATTGAAGTGTCTTCCCTATTTTGCTACTCACTCTTAACCTCTCAAGCCTCGACCATATTCTACTTTTTTTATTATTAGGTCAGAATATTTCCGCTTCGCAATCAAATCCAAATAAATGGAATATTTTTGAACGTGTCCAAAAACCAAAAACTGTTTTTGAAAGGTGATGAAATATGCTTTCTAATTTTATTATTAGAAATAACCAAGTAATTTTTTAAATATATTTTTTTTTAATGTAAACTTTAAAATGTTTTTAAAATTTCTCACCTACCTTACTTTTATTCTTACTAAAATAACTGGTAACGAAAAAAAACACACACACGCGTAGTTTATTAGACAAAAATATTATAAACGTTATCATCCCCTCACTTTTTTGTCGTTTCATGTTAAAATAATTAATAAAATAATTTACTAAGCTTAATTTTTTTTTCCCAATTGCAGTCGCATCTTAATTATTTTGTGATTTACTTTTAGATTCAAATATACAGCGTGGTGTTATCTTTCTAATACCGTTTAGATAATATTTCTCACTAGTGAAGGACTCAACGATTTCTGTGAGACCTATATGAGTTGTTCCGAAAAGCGTACAAATAGCCTGAAGGGTTAAGAAAATAACGAAATCCTCCTTTATTGTTCCCAATTTAAGAATTTAATAGATTTGATCATCATCATCATTGTCTTTTTCCCCTGATCCTATTCGGGTCGGGGCCCACTGCGTCGACAAGGCTCCCTCCGTGCGCCCCTGTCTTGTGCTGATTGTTCGGCCTCTGTCCATGGGAGTCCCATCCTCTCCTTAGACAGTTTCTGGCGTTGCCTCACCCAACTGTGTCTGGGGCGGCCCACTGGACGTCTACCCTCTGGAATCGCACTCAATATTTTCCTCGGAATTCGGTCATCAGTAAATAGATTTGATAAATTTAATAATCGTTCCGCCGCATCTGATTGTCAATTGTTGCTTCATTAAGCATTAAATTTGCCTTAAAGTATTGTTTGAATTTGTAAAACTTTGTATTAATATTTTCTTTTTTTGTTCCAGGTATGTTTTCAATTCCTCACAATACTGCTGCTCTGTACAATGTAAATCATACATGCATCAGATGGGGCCGGTAAGTCGACAAAATACTATATTATTTACGGCCTATACTATTTGTTTTATTTCCAAATCATAACAATAACTTATAACACACTTACGGGACTTCATTCTAACTATGTAAGTATGTAACTTTAATAAACACATAAATTATTGATTTATCTCAAAAAACAAGTTATTATAAAGCGGCAGCGCTTTCTGTTGATAAACTCTTGAAAGTTAGGGTACAAACGCGCTATCATCATCATCATCATCACTCTTGGCTCCACAACCCCTGGTGGATTTTGGCCTCCTCAAGAGTCTTCCTTCACTCATCACGGTTTTGTGCCAGCTCTCTCCAGTTTTCAATCTCCAAGGTAGATAATATATCTTTGAGGACGTTTTCGCTCCATCTTAAATTTGGTCTTCCCAGGCTCCTTCGCCCTGTTGGTCTTGAGTTCAGCAGGGACTTTGTGCTTGTTGCTCGGTCATTCTCTCCACATGACCCAGTCACCGAAGTCTTCCCAGTTTTATAAATTTTATGACGTTTAGATCCATTTTCTGAAACTGGTCCGAAGATACGCCTCAAAATTTTCCTTTCAAAAACATCCAGTGCTCGCTGATTCCTCTTAGTTAGTACCGAAGTCTCAGCTGCGTATGTGAGTACTGATCTGATAAGTGTTTTGTACACTAATATCTTGGTGTTTCTGGACAGCAGTCTGGATTTTATCTGGTTTTTGTAGGCGGTAATAACAGCGATTTGCGTTCACAATGCGCTTCTGGATCTCCTCTGTGGTCTCGTTTGTTATCAGGGAGCCTAGGTAGGTGAATCTTGGTACCGTTTCAAAATTTTGACTTCCACATGAGAGAGTTAGGGTTTGTTGGGCGCATCCTACGGCCATTTATTTGGTCTTTTGCTGGTTTACTATGAGACCCATATTTTTAGCAGAACTTTCAAGATTTATGAAGGCGTCACGTCATCGGGAGTTTTCGCGATTATGTCGATATCATCAGCGTAACCCAGTATGTAGTTACACAGAGTTGTCAAATTTCGTTGCTATGTGTAGAACAAACGGGCTATATAGTGTAGAAAACATTTGAGCCGTGAACCTTTTCTGCTGGTAAGGTAAAGGTAAATGTCATCGTTCAAATGTTACTTATTTTTATAAAATCGACCGCTTAACTCTGGCTGTTTTCTGGTGAACATATTTGGAGAAATAGCCACCTAAAAAGTGTTTAGATTGCCGTGGCGCTTTTTTCAAATGTTTATAGGTATGGTATTTTCGCTTAACAAATATTTCGGAAAGCGATTACTATGAATTTTAGTATGAAGGCGGCCCGGCTGGTTTTAGTAGAACAAACATATTTCAATATTTTGGAACTGACCTTACTCCGTCGGATGACAAAAATTTCTTATTTTGCCAAAATGGTCGCCTGGTTGCTTTTACGTAACTAGGTTAAATTAAACATTTCGTCTTGATTCACGCCAATTCTCTATTGTGTATAGCAAAACACCCGAGCAATCATTTCTCAATTATTTACTATGTGTCTGTATTTACACTCAGCAATGAGGAAACCAGTATTCCGTCTTGTTTTAGCAACATAATAATAATGATTGCATTGTTATTTAACGTTGCATTGTTTATGGAATATTATTCCAAAAGGTTAATACAGCAATTATATGATAGCCGGCGAGACTAAATTACTGTGATTAATGGTTTTTGAGATGATTGCTGGAAAAAAAGGGTTTTTGTGACTGTGCACAGCAAAGTTCTGTTTTAACTCGACCATTTTGTATTTCGTAGGTCTGTACATTTTTATTTATTTTTTTATGTGAAAACCTCACAAGAGTCCCGTTTAGAACCCGTGAGACTATTGGGGTATGTTGTGAGGCTGAAGGTAAATAGGGAGGGGAAGGAAATGGGTAAGAGGAAGGTGGGGATGTACCTGGCTATTCAGATCTAGTCAGCAAATACGACTAAAGCCATTTCAAGCGACGTTTCAATTTTGAATGGTGGTCTTACACCAGGGCGATACTGAGAGTATCTTCCACTCTGAAACGTGCCACAAATATAGTATATATTATTATTTTTTATTTAATTAATTGTGAAATAATACGAATTAATCAAATAAAATTTATTTGCTCACCCGGGATTCGATCCCGCGACCTTTCAAGTTATATTTGACGACCTCCGTAGTCCAGTGGGTAAGACTCTTGACTCACAATCCGGAGGTCGCGGGTTCGAACCCGGCATGGGCAAATAAATTTTATTTGATTAATTTGTGTTACTTCACAATTAATTAATTTAAAATAATATATAGTATATTTGCGGCATGTTCCAGAGTGGAAGATACTATCAGTATCGCCCTGGTGTAAGACCACCATTCAGAATTGAAACGTTGCTTGAAAATGGCTTTAGCCGTGTTTGGTGACCAGATCTGAATAGCCAGGTACTTCCCAACCTTCCTCTTCCCCACCTCCTTCCCCTCCCCACTACCTTCAGCCTCACAACATACCCCAATTGGGGATGCCATAGTCTCACTGGATCCAGACGGGAGCAGTTGAGATTCTTGTGCGGTATTCACTGTAAAAAAAAAAAAAAAATATGTATATATATATGCCATTTCCGGTTCCATGGCCATATTGGATAAAGCCTTTTTATACTGCCGCGATTTGCATGACCGTTGTTTGATCGAACTATCAAAACGGAAAAGTCAATATTATGGCACCTACCGGCAAGAAAGTTTTAGAAAAGAATTGTCATTGAGACAGCGACGTGTTTTTTTAACAAATTGTATATTTCCATTTTTGTAACAATAAAAAATTGTTTATGAAGTAGGTGACTATTTAAGTCATTTTGTTTTGAAGGGTTTTACTTTCCATGTTCATTTGATGCTTAAATTTTAATTTTTCTGCTACCGATTTCGATACATCTGTGCCATTCACTAGCAAACTTAAAACTAACTTAAATTTTTTAAACAAGTACATAATTGATTAGATCTAATAATTTCTTTACTTGCATAAAAATTGATGAATCTACAACCTAAGTAAGAATCGTGACTCTCTTATCAGGCGCCAGGGCTGCTCTTTTATGATTAGGTTTACAAGACGAATGATGAACTTAAATATAATATTGTGTAAAATATGTGTGTTTAAATGTAACCCTTTTTTTAAAATTACAATGATTTAGAAGAACTTGGGTAGCCTGTTGATTTAAGATTAAGCCGGTAAATGTCGGCCTGTTTCACGCGGTGTTAGCGCTAATGGCCGACACGCCGCCTAGCGAGTCGGGGCGGGACGGGGGACGGGAAGGGGGACGGGCATTGATGGGACGGGACGGGATGATCTTCCCCCGCGGCGGCGACTATCGGCCCTGCCATCATCAGAGGCTGGCTAATTATATACCCTCCCGCCCGAGACAATATCGACGGTAGCTCCTGTTCAATGTTAAATGCTGGATATGCAGGGTGTGTCAACATGCATCTGAAATATTTTAACCAACGATACCTGAGCATATTTGGAGTTATAAATAATTTAGATGTCATTTGGTTGCCCGATGTTATTTTTTTTTTTCAATTTAAAAAAAAAAGTATTTTTCCATCACATGTCGCCACCGGATAAAGCCTAGCAGATCACGTGATATTTTGCTATAATCTTATATATAAAAATCTCGTCTCACGGTGTTTGTGGTCGCACTCCTCCGAAACGGCTTGCCTGATTTTTATGAATTTTTTTTATGAATATTTGGTAGGTATGAGAATAGATTATATTTTGAAGCATATTTCATACCGCTAGGTGATTAGGGTGTCCCTATCCAGAATAAAAAATTCTATTTTTTTTGACAAATTATTTTTTCTGTATTTTTCTTTATTTGGCATCAAAAAATACCCATAACCTCAAATTTTAACCCTCCCACCTCCACCCTCCCATTTTTTAATCGCGATTTTAGTATTTTTGTATGAACTAATTTATCCGTCTTTCGTATTTCAAACAGAACGAAATTATTTATGTTGTTGAATACGGATGGCACAAATGCGCAAGACATTTACCAGAAGCGTCGCGTCATTTTGATATTTCATTCGGCGTCATATTCTCGCGTGGGAAAACCATTGAGCTTATTTGTGTTGGCTAAAGACGGACTGACAACAAATATCGTACACTCTATTGCTCTCCGAAATTCATATTGATTTTCTTTATTTCATTTTCCCAATTTAATTGTTATTTTTTGTTTTTATCGGCGGTCATCGTCTACAGCGCTCCATTCATCTTTCTGTCATAGATCCCATCCCCACACACTTACAATATATTTGTTATTTTTTATTTAATAACCAAAATATTCACTAGAAATAATTTATACGGCGAAACAACGTTTGTCGGGTCAGCTAGTTATTATATAATTATGTATTATACATGGTGTTGATTCGGAGAGATTCCGGAGAAATCTTTTGGAATTTTGTGAATCATTATACATAGGTACATCGCCCACATAATTGGATGGACGGACAAAGATAGTGTTGACACAAAATGGACAAAAACTGAATATGTGTTTAACTTAATCTGCTCACTTCCAGGGAGTGCTTGTTATTTCCAAAGAAGCTCTTGCTTGTTTTTCATCTAAATTAATGTACAGTGGTGGCACAAACTAACTTTCAAATTAGTATCTTATGTTTTTTTAAGAGGAAGCCATAAACGTATGTATTATTAATGTGCATTACGTCGGCGTCGTCACGAATACAGGTGATACGCATAAAATTCGCTTACCATAGAGTCTAGAAGGTCACGGTTTCGTGCAGTAGATTTTATTTATGTGTCTTTGGGGGTTAACTAACTAACTAACTAACCATCACGCCGTTTCCCCGCAGGGGTAGGCAGAGAGGACGGACCGCCAAACAACTCGGTCTTGGCACACACTCTTTGGGGGTTAATGTGTTTATTGTGTAAGTGTGTAGATGGCAAAGCGAATAAGTAAGACGATTCAATACTTACAAGTTTATTAATTTTTACAGACACATAAATCTCCAATTTAAATAAATATATGCAATAATAAAGTAATGTGAAGGGCGAACAAATATTAAAGACCAGCGACTCCTGACCGAGAGTTAAAGCAGAATGAATCGTTAGTTTTTGATGCAAGCGAGGCAAGTTGCTTGAGGAAAGGTCTGCATCCAATTGGTGCCTGAGGGACCAATCGGGTGGCCAGACGATGCAGAATAGTGTCCTTTGTTCGTCCTCCACATGTCCATCATCAGGGCAGATCCGGTAGATGCCACATCTACCAGATCTGCCGGATCTGCCCTGTCATCTACCGGATCTGCCCTGATGATGGGACACTGCAACGCTGTCCGAAACGTTGGCTAAAGAAGGAGGTAGCGCAACACGGCATAACCCCCATAAACAAATAACGAAAATGCTTTTGGCCGTGAAAGTCTTAAATCGTATCTAAGTAATTAACAATTTTATTTTAATTCTATTCAATGAAAACGGTGGGAAAAGCTTCGACTTATCCAAATTTTTTTTTTTTGTATTTATAATGTAAACAAATTGGTAGTAAAGATTAATCGAAAATGGTGATTTAGGATTAATTTTCGCCTTAATATTAAATCAAGACGGTTTTCATAGTTACCCACCCCTGGTATAAGCACTAACGGCCTCGTGTCTTACTGCCCGGAGCTCTACAACTCTGCATCCTTTTAAACTTCTCAGAACGCCTCCTTTTTTTCTTTTCATATTAAACGGTAGGAGTCGATCTTATCAATAATTTGCTAACCACAACTCTTGTCCTACAGCAAAAAAACCCCTACAGTTTCATGCGAAACCTTTATTTGTAGACTTGTTTAAGTCATTGGTATAATCAAAACATTCGCATCGAATGATGTTTCGAATAAACCAATATAAAAGTCAAACCTATTGATAAAAAATAATTACTTAGGAAAGATGTTTTTTTTTTTTTTTTTTCAGTATTTTTCTGTAATATACAAAGGAGAGTGTCTGTGACTATGTCTGTGATTTGATTTGTTTACACATCTACAGTTTTTTTTCCGAGGTTGATGAAAAATTTTTGCACACTTGACAATCAAAACAAGAGGAAGGTCACTGTCTACATTAGATTTTTTTAAATTCTGGGGCAACGCCGGGGACATGACTATGTCTGTAACTCCGCTTCAATGACTTCTAGAACTTTTGCTTTAACTTTCAGTGTCAATTTCAAAATTTGAAGTAGTTTTTGTATAATTCAGTCAAGCAAAAAAATAGGTACCTACCTATAATACAAAATTTTGGAATAGAAAATTATTTTACTGGTCATTTAAAAATTGTGACTGATTTGCCGAGAATTCAGACTTTACCCATTGATACATTATAATGTTCAGATGATGCAGGAATTAAAAAAAAACACTCACTTTTTTATCTCCAATTAATCCAATTTGACGTTCGACTTGACCTTGACTTGCAAAACACTCTTAAAAACGCTCCGTAAAGCACGGACAACGCCGGGAACTAGTATACAATAAAGCTAATCCGAATATTAAGTAGGTACATATGACGTGTACTTATAAGCCTAACTTTTATTAGGTGCTTGTATTTTGATTGTCAACAAACTCTGTTAGAGACAAGCAATTTCTTGGGAAATATTTTCAGTAATTTTCTTATTGCGAGCGCTTTTCTTCACATTTTCCTGGAATTTTCAAAACGTTTGATCTGTTTTTCCCAAAAAGCGTAGGTATTTCTGAAATTTATGTTTCTCCGTAATCGTAATTCACATTATTATCCTTTTAGACAACAAATTTCGTTTTGTTCAATACTTGATTAGGTACTTACTTGCAAACAGTTGAGTGCTCGTTTCACCCTTCAGTGAACTATAAGATGATTTACTTATTTAAATTTGCCGGCATTATTGTCTCAATGACAAGATATCTCTGAAAGCAAAATGTTTTGCTCTCCGTGTAATGCTTTTATTGTGAGCAAATTCTGATTAAAAAATTTCATTGGAAAAGATAAATAGTTATCAAATATTTTCGGTCAGGTTTATCCCCTACTTTCTGTAATAAAATTTTATGACGTTATCTTTAAATGTTTTTTTTTTCTCAAGGATAAAATAATCTTATTTAATTGATTATTAATTTTCAGTTGTGTTACTTGCGCCGAACCGTGAGGAATCATGTATTAGAATTATTGGATTTGTGAAGCTGAAAGTTTTGTACATATAAAAAGCCTCAAGATCATTGCTTTTCATTACTCAGGTACGATCCTACTCCGCTGCGTTGCGACGGGATCATTGATACGCGCGCTGTTTCGTGTGTTGCCGTGCTGCTGGAACGAGGCTCACTAGTCTCCTGACTGCTCACTTTTTTATTCCGTGTTGTTACACCCTGTACATTAGCGCGCTCCCTCTATCATTCTTTTTTACATATCTCCCTTTCAACCCATCTTCTGTAATCTTCTTCTTCTTTTTGAACGCTAAGCTTAACATCAACTCCTACGCACATACAATAAGGAACTCCAATGAAAAATATTATGGCTTTAAAAAAATATGTTCATATAGACCAAGAAACGCTGATTCTGAATATATAAGTTTTATTTCATAATATTAAATGCAGAGTTTTTAATAAATTATTAAAAAGTGCATTTTTAAACCTCTTCGGAAAACACAGCGTTAAGTTGGCATTACTGAAATGGTTAACCGTGACGTCACAGTTAACCTGTCACCTGTGTATTGTATTGTATTGACATTTGAAATGACTTGAAGTGCACACGTACCTATGCAATTCAACATTTCGTGTTTTTGGTTTATTTTCATACTGTTTATAGAGATTTAGATTAATTCCTGTAAGACAAATGTTAATCATGTTCAATCTGTCCAAAATTCATTAGTTAAATTATTAGCTCATAAAAGTTTATACGAGCAAAGACACAATGTTCCGTACTTTTACCAGAATCTTAAAATTCTCTCAGTAAGAGCAATTCTGTGGCATAAAATTAAAATTATTTTTCAGCATATGAATAGCCCTATATACATAAATAGACTGGACCACACTTACAATACTCGATTTACGTTAAATGAAGGACTAATCGTACCTAAGCACTTAAACAAATATGGACAAAGAACGCTGGACTACATGATACCTACATGCTTAAATATGTTACCTGCTAAAATTAAAAAATGTACAAATAATGTAAGAACAAATATTATATTGAAAAATTGGCTCGCCGAAAGAAAAAGTTTGTATTAACATTCTTGTAGTACTCGTAACACAAAAAATGTCTAACTGCATTATAAGTTTTATTTAAAAAAAAAAAAAAAAAAAAAAAACTTCAAAGTAAAAGCACCCATTGACAAACTACTTAAAAGTAGTTTATTGGGACTTTTCTTTTTTGTAATATCTTATTTTATTTTGATTTCCTGTAATATTTTATAACTTTTTTTCTTCTAATAAAAAAAAAAATAAAAAAAAAAAAAAAAAAAAAAAATAATAGTTATTGTGTTTATTGAAACATAATTTAGGCCCTCAACAATTTACGAAAAGGGCTATATTTGGGGACAATCTGCAATAAATGTTGTCTATTTGAGGTTAAAGTCGTGTCATATTTTGACGTTTGTTTTTATGTATTTTCAAATTGTTTTTAGTATAGGGCTTTTTATACAAGTTGTTACACACTCGTCATGATCAGTGTATTATAAATACCAGTGTTTCTGTATGTATTATACATAAAACAATGTACCTACAAAGTAACACCTGACACAAAACACGATGTCACATGTATTTGCAATGAAAGAGATGATTTATTGTTTTTATATTGCACTTTGATTAAATACAATAACAGTAGCGGTGAAATGTGGACATTTTACCAATGTTTTTCTATATTAAAAGCAGTTAATCTTGAATAAAAAACACACCTCACACCTAAAAGTCATTATCCGCCATGATTATTCTGGGTTCTTCACAGTGTTGCCAACAGTTAGAAGTGAAATTTCCCTAGAATTTCACATTTACGCAATTACCTACGTAGCCACCTGATTGTGTAACACTAATCCTGTTATATGTTAATTAATATGATAATTAATTGGAAAGATATCGGAACTTGGTAAATATACTAATAATACCGTGATTTTCCAAATAAAACACTTTTTGCTACGTGAAGTAATAATTTAAAAGTACGAATACACTCACCACTGAATTAGAAACTGAATTCCAAATTAAAAAAAAACACTTTGCAAAATAAAAATCATAAGCAACCCGCCGCTCATTTGTACCAAGCGTGGTATTTTGAAGACCCCCCTCCCCCCCCGAACGTGTCACGTAGTATGGGTACGTTCCCTAATATCATTTTGAGTTGTCAGTGTTAAAAATAACATGGCATGTAAGTACATGAAAAATAATTAAGATTCATAGGAATTCCAAAAAATATATATACGTATATATATAAATAATACCAGTAATACTGTCATATGTAATAAAATTTTGGCCAGAGTTCGAAATTTCCCTAGATTTTGTCCTGATTTCCCTTATCCCTAAAAAATATTTTTCTCCCCTAGATCTAGGGAAATTTCCCTCGACATAACATCACTGATTCAAAATGACAACTTAAAAAGTAAAAAAATTAGACCACCATAGATACGGTGCGTTTCTGGGAGTCTTTAAAAATTAAAACTTTGACAATTATTTCAACTATTAAAACTAACTATAAAAATAAAAATAAAAATGCAGTTATTTAAGTTTGAAGGTCTTTATTCATTAAAAAAAATAAAAAAATTGGACTGGAGTTCTCTATTATCAGCGCCGAAAATTCACACCCTTATGAACGGAGCTTTACTTTGTTGTATTTTTGTATGTCGCCGTTCTCCTCAATTAGAGCTTTACTGGAAGGTCGCAAACAACTTACCTGAGTACATTAGCACGTGCCTCTTTCATACAATAAGTTCATCCCCGTGGATGTCTCGCAGCTCGCAGTATGGTCCTACCACGAAGATCTCCGTTTTGCTGTCTATTTCTACTAAATTTGTCGTTTACAAGAGGGAGAGGCCACAACGCTACACTTCAAAACACTAAAAAGCAACCTACCCCTATCTCTTTCTATTTGCCCGTCGTCCCACTATCGTATCTGTACCGAATCGACAAAAAGATGATCGAAAAAAACTCAGGAGACCCTGAGCACAAAGGCAAAGTTCACCATGGTTTGCAGTCCAGCTATTGTGGGACTTTTCTGCGCAGTGTCTTAGTTTTTGTCGATCACCGACCCAGTGGGACGACGACGGGCTTACATACATTTTGAGATAGAGGGAGAGGTCACAACGGATCTGTGAGCGGTACTCCATTACTTCAGTGTTATGTACAAAAGAACTGATTAATCTAGTGTGTCACGTCTGCCGGTACGGACTGCGGCTGGCGTCAAATGATTTAATTCGTGACACGAGACTGACGATTACTAATATGTCTGTATTATGCCGTTTTGACGCGACGATTAATTAACGGCTTTGATTCTGAGCGTGAGATACAGAGGCGTCCAGTATTCAGTATTGGCCGAAAAGAAGACTTTTCTTTTTGAAGTGAAAACTTCTTTATCACCGTTGTGATTTGAAACTCGATGAAACGGTAACGAGCGACACTAAAAAGAGGCAAACACATACATCTATAGGATTTAGCCTGCAATAGAATGAGATAGCAATAAAATAGTTATTTATTTTACGTGTACTCGGTTCCAATATAATATGATAAATCCATAGTCCCACGCATGTCTCATTTAGTTTAGTGGTATAAAGCGCCTGATGAACATCAACGGACAAACATTGGGCTGACCAGGACCGAATCCCACGAAAATATTTTTGTTTTTGTTAAAATCAATATCCAACCTTCAAACCGTTCCAAAATGAACAGGCAGAGAAAACAAAAGAAAGCGACACCGAAGAAGAAAGCACATACTAATAAGATGACCAAATGTACAGGAAAGCTACACTGGAATTCGACGACAAAAATATATAAAAAATCATCCCTCACATTGATTAAAAAAAGTCTCCCTCTCTTGTCTACTTTAGTTTTCTGAAGGTTTCACTTCTAACGTGAGTGAATTGCGCACTTTTTTTTTACAACCGGGTTTGTTCCATCTTCGAATTTCGATTTTTTTTTAACCAAGAACAAATCAGCGAGTCGTCAGAATAATAATAGACAGATGAGGCGAAAAAAGAAAGAAAAATCAAAGAATAAATAATTTATTATAATAAAAAAATACAATGATCTTATTGTTTTCCGAAGATTTTCGGCGCCCTTAGAGAAAGTGAGATAGTGAACATAGCAACACACAAGTATAACAACCTACTGGCAGCAGGTCGTCTCATACAGCATTTCGTATTAATCTTAGTGTAAGCGAGTAAGCATATCTTATCATCTCAGTCACACCCGTGATGTAGAATATAGTATTCGGCGCAAATTTTAAATACGATAACACCGCACGGTCAGATAGTTTATTTCGTTCATACACACATACTATTTGAATGCCTATCTTATTTGTCATACATGGAACTAAGTTTGAATTTAAGAATTTACTCTTTTCTTAATTCCACATTTTGTGAGGCAATAACAAGTCTGTATTATTATATTTAACGTCAAAATGTTTTTTTCTCTTTCTATTTTATTATATTTTTTTTTTAATTTATTGCTTTATTTTCAAGAATTTGTCGTCAGTCGCCACTGCTGAAGAACGAGATGACGATATATCTCTCCTCCGAATGAAGTGAATATGACAACATATTTTGCGAGTTTCCACGATGAGCGGTGAGGAATGTATTCTTTGTCACGATTTCTTTTAAATTGGCTAACACAGCTTTGATAAATTGAATTTTTTTTTCTTATTTAAAATTTGGCGGTATTTTTTTTATTTTTTTTACAGTGAATGCCGCACAAGAATCTCAACTGCTCCCGTCTGGAGCAAGTGAGACTATGGCATCCCCAATTGGGGTATGTTGTGAGGCTGAAAGTAGTGGGGAGGGGAAGGAGTTGGGGAAGAGGAAGGTTGGGAAGTATCTGGCTATTCAGATCTGGTCACCAAACACGGCTAAAGCCATTTTAAAGCAACGTTTCAATTCTGAATGGTGGTCTTACACCAGGGCGATACTGATAGTATCTTCCACTCCATAAATGCGAAACGAAAATAGTATGGAAACCTCTCTCCTGACTAACCTAATTTGGCTTTGGAAATTTGATTAATTTGTTCTAGTGATAGTCAAAGATCTAAAAACTATCAAACTCGTTTGTCTTTTCTCTGTAATTGTGAGCTGAAAATTACAAAGGTGTGCTAAGTACCCAAAGATATTGAAAGTACCTGTCTGTGGAATCTTTTTTTTTCTTTTTTTTCTATGTGTGCTACATAACGCCATTAGTATAATGAAGCCCTACATTATATAAATTGAATAGGCATATGATATCCGTGAACTAATCCGTACTGGATAAATCAAACTTTCCCTCAGTAATTAATAGGAATGTCTCACCCGTTTGGTCGGCTGTAAACGGATCGCATACTTCGCTGATAATCGCTAGGAACACCTATACAGAGTTGTTTTGCCTTAACTCCTAGGAATTGACCCAGAAGTAACGCTGTCATATTATGTTCAGCTTTTGAGGTTGAACTCTAAAATGTCCAATTATTATTATGTGCAGATAAAATGTATGTGAGTTAAATTATGACTTGTTGAACCCGCTGGCTCCAGGTCAAGTTAGTAATACTAACCGCAGATATTCTTCTTGTATTATAAATTTTCACAAAAATCCATGTTGGTATTTTGTGTATCTAGATAAATATTTTATTTGTGCGTCCTGTAGGTAGCCCGAAAGTTTATTTGTGTCCGAAATTAGTTGACTTTCACTGAAATAAATTGTACAAAGGTGTGTAAGAATTTTTATTTATTAAATATCTATTAATTATAAAATTCTGGGAAGGAAAAGGGTACGAGGGATGGGTAGGAATCTGGAGGTGTCAGTGTGTCCAGGAGTGACGGACTTATGAATCCCTCCATTCACTACGGTGCAAGGCTAAGTTCCAAGAGTGCGGCTGGAGAAGTCAAAGGGACTGCCTCAACCATTCTCTCATTTCTGGCCTGCCATGCAGTTGATGAACCGACGCATCCACCGCCAAGACCCGGATAGACCTCACCCCATGAACCCGGACATCCCTGCTAAGTCACCAAATGTAGCGAACTACTTGCGGTGACCTACGGCAGAGGTGTTAGTTATCCAATAAATAGTTCCCGGGGCGGCGGTACCCATATCTGCCTCCCAAACTAAATATTGTATTTTTTTTTAACATTAGGTTCATACAAATGAAATAAAATTACTCAGGGCCTATCTTCAGAGACGCTGTGGGGATGGTCTCTTTGGGGAAAGGAAGGAGACCACTTTCTGGGATGGGAAAAGGTGTGAGGAGTATGTAGGAATCTGGGGCTCAATGTGTCCAACAGTGTGCACGTCTCATGCTATAATGTAAATTTTACCTAACCCTTAGCAACCACACGACTATATTGGTGTTTCCATTTTTTGTTGACTGCCGCAGAAAGCTAAACAAATCAGGCTGATATTTATATTGTATTTCTTTTCAAACATAAAAAACTCGTTTGTATGTCGAGACTTTAAAGAAGTTTCTGTTTGGTAAACAAAATGAGGTATAGCTCCGAGCCTCCCTCTTTAATTTAATTGAACGCCCTACTCCCTAGTCCCTATCTCCAGCATTAATCTAATGGCCTCCTTTAATATGCCGATTAATTAATTGGACAGTGAGTGAGGTTGTATTATTTGTTTTGTTGAGACCCCGTACCCCATACCCCATACCCCATACCCCATACTCCGGTACTTTTGTTTCTCACACGGTAAACACGCATTCAATGTGTTTTAATTAGGACATGTATTAATGTACGCATTATATAAGGATAAGTTTGTGGGGACTACTAAATACTGGTAACAAGAAAAAATTGGTTTTAGAGCAATTTTGTATAAAATAATACATTAAATTTTAAATGCAAATTTTTTTATTAATAATTGGCTAATTTATATAGCGCCGTTTTCGTGGAAAATCACCTCAAGGGCGCTGTCAAGCAAGTATCACGTTACAGTCAACATGTTTCATGTAGATTTATTACAATGCACTTCTATTTTTGAAGTGAATAAACCTCATTCGCAACGTTGTGATTTGAAACTCGATGAAACGGAAACGAGCGACACTAAAAAGAGACAAACAAATACATCTATAGGATTTACCCTGCGAGAGAATGAGGTAGACTAATCGGTGTCCTCTTTGTGCGATGCTTCGTAGCCTATCGACCCCTTTGTGTGGTGCTTCGTAGAATAAAATAAAAAATAATTTTTAAACTTGGTAACAATATTATAAATATAAACACAGAAATTCTCAGGCGGGCTGGAGCAGATAGAGAGCTGCTTACATTGGTGAAAGTCAAGAAAATTTCATATCTGGGTCACATACTTCAAGGGGAGAAGTATCACTTGCTCCAATTGGTATTGAAAGGCAAGATAGAGGGTCGCTGAGGGCCTGGTAGGAGACAAATGTCTTGGCTGCGAAATGTACGAGAGTGGACCGGCATTAGAAGTGTGGAGGAGCTATTCCGGGCAGCGCAAGACAGAGAGATATTTTCCAGAGTGATCGCCAAAGTCGGGGGGACCTGATAAGGCACACCAAGAAGAAGAACAATATTATAATAAATAATCCTTACAATTATCCTACTCCTGATGCTCTGCATTCGTCTCATTCTCTCGAAGTTTAGTTTTCTGAAGGTTTCACTTCTACCACCTGTGAATTGCACATTTTTTTAGTATTGGCACGTTATCAATATGTTGTGCGCCGATATACTGTTTACGTGAAAGCTCATTTTACCAAAAAGAGACAGAGTACCTATACAAATAATTTCATTATATAGATGTATATTTAAAAATGAAATCACGCGAGTTTGTACTCGATGACCAGGTTCAAATTGAGTCCATATAGGTTATTTTTTTGTGCTGAAAATTGTACAAAGTCAAAATGGAGATATTCTCGTTATCACCTGATGAAAGACCACCATTCAAAATCGGAACTTTGCTTGAAACGGCTTTAACCATTTTAGGTACAAGTACAACCTTCCCACGTAGCCTATCCCTTCAGCCTCACAGCATCACCCAACTAGGAATGCCATAATCTCATTAGCTCCGAAGACAGTTGGGACTCTTGTACGGTATTGAATAATAGTGTCATGACTACAATATTCTAACTAAACTTGTGACTTACAAATGGCATCTTATACCACCGGTTGACATCCCAGCTGAATAAAGTCATTTATTGTAGTGAAAACTTCTTTGGCACCGTTGTGATTCAATTTAGTTTATCAATATTTTACGCACCAGATTTAAATGTCCGGGTTTAATTTTCCCCACAGGAAAAACTAAACCCTTTCACACACTTCCCAAATGATCATCTGGTCAATCCACGTTATGCAATTGCACTATATAAGTATTATAATTACAAAACAATACAAGAACAACATGTCAACCTACCAGAGGGTAACCAGAGGTACCAGATGGGAAAATAATTCACCAACTCCAGATATTTTCATATCAGAGGGTTCGGCTCTGTGGAATTCCTAATTGAACCTATAAATCCTACTTATCCCTCAATATAAATATTTAAAAAATCTTTTGTAATCCTACATGTATTTAAAATTACCGATTTTTGCATTTTTATATATAAATTCTTTGACAAATCTAATACGATATTAAAAATTATTATTATTATTTGACGAGTTTAAGTATTTCATCAAAAAATGTAGACATAATTTGCCTCGACGTCACCTAGTGGGAGATTTAGCACTTACAATGCCTTTCTCTTATAAAATAAAGTTGGTTGTTTGCAGGTGGAAAAATGTAATAAGCAGTAATTGTTGAATGGAACACTAGTATATATTGAATTATTTGGCGGGCAGGAGATAAGCCGACGTAGCTCAGTGGATAAGAGCAGTTGTCCGTAAATCAGAAGGATGCGGGTTGGAGTCCCGTCGGCGGCATGTATCTTTTCTCGGGAGATTTTTTTTAATGTAGATGAGTATTTCAGGCTAATAATTATTACTTATATTAAATAATCTACAGGATTTATCGTGCGAGAGAATGAGATAGAATAATCGGTCTCCTCTTTGTGCGGTGATTGGTAGCCTCCCCACTCTTGTCGACTTTAGTTTTCTGAAAGTTTCTCGTCTACCGCGTGTGAACTGCACGCTTGTATTTTTTTTTTATTTATTTAATTGTTGACGCCTTTAGGAACTTTTACATTGGAATAGAAAAAGTATACAATATTACGTTTTACGATTTTCACGGCCAAAAGTATTATTATTATATGTGACACATCTACCGGATCTGCCCTTATGATGGACACTGCAACGCTGTCCGAAACGTTGGCTACGAGGTAGCACAACACGGTATAACACCCCAAAAACAAATAACGAAAAAGTATACAATATTGTACATAAATCCAATTTCATTACTAACGTTTTCTGTAACAGTTTCACTTGATTAACTTTTTTCTTTCTAATAAAATAATTCACAAAATAAATGAAAACCATGCTCCAAAATCGACCGTTTTTGGACTCCGTTTTTCAACCGATTTTTATGCCTTTTAGCTATATTTTTGATGATATAAGGCACACTGAGAATATGTGCATATTTTCCTTGTGTATCTAATTATAAATCAAAACATTTGTAAACCCTTGTTAGAGATTTTCCTTATGTGGTTAACAATTGAAATGTTTGATTGAAAAGCGATTACCAAGTCTTTAATTAATGTTGATGTTTCAAGAGCATTGTTGTTATCAACCGTAAAACCAGTGTTGGTTGTTAGAACCGTTTGAGTGGCACGATTGGTGATTGCCACCGGTATGCGATTGCGGGACGGTAACTGGAGTAAAGAGTGAGGAGTGACCGCTGACCGCTCATCGCGTCCCAGAATAGCCCCGAGAGAATGAGATAGAATAATCGGTCTCCTCTTTGTGCGGTGATTGGTAGCCTCCCCACTCTTGTCGACTTTAGTTTTCTGAACGTTTCTCGTCTACCGCGTGTGAACTGCACGCTTGTATTTTTTTTTTATTTATTTAATTGTTGACGCCTTTAGGAACTTTTACATTGGAATAGAAAAAGTATACAATATTACGTTTTAAGATTTTCACGGCCAAAAGTATTATTATTATATGTGACACATCTACCGGATCTGCCCTTATGATGGACACTGCAACGCTGTCCGAAACGTTGGCTACGAGGTAGCACAACACGGTATAACACCCCAAAAACAAATAACGAAAAAGTATACAATATTGTACATAAATCCAATTTCATTACTTACGTTTTCTGTAACAGTTTCACTTGATTAACTTTTTTCTTTCTAATAAAATAATTCACAAAATAAATGAAAACCATGCTCCAAAATCGACCGTTTTTGGACTCCGTTTTTCAACCGATTTTTATGCCTTTTAGCTATATTTTTGATGATATAAGGCACACTGAGAATATGTGCATATTTTACTTGTGTATCTAATTATAAATCAAAACATTTGTAAACCCTTGTTAGAGATTTTCCTTATGTGGTTAACAATTGAAATGTTTGATTGAAAAGCGATTACCAAGTCTTTAATTAATGTTGATGTTTCAAGAGCATTGTTGTTATCAACCGTAAAACCAGTGTTGGTTGTTAGAACCGTTTGAGTGGCACGATTGGTGATTGCCACCGGTATGCGATTGCGGGACGGTAACTGGAGTAAAGAGTGAGGAGTGACCGCTGACCGCTCATCGCGTCCCAGAATAGCCCTGCATCATGAGTTTATTGGGAAAATGACGCGCGTCATCGGTCATCGTAAATCATAATCATACCATTAGGACTGCTGACCCTTTACGCCACGACGCCTCGTTATATTTATTTATTTATGACCCTAGGGCTTGCGCATAAAACAAGCCTTAATTATTTGCATTGGTGCTTTAAAATTTACAAGATAAATATATTTTTTAATTCGTAGCAACATTAAAGTGATAGGTAACATTAAAAATAAGATGCAAACAAAATGAATTTAACGTGATACTCTTAGGTAGGGATAACAAATACAAAGAAAAGATAAGAGATAATGGTAATACCTGCCTAAATAATAAATATCAAAATTTAAATAAAATAGGTATATGGTAAAAATAAACATAAAAAGTCATTTAGGTACCTACATGTAAATAGTTGGTGAATTAAAGTTTTTGAAATTTCTCATTTAAATTTTAGGAATAAATGAAAATATCAATGAAACTTATTTCCAAGCTTCGAAGCCTTTGAAAAAATATTATTATAATATTTGGATGTGTTCAGAAATAATTTAGAATTCAGGCAACTTTTCGTTTTTCTTTATTGATATTATTTTTTTACGTGTGCCACTGTCATCTACGGTATTCAGATAACTGAATTTGTCATCTACCGTTTTCAGATAGATGTACGAATTTATTATCTATCGTATTCAGATAACTGAATTTGTCGTACCTTATTCAGAAATCGGAAAGCTCTAAGTAAAGATTATTAAAGATCGCTCGTCATCACAAGTTTGGGCGACGTCCCCGAGTGTGAGACTCCTGCAAAAATAAGTTGATTTGTACCAGAAACTCAAATTATCAAAGCAAAACATAATAATAATATTAATATTTGGATGATTTATATAGCGCCGTTTTTGTGAAAAATCACCTCAACGGCGCTGTACAAACTTATAATACATTTCTAAAATCTAAAAACTACAAGCTAGGCAAACAATTATAAACAACTTATGGCTAAAAATTGCATACATCGGTTCATTGATCACCGATACGAAAATATGTGTACAATATTTTGACCAATGAACGCGATGCTGCCTAAAATTTAATGAAAACAGGACCATACTTACCTGGGAGGTCGCTTGAAATTAACACTGTATATTGTCCATTTAAAGAAATTTAGATAGAGTTCGCACACAGAGGACATTATTGTGAACACATGTTATTTAATCTTGAAAAATATTTTAATATTAATATGTAATGTATTCTTTGACGAGTGTATTTTGGAAAGTAAAAGCAACATGTAAAGGTGGGTGGTGCAATAGTATCTATAAGGATTTGATCTTTCTAAATGTGATTCGTCAAGAGACAGATTGATGTGTAAGGAATCGAATAATTTTAATTCAGTAAGGAAAGTGTGATTAAGACATAACATAGACAATACAAGTATGATACTCTCAAATAGGTATATTTAAATTACGGGTATGAGAGCCCAAAAAGGAAGGTTTTTAGTTTGGACCTAAACTCTGTTGGGCTTGTTATGCATCTTAATTCCGGAGGGAGTCTATTCCAAGCCTTAGGCCCAGATACTCCGAAAGCACGATCTCCAAACATAGTATTTGGCTTTCGTTTAGGTTCTATTAGTCTGCCTTTAGCAGATAAAGTTGCTGATCTAAGGGTTAATTGTCTCGGACCGGTATTTTCCGGGACGCATAATTCCGTTTCCAGTGAATGTGAATGGTCTGTTCGTTAGTTCTGCTTGAAATCAGGTTCAATTAACTCAAATTTACTTAGAATTTAAGTGTCATTGAAAAAAAATTAAATTGATTGTGAATAATTCAGACGTTGGATTAAGTTTGTACCTACAGAATTTTAATGGATGTATTTTAACAGAAAATTATTTTTATTGGCGTTTTCAATATTGGTACTGATTTGTCAAGAGTTCAGACTATCCCATGATTTTCACGGGTCTGCACTAGTACCTGGAGTAAAATGAGATGAATGTAATGTGGATACGTTCCATGGAGGAAAAACGTAACATAATTAACCGTATTAGCTTTATACACGGTGTGAATCAAAAAATCAAACAAAAAAAATCATCTGCATGTCGTCAATGGCCGAGTAACTGCCCAACATCTTACCCCGCCCCCAACTGCCCAGCAACTACTATTTTTTTAATGTTTTTGTTAAAAAAATATATCAATTGGCGATTGATACCATTTATCAGATTTTGAAATCACATTTATTTATTGAAGCTTTTTCAACTAACAATTAGGTACTTTAAATAATAGCTAACGATTAATCATCCAGGAATATATTTTTAATTCAATGTAAACATATACCCTTTGTAATCTATTTTTACCACCTATTTACTTTTATTCTCTGATTATTTGGGAAGCGATTTCCGAGTGTTTGATTTATGGCTTTTCTTTGATCTGGGTGCAATAAATAGAATCTTTACGATGCTTTCTCAAACCATTGAAACCATTGGCCGTGTTAAACATCGGAAGACGGTTCCAGATCATAAAATATTTATTTATTCGATTCAACAGTTTGATTCCAATAGATTTTTATGACTTGCCATTCACACTCCTGTAACGCGTCGTACTCCAGATATCTTGTCTTATAGCTATATTTATAGTGTGTACTAACTTACCTACCCAGATTGAAAATATGAAACGAGCAATAATAAAATGACGTCTTGTCGTATTTTTGATATAAATAATGTTAGCTGGAAATGGTTATTTTCTTACATTATCTCCACACAGGAGGCCCTGAGGAAAAAATTCCTTTAGGGCTTATGTCATCTTTGGGAGGGTATTTTTAAGGAAAAGAAGAGAGGAATTTCTGGGAAATAAAAAGGTATGCGGAGTGGTAAAAAGGAATCTGGGAGTCAATGTGTTCAGCAGTGACAAAAGTATGAATGTGCAAGGCGAAGTGTCGAGAGTCCGGCCGGAGAGGTCAAAAGGTCTCCCTCAACCAATCTCCACCGAACCGACCCCCCACTCAGTAGATGGGCCAATGCGTCCGCCGCCAAGACCTAGACAAACTTCACTCCATGATTGGTTGACCTGGAAATTCCTGATAAAAAAGCTGTTTTAATTTCATGATCCAAATACTTGATTCTTGAAAGGTTTTTCTTCTTCGTTCAAATGGATTTTCTTCTTCATAGAAATGTATTAAAAAAAAATCAAATATAAATTCTTAATCACGCACATAAAAGCCTGTTTCATATGATTTTTTTTAAATTAGTGTCTCAATGGTTTACTTAGTCTTTGAAACATGTTGACGTTGATAAAAATTTGATTTGATCAAAAAACGAAGTTTCTCTTTCTCTGTCAAAGGGTTATATGTTAACATTGATTCAATGAATCATTTTTTTACAGGACATCCACACAGAAGGCCCTGAGGAACATAATTTCCCTCAGGGCCTGTGTCATCTTTATGCTCACCTATGATGCTGTGTGGAGGGTTTTTTTTAAGGAAAGAAAGGAGAGGAGAGTTCTGGGAAGGAAAAGGGTTTAAGGGGTGGGTAGGAATCTTGGATTCAGTATGTCCTGGTCTACCGCCTCCAAGACCTAGACAAACCTCACCCCATGAACCCCGGCACCCGTGCTAAATCACCAAACGTAGCGAACCACTTGGGGCGACCTGTGGCAGAGGTGTTGGTTATCCAATAAAGGTTCCCGGGGCGGCGGTAACCATTCCCGCCTCCCAAATTAAATATTACTTCAAGCAGTCAATATTCAAGGTGCTTTTTCAAATTCATCCCTTATACCAACCAGCAAACCTCCCAAACAGCCTTTCCTGCCGTTGTTCCTAATAATTTATTTAAATAAATTATTTTCTCCACCATTTAATACACGCTTAAAAGGGCGAATTTTCAGATGTGTTCGCCTCTTTTCTTACTCTATTCCATTACATCTATTCAGATCCAATCACTTTGTTATG
This sequence comes from Limnephilus rhombicus, assembly GCA_929108145.2. Taxonomy (NCBI): domain Eukaryota; kingdom Metazoa; phylum Arthropoda; class Insecta; order Trichoptera; family Limnephilidae; genus Limnephilus; species Limnephilus rhombicus. The sequence continues at coordinate 52,501,050 of OV815281.1, forward strand.
CATAATAAAAACATCAAATGTAATTTCAAGAAATCGTGTATAGAGAACCATTGACATTTTCACGATATTGGTTTTTGCTGTTCTATAGATTTGTTAATAAAAAAAAGTGAGTTGGAAATAAGTAATTCGTAAGTTATGGCCTACTTAAATAATACTTTATAGCTAATTTATATAGCCTCATTTTGATGAAATATCTTTACGTATTTAACCCATCTTGCCAGGACCCAATTTTGCAAGAAAAAAACTAATTTTCATAAAACTAAAGAATTTATTTCTCAATAGACAGAAAGGACGGACCACACACGCCCCTAGCTTCATTAACATTCATACATCGTGAATTAAAGCTAATAACGTTGGGTCGAGCTATCGATTAACAATATTTGATATTATTATATTGCGGCGAAATAAATCACACAAATCATGGTATCCAATTCTATTAGTTAAGTGTCAAAAAGGATGTCCGTGGGTTCAATTTGGTTCGATTACTTGTTAGAAGAAGCCTCTAAAATATTCAATAACAACTTGTAAAGATGCCCTTAGCCGACCTCTGCCAATTTTTTTGTATTTCTAGGAACAATTTATTTATATTCGATAACATCAATCTGGTAGAATTTAAAATATTAAATTTACTCGGAAAGTAACACAGCTTTTTTATTTGTAGATTTCCGTTTAGAATTTTTTTCCAAGTTTTCGGAAGCTTGTTTGAGAATTATCGTTGATTACAGTGTGTTGATTTAACAAATAACATTTAAGTAATTATATTTTAAACGTATTATAACTGACGGACGCTTAGTTTCGGATAAGTTTAGTAATGGATGAAGATAGGCGAGAAAGGAAGTTTTTTAATTACACATCATTTTGTTTCTCCCTTGAAGGTATCGTCACTGTCGACAGTGCATTCGGAGATAAAATCGCTATGACAACGCGTAAAAATAAATATAGGTAGGGATTTTTCGTCAGTTAATGAGTTTACTATTTTACCCTCAGGAAAATAATTTCCTTCAGGGCCTATGTCATCTTTGGGGATGATGTGTGGAAGGTCTTTTTGTGGAAAGGAAGGAGTGAACCTGGATCTTGAAGAGACCCATGTTGTAGTAGGAAAGAAACCCAAAGGTTGGCGAATCGTTCCACAGCCGAGCTGTTGAACACAAGAACGACGACCCGTTGATATGTGATAAATGTGTACAAATGTTGGGCGCGCGTTTGGCGTGTTTCCCGATCAAATCAATGACGCTAGTTCCTCGGAGGGTCTTCCATTGAAATACCGGTAGAACGATGACAGCATTCCCACGCGATGCTTGTGCTCTAAAGATTGCAATTCGTTAAGATAAGAGAATGTATCAAACGGATGCGACACTACACTTTCTACACCATTCTTGTACATACTATTTGCTTCGTCCTTCCCCGGACTTAATGACATACGCAACGATCAAGCAAAACTAACACGGCAAACCTAAAATACATAAATAAAAATAAATAAAATTGGACATTCGATATAATGTATTTTTGAAGATAATGTCTAGATGCTGCCTGCGCCGAAACGCAAATTGTATGAAATTCCCTCGATAGAAAAAATTTGCGAAGTATGCTCCAAAAATGATTAAAAACATGTTTGTTTCTATTATCTTATAAATTACATTTGTGAAAAAATTCACAATACTTTTTTAAATGATACTAAGATGCTCCCCGCGAGATTTTTGCTCTATTTTAAACGAGTCTTGTTTTATTAAACATTTTCGCAATTTTCGCATCGATTTTGTCGCTGTAAATGTTAGCGCTCTCCTCTAACATTCGTAATTTTGTATCTCTCCGTCTTCTTCTTTTCGAGCCCGGTTACGGAGCCTTAAATCATTCTGTAAATAATATAACACGCCTGTCTTGACACAGGTGAACACCTAGCGAGACAGGCATCGAAAAACCCAATGTATATTTACTTTATATAGATAAATAAGTAAAATAAAAAAATCATTCTTGTCTGAATTATTTAAATATGTTTAAACTTATCGATTTATGATTTGTCAAATGGCTTCCATCCGTCTTTGTATATCTCTTAAGTTGACAATACAAATTCAAAATGACGTTATAAAGTCGTTACTCGATTGTTACGATCAAACCATTACCTGCATTTGTAAACACATGTAACACAAATCCCATCAGCCTGGTCCTTTTCTAGTCCAATCAGATATGACCAGTAACAAGGCCATTATCCATTATTGTAACCTCGGCCCCGGCTTACAAAAGAAATAAAGCTTTTGATACCGCGCCCTCTGGTATCTAAACAAGCTTACGCGGCTTTCAAAGTAGGCTTAACAAAACATTGATATCTAATTTTATAGGTGGTCCTGATCTCTTCCATACGAATTCATTCGCCTGTCGTTTTTATGGGCTTCTGGGACTTCTTGTCGCATTATGTTGGATATTTTCTTGTAATAAACCTTTTCCTGACTTTAAAGTTCTTGTTTCATGTATGTATCTATCTATTTATGTAAAGAAGAGCGTCTGTGGATTTATAGCGGATTTGATTTTTATAGATTGACGACCTCCGTGGTCGAGGCGCAAGACTCTTGACTCGCAATCCTAAGGTCTCGGGATCGATTCCCGGCGTGCGCGAATAATTTTTAATTGATTAATTTGTGTCATTTTACAATTAAAAATAACCTAGTATTTTTGCGGCACATTCCAAATTGTAAGATACTTAGATCTTATCCCTTCAGAATTTAAACGTTATTTTAAATGGCTTTAGCCGTGTTTGGTGACCAGATCTGAATAGCCAGGTACTTCCCCACCTTCCACTCCCCCGTCTCCTTCCATTCCCACTACTTTCAGTCTCACAACACACCCTAATTGGGGAAGCCATAGTCTCACTGGCTGCAGACGTGAGCAGTTGGGACTCTTGTGAAGTATTCACATTAAAAAAATGCAAATCTACAGTTTTATTTCGATTTTCATAAAATTTTCCACAATCGACCTTCACAATAAAAGGTGTCTACAGAAAATTTCAAATAACTCTACGCGAAGCCGAGCAACGCGGGAAATTCAGCTAGTGTTTTATTTTTTTATCGCCTAATGAGGCAAATTGCTTCCAAATTTAAATATACTACATTGCTATTTCCTTATTAGTGTTCTCATTTTCTTGTAATAACAATTTTTACTGACTTACAAATAAGTACCTCCGACGTCGAATCAATTACTCGCGTAACCTTTTCAGTGAATCTGAAAGTCTGCGAAAAATAATATCTTGCTTTTTTCCAGGAACCTGGCATTTGAAGTTTGAAAATATCACAGCGATGATTAAATTCAGAAGAAAAATGTAGCACCACGTCTCCAAGACAAAAATAGCATTACTTCATTTATCTAATTTTTTTAAATATTTAATATCTGCGTCATGAGGTTTTGTCCTATTCTGGTCTTGCTCTAAGTAGGTAGGTACTCTAAATTCGATTCCAGAACAGTGAAAAGTACTTGAATACCGACTTTTCATTAAGGCTCCGCAACCGGTCTCGAAAAGAAGAAGATGGAGAGATACGAAATTACGAATGTTAGAGGAGAGCGCTAACATTTACAGCGACAAAATCGATGCGAAAATTGCGAAAATGTTTAATACAATACGACTCGTTCAAAATAGAGCAAAAATCTCGCGGGCATTGCCTTAAACAGCATTTAAAGAAACATTGTGAATTTGTTCATACATATAAGGGAACGTACCCATACTACGTGACCAACTTTTTGCAATTTTTAACCCCCCCCCCCCCCCCTCCCTCCCCACGATGACCAAAAAGCAATCCGCCGCTCATTTGTACCAAGCGGTATTTTGAAGACCCCCCCCCTGAACAGGTCACTTAGTATGGGTACGTTCCCTAACTTGTAAAATAACTGAAACAAATGTAAACACTGCAACGATGTCCAAAACGTTGGCTAAAGAAGGAGGTAGCGCAACACGACATAACACCCCAAAAACAAATAACGAAAATGAAACAAATGTGTTTGTAATAATTTTCGGAGCATACTTTGCGATTTTTTTCTATCGAGGGAATTTCATATATGTGTTAACTTTTCGGCGTGGCAAATGTATAGGTAGGTATTATCTTCAAATTTAACATTTAAAAAAAAACTTAAATCAACTAAATATAATTATTATTATATAACCATAAAAGTTAAGCCGTGGATATTATTATTATTATTTTTAATTGTTTAAAAATTGCGTACAATTGGAATTTATTACCCGCTAAGTTACTGCAAATAGCTTGTCAGCAGGAGATTAGTTACAACCACAAATTAAATAATCATAAACGCATTAGCGTAGCAACAACATACACATATAAAACACCTACCAACATTGTGATGTGGAATAGGAAAATATATATATATTTTTTAAATATCATGAAAAAGTTGAGCAACATAAAATAAAATAGAGAGCAACATAGTTGAGCAACATATAATGATAAAAGGCTACACACACAAGATTACCTCTACTTATGTTACGGAAAAAATATCTATTGAAAGCTTTTTGTACGCAAAGCCTTATGGCTTGTGTGGTCACGTGGTCAGGGGCCACTCAAGTATTTGTTTGGTTAACACGTTACTCGGTGACTAATCGCATTATTCGCCTCGAATGAACAACCAACTCCCCTTAGGTGGTAAGTAGGTACTTGCTTGGTTATGCGGGGGGGATGTCCCCCTCGTATTATCACAGTGCTAGTCACCTAGGCTGGTCTGGTCTCTGGTCACCTCACGCGATTGAATACGTATAATGTATGTTCAATAATTACACTACATCCGCGCGGACATAATATTGTGTGCCTATACTTAATGTTATTATGTAAGGGGTTGTTAAACAGCTGAGGGGGTGAAAAGATGTAATAATAGGAAATTAAATCACAAATGTACACATTAAACACAAGATTTATTGAGAGGGTTAAAAATCTGAATGGAATTAATCACATTACAACTTTTTACAGGAGTTTAAAAAAGCTCGTTACATCCTTGTAAAAACCACTAGATTCTGTATTTCGTTTAACCCCTCATGCTTAATTGTTCAGTTTTCGGAACAACTCATACAGGTCTCGTAGAAATCATTGTGCCTCCCTTACTAACATGGGTAGAAATATGATCTAAAAGTGTGTTGGAAAGAGACAACACCACGTTTTATCTTCAAATCTAAAAGTTAGCTGCAAAATAATTAAAATGTACACCTTTATGAAACCAAAGTTTCCGACCACAATTTGAAAAATAATTGTGAAACTTTGTGATTTTTTTATTGATTACTTTTACATGAAACGACAAAAAAGTGAGTTGACAATAAAGTAAAGTTTATAATACATTTGCCTAATAGTGTTTGTTTTTTTTTCATTGTCAATAATTTTAGCAAGAAAAAATACAATTTGAGCAATTTTTAAAACTTGTTCACGTTTGCGTTGAAAATTTTTACATTTAAAAAATTATATATTTATTTCGAATTACAGAATTTGAAAGCGTATTTCATCACCTTTCAAAAATAGTCTCTAGTTGTCGGATGCGTTCAGAAAAATTCTATTTATTTTGGTTATATTGCAAAACGGAATCATTTTGACAAAATAGGCCCGAGGCCTGAGGGCTTAAATTTAAGCCGCCACTACCCGAATTTCTACCGATTTCTTACATATCCCCATTAAACATTTGCAGCCTTACTAAAAAACCCAGAGAAAATTTTATTCAATTGACAAACGGCCGCGGATGTGAAAACATTACTAATTAAAAAATTGTTCATGGTAAATAATACACTTGGTTTACACGGCCTGAGAGGGTAGTTTATCTCTGTTCTAGTAATGATATCTGAACAAAATTTGAAATTTTTCCAAAGTATTTTGAACGTTCTATATATTTCTTATTTTTGAAGGTGTCGTAAAAACAAATACCATTTATGAAAACTAGATAAAATTACCTTTTAGATTTGTGCAATTGAAATACACTTTAGTTTTTAAAAACTGACATATATTAAGATTCAAATGCGTAAAAAAATGGATTTTTTTTTACCAAAACATATTTGATGAAAGTGTACAGAAATTTATAAAAAAACAAAATTTAAAAAATACGGACCTTTTATATAATGAATTTGGAACGAAACTGTCACCTCACTTTTTCCTCGTGCATACAATAAAAAAATGATAAAAAATTTCAAAGTTTTTTTATTGCCAAAAAACTAACCTAAAAAAATAATACCGACTTTTATAACAGATTTCTTGCAACTCTAAAGACGTTAATTTCATTGATACGTTTAGGAACACATGTATTAGATATTAATATTTAAAAAAAACACCACTTTTATGAAATTCACATAAAATAAAATACTTTAAATGTAAATTTGAATTTTCATGTTTTACATAAAATACTTATTGACATTTCAATTTTCAAAGTATGATTATGGTTATTACAACTTGACTAAAACTTATTAAAAACCACAAAAAACACGGTAAATATATCAATTATGCGAATGTAACAGTGAATTAGTCATATTAATAGATATTACGATCATATTTGTGTAATATTTCACACACACCCGCGAAGTGAGTTTTTTTTTTGCGGTTTCAACGCGAATGACGAATGCGAAGGCGCTGCCATCTAGCGGTTCTGTAGGAAAACAAACAATTATATTATGTACAGTATGAAAAATTGCATTGTTGCCTGACTTAAAATACATTTTAAGATCAAATCTTATTAGTAATGCTATCGTGTTTTAGTGTATTTTGGTTTTATTCATGTTGCTGCTGCAACACAGGTCATCGGCCGTGCTGTGGTTTTTTTTTTAAGTAAAGCTATTGAAGTTTTAAAGCTCTTAAAAAAATATAAGTTATTTTTAAAAATAATATCGAAATTCCCTCGACATAAAAAAATCGCAAAATATGCTCCGAAATTTATTATTTTCACGTCACATTTATGAAAAAAATCGCATTGTTTCTTTAAATACTGTTTTAGACAGCCCCCAAGAGATTTTTGCTCTATTTAAATGAGTCGCGTTTTATTAAACATTTTCACAATTTTCGCTTCAATTTTACCGTTGTAAATATTAGCGCACTCTCTCCAACATTCGTAATTACATATCTCTCCATCTTCTCCTTTTCAGCCAGGATACGGCGCCTTAAGCTTCCTGTGTAAAATAATTCTTGCTAATATGTCTAAAGTTACGTAACGTTTTTTTTATAAAAACGAAATCAGCCGTGCAAAAATAGGGCAAAGGAACAGAATGTCATCCTTTCTTTGGTCTTATTCTTTGTAGGTATATTTAAAAAGTAGGCATGTCTCAAAGATTTTCCATCCATGAGAAAGTAGAATGTAAATTTACTTTATTTATAGCCTTAGCTCTCTCGGTTGATGTAAATCTAACATTTGTCAAACGGTTCTTCTCTTAGCGGTTTGCATTTATGCGGTCGAACTGCAGTGGTGAGCTATGCATTATTGGTTCACTTTATAATTTATATCCTCTTCACTAATAGGGTTAGTCGCAGAATGAAGCGGTTCAGACGTGCAGTTTCTACCGCGTATCATTAATATCTGGGCCGCTCACACTAAATCTAAGATCTCTGTCCATATTCGGAACATTCTAACTTGGCGTACACTAACTCCGATAACAATGCGGTCACCAAGGATCTACCACATTGCTCAAATCTCTAAACTTCATCAAAATCATGTGAATTGTAATGAAAAGCTCTTAGGAATGTTCTTCCTTGAGATTATTTCCCTCGTTCAATAACGCAGAGCTAGATCGATATGTATATATATATATATATATATATATATATATATATATATTAATGAAAACAATGAATTAAATTTGGTTCTTCTTTTGGTCAAGATCTCGAAAAATTAATATATAAATAGTTAAATTAGCATTCAATGAGCTTAAGTTTCCAAGCTTTCCCAGTAAAAGTTCATCATTACGCCATTGACTTTTTCCAACTTTTAATGATAGGTATCAGAGTATAGTACACGCCAAACTTTAACTTTAAGACCGGCCTGAACATGGTACAGTTACTGACTTTACAATGAACGTAAGCGAAAGAGAAAGATGCGTAAAAACATACGTGCGACAGAGCGTGAGAGGCATGCTACTTTTCTGTCCTCTAACTCGCCTATTGCGACGATTCCTGATTAACGTCAGGCCGGTCTTAAAGTTTGGAGTGTACTTTATGTATCAACTTTTGTCTTTGACCAAGTTTCTTATCATTATTTTATCTTATACGATTATTTCGCAAAGAAGAAGCAAAAAGAGACAGTAAGGGAGGCGAGGTAGCAGAAGAGTTAATAATAGCTGAGAAGAGAGGAGGAGAATCAAGAAGTGGCAAAGAGACGATAAGAGCCAAGGAAAGACGAGAAAAGACAAGAAGAGCCACGAAGAGACGAGAAGAGCCGAGAAGAAGCGAGAAGAGCCAAGAAGAGGCAAGAAGAGACTAGAAGATCCAAGTAGAAGCAGGAAGAGCCAAGGACAGACAAGAGACAAGAAAAGTTGAAAAGAGACGAGAAGATACAAGAAGAGCCTAACAGATGAGGCAAAAAATGACAGCAGTATGCGAGTCAGAAGCCTCGATTAAATATTATAATTTACAAGAAGAGCCGAGAAGAGGCAAGAGAAAGAAGGCGTAGAGGGAAAAAAATGACGCTCAATCCATTCCTTTATTCCTACCCATCCTAAATTCCAATATTATCTTATTAGGTTGCCATGTACACCGGTCGATTCCCGATCTCCAACCTCCTCTATGTACTCAGAGCACGTGTTCCAAGTCCTAACAAATCAGTGCCCCTTGGTGTACCGGTCTCACTGGGACAGGAGTGGTCCTGGTTGGGACCGTATCGTATCGTCTGGAATTCGATTATTTCGACAGTGATTCGATTATTTTCCAAATCTTTTCATTTCCGTGATAATTTGTTTGCGGACCATTACATTTACTGTACTGGCCAGAGTTCGAGTTCGAATCGGGTATTTACCTCGGAGAAAGTAAACGCACTCAGACAGTGTGGGAAACCGATCGGTTTTCCTTGTGCAATGCAATCATTTCAGATCAATTATTTCCAGTTGTAGTAGTTTCTTGTTTTCGGAATGCTTACCGTTATAATAATATGTAATTGTTATTAGTCCACGTAACGATATGTGTAATGCTCAACACGCAACTTGTTCAATCAATTAAATACTTATCTCGCTTTTACCCGGAAAGGTTCCACAAATAAATGTCACCTTACGCCAACGTACAACTTTATACTCAGTGTACATAAATACAGGTACTTTCTGTTTATGTCATTTTACTTTCATGAAGTTAAAAACATTATACACAAGAATTGCATAAATATGGTAATATTTCACTCCCATACATTATTATTATTATTTTAAATTTTGATTTTATTTATTTTAGCACCGTTGCGATTTGAAACTCGATGAAACGAAAAAGCGACACTAAAAAGAGACAAACACAAACGTCTATAGGATTTAGCCTGCGAGAGATTGAGATAGAATAATCGGTCTCCTCTTTGTGCGGTGCTTCGTAGCCTTCCCACTCATGTCTACTTTAGTTTTATGATGGTTTCACTTCTACCGCGTACAAATTGCACTCTCTGATTTTTTTATGTGAATACCTCACAGGAGTCTGGAGCCAGTGAGACTATGGCATCCCCAATCGATGCGTATGTTGCGAGGCTTAAGATAATTGGGAAGGGGAAGGGGAAGGTGTGGGAGTACCTGAATGTTCACATCTAATAAACAAACAATCACGGCTAAAGCCATTTCAAGCGACATTTCAATTCTGAATGGTGGTTTTACCAGGGCAATACTGACAATATCTTCCGCTCTAAAACGTGCCGCAAATGTGGAATGATTTGCCGGCCTCTGTGTTTCCTCCTTCCTACAACATGGGTCTCTTCAAGACCAATGTTCATTCCTTCCTCTCCTCAAAAAGACCCTCCACACAGCATCCCAGATGACATAGGCCCTGAGGGAAATTATTTTCCTCAGGGCCTCCTGCGTGGAGTTAACGTAAAAAAAAAACTTTATATTATTTTTAATTAATCATTTGCACAATAACACAAATTAATCAAATAAATTTTATTTGCCCACACCGGGATTCGATCCCGCGACCTTCGTATTGCGAGTCGAGAGCCTTACCCCTCGACCAGGGAGACCTTGGTAATTTCATTACTTGTTTGATAGTATTTATTAAAAGACAATGCGTAGCAGGATGAAACTCGTCCGTTTAAAAATAAACAAGTTCAAAAGGTTTATACTCTGTGGTGTGACATTAAAAAAATACGAAGAAGATCAACGCCCATCCCATGACTGTCTTGTCTAAGCCTCAGCTTCTTCAGCAGAGCATTAAATATAAGATAACCCTTTAATATTAGGCAGTACATTATCAAAAAGCACTTGGTATTTTCAAAACTTGGAAAAATAAATTTAATTTATACGTCGTTTCAACGAAATTCAGTCACGAATGTGCCACAAATTGAGTAATTTTCTGGGTTAAAACTTCCAAAAATAGATATTTATTACGTAGTAAACGCGTGGCATTTGACGGAGGTAAATGCGCAAAATGTCAAAGCATGCTAAAATTAGCCACGGAAAACTGCCTTTCATTCCAAATAATCTGTGTCTGTGTGTAATATATGCTATATTTCCTATAGTACATATTTATCATAAGCGTACATACATACCTTGCTATTAGATTTGGTAAAGTAAACCGCCGAATGCGATTACCGAGATGCAGTTTATAGTTCAACACAATCCCGACCTATCGTAAAATTACCCGTTTATTTATTAACATCAGCGTAAATTTAATACTCGCATTCGAGGCAGGTAATCAAAAGTTGCGCGCGGATTGTTACCGAGCTTTTAATCGCAATTTGCTCTTTCCAGCCAGCGTAATTTCCCATTCCGATCGTGCATAAACTGCTCTTTAATCCACAATTCCCTTCTATTGTTTGTGAAATTCACTTTTCTTTCTGGTTAATCATCGATCATCATCTCTATTTATGTCAGCTTGGAAGGGGCTTGAAGTGATTTTTAAATCGACTCTTAGGCAGTAGGTGTCATAATTAAGAATATATTTTATTAAACTACAACTTCAGTGGTGAAGAGCAGTTTGATTGGATAGCGATAGAGTGACGCAATTCTGCCAGCTCCTAAGTTTTCAGGTTCGTTTCTTATCGTATTCAAAATATATATTTCCACAATCAAAACCAACTGAGCGTCCCTTTCTGTTGCTGTCCCTTGTTCATAATGCTTACAAAAACCTTGCATTCCTTTGGGACCTCTCCATTCGTCCTTACTCTACCAGTTTAGTTTTCGCTGTCATAAATACATAAAGGTGAGTAACTACCGCTAGTTGCGTTACGATTTATTTTATTTCGTACCTACCTTTTATTTTCGTAGGGACATTGTAATAACATGTTTGTGATATAAGTGCACTTTCAGGTTTCCGTAGCAGCGCCAAAAATGTACTTCTTCAAAGCTACGCGAACTGAGGGTCAGAAGCCAACCAAGAATTCTTCTGCGTTGAAAACATTTTGGAGAACGTTTCGTCAACAGAACATTGAAAAAAATAAACTTTACTAACCAATAAAAATATTCAAACCTCCGTTTATTGAATCTCATTCAGCTTCTGCCCTTTTACTTGTTTCTACTACCTAACATACACGCTACCTACTACCAAACGTACGTGCTTCCTACTACCAAACATACATGCTACCTACATACAAGCTTTTTTTTAAAAAAAAAAAATTCCATTTAAAAGAAAATTACATTTTCACTCATTTAATTAGAAATAATTATACACATTAAAATAAAGTAAATATTTCAACACAGCGCTATTCAATATCATTATTTTGTTTATCAAGAATAAATATTATTATTTTTTTTTTATTTACCTAGCTTCTTTTCGTTTTTAATGTCGTTTGGGAGGCAATTATATAAGTTGCCCCCCTCGTAACCAATGGATTGTTTACCATAGTTAGTGTGGATGGTGTTTAAATGTATGTTATCGTGTTGTCGTGTAAAGTGTTTGTGTACTTGGGACGTTTTAATGAATTCTGTGTTTGTGTGTACGAGTTTATTGTTTATTTTGTATATAAGGAGACATGTATTGTATTCATATAGTTTTCTTAATGTTAGTAGTTTTGTTTCCATATATATATATTTTGTGGATGCTCTGGGCTTGTAGTTAAATAGTTTTTTTGATTACCTTGTTTTGTATTACCTGTAATTCATTTATGCATGTTTCACATGCGTTTCCCCAGCTAACTACCACCAAACATCCATGCCACATTGACTCGAGTAGCTGATATTTTTTTCAAATCTAAAGCTGCAGTAAACATTATTAAATGATTATTCACAGTCTATAATGAGTTGCAACAAGTCGTTGGTGACATTCCTGCGGTTTGACATTTTAATAATTCATATATTTAGACAATAAGCAATAACGTCACTGCGTCTGCGCATAGATTTGGGTTAGGTTTTATCTCGGCGTTATTTATCAGTGGTTTATTGGTCGCAGTCCATTGTCTTGCGGTAGACAGATTGACCTCGCCGTTTGGTTGAATGTCGTTTGACGCTCAATTTGGACTATTTGCGTATCCTGCCCGCTGGAAAAATGTGTCACCGTATAACCGCATGCAAATCAGACCGTTTCAGCCTATGACCTACAATTGGCAAGATTGACACCGCTGAAAAGTTTACTACCCCTGATTTTTTTTTAAATCAACCTTTTTGTTACAAACCATTTGTTTCGAATGAACAAGTACGAGGTACAAAGATAATTTCTTGGGCTGCTTTTATAATTCCTGCGGCATGGCGACGGCAACGGCAACGGTTCGCGGCATCTCATTTCTATAATACGAGTGAGGGATATGCAAGAAAATAATTACTTTTTCCTTGGGACGAACCAAACATACGTACATCGTCTGTCTCGCTATTATTTAACATGTAAGAAAGAGCTGCAGCATTATTGTGGCAAGGAACGTACGTTTATTTCCTTTTTTATGCCGTCATCGTGCCGTAACCGTGGGAATTATAAAAGCAGCTATTATTTTCGTGGTCTGAAGAACTAAGTACGAGTATATATGTATATTATTGTACATTTTGCACAGTGGGAGCATTGTATTTAATGAGCGCTTTCAATATTCTCACCGCGACGGCACGACAGCAGCACAAAAAACATAAAACGGACATTATTTATCACAATAATGCTGCATCTCTTTCTTACTCACTAAATAATAGTGAGACCAACGATGTACGTATTTCTGCTTTTCTGCTTCCCGCAAAGGAGAAATGCATTTATTATCATTCATCTCCGCCACTCGCACTAACGAAACGAGACGCCGCGTGCCATTGCCGTGCCGATTCCATAAGAAATTTTAAGACAGATATACACATAATACAATTCCATATTGTTTTTCGTCAATATCTACATAGGTACCCTAGATAGGCAAACATATTTGGAAGTTTCCCAATAACATTGTCTCAGTGGGGTGGTCATGTATCGTTTTATCTCGATGGTTTCAGCATATGTTATTATTGCGACAAGTGTTTCTATGTAAATAGATGTGGGTACTAAATTTATTTCGTATATACCTACTTACAATAAATTATAATGTTTACATTCGAACTTTGCTAACTGTTATAAGTTTACATATTTAATACATCAATTATTAACATTAATTTGTTATCTACAATAATGACTCAAAGAAAGATTTCTTTCCGCCTCTCTTCCATCTATTTATATAAAGACGATGGTCTGTGGCGGATTGCCGCGTGGCGTGGGTTTGATTTTTAAGCAAATCTAAAGTTTTATACAGAGATTGACGCTTAATCTTCAAACCAGGCGGAAGGGCACTGTCTACATGAGATTTCGAAAAACCACCCTCTCTCCATTTTCCTCCTATGGCAGAATTTTAATTCTACTTGGTAAAAATTTGCAATGAACGTTCAAAATCACAGGAAAATTGCTGTCTACGTCTGGTTTGAAAAACTCGATGTAAAGCACGATACCTGTGCCATAGGTTACATCAAGCGGTTCGCTACGTTTGGTGACTTAGCAGATTTGCCCAGGTTCATGGGTGAGGTTTTTCTAGGTCTTGACGGCGGATGCATCTGCCCGCTTAATGTGTGGCGGGCCGTATCGGGAGAGACTAGTTGAGGGATACTATTTGGCCTCTCCTGTAGGTCTCTCTCGACCCATCGCTTTGCACCGCTGTGGGAGGGAAGGTTTCATAGGTCCGTCAGTCTTGGACCCACTGACCCCTGGTTTCCTGCCCACCCCTCATACCTTTCTCCTTCCCAGAACTTCCTCTCCTTCCTTTCCTTTAAAAGACCCTACACACATCATCCTTAAAGATGACATAGCCCCCCATGGAAATTATTTTCCTGGGGGCTGTTGTAAAAAAAATAATTAAGTATATATATATATTTTTTTTGCATTCGTATGTACATAATTATAAAGCTTTCCCATTTTTAAATTAGACGATGAAAAGGTGTTAAGCACATCCTTAGGTGAGATTTTATGTATATCTAGGCTTAATAAATGTGCACTAGAGAATAATTTCTAGGGGTTAGCCCGCATTTTTAATCTCAATTTTATTATATTTTTTAATTATATTTGAGGCAGATTTTTAAAATTACTAACGGATATTGCTACTTGCTACCCTTCTTAGAACGTACACCATTTATTAGGCGGTGGCGAGGGTTGCATCTATGTATCATAATGTTTAATATAATGTGAAATAATGAAAAGACAAATGACTTTGTTTACGTCAGATATGATTTTAGATTTTCACGGCCAAAAGTATTTTTGTTGTTTGTTTTTGGGGTGTTATGCCGTGTTACGCTACCTCCAGGGCAGATGATGGACACTGTAACGCTGTCCGAAACGTTAGGAGGAGGTAGCGTAACACGGCATAACACCCCAAAAACAAACAACAAAAATTTGTTTACATCACTTTTATTTATATGCAATCAACATGTTTCATGAACGATGTTCACATCATCAGGTTCAAAAGTATACATTTGATCCTGATGATGTGAACATCGTTCATGAAACATATTGATTGTATATAAATAAAAGTGATGAAAACTTTGTACTTTTACTTTATGTATATACAAATAACATTGTTGTTGTTATCCTTAGTTTTGTTTTAAACTATTTATGGTAAAATGCGCCTGCTCTCAACACAGGAATTCCTAGTGAGACAGGCACAGCACAATCACCTATGTAACTTAATAAATAAATATTATAATAAAATTTAAAAAAAAAACAAAAGTTATTCTTCTTTTCATTAAAATAAATAATGTCATCAAAAAGTGAAGACCTTTCCGAAGAAGTTTTCTTCGAAAATTTTATTTAATATCAAACGCCCCGCTTGCCGGCAATGAAATGAATTAAATAATTAATTTCGTATTTCAAAAAATTTGTCACTTCAATGATTAATGTGTAAATATCCCAATAAAAAAATTGCCAACAAAGAATATAACCTTACATTATAAAAACTTTATCATTTTTGCTGTTAGAATGGTACTGTAACATTTCCATAATATTGATTTAATTTCTCAAGAATGCTTTCAAGTCTTTCTACAAACAGAATGAAAAAATATTATCAAAAATGAACATTTTCGAAATTAAAAGTCACAGCTGATTAAGTACGTAGAATCATTATTCCTCGAGCAATATTTAAATCTCATCTCGCTTTGATGTCGGGATGAAAGGGCTTGCCGGGAAAATAAATTATCTAAATTTTCGTCAATATTGAAAAGTTTAATAGGCCCTACTCACCATCCGATTTGCAGAAATGCTTGCAGGACAGCACGTCAAACCGCCGCCAACCGAATTATTATTCTTCAGACGACCCGTCAAATGGAGGATAATGCGCGTTTTCATCCCGCGAAAAATATCCCCGACAAAATTTCCCACGGACAAAACATTCTCCAACAAAATATCTACTTTTTAAATTTTTTATTACAGTGGTTCAAAAATTACATGTTTGTATACATTCAGTAAAGTTTTTTCTTTCAAAAGTACATTATATATCTTACACCTTTTTTTAGAGCAAAGCTCGTGTTATTTTATTTTTTATTTTTACTTTAGCTCCACACAGGAGGCCCCGAGGAAAATAATCTATGACATCTTTGGGGATGCTGTGTGGAGGGTCTTTTTGGGAAAGGAAGGAGAGGAAGTTCTGGGATGGAAAAAGGTATTAGGGGTGGGTAGGAATCGGGGTCAGTGTGTTCAAAAGTGACGGACGGACGTTCGAATCCATCCACTTAGGTGCAAGGCAATGTTCTGAGAGTCAAAGGGACTCCCTCTACCATTGTCTCCCTGTCCAAAGTCGAGACAAACCTCACCCCATGAACCCGGTCACCCCTGCTAAGTCACCAAACGTAGCTAACCACTTACAAAAAGGCAGAGAATAGAAACCATTGTTGTGTTTATTTGGACTCTCTTATTAGCATTTTTTTAATTAATATTATGGTAACAATTATTATAAATTATAAGCAATTAATTTAAAAAAGGGCAATTCTGAAAATTATACTTTGAGTACCCATCAGAACCCCTACATACTATGTCTTTAAAGCGCTGAATTTAATGTCACTGAAACAATTATATACAAAAGATATTCTAATGTACGCATTCAAAAATCAGGATAACTTTACACAGTACACATAACTCGGGCCGATTCACAAGATCTACATTACAACATACATTCTACCAACCTACAACTAAAACGACTTTTGGACAAAGAAATATGGAATACTTCTCTGTAAAATTATTTAATTTACTCCCTCTTGCAATGAAAACCACAAAAAAATAACCGCCTCCAAAAGAAGCATAAAAATATGGATTATGGACACGGGAAGGAAGAAAATAGATTCAATTTTGCAACCCAACAAAGAATAATGCTTTGTTTTGTACTTTCTTTTAGATCTAACTTAATAATTTTCCTTGGCAATATTCTAACATAGATTAGGTATTTACTTATAATTCAAATAATAAAACTTGTACAATGTGTCCTTAGAACGAGGTACCCCAGTTAGGACACATTTTCTCTAAAAAACTGTAAAAAAAAATATATATAAATAAAAAATAAAAAAAAAAGCAATAATTGTGCCAAGACCGAGTTGTTTGGCGGTCCGTCCTCTCTGCCTACCCCTGCGGGGAAACGGCGTGATGGTTAGTTAGTTAGTTAGTTAGCAATAATTATCAGCCTGAAACACTTATCTATTTCATCTTTGGGGATGCTGTGTGGAGGGAAAGGAAAGCGGTATTAGGAGTGGGTGGGAATCTGGGAATCAGTGTGTCCGGGAGTGATGGGACGTATGAATCCAGTCCTCCCACTGCGGTGCAAAGCGATGTAATAAGGAATGGACAAATATCCTATTTTCATGTGAATTTTAGAAATATTTGTTCAAAAACGAAACTTTACAAGTGTGGCGAGGAACACGGATAAAGTAAGGAATAAAAAATACATAATGACGTAATGTAGAAAACGTGAAGACGAGGAGAAGATAGTTAGATATATTACGGAAATTAGGGAATTATGAAGAAAGAAGGGTGAGAATCACGACTGTCTAACAATTGGCCAATACCACATCACGCCGTACGCCCAAAGCTAGATGAACATAGCCCAGTACCCTTCAATTAGGAATCTATGCCTTCCTACTTAATTATTTATTTTTTTAATTTTCACATAAGAAATTATACAATTTGTTAAAGAAACGACATCATTCACCCGTGTCCTTCTGTTTGCCGGTCAGGTGCTCTGACCACTGAGCTATGGCGGCTTATCTAATACCCGCCAAATAATTCAATATATACTAGTGTTTCATTCAACAATTACTGTTTATTATATTTTTTCCACCTGAAAACAACCAACTTTATTTATAGGGTTATTTTTACACGCGTTCAAGTCCCGTTGGCGGCAAGTATCTTTTCTCGGAAGATTTTTCAATGTAGACGAGTGTTTTAGGCTGATAATTATTGCTTATAATAATTGTTACCCTTTGTGCTATGCACAAAAATCTTGTCGTAAACGTTAGTTTATCAATTAAAAAATAATAATTAATATTATGGTACCTAGGTAGGTAGGTGCCTGAGGAAATTTTGAAAATAGAATTGTCATTGAAATGATGTCTTTTCTTTAACAAATTGTATAATTTCTTATGTGAAAATTAAAAAAATAAATAATTAAGTAGGAAGGCATAGATTCCTAATTGAAGGGTACTTGGCTATGTTCATCTAGCTTTGGGCGTACGGCGTGATGTGGTATTGGCCAATTGTTAGACAGTCGTGATTCTCACCCTTCTTTCTTCATAATTCCCTAATTTCCGTAATATATCTAACTATCTTCTCCTCGTCTTCACGTTTTCTACATTACGTCATTATGTATTTTTTATTCCTTACTTTATCCGTGTTCCTCGCCACACTTGTAAAGTTTCGTTTTTGAACAAATATTTCTAAAATTCACATGAAAATAGGATATTTGTCCATTCCTTATTACATCGCTTTGCACCGCAGTGGGAGGACTGGATTCATACGTCCCATCACTCCCGGACACACTGATTCCCAGATTCCCACCCACTCCTAATACCGCTTTCCTTTCCCTCCACACAGCATCCCCAAAGATGAAAAAAAAGAATTATTTTACTCAAAACCTCCTGTGTGGAGCTAGTGTAAAAAAAAGTAAAAATTTCACATAAAGAATTATACAATTTGTCCAAAGAGAGTCCGGCGGAGAGGTCAAAAGATCTCAAGTCATTCTTTCCCGATCCGGCCCGCCACGCAGGTGGGCAAAATCATTCGCCGCCAAGACCTAGACAAACGTCACCCCATGAACCCGGGCACCCTTGCAAAGTCACCAAACATGACTTGGGACGACCTGTGGAAAGTGTGTTGGTTATCCATTTATGGTTTCCGGGGCGGCGGTACCCATTCCCGCCTCTCAAATTTCCTTGTTTTAGTGCCTTTCGCGAGTTGGCTATCATCGGGCAATCGTCACCTTGCAGGATGCAGTCCTCCGGTTTTTCTACTCTATGTCGAAATTAATATTATATATACTCGTATGTATATTGAAATGGCCACTGCATGGTTAAATAATACGTAATTGCAAAATGATCCTATTTATTTCCCACACGTGTAAGAACGGCTTCAAGGGCGAGAATCCGAGAGTGTCGTATTTAATTATTTGTTAGTGATGTTTATTTTGCAAACAGCGTCTTTATTCAACCTCACGTTTGACCCTTATTTGTAACCTTTCTTCGCAGCAGCTCTTATTCTTATAATAATTTACCTATCGACATAAGTCCAGTGCCGGATTTACCAATGGCACAAATTGAACATGTGAATTGGGATCCACGAAATTAAGCTTATACTGTGCCATTTGTCAAAGTTAACATAAACTTACTTTCATTATATTAATAATGAATAATGATAATTGTTATTAGATATTTCATATAGCGTTGTGAAAAATTACCTTACAAATTTTGCTTACTTCTTCGAATGATGTAGATTTAAAGCAGAAAAAGTTCCGCTGTTGTTTTTGAAGTAAAACGTCTTTACGCACGCCCGACTTGGGGGGTAAGCTGGTGAATGCGTTATGAAAAAGTGTGATGCGAACGGTAATCGATGCGAACGGTGATCGATGCGTACGGTGATCGGGAGAGGCGAACGGTCGGGCCTTTACGCACGCTTGACTTGGGGAGTAAGCTTATGAATGCGTTACGAAGAGGTGTTACGGAGAGGCGCGAGCACAAGGAATCATTTGTTGAATAACCATGCTATAGGTCACCCCAAGGTCGTAGGTCACCCCAAGGCCATAGGTCACCCCATGGGCGTAAGTCACCCCATGGGCGTAGGTCACCCCACGGTCTTAGGTCACCCCACGGTCTTAGGTCACCCCATGGTAGTAGGTCACCCCAAGGCCGTAGGTCACCCCATGGGCGTAGGTCACCCCATGGGCGTAGGTCACCCCACGGTCTTAGGTCACCCCACGGTCTTAGGTCACCCCACGGTCTTAGGTCACCCCATGGTCATATGTCAACCCAATGTCATAGGTCACCCCATGATCATATGTCATCCCAATGTCATATGTTCTTTTATAAGTTATTGAAGTTTTACTTCAGTCGTGTAGTCTAAAGCACACTCGTTTTTTTTTGTAAAATATGGTGGTGGGGCGGAGATTGTTAGGGCGCAATAGGCGTGTGTGGGCTAGTACTGTATTAAAATATAACTAGCCGTTGGAAACAATAGTTATATTATTTCAACGTCCAACGCTGTTGAAAATAATTAGCGCCAACAGTTGAAATATAATACCTACAAGCGAATATTATTCAACGCAGTCAACGATTCAACTGCCTAATAAATAAAAAGGGTTAAGAGTTTGTACTTCGTGAACAACATTACTCGATATTTTAAATGGTCTTTTGGTTATGTACGTACCTACTGCACGTTTTTTTTTTTTTTCCCATCCAATACGGCCGATACTCAGCGCCATGGAACAAACAAATTTATCAACGACAAGCAAAAAAATAACCTATTGATAATTTTCAATGTTTTGTACCTATTGTTTTCAACGGTGTTGGAATGATTAAGGTCAAAAGGGTCAAGAGATCACACTTCGTGAACAATATTATACCCAATTACACAAGGTCTTTTGGTAATGTACATACCTACTGCACGTTTTATTTTATTTTCCCATCCAATACGGCCGATACGTAGCGCCATGGAACGATCAAATTTATCAACGACAAGCAAAAAAATAACCTATTGATAATTTTCAATGTTTTTTACCTATTGTTTTCAACGGTGTTGGAATGATTAAGGTCAAAAGGGTCAAGAGATCACACTTCGTGAACGATATTATACCCAATTACACAAGGTCTTTTGGTAATGTACATACCTACTGCACGTTTTTTTTTTATTTTCCCGTCCAATACGGCCGATACGTAGCGCCAAGCAACAAGCGAATTTATCAGTGACAAGCAAAATATATCTTCAACAGGATAATATTTTCAACACCGAAACCAACGTCTTCCAACATTTTCAACTTTCAACGTTATTATTTATTTATTTATTTAATACAAACGGCATAAGTATGCCATAAACATTAATTACATGTCACAAATTCATATTCAAAATATTAGTAATGGTAAAACAGTGTATGTATAACAGTTAATTGTGACGATACATTGGGAAGTGACACCAGAGATACATTTACATGCAAAAATCTATAATAGAAATAAAATTAATAGTGACTAAAAAAATATGATAGCATAGCCGTCTTGTACCTCTGTTCCGTGCAGTTATCTAGATCTATCATTATAGGATTATTATTACGTGTGTATCGCGTGGGGCATAGAGATAATAATAATTAATAATACATCAATGATTCCGGGAACCACCCGTTAAAAGGGATTCCTTAATACGATTTTGATATATTTTTTGTTAGTATCGTGTCGATCTCCTATTATAGTTGCGTCAACGTCGACGTTATTTTCAACAGCTATTTTCAACAGTTGAAAATTGCCAACGATAACGACGTTGGCGTTAGATAGAATTATCGTCAACGCCCAGTACTAGTGTGGGCCAGCAAAATTTTGTCGTATACACGGTGTAACAGCAAGTACCCAAAGGATATTGGTCATCGATTCCTGAGCATGTTTGGAGTAAAAAATATAGATGTCGTTTTGCTGTCTGATGATATTATTTTTTAATTAAAAACAAAAAAATATATTTTGCATGCCGCAACCGAGGAGTTGGGTTCAGTCAGCACGGGTCACATGATGCGCACTCCGTCTCGTTCTAGCAGCACGGTAACGGAGGAAAGAGAGCGCACATCGCGTGATCCTGTCGCCTCACGTAGAAGTGTGATAGAAACCTATTTTTGTTGTTGTTTTTAATTGGAAAAAATGCCATCGAGTAGCAAAAAAACATCTACGTTTTTTACTGCAATTCTTAGGAATCGCCGGTTAAAATACTTCGGGTATGAGCTGTTAAACCCTGTATATCTACGATCTGTTTGAAACAATTCACATGTTTTTAAAGACAATATTGGTAAATCGTAGTCTGTCGTCAAAGTCAAAGTGTGACAATTTTGCGCCTTCTTTACCGCACAATAAGCACTTTGCCTGACGTGAATAGCTTGCAGGTTAAATAAATAAATAAAAAAACAAAAAGGTTGGTGAATTCTGAAATGGGGGCGTTATTACTATGTGATTGCAGTAGGTCCGTCCGGCTCTGAGTTCCATTCTACAACCTATCGCGATAACTTCTTAATAAATTCCATAATCTTTTATGTAGTTATTTTATCGCATTTGAAGCAGATCGGCGACCATTGTTGTAATAATTGAACAATAATTTTCACACTGGTTGAGCGCTCACTGCGCCGATATCGAGTTTCGCGAGCGTTACCTGCCGGTGTAATGGCCCCGCACCGCCTACCCCCGCGGGAAGCGTGCGACCATGAAATTCGGTTACTCAATAATTTACCCACGTTATAAATATATATATATATATAACATACTTCCACCTGCGATCTGCGCGAGGGATATTGGTACCTATTCTGTGTGGCGGGGGATGTTGAATTTTATCACTTGTGACGCATAACCACGTTGCACCATTTTAACCGCAATATTTTAAAGCCTTTAAGCCCTGTTCAGATTGGGAGGAAGGTGCGGGATGTTGTATTTTATAGCCAATGACAGCCACTTTTGGCCTACAGCCAAAAACTTCCGTTTCAATGTATGAACACAAATAATGCGAATAGATCACCTAGATTCCGACTACCTATAAAGCTGAGTTCTATGTATTTTTCTTCGAGTCAAAGAGTTATTACTTCGATTCCCATTCTAACTCAACAATATATTTAAAAACTGTGCATAGTGTAGTATTTATGACGGTTTCTGTCGGTTTAGTTGATGTGAAAATTGACGTTAAAGTTAAAAATAATAGTTAATTGATTTTTAATAGATGTCGGATAATATGTGGGCTGTATAATTTATTGCGAGTTTCTGGGATCGTCTAATTTTATTATTTCTAAACAAATACAGAAAGTATACTTACCTGGTTAGATTACTTTCGATAAACACACTTTTATTAGAAAGTTTATGCTTGAAGAAGATACGACTTTGCACGCAGAGGACACCATATTAAAAAAATACTGGAAATTGGGGATACGTTTGAATTCTTCTTCTATAGTATTAGGAAAGTAAAAATCGATTGTAAATGATTGTTCTCTTCTTTTTGGAAATTCTTACAAAATATATTATTACTAAAATAAATATTACTAGCAGTTAAAAACCCGCTCCGCAGGTTTTTGCTGCTAGGCTCTGGGAGAGGCTTTTGGTTCGGCTTCGCCCAGTTTGAATGAACAAAATAGCCGGTTCCTCGGATACAGTGACTGCTAGTCACCGGGACAAAGTAACCGCGTCAGGCATGTATTATTATTCACAAGCGCCAGTTACAAGAATAATCATATTATCATCAATCTCGCCATATCCTGAGAGATTCACGAAATTACAAATCCAATAGTACTTACGCCTGCCAGTCGACACTCCTCACGCTAGTAGTTAACGTGAGTGGTGGCGCCATGTTTTGGCATTGCTTTAAATCGGTTCTATTACAAAAGTAGATTTGTACACAAACTCCACGTATGAAAACGATTTTGCATAAGGCACGGCGTCAGAGTTGTATTCTTAGTCGGATTCTTATATTTCAACCGTACAAGTCGCTAGGCTATCAATACTGTCGGATATCTATTATTAAGTCAAGTAAGACTATTTTATGTTGTACTACGTAGGTACACATGTAAACTAACTATATGTTACCCTTTTAAAAAATTGTTCTAGATTTTAATGTGTGGATTTACAATTTGAATATATTTATCTGTCGATAAAATAATCCGATTGTCTATCAGTGAGAAATACATCGACGCTTTCATAATTGATATACTAGCTTTCCTTACCATGTCTAGGTGCCATTTTAGCAAATGTGTGTTGATTTGCACAACGTCCCATTTAGTCGGATAAATCCCCGATTACACTAGTCGGCAGCACCACTCACCACCGGGACACGCATAAACGCAGGTCCATGCAGCATTCAGCGCCGTTCGCGACTTTTTATAATGCGTAAACCGCATTCCGATATCCCTAACCCTTTCTCTCTCTTCCTTCTTGCTTCCTCCTCCTTTCCCAGCCGACTGCTTATTCCAGGGTGCTGGCGAGAAGGCAATGGAAGGCAGCGGAACTGGTCGGAATACGGTCATACGAATTCAATTATAACAGGGGTTAAATTTTATGAAATATTTGATTTTTCTATTTAGACTCAATTTTACACGACTGATCGTTCGTCAAACAATCGTTTGTAATACATAAATCGTTATGTATGTATTGTGTAAAATTTAAAACACGGTTATTTGGAAGGCTGTGATAGTTTAGGATATATTTTTTATAATAATTAAGTTTCTGCTTTTTTTAATTAATTTTGAAACGGAGCTGTAAAATAATGATTCTATATTTTATTAAACAGTATAATAAAAACGCATAGCCCTGAGTGACAGTTACTGTACCTAGCCTTCCGTGCCGAGTTCACACGAAGACATTACAGAAGACAGGACAATATTGTCCTGTCTCAGCCCCGTGAACAGCCTTGACCTCGCTAAAAATACAAGTTGTATTGGAATTGTTACAGGACGAACTAAATAATAAAAAGAAAAAAAAAACTATGAATTAGGAATAGTATGTGGTGCAAATTGTCTGCAATAATCCTTAAAGAATTAGATTCTTGCTTCTTAGAATTAGACTCTCATCCACCTGATGATCTTCGGAAGATCTTCAAGTGGATGAGATTATCACCAGAATGAATTGAATTTAAGTTTAATTTAATTTT
Source organism: Limnephilus rhombicus (assembly GCA_929108145.2). Lineage (NCBI taxonomy): Eukaryota > Metazoa > Arthropoda > Insecta > Trichoptera > Limnephilidae > Limnephilus > Limnephilus rhombicus. The sequence continues at coordinate 52,525,934 of OV815281.1, forward strand.
TCACCAGAACATTTTAAATTGCTACCTCGTTAAACCTCGTTTCGCCAAAAATAGGGAGCGATACCTTCGCGTAACAACAGGACAACAGCGACTGGATGTTCTATTGTTCTGTCCGTGGACGTTTTCACGAGGACAACACGTGAGGACAATCACGGGTTGTGGTTTGTCCAGGTCTAGGCGGCGGATGTACCTGCCCACCACCTGCACAGCAGGCCAGATCGGGAGAGAATCGTTGAGGGAGGCCCTTCGAGACACATTGATCCCCAGATTACTACCCACCACTCATATCTGTGCAGTCAGTACTGCAGTACGGCATTATCGCATGGGGAAGCATCTATAAGAATAATCTTTATCCGATAGTAACGACACAAAAAATGATCATCAAAGTTATTATTAAAAAACCAAGAATTTTCCCAACCAACGAACTTTTTGAAAAATTTAAGGTCCTCCCGGTTTCAAAACTATTTAAAAAAAGCGCTATTTTAACAGTTTTTAAAGAATCTGAAGTGTCCTCAACACGAAGTATAAGACCTAGAACATCTGGGAACTTATATGTACCTAGATGCAACACGACAGCTGCACAACACGATTATGAATACGTAGGCCCAAAGCTATATAACGAATTACCCAATGCAATAAAAAGTGAGAAAAACTATCTTAAATTTAAAAAAAAACTCGCGTTGTATTTATACAGATAATTAACAGATTATCTTATTTGTATCGATGATTTTCAGATACAATCTGTTTCCAATATTCTGCTGATATTATATTTCTATAATAATATGTATTTTTCTAATTTTACAATTTTTTGTAATATCTTACAGTATTTTATTTTCATTTTTGTAACAAATTATCTAGCTCCCCAATTAGACCCGAGAATATTTCTCTACTGATTGGGTAACCATAAAAACTGATAATGTACCATAAAACTGATAATGTAACATTATTATTGTAAAAAAAAAAAATAATAATAATAAAAAAATAAAAAAATAAAAAATATATATATTTTCCCTTTGAGACACATTGATCCCCAGATTACTACCCACCACTCATATCTTTTCCCTTTGAGACACATTGATCCCCAGATTACTACCCACCACTCATATCTTTTCCCTTTGAGACACATTGATCCCCAGATTACTACCCATTACTCATATCTTTTCCCTTTGAGATACATTGTACCCACCACTCATATCTTTTCCCTTTGAGACACATTGATCCCCAGATTACTACCCATCACTCATATCTCTTCCCTTTGAGATACATTGTACCCACCACTCATATCTTTTCCCTTTGAGACACATTGATTCCCAGATTACTACCCACCACTCATATCTTTTCCCTTTGAGACACATTGATCCCCAGATTACTACCCATTACTCATATCTTTTCCCTTTGAGATACATTGTACCCACCACTCATATCTTTTCCCTTTGAGACACATTGATCCCCAGATTACTACCCATTACTCATATCTTTTCCCTTTGAGATACATTGTACCCACCACTCATATCTTTTCCCTTTGAGACACATTGATCCCCAGATTACTACCCATCACTCATATCTTTTCCCTTTGAGATACATTGTACCCACCACTCATATCTTTTCCCTTTGAGACACATTGATCCCCAGATTACTACCCATCACTCATATCTTTTCCCTTTGAGATACATTGTACCCACCACTCATATCTTTTCCCTTTGAGACACATTGATTCCCAGATTACTACCCACCACTCATATCTTTTCCCTTTGAGACACATTGATCCCCAGATTACTACCCATTACTCATATCTTTTCCCTTTGAGATACATTGTACCCACCACTCATATCTTTTCCCTTTGAGACACATTGATCCCCAGATTACTACCCATCACTCATATCTTTTCCCTTTGAGATACATTGTACCCACCACTCATATCTTTTCCCTTTGAGACACATTGATTCCCAGATTACTACCCACCACTCATATCTTTTCCCTTTGAGACACATTGATCCCCAGATTACTACCCATCACTCATATCTTTTCCCTTTGAGATACATTGTACCCACCACTCATATCTTTTCCCTTTGAGACACATTGATCCCCAGATTACTACCCACCACTCATATCTTTTCCCTTTGAGATACATTGTACCCACCACTCATATCTTTTCCCTTTGAGACACATTGATCCCCAGATTACTACCCATTACTCATATCTTTTCCCTTTGAGATACATTGTACCCACCACTCATATCTTTTCCCTTTGAGACACATTGATCCCCAGATTACTACCCATCACTCATATCTTTTCCCTTTGAGATACATTGTACCCACCACTCATATCTTTTCCCTTTGAGACACATTGATTCCCAGATTACTACCCACCACTCATATCTTTTCCCTTTGAGACACATTGATCCCCAGATTACTACCCATTACTCATATCTTTTCCCTTTGAGATACATTGTACCCACCACTCATATCTTTTCCCTTTGAGACACATTGATCCCCAGATTACTACCCATCACTCATATCTTTTCCCTTTGAGATACATTGTACCCACCACTCATATCTTTTCCCTTTGAGACACATTGATTCCCAGATTACTACCCACCACTCATATCTTTTCCCTTTGAGACACATTGATCCCCAGATTACTACCCATCACTCATATCTTTTCCCTTTGAGATACATTGTACCCACCACTCATATCTTTTCCCTTTGAGACACATTGATCCCCAGATTACTACCCATCACTCATATCTTTTCCCTTTGAGATACATTGTACCCACCACTCATATCTTTTCCCTTTGAGACACATTGATTCCCAGATTACTACCCACCACTCATATCTTTTCCCTTTGAGATACATTGATCCCCAGATTACTACCCACCACTCATATCTTTTCCCTTTGAGATACATTGATCCCCAGATTACTACCAACCACTCATATCTTTTTCCTTCCCAGAACATGTCCCTCCTTTCCTAAAGAGACCATCCATACAGCATCCCCAAAGATGACAGGCCCTGGGGGGAATTATTTTTTTAGGAGTGTGGAGCTAATGTCAAAAAAAATAATGTGGTCGGGCGCGGTGGTAGTGGTTAGACATTATCCCGCGGAGATTGCCTGCCCGTGTATTGGCTAGGACAATGTTTTGATTGATTGACAATACAATATTGTCCTGCCCTCGTGTGTACTAGGAGGAAAGTAAAAAATCATCTGCATGCCATGTTATGAAAAATGAATTGTTGTGTAATTCGGGGGGTAATTGTCTGGCAGCGGACTGGGAACTGGGAGTAGGTACGAGTATATCAAGCTTCTGAAGCCCGCGGCGGCTTTTTGCTGGGCGTCCCGCTATTTCACTCTTTCGGATGCCAAAACGACACTTTGACTTTGGGAATTTTGTTTGCTTGTAATTACGCAAACAAGAACCACCGCATCGCCCGGGGTGCACTCTAGTCTGGTGTATTCTACGTTGTACGAGATCCACGAAGATCTTTTCTTTTCACTAAACATGGCTTGTGCGGAACGGGTGAAAATCCAAATACAAGTCAAACGCATTCTTTGTGTGCACTTTCAAAGGACATTGTAAGATATACGAGTATATTACACCGGGGTGAAGTAATGTAAACTTACTTTGAATTTACGAATTCAACCTTTTGAACCTTTTTTTTCTAACTCAAGAAAAATATGTTTAATGCTTTATTTTGTACTAGCGAGTTCCCGGCATGCGTTGCTATGCCACTCAATAAAGAGATTGTTTCTATCTGCGTGTCCTTTCCCTTTCGTCCCGTTCCCTTCCGCCTCCCCTTCCTCTCCCGCGGCCCCTTCCCCTCTCGCGTTCCCACTCCGCCTTCCTTTTCCTCACTCCGTTCTCCTGCTTCCCCCGTCCCGCGAACCCCCCTCGCGAGTTCCCGTCCCCCCTCCCGTATTCCATACATTTAATTCCGACACATTCAGTTTCAAACAGCTCGCGTGCCACCTAAAGCAATTTTTTATACTAATTTCATAATGCCAGAACTCACTATTGTATACATATATAGGAAGCATCGCGGGCATGCACACATCAAATCCCCAAAGTTTCATCGCAATCGGATGAATGGTTTAGCAACGCATAGCGGACATACAAACATTTTTAGATTTATATATATAGATAGATAATTTGTTTGAGAAATACGACAATAACTTCAATAACTTTTGAAATAAATTCAAATTATGAAAATCCGATTTATGGGCTCCGATTAATTTAGCCGATTCTATAAAATTCGGAATATTATCAACTTGTAAGGTATTTTTTAAAGAGTTAATTCCGTCACAAAGACGCAGCGCAGGTGAGAACTGAGAACTGAGAACTCTAGGTACAGGCGACATTATTATTTCTTCCTTCTATTTCTCTGTAATGTACGAGTATATTAACTATGCTTTATATTTTATTTTGCTTATTATTATTTCTGTTATTTCAACAGTAGGAACCTTGATTTACGCATGCTTTAAACATTTTTAATTGTAGTGTTAATATCTATGAACATACCACAATCAATATGGGAGGCGGGTATGGGTACCGCCGCCCCGGGAACCGTTTATTGGATAACCAACACCTCTGCCATAGGTCACTCCAAGTGGTTCGCTACGTTTGGTGACTTAGCAGGGGTGTCCGGATGCATGGGATAAGGTTTGTCCGGGTCTTGGCGGCGGATGCGTCTGCCCACCAGCTGCATGGCAGGCCGGATCGGGAGAGGTTGAATTGGAGTCTCTGACTTCTCCAGCCGTACTCTCTCTCGGAACATCGCATTGCACCACAATAGTGGATTCATACGTCACTCCTGGACACACTGACCCCAGATTCCTACCTATCCCTAATGCCCTTTTCCTTCCCAGAACGTCCTCTCCTTCCTTTCCTAAAAAGACCCTCCACATAGCATCCCCAAAGATGACACAGGCCCTGAGGAGAATTAGTTTTCTCAGGGCCTCCTGTGTGGACAAAAAAACACTGTAAATGTTTCAAACAATAAATTAATTAGGTTTTTAGTTCGGTTTAGCCCAATTTCTAACTGTTTTATAAATCCGATAAGAACTGGTCCCAAAAATAGCCAGTTCCTCGGATCCACTATCCACTGTGATCCATTGACCAGTGACCAGTGACCAGTGACCAGTTACCAGTGATAGCTAGCCACTGAGTTAAAATAACTGTGAAATGAAATGACGCCATATTGTAATGTCGCCACATCCGGAAAGATACTTAAATTATATTATATATTGGTTTTTGGCAAGTTACAGGGAGAAATTAACCCCTTTGTCTTGCAAACTGTAGTAATGTCACCTGATGGATTTTTTTTTTTGCCCGATGTTCGGGTTACCTTGGGCAAGATGAAGGAAGTTAATATTTTTTTTATGGTTTGTTTATCTGTAAGTGGTATACATTTTGTATAGATAAACACACACATACATACATTTTTTCATACATCCGTGCATGTATGTATTCATATACAAACAATTATGTATACCATAATAAATATATATAAATATTTATTTATTTTTTATATAAGAGAACAAAGGTAAGTTTTATTATAGCCCGCACATCAAGGTGGATGAAGGATGGATATGGGCAGGCGGTGAAGGAGATTTTCATCGGGACTTGATTGCCCGAGACATGAGATGCTTGGATTTGAATTTGAAGCAAGTTTGGAGAAAAATGTTTTGGCTAGATCTATTATGTGTTTTTTAAGTGGAGGGATTTTCGTGCCTGAATTAATAATGCTATTTCGGACGAACCAAGGGCTTTTGGTGAATCTTCTAAGCAAGACATTTTGGAAGGTTTCTAGACTCTTAGTATTACTTGTGGCCCAAATTGGGGCGGCGTAAGTCATGATGGGTCGCAATTTTGATTTGTAAATATGAATTTTGTTCTGTAGTGACGTTTGACTATTATAATGTAAAAGCGGATAAAGGGCTGCGGCAGCGTTTTTGGTCTTTTTAATTGTATGTTTGATGTGTGTGTGCCATGTGAGTTTTTTGTCGAGTGTGACTCCAAGGTATTTAACGTTGTTTTGCCAGGGTATTGCTTGGCCGTACATGGAAACGTGGCCTTTAGGAGTGCTGCGAACCTTTCTTCGTGAGAAGAAAATAGCAGCGCTCTTGGAAGGGTTCACGTCTATACGCCATTTGTTATAAAAGTCTTGGAGTATGTTTATGTTATGTTGTAAGCGATGTGTGATCATCCTGGGAGAACTGTATCGAACCATAATGGCGGTGTCGTCAGCGTACAAAGCTTTATACGAATGTTGGTTCTCTGTGAGTGGTATATTGTGTATGTAGATATTGAAGAGGGTGGGGGAAAGCAGGGATCCTTGCGGGACGCCTGCTGTCATGAATCTGGGAGTTGAGAGTGTATCTCGGATCTTTACTTGAAAAGTCCGGTGCCGAAGAAATGATTTAAAGATACCGAGGAGTTGGGGATCGATGTCCGTGTTGTGCAATTTGAGAAGCAGTCCGTTTGACCATACTTTGTCGAAGGCTTTGGCTATGTCCAGGAAAATGGCGCCAGTGGACCGTTGGGAGTTGAAGCCGCCTAGAATCAGTTCGGAAACTCTGAGCAGTTGATGAAGGGTTGAGTGTTGAGATCTGAAGCCATGTTGTTCATCAGGGAGGGTTTTCACCTCGTGAATGTGCTTTAAGAGCCGAGTGAGGAGAATTTGTTCGAATATTTTACCAACATTTGAGAGAAGACTGATGGGACGATGGTTCTCACAGAATTTCGGGTCCTTCCCAGGTTTTGGGATGAGAATGACATGCGCGTGTTTCCAACTTTTGGGAAAATAACGCAGTCTGAGTGCGGAATTTATGAGGCTCACAATAGCGAAAATGCTTTTAGGGGGGAGGGCTTTAAGGGCAAAGTTTGTTATGCCATCTGGACCGGGAGCTTTTTTGTTGCTACGGTGTTTTATGGCCCTTCGGACTTCTGAAGGGGTGGTGAAATGTACATTCGTTCCGGGAAGGGAGTCGAAAATTATGTCTATTTGGTGGTTGACATTTGCTATATGGACTGGGTCGGCGTGCTTGGAGCTGGGGCTAAATTGAAATTCCAGATTATCGGCAAACGCTTCCGAAGAAGATACTTAAATTCTATTAATCCGTAGTACTTATACCTAGGGAAAAACGTTCACGTGCGAGCTGCTGATGTAAGTGGCGACATCTTGTTACGATTTTTTTTAACTAAAAACCGAATTACAATGATATTTTTGTTTGATATTCCACGTACACAGATGTTATTTGTGGCGCAACCAGTGGCGGATACAGAAAAAACTCAAGGGGGGGGCGCTAAAGATATACCTAAGAAAACTGAAAAGTAGAATACGAAGCACCGCACAAAGAGGAGACCAACTATAGGTACTATCTCATTCTCTCGTAGGCTAAAACATATAGATGTATGTGTTTGTCAAATCACAACGGTGCTAAAGAAGTTTTCACTTTAATAAATACATAAAAAATTGGCGGACCGCATATTTAAAACTTGGCTGGCCACAGGGAGCAGTAGAGCTGCATTCCACGATCAAGTGAATCAAATACTTGAGTCGGGCCATGTTAAGGGTACCTTTACATGAAACGACGTGTGAATGTGAATGAAGCAAAAGTTTCAATTTAGGAGGCGAGTGTGGGTACCGCCGCCACGGGAATTATTTATTGGATAAACAACACCTCTGCTATAAGTCATCCCAAGTGGATCGCTAAGTTTGGTGACTTAGTTTTTCAAGGTAGCGGCGGATGTGTTTGTCCACGTACTGCGTGGCGAGCTGGAAAGGACTGGTTGAGGTAGACTATTTAACCTCTACAGCAGGAATCTCTCGACCCATTGCCTCGCGTCGCAGTGGGAGGGAAAGGTTCATCCGTCCATCTCTCCTGGACGCACTAACCCAGAGAGTCCTAACCACCTGTCATACGTTTTTCCTTCCAGCATTTCCTTTCTAAGTATGTTTACGAGAGTTGCGAAGGTTGATAAACATATTTAAAGAAGGGTAAATGCAGGTAACTCTGCATTTATGGAGGACAGAACGCCGTTGGCGCTAACAAAAAAATGTCGAAAGCAGCGAAGCTAGCAGTCCACAATAAAGTGCTGGTACCGTCCCTGATGTATGGCAGTGAAGTATGAAACTGGCAGAGGAAGAACTATACAATAAATTGGTGGTATAAAATTTTTTCACAATCTGGTTCTTACAACATTTTTGTATAATTTAAAGGGCATTTTTAGTGCCTTCTCATTACTAATATTATGCTATGAAAATGTGGAAGTTAATAATATCTATACAGCTTTTAATTACCAATCTTGAATTTATTTTCACATTCAACGTATGTATTATTTTACATTCAACATTTTGTAGAGGTGACATAATATTTGTATGCAAATGAATGTGCTGCGAGTCGTCAACGAAACACAATAATAATGAATTGAATCATGTAACTGCGGATCTCACTTTACCGGTTTCCTCGGGCCCAGACAAGACTGGGACAATACTGCCCGCATCGCGAAACAGACCACTGAATTACATTTCTTGTGAAATACGCGATACGCAATAGCGAGCTCGGGGGGTTGTTATTATTATTAATTATTGGCACTTTCAATTTTAATAACGCTTAACCCTCCCAGACCCGAAGTAATTTTTTTTTTACATTAGTACCGCACAAGAGTCTCAACTGCTCCCGTCTCGAGCCAGTGGGACTATGGCATCCCCAATTGGGGTATGTTGTGAGGCTGAAGGCAGTGGGGAGGGGAAGGAGATAGGGAAGAGGAAGGTGGGGAAGTACCTGGCTATTCAGATCTGGTCACAAAACACGGCAGAAGCCATTTCAAGCAACGTTTCAATTCTGAATGGTGGTCTTACACCAGGGCGATACTGAGAGTATCTTCCACTCTGATTCCTGTGGTGATTGAATATATTTTACCTGTGGTGATTGAATATATTTTACAAAATGATTGTACTGAATGAAACGCTGGTTGAAATGATTTTAACCGTGTTTACTGACCATCTGTTTATATCAAACTCCTTCCTCTCCTGAACCCCTTCAGCCTCACAAAATACCCCTATTCGGGTTGCCATAGACCTACAATAGTTCCGGGCAGTTTACATATAAAATGTAAGTTCATTTTTTGTCCAAATTTAAACTTAAACCTTAAAGTTCGGGTTCAGGCCGCTTACAATAACACTCCTTATATGTTTAGAGGGTTTAAATTCGCGTTTTATACCAACCACTTGTTTGGATTTATTCAACAAAAACATTCCCAAAAATCGTGTTTTATTTTATTATTAGATGTTCGGGCACTAATACTTAAATGTTTCACGTCCATTTTTTAAGTAATTAAATTTTCCACATTTTTCAATAAAACCATAAACGAAAGGGGGTTTATTTTGAACTAAAGTAGTTTTTACATTTTATTATTTTCTGGGTTTATAAAAATATTAATAAAAAAAGCTCAATTATTTCGTAGGCAAATGTATATATTCTAATAAGCATCTAAAATATTTCTAAGCGCTCTAATTTTCAAACCATTATTTTTGAATATCTATGTATTTTTACTTAGTGGTCAAGTCTTGACTATGTCTTGATAAAATAGTTTTGGATTTTACAATATATTTGAAGTAGTGACCGACCGAAAATTCGGTTTCGGTTTCGGCAAGTTTCGGCATCGGTTTCGGTTTCGGCAGAAAATCTGTGCGTTCGTTAAGTACTTCGATCGATTTATATTTTTTATTAATAAAAAAATAAAAAAAATCGCTATCAGGACTCCACCCCCTCTTTTATCAGAGCATTTTTGTGGGATCGTTATTGGATAACGGACGTTATCTCCTGTCAGATTTGTGAGATTTTTACATATTTACTGTCACGTATTTTAGTTTAGATCGATTTAAACATGAATTCCTGCAAGTATGCACGACTATTTATTCATTTAATGTATGTTGTACATAGAAAAAGCAAATAAAGCCATAAAAATCGCACAAATCTGACAGATTTACGTCCACTATCTATAGGCCGGTATGTGAACTCCGGTGTATTTGGTACCTACCGCTGAGAAGATTGATGGGATATACTGGGTTTCCGTTAGTAACATGATGACATTGTGTGAGAAAGTATACAGAAATTTTATAGAATTGCTAAGTTTTTCAATATAAACTAAGCTAAAACACATCTATTGTTCTGAATTTCCCGAATGCACCTCTGAATCTGAATGTCGGGGACATGTGCGCGACACGGCCGCGGCGGGCAGCTTTTTCAATTCCACCCCAAACTTGAAACTACCAATTCCAGTAAGGCGGGCATCAGACCATCAGACCATCAGACGGTCAAACTACAGCAGCCAGCAGCCAGCAGCATTATTACACGCAGTTGGCCGGCTATTGAATTGGCTTTTTTCCGTACCGCATACCGCCATCCGGTACTCCGGCCTCACAGGGCTCTCTCAGCTCGAGGGACACACGCCGATTTTATAATTAAGCCGCCGAAAAGAATGAAACAGAATGCATCTCAATCGAAAGTTATTTTGTTGAAAGTTTCGTAATTAAACTTTTTAAATGTACACGTCTTACAAGGAGTTATTTCTCCCCACTGGGTTGACTACTTAACTCCTCAGGCCTTGGGCATATTCTGTCAGAAGGTCAAAATATTTCCAAATAAATAGAATAATAATAATATTTGGCTAATTTATATAGCGCCGTTTTTGTGAAAAATCACCTCAAGGGCGCTGTACAAATAAATATTAGGAATTAATATTACTGGCTTAGGGGCTGTTCAAGTATTACGTAACGCACTTGGGGGGTCTTGTGAAACGTTACTGTGCGCTACGAGGGGGGGGGGGGGTTTCGAACAACGCGTTACGTAACATGTTTTTCTTTATTTAGATAAAAAAAACTAGGTAATTAAAATTTTCCAAGTTGGCAACCCCTTTCGTTCTCGAAATCTCTTTTTTTTAATTTATTACCGCAAACGCGATTAAAACAAGAAACAAGGTATTTAAGCGACTTTCCAGCAACTTAATAGTGACTTTCAGGTAAAAATTGTCACTTGGGCGTTACGTAACGTTTAGGGGGGGGGGGGGGGGATACGGAAAAACGTTACGGCGCGTTACATGGGGGGAGGGGGGGTCAAAAATCTTCAAAAATTGCGTTACGTAATACTTGAACGCCCCCTTTCAACTAAAATTTACAATTATAACTAGTGACTTACATCTAAGACTTATAGCTAGTGACTTATGACTAAGACATATAAATGCTGACCTAAAGCAAGTGACTTAATAACATATATATTTACAATTAGATTAAGATTAGCGCCAGAAGAAGTAAGAAGAAAGAATAATATATAAATATGTTTTGTAATGAGCGCACTTTGAAAACAAAAGTAAAATTTTATGATACTCTCATATAGGTATTTTTATTTAAGGGTATGAGAGCACAAAAAGGTAGGTTTTTAATTTGGACCTAAATTCTGCTGGGCTTGTTATGCATCTAAGTTTCGGAGGGAGTTTATTCCAAGCCTTCGGCCCAGACGCATATCTGAATGTATCTGAAAACTATTTTTGAAAGGTGATGCTTTCAATTTTTATAATTCTAAATAAATACATTTTTTTTTACTTTTCGAATAAACATATAATTTTTTTTAATGCAAATGTAATTTGAGTTGGCCCACCTTTCGTTTTTTCTACACAAAAAAAAATAAAAACATACACATTTTTTTAAACGTTATTGTAAAATCGTATATAAAAAAAAAATTACGCTAAAAAGGCACTACAAAAAATACTTTCTTTCACAGTGTTTTTCTTTCAAAAAACGTTTTCTTTCACAGTGTTTCAGTTACATTTTAAAGTTATCATTACTAAATCCGGAAAAAGTTATAACATATGTAGCTGACAGGTATGTGCTAGGTTTTTAATTTGGACCTAAATTCTGCTGGGCTTGTTATGCATCTAAGTTTCGGAGGGAGTTTATTCCAAGCCTTCGGCCCAGACGCATATCTGAATGTATCTGAAAACTATTTTTGAAAGGTGATGCTTTCAATTTTTATAATTTTAAATAAATACATTTTTTTTTACTTTTCGAATAAACATATAATTTTTTTTAATGCAAATGTAATTTCAGTTGGCCCACCTTGCGTTTTTTCTACACAAAAAAAAATAAAAACCTACACATTTTTTTAAACGTTATTGTAAAATCGTATATAAAAAAAAAATTACGCTAAAAAGGCACTACAAAAAATACTTTCTTTCACAGTGTTTTTCTTTCAAAAAACGTTTTCTTTCACAGTGTTTCAGTTACATTTTAAAGTTATCATTACTAAATCCGGAAAAAGTTATAACATATGTAGCTGACAGGTATGTGCTTACATATGCATCTATGTTTCTAGAAATCAGGTTAGAAACAAATACATGCGTGATCCAACATCCTTTTTTAGTTTTATTTTAATTATATATTATTGTACGATAGGAAATTAATGTTGAAAAAATATCTCCGTATTGATGACAATTCTATTTAGCAAGGAAAAAAATATGACGTAATTTATTGCTACACTTCTGCAATAAAGAAATAATTAAATAAAAAATATTATTCCATATAAATCATTGTAAATAGTAAAATAATATAAGGTTACAAAAAAATTATTGCAGTCAATAAATTTGCTCTAAAATACGGGAAAACTATTTGTGTGTTCTGAATACCCACAATATAATTTAAGCTGGTGGACTGGTGGATCCCTACGCAAATCCATTCCTGAGTTAAAACCATTCTTGTGTTCATGGTGCAAGTTCGTGTTGCAGATTTATCTGCTCAGGCAATTCGAAGGAAACCATCCATGTGTTTCTAGAGTAAAAATTCGAGGAAAACCTTTCACATGTTGTGAGTACAATATAATATAAGTTGGTGGACAAATGGACCCCTACGCAGTTCCATTCCTACGTTAAAAAAGTGTTCATAATGCAACTTCCTGTTACCATCCATGTGATTCTAGTGCAAAAATTGCAGGAAAACCATTTTGTGTTCTGGGATCAATTAAAGTGGGGGACTCGCATGCAGATTCACTCTAAAGTTAAAACCAGCTTCATGTACCGAATTATCTTTCAAAATTAGAGTATGCGTTTCGAAGATAACAGTTCTAGTGTTTCGAGTGGAGTTAAAATTTTTGTTTTAAACCATGTGTAATTGGTGATAAAATTTGTAATTGGTGGGAAAACCATATGCACATTTCGAGAATTATACAAATCAAAGCAGGGGACTCGCACGCAGATTCACTCTTAATTAAAAAAACAGTTTTTTTTTGTTCAGAATGAAATGATTAAATTCCAGTTATGAAATCGTCTGCTGACACATTTTGAGGGGAACCGTTCTTTTATTCAAAGTGCAGTTATTAAATTCTAGTTGCAAACTATGTAAGAATCACAGAAACACTGTTTTCATGTTCTGAGTGTAGTTTTAATTCACCTCATGCAGATTTAATTTAAACCATTTTTGTGTTCAAAATATAACGATAAATTAAATAATAATTCTCATGTACCGAGTGAAGTTTTACATTTAAGTTACACACCATATGCTGTAAAATTCTGTGGGGAACTATTATTTAAGCTTGTGGACTCTTACGCAAAACCAATCTTAAGTTAAAACCTACTTCGTGTTCGAAACACATGTTTATGTTTATTTAAAAAAAAAATTGAAATAATCATAGAAAAAGAAAGAGAGAAGAGGTCATAAAAAAATAATTTCTACCCCCCGGCGCTCCTGAAAATTGTGTGCGGCCCGTGGATGATACCACAAACGTTCAAATGGCCCCCGATGCCAAAATGGTTCCCCACCCCTGATTTAGATCATATTGTTAACCACGATAGAAAGGAAACAACTATTTATATGAGACCTATACGAGCTGTTCCGAAAACCGAACAAATTAGCCCGAGGGGATAGCGTATTGCGCTATTACGATGTATTACGTCATACCTATGTATATATTTTCTTTAATATTTAATTAATAGCATAATATATTATTTTAAATCATACATCTACATATGGTAACCTTACATGTTAATATAATGTATTACTACAATATAATGTATTGGCTTCCTTTAGTTTAGTACGTATCCATTATTTGTAAGAAACATTAATTTAAGAATATTGTTCTATCAATATTATTTTGAAAAATTATTCACGGCTTGTCCTATTGAGGTTAAAATTGAAATGTAAACAATAATACAATGTAAAGAATTAATACCTAAACAACAAATCTGGAAATTTATCGAAATTCTGAATGAAAAAATTATTATATGAAATCGGAAAAAAGAATTTATTTTCTGCCTGTTTTTAATGATTTAGACAAAATGAAGGATCCAGAATACATAAAATGGTCAGCTGGCTGACTATCCAAAAGTTGAAAAAGTCGATTTACCTAAATTTCTTCTAATATATTCGCTATCGTGATTCGGAAGCATTCACTCAGTTTAATTTGAAATTTTCTCAACTGAATTATTTTGAATACAATCTTAATTAGTTGTTTAATGATTGTTCCAGATGGCCAAGAGCGTGGATTCGTCCTCCTCTTGCAGCAGCCGGTCCTCGTGCGGGAGTGCGCGCGGTGCCGCCTCCACCGACAGCGACTCCTCATCCGGCGGCAGCAGCAGTGCCGCGCTCGCTGCCGCCTGCAGTTTGCAGCTCATCGACGAGGAGGACCTCGCCGCCCTGTTGCCGCCCGAGCAGCAGCAGCCGGGGCCCTGCCAGAGCTTCGCCGGCTTCGGGGGCTGCGCGCAGCAGGCCAAGCAGGAAAACGGTGATAACTCTCTCCAAACTCATATTATGTAGAGTCACATGGGGTAACCGTACGCAGTTTTTACATTGGGATTTTTGTATTAAAACGCTTTAGGTATTTTGCTCATTTTTTTTGTTTATTGATATGATTGATCATTAAGGCACCTCAAACAAACATAAAAACCTTATGTAGTTCATAAATCAAAAAGTTATATAAAAATGTTTACATGCATGTCGATTACGAACACTTACCCCACGTGCGGGGTAAGTATTCGCATACCGTAGAGAAGTTTTCAAATAAGATTAGTGGTTATCTTTAATAAAATTATCACATTGCACCCGTGTAACTAACAATATTTTACCAAAAATTATCATAGACCACATCGCTCTGACTCAGATGGTTACACAATAGCACACATCGGTAAGCAAACATGTCGATAGCAGATGACAAAATTTAAGAAAAAGCAGGAAAAACAGTCATTTACCTACCAATTTTTATTTTCAAATTAGGATTCACTGTACTCATATCCTGCTTCAATGCGACCCAAAATGCTACTGAATTAAGGAACGTGCGGGCGCGAAACAGGCACGACCACCTCGGAAACATCATTGCGAACACTTACACTCTGCGTACGGTTACCCCACGTGACTCTGGTATTGAATGGTAGAATTTATTTTTAAGCATGATTTGTTTCTGCAGATGGATCCAGCAGTGAGATGGAGCTCCCTCCCCAGTTGGTCAGTGCTGCCATCCAGAGGGCCACTGCGGACAGCTCCAGTTCTGATGCTGAGAGTCCCTCCCACCACCCCTCCAGTCCGGCGGCTCCCCATTACGCATCCAGTCTCCTACAGCAGTTTGTGGCTCAAACGCAACTCCTCAGTCACACCAACACTATCCCCACAGCCATGGGGCAACTTGGATCACCGGGCAACAACCACTCTATCGGTTCTTCCATCGAAAAAGCTGGACTCGGCGATGTCCTCGCCTGCCCTATTGGAAATCAGATAACCCCCAACTTTCTATCGCCAGATAGTCTGGTCATCGATAATCAACACCTGAGCCCGCAGCAAACTGAGGAACTTTCACAAATCAATAAAGATCTGGAAGAAATTACTTCAGTGTCTGACGATTTATTAAAAATCCCCAATCAACCATGTTTAGACGATTGTGTGGATAATGGTGATTTCATGGCTTTAGATATCGCAACCTCCAGCGCAGAGATTGAATCTGGCAGTGTGGGAAGTGCTCAAGTTGATAATATCTTAAATACATCTTGTTTTGTTAGTAGTGGATCAAAGGCTGATATAAATAGTACAAATTTTAATGAATCTCGGGAAGCTGAATGCAAGAATGCTTTTTTGGACGTCAAGCGGAAACGTGGAAGGCCGAGGAAAGTTAAAGAAGAATGCAGCACGGCCGAACAGAAAGTAGGACTAAATGAGCTGAGTGATGTTAATAATATGGTTGTTAATGAATTTTGCCACAATAACGATCCTCCAAATGTTTCTCCGGATTCTGGAATATTATCAAATCATAATTCACCCGCCCACTCGCCACCAAGAAGGGTGGATTCTGATGAAAGCTCCCATAAAGCCAACAAAAATAAATCACCTGTCAAAAGTAGTCCTGTCGAAAAGAGAGGTAGTCGATCGAAGTCAAAAAGCAGAATAAATAACAATAGAGATCGGTCACTTTCCAGTGAAGCCAGTGTCAGAAGAAAAAATATGACAGACCACGTTGACAGGAAATGCCCAAAGATCGAAAACTCATCTCCCATCCCTAAACCAGATGGATCAAAAACAGATAGAAAAAAGAATGAAAACAAATTAGATATTGCCGCATTAGATAGAATGTTATACGCAACTGATAGAGTGTTGTACCCTCCTAGAAGAAAAGTTGGAAGACCACCACAAAATAAAACCAACGCTGTAAAAAAAGGCCCGGGACGGCCGCCTAAAAACAAACCAGCCCCGGACTCTGGAGACAGTGATGAAGACGTTCGGCCAAATAGAAGTGTGCTCTCTGAAGTGTATGCGAAGAGAAAAGACTTAAACAAATTGGCAGCTATGCCCAAAAAGTGTGGGAAGAGTCTCAACAGACTGGACAACTGGAGAGATAATCACAGTGATCATGAAACTCAGGCTGATGAACCACTCGACCCGACTTGGAGAGAAATAGATCTCAATCGCAAATATAGGGACATCCTTTCCGGGTACAAGAGTGAGCATGAAGTCAAAACCTACAAAAGTTGCAGCCGACTCATAGAGTCTGGATACAAAAGTGATTATGGATTCAAATCTGGATATAAAACTGACCACTGCTGCAAGTCCGGTTACAAAAGTGACCATAAATCTGGTTACAAGAGTGACAAATCTGGATACAAAAGTGACCACAGTGTGCGGAACTTGAGAAGAAAAATGAGAAAGTTGAAAAAGTCAAGATCAGTGAGAGATAGAAGCTATTACAAGAATCAGAAGTATTTCGTGTCTGATCAAGAAATTTTGCTTCTTGCTAATAAGACATTCAGTTGTTTGACCCTTGGACATAGTACGAGTGACTCTGATTCCGAAAGTCATATTCAGGCAGCACACTTGCCTTCCAAGTTTAGCAACGGCAGGGAATCTACTCTCACTGCCTCCAAACTGACCTTGGGTGCTACCAGCCGATTGAACCCTGTGATATTTCCACCTCTGAGTAATGTTGACTTGTTTGCACCAGCTCCAGTGTTCAGCAATCCTCCATCACGGTTACCCAACCTATTCAACTACAATCTGCTCAGTTCCACTAACAGGCTTGGATTCACTAAAAACAACAAACAATACTTTGGTTCACCGTTTTCTTCGTTTACTCACAAATTTGCCTGCCCTCCAATATCTACTACCAGAACTGACGGGTTATTTAAGTCAACATCTTTAACAACAATGGGACGGGATATATCCAATAATAATAACACCTTGAAACAATCATGTCGGAATGTTTCTCCAAAGGGGAAGAAGTCCCAAAAATCACCAGAAAATGTCTACCCAGTTTTCAAAAAAGAAAAATCGCCCGTACCTATTATCGATCTATTCCAAAAATCTCAAAGCGCTTATGTTCCGAACAAAACTCTTTTGAAAAATATATTTTTAAATCTAAAAAAGCCTCAAAAGAAAATATCATCACATTGGAGGAAACAAAAAAATCCCTTGGCCCTTTCTCCTGCTAAATCACATATTATGAAGTCAAGCGGGAGGTTGTCGAGAATGTCCAGCAGAAGTAGTGTGGACTCCAGACATCACAGACACAAGTTAAAGAAGATGAAGAAACAGAGAAGGTCCAGGTCGGCATCACGGAGCAGAGAAGCTTGCAATAAGGCCTTGGCTGCCGTGGTGGATCCTAAATTCTGCCAAGAAATGGAGGATCTCATTTGCCACTTTGTGAAACTGAGCCACTCAGCTCCCAAGATAATTTCATCTCAATCAATGAAAAATTCTGGAGACAAAGTTGTACCTGAAAATATATTGAAATGTGTCAAACGTACATCGAAGAAGCGGAAGGGTCTGGAAAATCCTGAAGTTCTCACACCAACATCGAAACGACGCCATAAAAAACAGCTGCAAGAATCTCAAACTAAGGGAAGCAAAGATAAAGACACCAGTGCTAATGAACACAAACTCCCTCTGAAGAAAAGGCATTATCATATAAACTCTTCAACAAATAACACCCTCAGTCTCAGCTTAGTTGCTACAGAGTTTGTGGAGAGTTTAAAAACAGAAAACTCTAAAAATGCCGATGCCTTCCTTTGTACAGAAACCAACTGCCCCGGAGAGCTGAAAGATGAAAGTGTTAAAGATAAACCAAATGCAGTACCTAAAACCGGTGCAAAGTCAGCCAGTACAGTTGATAAATCCAAAAAGGACACATTGCTTGCCACCGACTCCGGCAAAGGAACTAATAGTCCTTTGAGTTTGGACATTGATGAAAATGCTGACAGTTGCAATAGCAGACAAATATCACCTTCTTCTGTTGGCACTGATGATGATTTGAATATCAAAAAACCTACCGGAGAACATTCAGAGTTATCTAAGAAGATTTATGAAACCTCTGAGAAATTGAAAGCTGTCAATAGAATGGTTCATGATTTGGAAAAATGTTTGCCTAAAACTAAGGAAAGTGAAGTAGTAAGCAAGGATCTGAAACAAGACCTTATCAAGCAGGCAGTGCCCAAGTCAAGTGCAATTAATTCAACAGTGGTAACTCCTCCCAGCTCCAACTCAGTCAGCACCAGGAATGCTCCGGTGGTTACACCAAAAAAGCGGCACCGTTTGGAAGCCGACAGGTTGGCCAATTCAAGTCTTGATTTGGTTGTACAAAGTCTTTCTAAGAAGCTTTCAGAAGACAAAGCCCTCTTGATAGATAAGAATCATTCAGAATCTCTGAAACTTTCGGATATCTCTAGCGCAAAGCACCTTGATGAAAATGCTCTCCAAGTCAACAATGATTCCAAAAGTAACGAAGTCTTACCTGAATCTCAGAAAACCTCTTCCAGAACTGCTAGTAAGATCATTGTTGCACCTCAGAAATCTGAAATAATTACTCGAAAGAAAAACAGGCTAGAAGGCTTGACGAGTAATTTGGTTTCAAAGATCAATCCCACCAGCCATGCTACTAAAGTTTTAGATACATTGATGAGTAATAATTTGCGAAAGTCTATAGAATCTCGAATTATGGAAAGGGCCAAATCTGGTAACAGTTCTAGCGACTCAAATGAAAAATGTTCAGATGGACATAAATATTATAAAGATAACTTGAGCTCCATAAGTACTAGAGCAACTGTTATCAAGTCACCAATTTGTAAGCAGAAGCTCCCAGCTGAAGCAAAGAAGTTACCTAAAGGAACTGATATTCTCATTGAAGAAACCGTGGTTGTGAATGTTGATAAACCAACTGGAATATTTGAACCTTCTGTTGATATAGAACTCCAGATTCCAAAGTCTTCAATTTCTCTAAATCACTTGTCTTTGGAGAACTCCCTGAAGGGAGGGAAGTTTACCAAACAGTCTGACAATAAAACAACAGGGAAAGTCACAAAGCTGCATTTGGAAGGGGAAAAACTAATACCATCTCTGTCCCTTTCACCTCACATTATATCCTCCGAAAGCAACAACAAATCCAGGAAGATTGAGTCTATTGCGGCAGTCATATCTGACAAAATTCTAGAAAGCGGTCACAATTTAAGACATTCTAAGAGAAATCACTCCAGTGAATCTGAGGTTAAGCCAACTGAGAGTATTGTAAATCAAGTTGACAATAAAAAGAAGAAGGTGACATCAAACATACTGAAAGAGAGCAAACTGAAGTTAACACCGAGATTGTTGCAAACTAAAGTTCAGGCTGAAAAATTGGCAGAGGTGTCAAAACCTGAACCCATAAAGGTTGTGTCAGAAATCGAGAATGTGGTTGTAAAAAATGTGGAGAATGTTTCAACGAGCAAACTTGCTGATTCGTCCATGCCCTTAAAGAAAAGAGCCAAGCGTAGGAAAACAATCAACCGAACCGGCTTCCCCAGTATTAAGAAGAAGCGCAAGAAGCTTATTGTATCAACATCTGTCAGCGATGAAACTATCACCACCGATACATGCACAGAGTCTGCAGCAGAAAATGTTAAACCAAGTTCAGCCTTTGATAGAGTTCCCAAAGTTGGAGAAGCCACCAATAGCTTCCTGGAAAGAACAACCAGGAAGAAACATGGTGAATTGAAAGTCCTTCTGAACAAAGATGACTGTCCGAAGCAAGGAAGAGTATCAGTCATTGCTCTGGAACGCCTGCAAGGCAAAGTGGCCATCGAAAATAATAATATTTCTTTTGTCAGCAAATCAGCTACTCCAAATCATGCTGAACCGAGCATCATCAGTATTGCAGAATTAAACGCAACTCCCAAGGACAGCCCGTTGTCTAACACAGAGCTCGATTCAGTTGCAAAATGGGAGATTCTTAGTGAAACAGATAGCATTCCACCAATTTCATCCAGCGCATTATTGAACGACCCTGAAGACAGTATTCCACTGAGTTTACTCAATTTTAAGTCGGAAAGACCAAACAGCAGACTCGAAGTGAAGAGTGACAGACTGAAAAGAAAAATTAGGGAAATCTCGCCTTGTGATAGTTTGGAAAGTGTTTCAACTTCAAAGAAGATACCAACTAATAAACCACCAAAAGCCAAAAGCAATCCAGTGTCAGACAAACGGAGTACGAGAAGTAACGAGGTACCAAGTACGAGTAGTGTTATCGATGCCGATGATTTACCTTTAGTAATGCCCAAGTCTAAGGGCAAAAAACCTAAAGCACCTGAAAAACTTCCATTGGAACCTGAACCACCCAAAACTAATAAGGTTGATATAATCCCCAAAGACACCACAGAAGATAAAGTGGATTCGGCTGTTGAAAGTGTGCCAAGAATAGAAAACAGAAGAAAGTCAAGAAGCTGTAACACTGTCAAGAGATTGAGAGACATGACACCCAGTTCTCGTGACAGTTCTTTAGAAACAGTCAAAACAATCAAACGCTCACCTAAATCGAGAGACACTTCTGTCGAAACAATCAAGAACATGCAAGAAAACTGTCTGGAAAATGACCCTCTTCCCATTCAAGAAAAGGAGATTGACTTTGAAAAGAGCATTGATGTCTTCTCCAAGAATATTATCAGCAAGAAGCGCATCATGTCCTCAAGAGACGACAGTCCGGCCAGCAGTGTGGAGCGGGGATATAGGAGTGAGCGAGAGAAGGGCTCCAACAAGCGTAACCAGAAGATGAAGAAGAAGTATCTGGTTGCTGGACTCTTCTCCGACTACTACAAAGACAATGAGTAAGTACAATGTCTGCAATCTATCTCTCTATTATATGTGAAGAATGGTTTTTGTAGGTGAATTTGATTTTTTATACAAATCTACAGTTTTTTTCTGAAACATTTTATTTCAAAGTCAGAGGAAGGTCACTGTATTCGAGATTTCGAAAAACCACCCCATTCCTTTTTCCCAGCCCAAAGCGGAATAAAGCCGGTGACTTCAGCTAATCTTGAAACAATTTTATACATTGTTTTTTATTTGCAGCCCCAAGCCCGTGGACCACAAAGCCAAGAATTCTTACAACACTTGGGATTTTGCCAAGGGAATATTGCCACCCCCTCCATACTGCGAGCGCTGGGTTAGACAGAGGAGGATTCCCTTCACGCTGCCCTACGACATCTGGTGGCAGCATCAGTACAACCAGCCCGTACCCTCGTGGAACTACCGAAAGATCAGAACGAGTATGTCCATTTGTACATTCTGCAAAGCAGATAAATCTTTATATATCTGTCGAGATTATGCTTCATTACACGAAGTTAGTTGCAAAGAATAGCGGTTCACACAAGAGTAACTCCAATTCAAGCCCATAAAACAATGTTTTAAATACTCAATACGGTGTCACAATTATAATTTCAAGAAGCCAATAGGTAATTACTAAACAATCATTTTGGTGAAATCTCCATGTTAACGAGAATCTAACACCGTGCTGAGTCTTGCACGTGTGCTACACTTCGAGTTTCAATCTTCACTGTCGACTGTTGCGATCACTCTGCTTTGTCGAAAACAGTTGTTGACTGTGAGCGAAGCATCTTGTGTGGGTGAATCGTGACCAATTTTGCATGTGACAAGGTTCATCTTTTCAATTTTTAAACAATTAACTGATGAAAATCCTTTTCAGATGTATACTTCGATGTCAAACCAACTCCAGATGGCTGCGAGAGTCAAGCCTGCAACTGTAAACCATCTACAGAGTGCCAGGATGACTGCATCAACAGAATGGTGTATGCGGAATGTTCACCGCAGCTTTGTCCCTGCATGTGAGTTACCCAAACTGACATCACAAACATTTGTGAAACTTTTCCTACGCCGGAGTAATGCTGAAAATATATCTTATCTTAATATACCATTGGTTGGGTTGTTTGTTGACCATCAAAGTTCAGCATCGTTTTGAATTCTAGGCCCGATTCAACTTTTGATTAAATTATGATCAGCCGACAAGCATAACAGCATCGCCAATATTCTTAACAACCGATCACAGTTTGATCAAAGGCTTAAACGGGCCGAGCATTGGCATTTAACGGGGACCTTTCATCAGAAATTCAAAATGGCGCTGAATGTTAAGTGGATGGCCATCAAATAATGAGGTTGGGTCATTTCAAACTTCATCTGCTTTTCTAAATTTCTTGGGACATATAAGGCTAGAAGAAGTAGGGTAATCGAATGCAATATAACTTATTACATAATATCTTTTATTTTTTAGGGATCTGTGTAAGAACCAGAGGATCCAACGTCATGAAGGGGCACCAGCCCTTGATAAGTTCATGACGGAGAACAAGGGATGGGGGATACGCACCAAGATGGCCATCAACAACGGGACCTTCATTCTGGAATACGTCGGGGAGGTTGTGTCTGATAAGGAATTTAAGGTATGTTCATTGGCTCGTCCTGACTTTCAGGCACGTGACGTATGAGCTTGACAAGTGCCAACACGTATCAAGCATTAGTTAAACATTGATGGAAAAGTTTGAATAGATTCTTAGAATACGGTTATAATTATAAATCTCTATTCTTTAAGTACCTATTGTTTATATGTATATTGTTTTCCATTATTAACTTTTGTACTTATGCAACCTTTAAACTATTGTATACTTTTGTTTTTGTAATTATAAATCTTTAAATTTTTGTTCAATAAAGATATATATTATTATGAAGGTTATCCAAGAATTAAATTAAAGATTGTTTTAATTTCATTTTAAGTACATACCACCACTATATTTCGACATAGACCCCGTTACGATCGATGCACTTGGTGAGCCGTTGCACTAGGTTCTTGATTCCCTTATCGCAGAACACTGCCATCAAAAATGTGATCTTTGCTTGTTAAAATGTGATCTTTACTTGTTAAATGTGTTCTTTACTTATTATTCATTATTATTCGTTATTCATTATATTCCCCAGGATCGCATGGCATCCCGCTACGTGAAGGACACGCACCACTACTGCCTGCACCTGGATGGGGGTCTGGTGATCGACGGGCACCGAATGGGCGGGGAGGGCCGCTTCGTGAACCACTCCTGCCGCCCCAACTGTGAGATGCAGAAGTGGTCCGTCAATGGCCTGTTCCGCATGGCCCTCTTCGCGCTCAGGGACATCCAGCCCGGGGAAGAACTCACATACGATTACAACTTCTCTCTGTTTAACCCGGCTGAGGGACAAGTAATAATTTTGACATATCCTGAAAGTTAAGGTTTAGGGTCCTGCTGAAATGGAATTTCCAGAGGAATGAAACAAGTAGAAATGGAACAAGTCACAAAATGCACAACTTCCACAGAAAGAAGACATCCAGTAGAGGCCTGCATTCATTGGTGTGCACAGAGTTTTTAAGGGTAGGCTGTAGGACAAACAGTGAATTAATTCCACCACTGAAGGAAGTTTTCCGTAAGAATGGCAAAGCTGCTGATGTCGGTTGGTATCACCCATCACGTCAAATATCTAAATAACCACTTAATTTATGCATATTACAAGCCACTTACTGGATAGGTATATAAATATATTTTTTAAATTTGTTGACTCCAAAATCGCATGAAAGAAAGCCAACAAATTATTATGATTTTTATTTCTTTAAGTTATACAACATAATTAATAGAGGTATCCGACAGATGACACTGATTTATACGTTTGTGATTTGTGCCGAAAGGCACGATCTTTTTCGACACTAAAACAAATCAGTCATCCCTCCTATGTTCTTTTTAGTGTAGAATATAGCCAACATTTGAATCTGACCAGTACATCATTTTGCTTACATAGTTCCTGCTTTTGATGCATTTTATTTTAATGTGAATATGGTAGGGTAGGCAATGCTTATTTGCCTACATGGAAATCAAACCGCTGCCTGCATTGGATGGAGGTTATTGAGGTAGCCCAGGGCAGGGATGCCTGAGTGATGTGAAAATTGTTTTTACATAAATTATCAGTGTTGTGTTACAATAATTATTTGTCAATTAATATTAATGCATTTTTTCTTTTATTACAGCCTTGCAAATGCGACTCGGACAACTGTCGCGGTGTGATTGGCGGCAAGTCCCAGCGCATCACGCGCCCGCCCCTCAAGACGCACTCTCGCTCCTGTAGTGTGACAAGCGCCGCCACTGTGAGCGCGGGCACCGTGGGCGGCCAGCCTCCGGTCGTGGTGCCGACGCCCAACCGGGTGGGGCGGCCCCGCAAGGCCGTGAAGGCCACCATCAAGCCCAGCTGCCCGGGGACTGCCGCGCAGCACGCCGCCAGCATCGCAAGCCACCGGAGCGACATTGCCTTCATGAAGGAGGTGCAGAGCCTCAGCTCCAACGGCAGGTTCTGGCAGGAGCCGCAAATGAAGCCATTGACCAATCGGGAAAAGGCCATGGTGAAGGACAGGCATTGCTTCCTGCATCGTAATCTGGATAAGGTATGTCATTTTGTTGGCTAACATATATTCACTTTTTATGCCGTCATAAATAATGCTAGATTTGATTTTTATTTCTTGTGATATTCTATATTTGATTCTTCTTTCTTTTGACATCTGTAGATGGATAATTTTATATAGCACCGTTTTAATGTCAGACTTGTCCCTTTGTAACTGGTAAACAAATTGCCAAATTGTAATGGGCCACACTCTTACTTATCTTTAAATTGAGGTCATGGCGACTTACTGGTTGAAACACTTGCATGCTCCTTCACCCTATTATGGCTGTTTCCGCACCAGTTCCGTTCCCCAAAATGGATTTATACTCTTGTCAGGATTTTGTTAGAAGACAAACTCTACACTCTACGAAGACAAACATGACAATTCTCATATAATCTCAGTTGTAATGGATTATGAAGACAATAATGCTGGCAGGCAATTGATGTCACTGATCTCTTTGGCACTGGTGTACGCAGGGCTGGCCCTGAACCATTCAGCACCAGGCACTAGTGAAAACCTAGTGCGGTCTATCCCAATTGTACCTGCCCAGGTACAGTCAGACTTACTGGGTGTACAGTCAGACTTCTTTGAGTGTTCAGCTCAGCTGTGAAATGATTTACCGGCTATTGTGTTTCCTCCTTTCTTAAAAATATCCTTCACAGAGCATCTCCAGATATGACAGCTTCATGGAACAGCTCCTCCTGACCCCACAGAGAACATAAAAATGAATGTTTAAATAGCTGAGCATAAATTATTTTGATGTTATTTTCAGGTCCGGCGCGTTAGAGAAAAGATTCTTTCCCACCCGGCTTTAGCGAACCAGCACCTTCTCCAGCCGTCCCAACTGCTCAACACCTTCAGCCCCCTCCCTGCGGGCCAAGGCCAAGTCCCGGGCCCCAACGGCAATGGGCCTAACAGCAACAACACTAACAGCAGCAATCCCAGCGTGTTTCTGACGAGACTGCACGCACTACGAACTCCCAGGAACATCAAGACCAGGAGATTGGCACAAGCCGAGGATAATCCCGAACTCAGCAGACAGGCGAGACTTGCAAACGTCTTCAGGGAACTCTACAATGTGGTTGTGAATGCTAAAGGTTTGTAAATTGCTTTCTTAAACAACTAGAACTTTATCAAATATGGTTTAATTTTTGGACTCTCGTATTGGTATATTAAAATATATAATTTAGTTTATTAAAAATATCAATAATTGTACACCACTTATTTGAGTTTTAAAGCCAATTAGTTTCAGCACAACCGTACCTTCTTCAAAGGAAATATAATGCTTTATCATCTATGGAAAGTCAAAAACTGTCAAATATAAACCTGACACTTGAAAACTCATTTATAATTTTTTTCATCAGCTGGGGTACCCGGCTTGGCTCAGGAAGTTGATATGGTAGTTGATGTTCAAACCCACGACAGATCTTGCTTTATATACTCCTACCAATGGGTAGCCCCACACATAATCAAAACGGCTTCGAATGGTCCACAATGTTCCAGAATATTCCACCACATTCGAGAGTGTTCCACAATGATCTAGGATGTTCCTAAACGTTCCTATTATATTTCCTATTATCAGACTATTCCCGAACATTCCAAAACATTCCAGAATGTTCCGGGATGTTTTGGAATGTTGCAGACTGCTCTAGAATGTTCTGGACTAATCTAGAAATTTCTAGAGGACGAAAATTCTAGCCCTTATATCTTCAAAAGCACGCCCTTCAGGTAAAAACGGGAACCTTCTTCATGGATGGGGGATAGAGACCACACCATACAACTCTCTTGATCGTACTGGGACTCGTTTCCGAGCTTTAGCGCACATTACAGTACACTTTCTTTGATAATATATATTGATTATTGATTTAAACGATGTCCTTCTTTAAGCCTCTTGTACCCTTCAAATTTTATAACATTATGTGATGGTCCAACGCGCTGTAGGGAACCCGCTTGCACAGCGCGGGAGTAAACTGAGCAACCTAAAGTTTAAGTTTAGACTTATGGAATTCAATACTTCATTTGTGCAAAAGCACTATGAAACCATACATACCATCTTTACCTAACGAGTCGATTGCATTCATATTTATTCTGTTTTATTGTTTATGTAATACATGTAATTAATATTGTTTATTATATATTTGCTTCTTTTCTTGTAAAAGCCCACTAGGGCGTTAATAAAATATAAAATAAATAAAAAAATAACTCATGTTAATATTTAATACATAAATTACCTTAGCTTCTTTCATGGTGCATTGATAAAATTCAACATGACCTACAATACATTTCTTATACTCGCAGTAACTGTGACAGTAATCATCAGTATGGACCTTCTGATTATTCTATTTAATGGTAGAGTGAGAGATTCTCTTCAGGATTGTGGGAATAAACGAATACAGGTTCCAACTTGTGAGGTTTCATTGGTTTAAGCAATAAAAGAGTTCATTTCCAAAACAACTAAATCCCAGTATATTTTTATAAAGAACATAACAATGTTGCCCTTTTGAGGGGCCGGGTATCACATCCCCAAAAACATAACAGATTCTGACAATTTAACAGGAACATAATTAAACAGAAAGAAATGTCGTACCTGCGGACCATGGATCTTTATCTAAATACTTCTACAATGACGCGAACTCTTAATTTACTTGAAGATAGCGCGTTGATGAACCGCGGGCCATATTCTCACGCAATCTCCAGGATGGGAACCAGGAAAGACTCCCCAGGAAGGCCAGAGTTTGAGGACTCATCGCCAGGGAGTAGGGTCCAAGATCAGCACCAGTGCTCTGGTTGAGCCCCTCGGATAACCACGATTTCCGTCAGCACGCCTCATCAGGAAATGAACGCCAAGTAACCATCCGTCACAAATATGAGCAGCAGTGACCGTACCAGGTCATAAGAACTCTCCCTCGCGACGCTCTTCAATATGCCGGTCGCGATTATATAGGTAATTTACAACATCGTTATGTCGCGGACAAATATCGGTCCCAATGGCGGCGACCGAACACGTTAGAAAACAGCGTTCCGATCACATCAGAAAGGAGCGTTCGCAAAAAGTGCATCGATGTGCATCGCGATTAAAATCGTTTTAAACAAACAATTTGTAACAAAGGGATTATCCCATTTTTAAATCCAGAACTATCACTTAAGTGACTAGTCGAATTTTCACCGGCTTCCTGTACGGTGCGAATCCAAAAAGTACCGCCGGAAGTTTAACAATAATGTTGCCAATCGAAAAAATCCAAAATACGGCGATTCAACAATTAAAGTAAGCGGCCAGGTGAAGGTTTACTAAGTCAGGCTAATAATTATTATGAAGTAATAATTATTATCGTGACAATTCCCCCCTTCCCGCGAAAATGTTTGCCCACAAACATGAAAACTACGCCCGCAAAACCGAAGAAACTAACTAAAGGTAGGTCCAACAGGTACTTAAAAACAATTAAAATTAATACTTAGTAACTAAAGACACAATCTTAAAACTAAGTCAATTAAATCTAGATAAATTAGAAAACAATAACAACAATAAAATGGTACGAGAATAGGCGGTCCACAAGCACCCTCAGCATTGATGATACTAGGTGTTGATGAAATTAGCTGTCGCTCAAAACCTTCCATTCTCGGGTCATCTTAACAAGAGGAACAACATAAGAAAAGGAGAAAATTAAAGGGAAAAAAAAAAAATTGTTATGCTTAAGGCATCACTTCTCCTTTAGTAGGACACTTTGCCATTATTAGGCTTCACTTCAAGGGTGGTCAACCATCCCTCACTTCACTGAATTTAGGCTATTTATTAATAGCGAAAAGGTAACTATTCTATCTACCTAGGTCCAACAGGTCGCATCGAAAAATATATATAATACCTATGTATTATTGACTTAGTTAGAACGAGTTATAAAAACTGTCTACTAAAAGTGTAAGTGGTTAGAATAGGGATTGCACATCAATTACCTATCTATCAAAGTTATTTTTCAGATTAGGATTTACAATTACGAAAGAAAAAACCTATCTATCAAAGTGGTTAAAGTAGGGTTTACATATACAAAAAACCTATTTTCCAAAAAAATTAGATCAGGATATTCAAAAATAGAAAACAAACCTGTCTACAAAGGTGGTGATAAAGGTTATCGTTAGGAACACAAAGAAAAGCAAAACAGAGTCTAGAATGTTAGGCTTAAAGCTTAGGAATTACAAAATTATCAAAATACAGTGAAACCCTCTTAAGAAGTTCCCGCTTAAGAAGTTCCCGCTTAAGAAGTTTCGTGGCTTAAGAAATTTGGTTTTTTCAGTCCCTCGGCCCAAAATTGGCCCAATTTTTCCCACATATAAGGTTTTCCTGCTTAAGAAGTTTGTTTTTTCCGGTCCCTTGGAAAACTTCTTAAGAGGGTTTCACTGTACCTAGCTATAACATAGTGAACCAACAAAAGTAAACTTGAACCAATGCAAAAAGAATAATAAAAAATTATTTACAATTTACACTGCTCGGGGAAATATTGTTGTAAATAAACAAGCAATACTTATCATGTTTTTTGGTGATCGATCTTATCTTAAAGATAGACGACACTATTAAGGATGAGTACAATCAAAATCATTTGATTGACCCTAGGAATACACTTGCAAAGTAAAACACTGGTATTAGCAGTAAGTCACAATTCCAAGGAATATACTTAAAACTAAAATATTTACATATAATAAGCTCTCCCATGATGGGGTAGAGTTCAAATTTCCATTTTGAAAATTCTTAATAAGAAGTATGCCGAAGCATTACTTTCTTCTGAATTTATGCATAAAAATAACCTTAATTAATTTATTTATTTTTTAAGACTAGAACTTAAATCTAAGAAATACCAATACAAACACCAATAATAATAATAACAAACTTCGTGTATTGGAAAGTTGCTCAGATTTTCCCATACACGAAATTTAAGAATGGCTTTCCTCAAATTTCTTGAAAAAGCAAAGGGAGCCTGGAAGCCTCTAAACAAAAACATAAATAATACAATTCCAAAGAACTTGAGGAAGTACACTGACTTAACTCTAAGGCAGATAATAATAATATACATAATATTAGCGAGATGTGACGAATCGTGTGTTATAATATAAATTGTAGTTGTAAAGACAAAGACGAAAGTCTGCAGTGTAGAATACTCTCTTAATTTTAAAAGAAATGTAGCTAATAAAAAATAAAAATTCTAAAAGTTAAGGTCAATAGACACAATACAAATTAAACATAAAATTTTGGGCGCCACTGATCAGAAGATCAGATTCCAGCTAAACGAGGGTAAATAATGTATTTATCGTCAAAAAACTAGAACGTAGTGCTCATTCTGAGCACATGCCTCAAAGGTACCAAACTTCAAGACATGTGAGCAGAATAATCACACAAAGAAACAAATGAAATGACGTGAAGGGTCGGTAATCCTGCACACCACCACATTGGTTTCCTGTTATAAAAAAAAATAAAAAAATTATAATATCAATTAGTCCAAGCGAACAATATCCTTGACATGAAAATTTCCCACAACTTTCCCTTGCATATCCGCCAAGGTGTAGACTAAATCTGAGATTTTACCTATAATGATATTGCGAACAAATCTAGGCGCCAGTTTATGAGAAAAATAATCTGGACCACTAGATTGGGCGAAATTTTTCCTCCAGACGACATCACCAACTTCATATATCACCGACTTACGGCGCAAGTTATAGTGATGAGCATTCTTTTTAAAAGCTTGCAACAGCGCATTCGAAACTTGATCGTAAATAAAAGCTAATTCTTCCAATTTCTTAGCAAATTCGCCTCTAGATTTTTCTAAGGTAGAGTCCGCGACACCAGAAGAAACATTAATGTTGTGAAATTTACCGTCAATGATTTGTTCTCTTCCATGCATAAGGAAGAAAGGCGTGAAACCTGTAGCAAAATTAACCGTATTATTTAGAGCTGATTGAATCTGTGGCAGAAATCTAGACCAATTACGTTGGTCAGATTCGGTCAAAATAGACAACGCAGTTCCAATAGTTTGGTTATAACGTTCAACGACATTATTTTGCGGGGTGTAATAAGCGTTGTAATAAGGCATAGGAACATTATAATTAAATAACAATTGTTTGAATTCTTTAGAAACAAATTGTTTACCATTGTCACACACAAAGGTTTGTGGAACGCCGTGTACAAGAAAAATAAATTGTTCAACGTTTTTAACGATGCTTTTAGTGGTTGCATTTCTAAGGGGAAAAATCCAAGTATATTTGGAAAAAACGTCAACAACCGATAGAATGTACATAAATCCAGCGTAACTGCGTGGAAGAGGTCCTACAAGGTCAATAGACAACATTTGCATCGGTCTGTTGACTAATTTTGGATTCGTAGAAATTCCAGCCGGCGCCGATGTATTTACTTTATGTGCTTTGCACGTCTTACATTTACTAACAAATTTCTTTACATCGCTATACATACCAGGCCAAAAATAATGGAGTTGAATTTTTTTGTATGTTCTAAAAACCCCTGGATGACAAGAAACATTTGACTCATGTTCCTTAGACAAGATAGCGTTCCGATCCTCAAAAGGAACAACCAACTTCCAAGCTGTATCCTCCTGCAGAGCGAAACGAGACTTAGAATGACGTAATAAATAGTTATCTTTAATAAGAAAATTATTAAACCGCTGAGGATTGGTTTTACAATCTGAAAATAATTTATTGTACCACACATCAGAGCTAGGGGGAACAGTATCCAGGGCGGAAACAGCTAAATCGTTTTTACGCGAAAGGGCATCAGGTACAGTATTTAACTTACCTTTTCTGTGAACTACATCAAACGAATATTGGGAGAGACGGGTGGACCAACGTGCAAGTCTACCTGAGGGATTCGATAACGATACTAGCCATTGTAGGCTGGAATGGTCTGTTATCACTGTGAAGTGAACTCCTTCTATGTAGGGCCTGAAGTGATTGACCGAATCTAAAACCGCAAGGAGTTCGCGCTCCGTTACGCCATAGTTACGCTCGTGTTTATTTAGACACCTAGAAAAATATGAAACAGGGTGTTCCTCTCCATCGAAATTTTGTGTCAAAACCCCTCCAATCCCAACGTTACTTGCGTCACAGTGGATAGTAAATGGTAACGAAAAATCAGGACAGTTAATTACTGGAGCCGAAGTTAGGGCTTTTTTTAATTTTTTAAAGGAGTCTTCCGCCTCCGGAGACCAGGTAAAGTTGCTCACCCCATTCCGTGACCCAGTTAGTTTTGTCAGAGGTGCCGCTATAGTTGAAAAATTTTTAATGAACCGTCTATAATACCCACAAAGACCAATAAAAGCTTTCAATTGTTTAGAATTTATAGGAGTAGGATAGGTTCGAATTGATTCTAGTTTTACCGGATCCGTGCGGAGACCCTTTGCATCAACTATATAACCAAGATACTTTAGTTCGTCTTTGCAAAACTCACATTTTTTAAGATTAACTGTCAGACCGGCCTCTTTTAATCGATTAAAGACCTTAGTCAATAATTCTAAGTGTGACTCAAAATCCTCCGATATTATAATCAGGTCGTCCAAGTAACAAAAAACGTTTTCGTTAAATTCG
Organism: Limnephilus rhombicus; assembly: GCA_929108145.2. NCBI lineage: Eukaryota > Metazoa > Arthropoda > Insecta > Trichoptera > Limnephilidae > Limnephilus > Limnephilus rhombicus. The sequence continues at coordinate 52,558,749 of OV815281.1, forward strand.
GGGCCAAAAAGAACATCTGCAAGACGCTGTAATTCACTCGGAGCGTTCTTCAATCCAAATGGCATCCTAACAAACTCATAAAGGCCACGCCCTGGTACAACGAAAGCCGTTTTAGCGCAAGAGTCTTTGTGTAAAGGAATTTGCCAAAAAGATTTCGAGAGGTCTATAGAGGATATGAATCGTGCACCCCGAAGATTATCTAATATACGTGAAATATAAGGCAAAGGGTAGGAATCTGTCCTGGTGACACTGTTGAGCTTCCTCGAGTCCAAGCAAAACCTGGGAGAACCGTCCTTCTTTGGTACTATCAAAACTGGGTTTGACCAAGCCGAACGAGAGCGGCGGACTACACCTAAGTCTAACATTTCTTTAAGTTGCGCTTCTAATTGATCCTGACGAGTTTTTGACAAAGGATAATAACGCTGCTTAATAGGCTCCCCCGTTGTATTAATTTTGTGCTGTACTAGGTGCGTGCGACCCAGACCACATTTTTCGAACGAAATAGATTTAAATTTCTCTATAACAATGTTTAATTTACGATTATCTTGGGGAGACAGTAGGGAAGCTGACGTGATTTTACAAATCGCACCCACAATATTTTCAGAAACATGACTATCGTTTACTTTTGGAAACAATTGAGGAGCTACGTCGAATTGCTTCCAAAAGTCAACACCTAAAACAATGACAGGAGAAAGAGATGGAATTATGAAAAACTTAATATACTTCTTAATATTATTATATGAAACAAGTATTTGCATAGTACCTATAACACCCTGACGTTTGCCATCCGCGGTGGTAACGTAGGAGTCTAATCTTTCTAACTTAAATCCTAAACTAATAAAAAATTTGAAGAGTGAGCCCCCAAAACAACTGACAGAGGCTCCACTGTCCAAAAGACCTGAAAAAACAAAAATTTTAATTTGAATATTAGCATGAGGTCTAACATCTTGTCCGGAACCAGTCACCGGCACGCTTGCGTCCAAGTCACGCCTAATGAAGTGGTTACCCGGGCCAGAAACTGAGAGCGGTCTCCCGACATCCTTGCATGCAGAATGCAGAGGACCACACTCTAGTTTTTTGAATTTGGACGAGTGGTGCCAGTTTGACGTTTGTCAGAATCCCGGTTAGATTCCGACTTCCACTTCCTACAATAAGGCTTAATGTGCCCCTGCATATTGCAAAATGTGCACCGAAGTTTACTTTTATTAAAAGTAGTTGATTGTGTAGAAGAAGCAGACGAAGAAGAAGTAGAACAATGTTTTGAAGAAGACGTGGCTGGTTGAGGCATTTTTTTAAAATAAACCTCCTTGGTATCCGATGAGTCCGACAAAGGTAAATTTCTTTCAAAACGTTTACAAACTTTAATTAAAGATTCTATGTTCTTGTCGTCAAAATAAGCTATTACAATAGCATACTTAGGAAGTAAGCTATTACACACCAAATCTACTATCTGCTCATCCGGAAGAGGTACGTTGAGTTTCATGTTGGCTAATTGTACGTCCTCAACGTAATCTACAATGCTCTGATTGTACCTCTGCTTCATCATGAGAAGGGCTTTGAGAGCCTCTGTTTGACTGATATTTTTGTCGAAACGCGTCTAAAGTAAATTCTTTAATTCCGGCCAGGTTAACGATTCTTTATAAATAGTACGAAACCACGATAGAGCCCTTCCCTCTAAAAGGTCAGGAAAAGACGTAACGACCGCAGGAAACTCTATATGACGGCTTCTCGTTAATTCTTCAACACGAAGTAAAAAATCTTTAATATCCGAGGACCCATTAAATTTAACCCCCCAATTATGAATGGAAGGGCTTTGGCTAACATTGGAATAATAATTATTCACAATATTCGTCGTATTTGTAGTAGATTTGTTTGTACCCTCAACTTCAGATTCAGCTGTCGGGTCAGGACATTCTCTAAATTTTTTATTATACTCTCTCGCTTGTTCTCTCATAGCGGCTACAGTTGACTCCGGGACGATATGTACGTTTTCCAAAAGTAATGTCAACTCATCTTTAGTTGATCCATTAATGTTAGGAATCGCCATCTTGTATTTTTTTTAAAAAAAGAAAAAAAAATCAAAAAAAAATTATTAAAGAAAATATATTAATTTAAAGTAAATTATATTAATTTAAAGTAAATTAATATTACTATTGCAATAACCGGATACCCTGTAATGAAATTTTCCAAAAATAATTATTTGAAAAATAATCGAAATTATTTAAAAAAAAAAATATACATATATTTTATAATACGAAGTACCGGACAACCTGTAATGTATTGAAAACAAGTACAGTTTTGTAGTTTAATTAAATTATTTAGTTTCAAACTAATTAAATTTTAAGTTGCTTGCCGAAGACAATGACAGAATTGCAATACGTAAACAAACCAACTGTATTGTGATCTATAGTATTTAAACGTCATACAAAAGAACAAAAAAACAATGACAGGAAGTTAAAGTTTTTTTCAAGTCCTTTAAATAATTTAAAAAACAAATATGAAACAGGTTTCCAATAATAATAATCGGACCCATGTCCCTGTATACTGCCGAATAGATTTATATTTTGACAATAAGTCGGAATAATAATAACTCCCAGCGCGGTTGTTTGTTGCAACTAAAAGATTATTAAAACAATAATTTAATACAGACTGCAATGGGAATTACGGTTAACTGTACGCAAGATACGAACTTACTAAAGTATTCTATTTGCTTCAATTAGCATTTACTTGATAAATATAGCTGAACGGATTCTTAGTTGATAACAAACAAAAACATTTGACATTTTAACAGCCTGTAAGTACTACTTGAGTCAAAACCAAAGCTATCATGTTGAGATTGTAAACAAACACTTCAAATCTATGAAATGTCAGATTGACATTTACAAAAACTCTTTTATTTGGAATCAAAATTTACTTGTCTACCGGAATAACATAATAGACAACGCAATATGTTTTTGTAAACACCAAAAACATTCATATGGACGAATAATTTATAACTACCGCCGAAGTCAAAGAAAGCGTATGACGAACATGGCTACCAAATAACAGATTTAATCGAACCGGAAATGGTAGAAATTCGTACACTGCCGAAGTCAAACATAATTAGTTCGGCCGTCAATAATGGCTGCAACCGGAAATTAGTCAAATTCACAAATATTATTTGAGAAATACGTCACATCTCGGTAATATTGATATTTTACACAAAAAATCAAGTAAAAATACCAGAAAAAAACTGCATTTCCTAGGAGCACCTGAGAAATTATTAATTGAATAGATATATAATTTCCTAAAACGGTCGAGCGCTAATTGCAACATATATATTGACATGTAAAAATAAAACCAATGTAAATACACAAAAAAGAAACTGTATTTATTACGTGCACCCGGGAATTTATCCAAGACGTTGGGCGTCACTGTAACAGTAATCATCAGTATGGACCTTCTGATTATTCTATTTAATGGTAGAGTGAGAGATTCTCTTCAGGATTGTGGGAATAAACGAATACAGGTTCCAACTTGTGAGGTTTCATTGGTTTAAGCAATAAAAGAGTTCATTTCCAAAACAACTAAATCCCAGTATATTTTTATAAAGAACATAACAATGTTGCCCTTTTGAGGGGCCGGGTATCACATCCCCAAAAACATAACAGATTCTGACAATTTAACAGGAACATAATTAAACAGAAAGAAATGTCGTACCTGCGGACCATGGATCTTTATCTAAATACTTCTACAATGACGCGAACTCTTAATTTACTTGAAGATAGCGCGTTGATGAACCGCGGGCCATATTCTCACGCAATCTCCAGGATGGGAACCAGGAAAGATTCCCCAGGAAGGCCAGAGTTTGAGGACTCATCGCCAGGGAGTAGGGTCCAAGATCAGCACCAGTGCTCTGGTTGAGCCCCTCGGATAACCACGATTTCCGTCAGCACGCCTCATCAGGAAATGAACGCCAAGTAACCATCCGTCACAAATATGAGCAGCAGTGACCGTACCAGGTCATAAGAACTCTCCCTCGCGACGCTCTTCAATATGCCGGTCGCGATTATATAGGTAATTTACAACATCGTTATGTCGCGGACAAATATCGGTCCCAATGGCGGCGACCGAACACGTTAGAAAACAGCGTTCCGATCACATCAGAAAGGAGCGTTCGCAAAAAGTGCATCGATGTGCATCGCGATTAAAATCGTTTTAAACAAACAATTTGTAACAAAGGGATTATCCCATTTTTAAATCCAGAGCTATCACTTAAGTGACTAGTCGAATTTTCACCGGCTTCCTGTACGGTGCGAATCCAAAAAGTACCGCCGGAAGTTTAACAATAATGTTGCCAATCGAAAAAATCCAAAATACGGCGATTCAACAATTAAAGTAAGCGGCCAGGTGAAGGTTTACTAAGTCAGGCTAATAATTATTATGAAGTAATAATTATTATCGTGACATAACATAACCAATGTATTGTCATTCCAGATGAGAAGAATGAGATCCTGTGTACGCCCCTGCTGAGGCGCAAGGCAGCCAGGAGTGCTGAGCAATCCGGCACACCCGCAGATCTGTCCACCATCCAACAGAACATTGAGACCGGCCACTACAAGAACGTGGCGCTGTTTGATTCGCACTTCAACAGCCTGTTTGCCTCGGTCACCAAGAGCATGGGAAGGACCTCCAGTCTGGGCATCATGGCACTGCAGCTCAGGAAGGTAGGAACAGATCTTAGCTTCCATGACAGAACATTGAAGAAAGTTCTATATAATCTACATAAATATAAATTCGCATAATTTGATCTGAATTTTCTATAATTATTTTCAAACAATGATGAATCTTAGAATGCCATGCCGCATTAATAATTTTGACACAAAAGGAAAAATGCCCTTTTTCCTTTCCAGCTGTATGGCGCTTTAGCCATTTATCTTTTGTAGCATCGATATGTGGATAAAACTGATTGATGATTTTTCCCCAGGTTTACAGCAATGCAAAGCTGGACTTTGCTGAAAAACTAATGACCATTCTGGGACCGGAAGAATCTCTTCCTCAAGGATTTTTGCAGAAAAGAAAACAAGGTACAAAAAATCATCTTCAAATAATATTTCTAGCTCATATTGATTATACTTATTTAGTGTTTTCAAAGTTTCTAATTTATCTATGCTGAAAAATCTTTCAATGTTTGGCCTTCTAATGCCGTAGCATTAATCAAATTTTACAATTTGCCCTGATATCTATTTTGACAGTACTAAGCTTGTCATCCCTCCCGATGGCTTTGAAGATTACCCCTGAAATTCTCCATATTTTGAACCCCCAAGCCAATTTTTGAAGCTCCATAGATGCAGGGGTATGTAATTTTGCTCATCTCTCAGCATTTTTGATTTTCTTACAATTTAAATATTTTTATGCACTCATGTCCTATTTTAACTTTGCGTTTTCAGAGGAAGTCATTATGTGTGTATGTGGCCTGCACGGAGAAGAGGGCTTAATGGTCCAATGCGGAGGCGAATCAGAACAACAAAACTCAATGGGAATCTCGTTTAACACCTCACTGTCCAAAGCAACGGAAGCGGACAAGGCAGACACCAAAACATCAGACACCCAAAAGAACGATGGCGGTGACCACAAAACCAAGACATCTGGCTCTAAAGATAAGGATCATTTGAAGAGTGACAATCCGAAGGGTGACCATTCCAAGAACAACAAGTCTTCTTCTTCGGTTGATGCGAAGAATGATTCCTTGGCATCGAAGGAGAAGTCTGTTGCTTCAGACGTGAATAGTTGTGAATCTTCTGTGGTGGGTGTGCCTACAAGGCCATTGAAAGGATGTGGTGTTTGGCAGCACGCCAGGTGTATGGCGGTGACGGATGTAGGAGAACCTTATTACTGTCATCGCTGCCAGCCAAGAGAGGTATGTAGCACATAAATTGAATATATTATAATATTAAAAAATGATGTTTTCTGGTAGTACTAGTATCCTCTCTGTATCTGCATCCGGGCGATCCAAAAAACATAAAGTTTTACAAATTTGCGAGTTGCCAAATTTATTACATTTTTCAATTTTAAATGCAGATGGTGCTAGGTAAAGGATTGTATCGACTCCTTTGAATTTTATTACATAACTATAAATCTTTTTAGAAAAAAAATTTAAGTAACCCCTGACACAGCGAAATGCCTGAACAGATTTTCATGAATTGTAGCTAAGAACCATCTCGATCAGTCTATTCCAAACCGGTCTGCTGTTTTATTAGGTTTTGGGTCCAGTCCAGTGCTAAATATGCAATCAGTAATGTTTTTCTTCTTTTTGATAGTGTGTAAAAATGTCATTGAATTACTCAGTTAACATTCCTAAGCTGAAAGGACGTGAGAATTTTGACGATTGGGGTTTTGCAGTAGAAAATTTTCTCATCCTGGAAGGAGTCGATCTAAGTAACTAGATGAAAAAGATGACAGAAAAGCAAGAGCGACATTGATAATGATCATTGACCCAACTCTTTATGTCCATATTAGAGGCTAAACTATAGTGCAAAGTGTATGGAAGAAATTGAAATCTTTGTTTGACAGCAGTAAATTTCCAAAGCTTCGCGGCAATAATGACGAAAAGTATTGTCATCTCAAAAGGAGGTGTCTGTCTCTATAGTCGAGCTGACGTCAAATGTGTGCGACTGTTGAATCTGGAAAACTCCAGATTCGACGTAATGTGGGTACGCGTCAATCTTGCCAGTACGGTAAGATTCTACGCGTGTTTATACCGCTCACCGAACCTTAGCGAATCAGACACGTCCGAGCTCTTCAAACATTTAAGCGACACTATTGATGACCTCTTGCCCCGCTACCCTATGGCAGAGTTTGTGGTCCTGGGGGACTTCAATGTTCATAACGAACCTTGGTTGAAGTTCTCAGGATCAACAGACTCGGCTGGACGCCAAGCGGAATCCTTTGCCCTTTGCTACGGATTGGAGCAAATGGTTCAGGAGCCTACAAGGGTTCCTGATGTCAAGACTCACCGTTCCAATCTGTTAGACCTTTTTTTAACTACTGTGCCACACGGTTACAGTATTGAAGTCACAGCGCCTTTAGGATCGTCCGACCACTGCCTGGTGACGACATCAATCCCTGTAAACTTCAGACCACCAAACGAGAGGCTGAAGAGAAAAGTGTGGCACTATAGGTCAGCAGATTGGTTCGGTCTGCGGGCACATTTTAATGCTTTCCCATGGTCAGCTGTCTGTTTTCGGACTTCGGATCCCTCAAGATGTGCCCAGGAAATTGGTGAGGTCATCACATCCGCGATGGATGGCTTCATCCAATCTACTGTTAAGGAAACTGGTGTAGGCTCAAAGCCGTGGTTCAGTCGACAATGTGCTGAAGCAGTGTGACGAAAAAACGCGGCTTACCGAGCCTACAACACATCTAGAACATCCGAAGACAGAACAGCTTACAACAAAATGGCAAAGGAAACCAAGAGAATCATAAATAGGTCAAAATTCGAGCACGACCAGCAGATCAGCAGAAAGCTGACTGCATGCCCGCATGGCAGCAGGCAATTCTGGTCGCTTGCGGGCTCAATAGGTCGCAATTTCTGCAAATCCAGTCTGCCACCTCTTACCAGACCTGACGGCTCACTAGCAAACACCGCCACCGAAAAGGCTAACTTACTAGGTAAAATGTTTGCGGATAACTCAACCCTCGATGACCAAGGTGCTGTCCCGACGTCGGTTCCTCACTGCGGTTTTCGTATGAAAAAGCTGAGGATCCGGCATCGGGAAGTACTCCATGTTTTACGAGGGCTTGATGTTAATAAAGCTAGTGGGCCTGATGGAATACCTGCCCTGGTACTTCAAAGGTGCGCTGCAGAAATAGCTCCAATTTTGACGAAGCTTTTTAAACTGTCCCTGAAGACTGGCTCTGTGCCCTCTGGTTGGAAAAAAGCGGTTATCCATCCTATTCCAAAGAAGGGTGACCGCTCCAACCCGGCCAACTACCGCCCCATAGCGATCACATCAGTTCTGTCTAAGGTGATGGAACGTGTGATCAACGACAAACTGCTCACATACCTCGAGAAGAACAAAATTATTAACGACCGTCAATACGGATTCCGGCGGAACCGCTCGTGCGGTGATCTTCTCGCGTATGTGACGCATGTTTGGGGGCGATGCCTGGAACGTTTCGGTGAGACCCAAACGGTTGCACTGGACATATCCAAGGCCTTTGACCGGGTTTGGCACCGAGGACTTGTCAACAAACTGCATTCTTACGGACTTCCCGCATCCTTGTGTACGTGGATTGCCGACTTCTTGAGGGAGAGGTCGATTCAGACGGTAGTCGATGGTTTCACCTCTTCCTCTCACTCGATAAATGCTGGCGTCCCGCAGGGATCGGTTCTGTCTCCAACTCTGTTTTTGTTGCACATCAACGACCTTTTGTCATGTGCACCAATTCACTGCTACGCGGATGACAGTACAGTTCATGATAGCTTTTTGTTTGACAAGCCCCCAAAGGGCTCACAAACTCCAACAGCTCGTAAGGCTTTGAAGCAAAGAATGGACGGTTACCTCGAGAGTGTTTTCTCTTGGGGTAAAAATAATCTCGTTGAATTTAATGTTTCAAAGACCCAATCTTGTCTGATTACGTCTAAAAGGGATCGCAATGAAAATCTAGTCTCTTTCAACGGAAGCAATCTTCCGAACAGGCCCTCCATTGATTTGCTTGGTGTAACCCTAAGTGACCAGCTCAGGTATGGGGGCTCCATCGAAGCCAGAGTAAAGTTAGCCTCCCAAAAACTGGGCGTACTGTACAGGGCCCGCAGATACTTTAAAAGTACACAACTGCTAACCCTGTACAAATCGCAAGTGCGCCCCACGGTTGAATTTGGCAGCCACCTCTGGTCTGGAGCTCCAAAATACCTGAAAAATACCCTCGACTCTGTGCAGAAACGGGCGGTCCGTTTGATAGATTCTCCCATCTTAACAGACGGATTGCAATCTTTAGAGCACAGGCGTCGGGTGGGAATGCTATCCTTGTTCTACCGGTATTACAATGGAAGATGCTCCGAGGAACTAGCATCATTGATCCGTTCGGCACCGGTGCATAGTCGGGAAACACGCCAAACGCGTGCCCAACATTTGTACACAGTTGACATTAGTCACATGAGAACGGGTCGTTTCTTCGACTCGTTCTTATGTTCAACAGCTCGGCTGTGGAATGATTTGCCGGCCTCTGTGTTTCCTCCTTCCTACAACATGGGTCTCTTCAAGACCAATGTTCATTCCTTCCTCTCCTCAAAAAGACCCTCCACACAGCATCCCAGATGACATAGGCCCTGAGGGAAATTATTTTCCTCAGGGCCTCCTGTGTGGAGTTAATGTAAAAAAAAAAAAAAAAAAAAATAATGTCAAAACATCAAAAATTTATTTATTTATTTAATACATGAATTATCGAAAGTACATATAGTTTTTTGTGATATTTCACCCTCCATGCTAGGGATGACCCTGTGTTATGGCGGGTGAAGTTTACAGTTTGTGGATATACATTCATTAGTATAGGTTGAAATTTTTCACTAATTGATACTATGCACACAAATTCTTCTACAGTAAGAGAGTTTATGTAGTTATATTGGATTACAAGAATAAGGTGAAGAAGTTAAAGAATATTGGAAAAGATAAGTTATTATTAGTATATTAATGAATTATTGATATATAGTTCACAGTAATCAGTTTTATACATATAATGCTGCTTAGATAGTAAATAAAGATATATTATGTTTTGCCTGCTCTTAATACTATGCACACAGATCTTCTATAATAAGAAAATGATATACTTATAGTTAGATTGGGTTACAAGAAGAAGATGGAGAAGTTAGAGAATTATTAGAAAATGAAAAATTTGAGGAGTTGTTAGCTATAGTTCACACTAATTAATCTTGTACATACAATGCCGCTAATTTAGAAAATAGAGATGTATTATGTTTTGTCTGAAAGGTGATTAAATTGATAGAGTGTAGAGTGAATGGGTGGTAAAATTGTAATGTATTCCATGTGTAAGGATCCATTTCGTTATTTGTTTTTTTAAAGGAATGGGGTTGACTCAACGTTTTTAGGTTTTCGGGGATAAGGTTAAAGATTTTAGGAGCTAGGAAGAAAAATTGTCTTTGAGCTGACGTAGTGTGTAGTGTAGGTACATTGTAGTGTCTGTTGGTTATTGTTCTGGTGGTGTAGTTGTGTTGTAAGAGAGTTTTGTTTTTGTATTTGAACAGAAAATGTATTAGCATAAATTTTAGATGGAGTTGCCGTATGTCTAAGACGTTATACTCGATGAGGAGTCGTTTATTTTTATTTTTTTTTATTATTTATTTACGCCTCTTTAGGCTTTTACATACATATATATAACAATATTAACGAAATTATACTAGTAAATAGTGCAGGAAACTACTGTTTAAAACACTTGCACAAAAATAAATACAAAGTAAAAATATTAGGTATTGAATTTGAACCACACAGTATGTAGGTACAAAATACAAAAATCCGAAATAGTTTTTTTTCTTTCAGCCAACAAAATACTGTCAATGTGTTAGTCAATTTTAATAGCTTTAGCAAAATATTCCCCTATTTGATGAAAAAAACTTCAATAAGGTATGCTTATATAATAAAATTGATAATAATAAATAATAATAATATTTGGATGATTTATATAGCGCCGTTTTTGTGAAAAATCACCTCAAGGGCGCTGTACAAACTTATAATACATTTCTACTAGTGTAATAAATAATAACATAGGTAAATAATAATAAGTAAAATAAGATATAAAACATAGTAAGTATACAGAGAAAGAGAAGAAAGATTAATAAAGGAATTACATAATTTTTAGTTCAAATACTTTTATTTACTTGTGATGTGATATTAGTTAATAGCTAATAAAATTACCACATTATGTCTTTTAAAATATACGAGGCTGTTTGTAAAGATGTATATATTGTCACATTCTACGGCAATAATACAATCTACACATTTGAGACATTGGATTGCAATAGGAAATATTGTCATTATAACTCAATAGAAATGCTAGAAATGACTCCCGAAATAGCGTCCGTCGGGAACTTTAATATGACTATTCCGTAGACAATAGTAGAAACTTGTTTGCAATCATTTTCTAATTATTTAATTGCCTTATTTATTTTAATGTAAGAAAATTAAAGTATTGTAGTCATTCCTCATAAGAATGGAGTAAGGCGTTTAATCCACATTTTAAAGATAGAAAACCTTTTTGTACAGATTCAATAGAATTAGCATGTTTCATATATATCAACAACATCGGAGTATTTGTTTCCAAGCTGTTGAATCCGTCGCATAGGAGTATAATATTGACTTGTTGACTTAGAATTGCTACAATAATATGGTAGGTACTGTCTTGTGACTGACCTGCCTGGAGTATGAAAAGAAATTACATATAATAGATCAGGGGTATCAAACATTGAATTTATGATTTTATACAAACAGGTTAAATCGGAAATGATTCTACGATCAGATAATTTTATTAAATTTAATGAACAAAGTACGTTATCGTAATTTAGGCATTCACTAGGAATGCCCATTTTAAAATTCACATATCTTAAAAATTTATTTTGGATTCTTTCAATCGCATGTGAATGAACCTCATAATTTGGGGACCAAACCGTGGAACTGTATTCTAAATGACTCCTTACGAGTGACATATATAATGTTTTTACAGTATTGACATGGTTGAAATCACTAGATACCCTTAAAATAAATCCCAACATTTTCAAAGCTTTATTGGTTATTATTTCTATATGCTTGATAAAGTTGAGTTTCGTGTCAAACCAAATACCTAAGTCATTGATTTCCGAGACAGGTACTAACGACATATTGTTAATGGAATAATCGAAAAATATTGGATTCTTTATTCGATATAACCTCATAATTTGACATTTGCTTATGTTAAGTTGCAAGCGGTTATCATGACACCATATAATAAATCTCAACAAGTTATTTGACAATATATGGCAATCATTAATGTTTCTGATTGCTTTAAATAATTTCAGGTCGTCTGCAAACATTAATACTTGAACATCATTGAAAATATATAACACATCATTAACAAATAATAAAAACAGGATTGGACCTAAATGTGACCCCTGAGGAACACCACTCGTAGCAGTGAATTTGTACGAAAATGTACCATCAATTTTAACAGCCAGTATTCTGTTGATCAAGTAACTGTTAAACCACTTATATAGTGAACCACCTATACCGAGTTTTTGCAGTTTATTCAGCAATAACTCATGATTAACTTTATCGAACGCCTTACTCAAATCGGTATAAATAGAGTCAACTTGACATTTACTAGACATGGAATCAGATATATAGTTTTGATACGTTAATAAGTTAGTGAGGGTAGATTTTCCAGTAGAGAAACCATGTTGTTCAGGAGAAATGACGTGGTTTAATCGGAAAATAATTTTTTTAAGAAGAATTTTTTCGAAAACTTTAGGAATTGTTGATAAAAGGCATACCGGTCTATAGTTAATCACCTCGTGTTTATCACCTTTTTTAAAAATAGGTGTTAGGTAGCTGAATTTCCATTTAATAGGAAAACATCCTGTTCGTAAAGACTGATTAAAAAGCAAAAATAAGGGATACGCTAGATTGGTAGCACAATTATTCAGAAAAACAGGAGGTATTTTATCTGGTCCACCGCTTTTACTTTGATCTAGTAATTTAAGTTCAGTCAGTATATCATTATATTCTATGTGGATACAAGATAAATTAAGATTATGATCAGTGGTAAAATTTGATACTGTACTAGCAGAAACTGGTGTATCACATTCATAAACACTTTTAAAAAAATCAGCAAAAAGGTCAGCGATACTTTGAGTGTCTTTGGCCTTTTTACCTGCATATTCCAAGTTGGCTGGTATACCAAAGTTGTTATTTTTCATTGATTTTGCATAGTTCCAGAAATACTTTACATTATGATTTATTGAAGTTTCAACATTATTAATAAAAGAATTGTAGCAAATTTTTGATAAGATTTTGCAATCTTTTCTAATGTTTTTAAATTCAATATAATTTGATAAAGACCTGTCTTCTTTATATTTCTTATGTAAAACTTTTTTAAGGCCAGTTAATTGAACAAGTTCTTTATTGAACCATCTCGGATATTTTGATTCTTTGAAATGAATAAGTGGGATTAGATCTGAAATAATTTTATCCAGCAAATGATAAAATGATTCAATATTGTTATTAATATCGCCTTCTTTAAGAAATGACCAATCTTCCTTGTGGAGACGATTATTTATGTCCTGATAATTCGCATTTTTAAAGTTAAACGTAGGAGTTGAAATTTTTTGATTGCCTTCTTTAGTACAAGGGATAATTATTGCTAGTGGGGGATGGTGGTTGTCTATCGGAAGAATAGACTCCAATGATTTATTTATAATCACATTGCTCTCATTTGACAAAACTAGATCAAGAACACGATTATTAATATTACGTACATGGTTGAATTGGGTTAAATTAAAAAGTAAAGACATATCTAGAATTTCTCGTTCATAGGCGGTAGCTGGTATTGAATTAAAGTTACTGTCTAAATTGTTAAAATTGCAATTAGGTAGGTTGTAATCACCGCAAATAATTATTTTATGATTTGGGTATTTTGTTATTACTAACTCAACATCTTCACAATGTTTTTTATAGATTGATATGTTAGAATTAGGAGGGATATAAACAGTACCAATAATAGTTTTCTTAAAATCACCACTTAACAATACGAACAATTGTTCTACATCAGTATTTTTTATTTTAAGTATTTTCGAATTAATGTGTTTGCGGACCGCTATCAGGACTCCACCTCCTCTTGTACTGGAGCTAGTATTCTGACTCCGGTCAGCTCGGTGGACATGGTGACTATGTAGTCCAAGCTCCGCTGAGAAGATCGATGATGTTAGCCAGGTTTCAGTGAGTATGGTGACATCGTTTGAGAAAGATGGAGCATTTACTCTGAACTCCTTTAGTTTTGTTCTGAGGCCCCTGACGTTCTGGTAGTAGATGAGGCGTTTATATGGCTGGAGTTTTTTGGTTGAACATTGATAATTTTAGGTGAGTTGTTAATATATTTTATAGTTAAATTGTTTTCTCCCTTATTTTTCCGGTTTTCTAATTCCTTCCATACATTTTGAATTTCTTGGCGCTGAACCCACGTTAAGTCTTTTTTGGTTTTGATACTGACATTTTGGTAGTCTATCGCCTTTTTTTGAAGAACCAGTTTCACTTGATGTTGGTCTGACAGTTCAATCTTGATCGGACGTATTTTATTCATTTCTTTTTTACCTAAACGGAACATTTTAATTTCAGAGGTATCAACCTTTTCAACTTTGCTTAGGATACTCAAAACTTTGTTCTTATCCTCCCTCATGCAGTCAGTTTGAGTATCAGCTGAGCACTCGGGTACATTAAACATTATAATATTCTTGGATCGTAATTTTCTCTCAACAATTTCCGCTAGTGTTTCGCAAATTCCAGGTAGGTCTTGGATGGATTGTTGGACCTGGGGCGGTTTCTGTTGTGAGATATTTGTATAGGCCTTCAGCTCACCTTCTAAGAAGCCCACTTTCGCCCCAACTACACTAATATTACCCAAAAGTTCCGAAAGTTTAGGAGTCAATTTAGCCATTTGTTCTTTGGTAAATTTATTACATGGATCCATAATGGTACTGTTTAAAGAGTTAATTATATTACTTGCCATCGTAATAAAGTGGTAGGGATCACACGAATCCATAATTAGCAGTTCGAGGTAGAAATATAATATAAGAAAAAGTTTAGCTCCCCTGGATCACGTACTCGGGATAGTATGCGTAAATGTGAAGGTATAACGTTTCGTACACACACACTAGAAGCAAGTTCAAATTGACAGTTCTGATGACAGATTTATAATTATTTTGTTTTTGATGTATATTTTAACTGCGAGATTAGAATTACTTAGAATTCTATCACCACACTAAAACTTGATTTGCACTTGTAATTTAGTATTTCCTATGCGCACAGGTATAAAATTAAGTATTCTTATTTATGTTTTAAACTGGAGCAGAAACAAAACCGTGCACTGTTTACATGTAGTATTGTTGTACATGAGGGGTATCTTGTCGGTCGCTTGTTAATGACACGTATTACGATTTTTTGGGCTTTTAGTAGAGGTTCGATGATAGATTGTGCACAGCCACCCCAAGTTATAATGCCGTATGCTAGTAGGGATTGGCAGAGAGCGTAGTAAACAGTTTTAAGAGTTGAGGTAGTAAGGATATTTCTTAGGGTTCGAAAAACATAAGAGAGTTTGCGGATGCGTGGGGTTAGACTGGCCAAGTGCTGATCCCAGCGAAGGTAATGATCAATAATGACCCCCAGATATTTTATGTGGGTGGCGTGTTCCAAGTTTGGGCAATTACAGGAAGTGCAAGTTCTTAGACAGGAGTGAATTATTATCTTCTGATTGTTGGTAGGTTGGGTTGCAGCAGAAAGACTGAAGGTTAAGAATTTTGTTTTTCCAGCATTGAGGGTTAGGAGATTATCATCTAACCATTTCTTTATCTGGCGCATGTCGTTTTGAGCTATGTCGAATGCTCCTTTCCAGGTTTTGTGTCTAGTTATCAGTACAGTGTCATCTGCAAAAGATATTAGTTTCCCGATTATGGGAAGGTTACAGAGATTGTTGATGTAGATGAGGAACAGAATAGGGCCTAGATCACTTCCTTGTGGGACTCCGAAGTGGATTGGTAAGGGGTAACTTGTTGTGTTGTTAATTTTCACAGCTTGCGATCTGTCGGTTAGGTATGATGAGAACCAGTTAAGAGTTCTACCTCGGATGCCTATTTGGGATAGTCTTTCTAGAAGTATGGGGTGGGAAACCGTGTCAAATGCTTTGGCTAAGTCTAGGAATATGGCTAAGCAGGAATCACCTCCGTCCAGGCTGTTAGAGATCTTATCCGTCAAGTCTAAGATTGCAGATTCTGTATTTAAATTATTTTGAAATCCAAACTGATTAGGCGAGAGAAACTTCTGGGATTCAAGATGGGAGACAAGCCTACTTTTAACAATTTTTTCAATTATTTTTGACAGGACACTTAGCAAAGAAATGGGTCTATAGTTTTCAATATTTGTTTTATTGCCACCTTTATAGATTGGCATAACTGTTGCATGTTTTAGTAGGTGTGGGAAAAAACCGCTTTTAACCGGTGACAGGCCGGAGACGCGCCGGCGCGCGCGTCACATGCGCATGCGCGAGAAAATAATTCAAATATTTGAATAATACTTCCGAAAAAAAACTTTTGGTCTGCGATTTTGACCCTTCTATGTACACAATTTGTATGAAGAACAGTGTCAGAATCGCTTGCGCCATCATCACTCTCGGAGACACTACAAGTTTCATTCACCTTGCAACCCTGGAATATTTTTAAAACGATTTCTTCTATGACAATCGGCTGTCAGAATTTGCCGCGCTTTCAACTGTCGCAATAAATACGCGTTCCGCGAATAAAACATCGTAAAACCTATTAATTTACGTAATAAATGCAAGTAATGTTGTTTTGGTAGATAGTTTATTGTGTTGTGAACGTGATTCAGTCAATAAAATATACAATAGCTCAAAATGTATCAACAAAACATTCAATAAGATGTAAATTTTAAATTTTAAAAATGTATAAATATGTAACTAAAATATAAGCACCTGTTGACAAGCCGATTCAATTGGCTTAGCAGGACTTGTTTGTTGATTATATTATGTATTATCTATTATTTCAATAAAAAAAAAAAATAAAAAAAAAATTCAAAGTTCAAAATGGTGCTTTTTTGTGAATTTTCGTGAAATGGCCTGGCCTGTGACAGGTTAAAGCTTAGATTAACGATATGTTTTAACGGCGTTGTAATAAAGTGAACTATGTGTTTTATTATATAAGGAGAAATATTGTCATTACCAGCAGCACTGTTTGTTTTAATGGTGAGTATTGTGTCAACTATTTCTTTATTGGAGGTAGGGGCTAGGATTAGTTCAGGGTGCAAAGAGCTCTGTTGTCTTGCCCGTGAGGTTAAGAGATTTTGTGTTTTGTTTGTTGCTTTTAGAATTTTGTTGGCTAAGTTTGTGCCGATGTTACTGAAAAAATGGTTGGCATGATCGGCTAAGATTTTTGGGTCATCATGGACTTGGATATTTTTCCCATTTATGGCGAGTGATTGCATTTTGAGTGAGGTTTTTTTGTTTTCTGAGATGTCATTGATCCGATTTGCAGAAAACACCAGGTATTTAGGCGTAATTTTGGACAGATCTTCCTCGTTCCTAGCCCACGTCAAGAACGCCTCCGACAGGGCCCAGGCCCTGTTTCAGAAACTGAGAAGACTCTCAACTGCCGAGTGGGGATTGCGCCCTCCGGCGATTCGCCTGCTGTACAGAGGGGTATATGTGTCGCAAGTCTCATATGCTGCCTCTGTGTGGGAGCATCGCTTGGATAACGTCTTTATAAACTCGGCTCTTAAACGGGGTCAGCGGACTCCCCTGTTGGCGCTCTTGGGCGCTTATAGGACTGTGGCCTCAGATGCATTACCGGTTCTGGCCGGCGTTCTGCCGATTGACCTTGAAATTAGGGAAATATTGACCAAAAAGGAACTTATTAGAGGCAGGGCTGCTGTCCACCTGGGAGACGAGCTGACACCGGGAGGAGTAGTGGCCCTCCCTGGCTTGCTCAAAGCGATGCGTGAGAGGACGCTGAGTGTATGGCAAGAGCGATGGGATAGGTCGACGAAGGGCAGATGGACTTTCTCCTTCTTTCCTTCAGTTAAATTCAGAATGGAAGGGGCATACATTAAACTAGATCACTACATGACGCAGATGCTTTCTGGGCATGGGGAATTCAGGGGTCGGCTTCATAGTTTGACCCTCTCTCCTCACCCAAACTGCGCATGTGGTGATACTAACCAAGACGCCAAGCACATTCTGTGGCACTGCGAGTTGATGAAGGAAGCACGAGAGGAAATGTTGGATGGCTTGCGCGGAATAACAAGACCAGCGTGGAATGCTGACCTTGTGTCGAACAAAGATAATTTCGAATGCTTGAAAAAGTTTGTCAAGTCCTGGGTAGAGAGATGGCCTGTACTTAGAGTCGCCGACCTAGACTAAATTCATCTTTGTTTCAGGTGCTACACGTATTGCTCCCGTCTTTTTCGGTCCTCCTCTATTAGTCTTTATTTAGTGAATATGCTTTGAACTATCTATAATATAACTTATGTGACCTATAAATTACTGATTACGTTTGACTATTTTTTTCCTTCTCTGGTCTCTGCTAACAATGATTTATGTTTTTACCTTGACAGGTCATCTTGGTGAGCGATGGTAGTGATGACACTATCGCTTGATACATTATCACTCTGTACTGATTCTGTAATTATGTTTTACATGTATAAATGCTTTTATTATTTTCTATTTTTCTTGATTAGTTTTGGTTTCCATTCTTTGGTGGCGCAACTGAACTGTGCATGTTATGTATCGTCGTTTCCCCATAGAAAGGGGGTGGGATAGACCCTGTCCATGCACATTGCCAGGCAAACACACACCGGAGCGGTCTTCCCGCGATCCGCCCGCGCCTCCCCCATTGACA
This sequence comes from Limnephilus rhombicus, assembly GCA_929108145.2. Lineage (NCBI taxonomy): Eukaryota > Metazoa > Arthropoda > Insecta > Trichoptera > Limnephilidae > Limnephilus > Limnephilus rhombicus. The sequence goes on from OV815281.1 coordinate 52,577,392, forward strand.
TGCGTTGGCCTGAGGCGTAACCGTGCGGTCTCGATGTCCTTCCGTCCCCCCTCCGGTAACCCGATGCTCATCTTTCCTCAAGGTCTTCAAAAACTTCCCCTTCTCTCCCAAGTACATTTCTTCGAGGCAAAATCGGGGAACCGGCTAAAGGACGCGGACTTCGAGCATCGTCTGCGGTTGGGCCGATAGCTATACGCATTCTCATTCGGACTGCCCGGTGGTCTATGGAATACTTTCTTTGGCTTTTTTTATATATTTTATTTTATTTCCGCTACTATAGTAATTACTTACATTATAACATAATCATATAACTGTTTTTTCCTCATTACTTATTTTATTTACAGAAGGTTTCTTTGACTGGTCATGGCCGTTATTTTTATTTTTCTTTTACTAACACTATTATCTCTTTTTGATGTTACCTATTTCAGAAGAATTATTCCACGGGCTGCTACTTCTATTTATCTTTTGTATAATGTACTTGCATACTGCTTACTAACCCCGTACGCATTGACATTGGAGGGTCTAGAGTCGTTCAAATAAATGTAGCTTTGTTAAAAAAAAAGTATAGTCTTGACGTGTGCGGTGAAGGAGGAAACCATATGTTTCCTTATAACGCCGTTGAGAAAGTGGTGGGTCCCCTCCAATGAGATGTCATTGACTACATTCCAGATTATTTTACTGTCATATCCTGATTCTTCATTTTTTTTTTTGTAATAGTTTTGTTTGGTTATTGCTATGAGATTATTGCAAATATTACGATACATTTTATAGAAGCGCAAGAGTTGGGGGTCTGGGTTGTTTACGGATTGTTTATGGAGTCTTGTCTCTTTTACGTACACAGAAGATAAGGCCATTTGTAATCCTTGGTTTTAGTTTCTTTTTTTTGTTTGATGCCATTATTATGGGGAAAGTAGCGTGATTAATGTGGGCAGTTAGTGATGCAGAGAAGTTTTCAAGAGCGTCATTGACATTTTCAGAAAGCAGGGTAGATTCCCATTTTTCTTCTTCTACAGACTTTATCAAATGATCCATATCAACAGTTTTATGGGAAGGATTACTGGACTTAGGGGGAGAAGATTTTGAGTTATGTAGTTCGAGAATGGTTGAGTAATGGTCAGTTACAGTGGATTCGAATACAGCTGATTTAGCAGTTCGCTTTGATCTAACCATAATGTGATCTATGCATGTCTTAGTAGTGAGGGTGACTCGGGTAGGTATATTGATGTGTGGTATAAGTCCATGTAGTGCCATTAGGTTTAGGTAATTTGTAGTGTGGGGGCTGGATTCATTTAGGATGTCTATATTGATGTCTCCGATTATGATGAGATCCTTAGTTTTTTCATCGATATTTTTTTCGAGAGAGTAGAGAAAAGGGGTGACATTGTTGGACTTAGGGGAGCGGTATATTGCGAGAATATTTAAGTTATCGATTGAGATATTAAGACAATTTGCATGGTCGACTGAAATTTCGGATACTGCATGTTTTAGGTTAGACTTGACATAAACTATGACCCCATCAGATTGGGACCTGTGTTGAGACGTGTTGTACACAGAGTAGTTGTTTAATAATTTCGGGATGTAATTAACGTTAATCCAGCACTCTGACAGAACAATGATGTCAAATTCATTTCCTATGTCGGTAAGTAGAACAAGTAGGTTATCAAAGTTTTTGTTGAGGCTACGGATGGATATTCATGGCAAATACTCTTAGAGCTTCTGGTTTGGAGGTAATTTTTTTTTATACATTTGTGTTGTTTGTCGTATGTGCCGTGATATTAAGAAAGTTATCAATTGGGTTAATTGGGTTCATTATGGGCATCTGTGTATGGTGGGTGTTTGAGTTCATCAACGACTGGGTAAGATAGGTTAATGTATAAGTATATTCTAAGACCAAGACAAATATTATTCGAAATGTGTCTTTGCAGGTGCGTAGTGTCTTCTGTGTTTGAAAGAATATCAATAATTAGACAAGTAAATATACATAGGATATCTACAAACATAAAGGTTATTAAGTGCATTGAAAGTATGAAACTTATATGTATGATTATAACTTTATATATGAAGCAAGAATAAGAATCATAGTAGGTTATTAATCTGATTATAAGAATGGAATGGATTACATTTATAAGTGGAATTAGACAAGTAAGGATACAATCCTTCAGCGTTGGTGTTGAAGGTATGTGGAATGCATATAATTTGTTGTGGTTATAAGCAATGACATGCAAAAGGTTAGTTTCACTTGTGGTTATAATTATACTAATTTTGTATTTATGAAAGAGGATGGTAAGGTGATAGAAATTATTTGAGTAATTGGTACCATAGGTTTTTAAAAGTTGTAGATGTAGTGAGAAATTTTTACAATATCTGTTCATAGTTATGATACAATTCCAGAGTTCAATGACATTTATATTGATATAAGTGATAATTTTCTGATACTGAGAGTCAATAGCAATAGTAAATAGTTTATATTTTGTTATTTCATTATTTATTAAAAACATTATGTACCTTAGATAGAAGGTTGTATACTGAGTTCTGCTTCATAGTGTTGTAAGCAATAAACTATTCTTCTCTTCCAGGTCAACTTGGAGATCCCTCAGGATGAGTACACCGACGAAGGGCACCAGTTTTACCTGTCACTGCTGCGGGGTGACCTTCAAGTGCGCCAGGGCGACACGGTCTACGTCCTGCGGGATATCCCCGTTGACGAGCTACACCCCGACTGCAGCGGGGGTGAGGCCTCGCAGACAGGGGCAGGGGGTGGCCCTACGGAGGAGGCGGGGGCCAAGCCGCCCGGGAAGAGGGTGGAGCGGAGCAAGAAGGGGAAGAACTCCATCGGGAAGAAGGGTGCTAAGGAGGAGGAGGATTTGGCTGGAAATAAGAAGGTAATGTTCACTAAATGTTGTTAATTTATTCTTTACTGGCAATTTACTCTGTGTTGACTGATGGTTGTCTAAGATTGTGCTGTTTCAAATTACAACACATTTGATGACATCAAATTGATAATCAGCACCATTTTTAATTTTTAAAAGTTAGGATTGTTAACGGCACTTGAATTTTAACACAAGACTGCAATAAAGCCATCTGTTGATTACTATGGTTTGTAGTAGGAAATGTCATCACGATACAACTCCACTGAGTGATGTCTCTCAAATAGTGTTTCCAAAAACATTTTTAAAAGCTTATTAAAGCTGTATTACCTACTAGGTGTAGGCAGAGTAAATCTAGTAGTGCATAAATAATTTGAAACAATAGCAAGAAAAATAGCGAAAATTTGAGTGCATTTGTTTTGAAAACTGGAGAAGATTTGGAACTACCTTGGAAGCAAATTGTTAGTGATTTTCATGAACACAATCTCGTTTTTAAGTAAAAAATAAAGAATTTAAACATCTCGCAAGTACATAATATCACTTTTTACTCATTCGTTTTCTTGGTACAATAATTACCTCGAGATAACGCGGTGAAATTATATAAGTATATTGTGGTTCTATCGTATGTTCCTTCGCAGAGATTTAGTGGTAAGTGATTGGTTATCCCTTTTCATGCGTACCTTGTTTTTTCTACATACTGTTAGCAATAATAAAACACTAGATAAATGTTAATGGTGTATATATTGTCATGTACCGTCGAAATTTGTATTTCCAGCCGTTGGCTGTTCGTGCTGTTGGTAGCTCTGCTTCAGTCTTGCCAACCAGGAGGAGTTAGTAGACTTTACCTTCCGCAGTTGCTGGAGGTAGTTTCCCTATTGGCCTATCCTTCTGACGGCGGATGAGCGAACCAAATGTGTGAAGCGGCAATATTTAAATATGCTGTTAACAATACATTAGCGCCCAATTCCAGCAAACACCATTTCATCTAGTTTCATTTAAAATATTTACAGACCATTTTTAAGTGCATCCGAAGCTGTAAATTCGTAAGCAGTTTTGGATGCAACAAGACTTTCTCAGGAACGGCGGGCATTACTGAAATGCAAACAGTGCAAAAATACGAAGACCAATGTAGCGGGCGCTTCGAGTGCAATGGAGACAATCAGCGGTAACGAACATTTGGAGTCAAGCAAAAAAATTAGCAATAAAGGACCGACGACCACCAGACAGGTCCAGATAAACTTAGAAGATCTGCAAGGGTTAGTCTTGGATAAGACGTCTAATCTTGAAAGTAAACAAAATGACATCATGGAACAAAACAAGAAAATTCTAGAAAGCATTCAATTCATGAGTGCACAATATGAGGACTTCCTAGGCAGGATGCGTGAAATTGAGTCAAAGAATGAGCAGCTTTTAAAAAAGAACATCGATTTGGAAGCCAGGATTAATGTGCTGGAGAACTGTCTAGAATTTCAGGAGCGGGCCCTGAAGGCCAACAACTTAGAAATCAGAGGCGTCCCGGAAAATAAAGGAGAAATACTACAAGACGTAATTTTTAACATATGCCAAAAAACTAAATCCAACATTCTAATCAAAGACATAGACGCAATTTATCGCGCAACAAAAAAAAACAAATAATATTCATCCGAGAGAAATTGTAATCAAACTCAAATCGAATATAGCTAAAGAACAGCTGTTAACTGATGTGAAAGCGTACAACAAAAACAACCCGAATATGGAAGACAAATTAAATACCTCAATCATCGGAATTGCTGGACCGTCTTCGAGGATCTACTTTTCCGAGCAACTTACATTTCGTGGCAAACAATTATTTTGGAAAGCGAGACAAGCAGCGAAAACGAAAGGGTACCGATTCACGTGGTCGAAGGCGGGTCAAGTATACGTCAGAAGGGATACGGGTTCTAATGCAATCTGTTTATCTGATGAACTCAAGCTTGCAGCTATGTGATATAATATTTGAAAGAATAACACTACCGAGGTATGCTCCTTCTCGCTCGTATCCAGGTAATTGCAATAAATCGTTATCAAGGCGAGGCACCGAATTTATCAGTTATCATTATAGTATTAACCAAAATTTAAAACGATTAGCGTTAATTTCATATTTCACTACATCAAGAACTTATGAGGACACCCCGTCCCGTCCATTTGCATTTAATATGTTGATGTCATCTTCATATAATATGTTGTTTCTACAGCATTTCAGAAACTTTAAATATTTTACATTATATTTTCAAATCATTGTCAATATATTTCCGTACACACCTATTTACGCAACTACACTGGAAATAGATTTAATTAATATATTATTGAAACACTGTTCACTATTCATCATACAGCTAATATTTAATTATGATTGATTTACCTTGTGATATTGATAACAATTCAGGTATATTCTGTAACTTTAATATAATTAAGGACCTGAATAACATAAAAAGCTATAACTGGGACTCTTACAGTCTAAAAATTATACATCAGAACATAAGGAGCATATCTAAACTTGACGATTTCCTAATTTTTCTAGACCAATTTAATTGCGCATTCGATGTCATAATTTTAACGGAATGCTGGATAAATAAAGAGTACACCTCTAAAATGATTCACAATTACTCAGAACATCACACAAATATAAATTTAAATAAATCCAGTGGAATTGTAATTTACATCAGAAACGGTCTACAAGCACAAGTCGACGAAATTTTACTACCACAAGCAAACTGTATGAAAATCGTATTGAACAATAACTTATGTATTTTCGCAATCTATAGATCACCCTCATTCCAAAACATTGACACTTTTTTGAATTCTTTACAATCAATCATCAACAGTTCAAAAAAATTAGAACGGCAAATCATTTTAGGCGATTTAAATATTAATACGATTCCTGAGTACCACCGTCAATCCGAAGATTATCTATGTCTACTTACGGAAAATGGGTTTATACAGACAATTAACAGCCCTACCCGAGAACAGGGTACAAGTAAATCTTGTCTAGACCACATTAACATTAAAAAAATTAAACATATCGAATCATTTGTTATCCACACCACAATTTCCGACCACTATACTACAGCTCTCTGCCTTAAAAATAAACCTCCCACTACAGCTAAAATTAAATACATACCTCGAATAAACTACTTCAACCTACTTGAGGACTTAAATTCAGAAAAATGGGAAAACGTTTTAGACCAAAGGGATACTGATTTAGCAATGACGAAATTCATCACCAAGTTACACTATTACATATCTAAACACACTAGTAATAAACTCATACCTAACAAACAATTAAAACTCACGCCATGGATCACCCCTGGTCTTGTCAAATCAATACACAGGAGGAATCAACTCCACAAAAAGGCGAATAGGAACCCAGAGAATATTATACTACAAACTAGATATAAAAAATATAGGAACTTGTGTAAAAATTTAATTACATCAACTAAAGAAAACTACTTTAAAAAAATTATTTACGAAACCAACTATACGTCAAAAACGCTATGGGAAGCATTTCGTAATATAACTAAAACCAAAATCAATAAATCATCTGAAATTAAATCATTGAACATTGATAACACTGTCACGTCAGATCCAAAAAAGATGGTAAATTTTGCAAATAACTACTTCGCGTCAGTGGGAACCACACTGTCAAAAAAAATTCTTGATAAAAATAACACAACTGAAACTGATCTTGCTAAGATAACTGACTGTAATCTCAGTCATAAAATAGACAACATTCGAACTACATCACAAGAAGTCATGAAAATAATTGACGAGCTTAAGTCATCCAATGCGTGTGGCCCAGATAAGATCTCTTCAAATCTGTTAAAAAATATAAAATCCGCCATAGCATCACCGATATCGTTCATTTGTAATCTAAGCTTTAACTCTGGTAAATTCCCCAATCATTTAAAACAATCAATTGTAATTCTACTTCACAAAAATGGGGATAAATCACAAATTAACAACTACCGACCAGTTTCTTTGATCAACTCTGTGTCTAAAATTATTGAGAAGATTGTTGAGAATCGGCTCAGCCTGTACCTAGAAAACAATAACATCCTTTCCAATAGCCAATTCGGTTTCCGTCCAGGTTTAGGCACTGAAAATGCCATTGCTAAATTGACAAAAATTATCTCTAATAACATAGATAGAGGCACAAAATGCATTGCGCTCTTCCTGGATCTAGCAAAAGCATTCGACACTATCTCTCACAAAATTCTGAAGAATAAACTACAACGCATCAGTATACAAGGTCAGCTCTTCAATTGGTTGTGTAGCTATTTAGATAACAGGAGCCAAAGAGTGCTCATCAACGACACTATAAGCGATTCAGCTAATATTAAATTCGGTGTACCCCAAGGAAGTAATTTAGGACCACTTCTATTCAATATATATATAAATGATCTATGTAACAGTTCCCTTGCCGACCACATTATCACCTTTGCTGATGATACAGTCTTACTATTTGAAGACAAAAGCTGGAATGTTGTTCACAGCAAAGCAGAAGTAGGGTTAAACAAGGTCAAACAATGGTTAGACAATAATCTCCTAACACTTAACCTAGATAAAACCAAATTCATCCGTTTCAGAGCAACACAAGCAGGAGAACCAAAAGAAATACACAACATCATTATTCACCATTGTATTGACCGGACCACATGTAAATGCTTAAACTTAGAATGTGTCGATAATATAAAATATCTAGGAATTATCATAGATAAGTCTCTGAGATGGGACGAACATATTGTCTCAACTTCTACAAAGATTAGAAAACTTACTCATCTATTCATGTCTGTTAGAAATATTCTTTGCGTAAAAGATCTGAAACAAATGTACCATGCCTTGTGTAACTCACTGCTAGAATATGCATCCTTGGGATGGGGCGGCTGTTACAAAACAATAATTGATCCCCTAGCAAAAGCACAAAAATCACTTTTAAGGGTCATCCTTAAGAAACCATTTAGGTATCCCAGTGAGCTATTATTTCAAGAGATACGAGTTCTTGATGTACGGCAACTGTACATAAGAAAAATTATTTTACATACACAAAAACACCGACACCACTATCCATCCATCGTACATCTCCACAACACCCGTCATGCAGGGAGGAATCCAGTAATTCCGCCTACTACAAACACATCACATGCCCAAAGACAATACTCATACTTAGGGCCTAAATTGTTCAACTTCATACCCGATGCTTGGAAACTGAAAAGTACAAGTATTTTACGGAAATTGGTTAGCAACTGGCTTCTGGATATGGGGATAGTCGAGAGCGAACATATGCTAACACAATCTCACATCCCTAATATGTACTAAAAAGTTTATGTTAATGCATAAAATAAAACTTTTGTTCTGTTTTTTGATCCGTGTAAAATAACGACTGGTCTTTGATTCCTGTAAAATAACGACTAGACATTTCAAAAATAATTTTTGAAAATTTCTATAAATTCATATTCATATAGTCGGGTTTATAAATGGATAATTTCTTTTACTTAGGTAAATGTAAAAATAATAGTACATTTATTAAAACTAAATGGTCATATAAAAGCATTGGAAATTCATATGTCAAATATTGGTGTATAAATGTGTAAATTCTAATTATGCAACTGCAAATGTTCACCAAAATAACCCAGAAAAAATCTCATAATTGTGATCTCCCGAAAGAAACCATTCACTTATTCGGAATGCAATTATTAATGTAATTAGATGTAATGCCTTTGTAATTTCATTGAAAAAAATGGGTTAACTTTTTTACCTAAAATATTGAATTCGAAATTGGATAGGTCCGATGGTTTCGAACTCCTGCAACTCCATAGAGAGGTACATGAGGTCGGTACCATCGATACATCGCATCGGCTTGATACATCAAAACATACTTATAGGTGTAAAAGATACGGTTAATGTTGCAATTTTGCAAACCTTGGATCACGTACTTTTAAATTTGCTGGTTGGATTTTTATATTATGTACGTATTTTTTTAATCGTAACATATTAATATTATATATCTCACTGTACTAAATTTTGTTGCCTATATTTTTATTTAATTTATATACTTTTTATTCCCATCGTAACTTTATAAACTATTTGTTTTCTCATGTAAAAGATGGAGGTACTGCCTTATTATTTATATAAAAGCCATCTGGGCGTAAAATAAAAGAAATAAATAAACAACTAAATAAATTAATGTTCTCCAAAACGAGCTTAAAAAATCATTTGTCATATAGTTGGATTATAATTGTGTAATTTCTACTATTTAAGAAATTCTAAAAATTATAGTATTTTATTAAAATTAAATAGTTATAAATACATTGGGAATTCATATATCAAATATTGCTTTATAAATGTGTAAATTCTGACTATGCAATTGTAAATGTTCTCTTAAATGGCCTGGAAAGAATCTCCTACTTGTGATCTCACTAAAGAAAACAAATCCAAAACTCCAAATTGACCTTGAAAAAAATCACATCTTTGCGACTCTTTTAAAGACTTAAAGAAACCATCCATTAATTATATACAATTCTTAATTTTCTCAAAAGTTGTCTTGACAGAAGCAAATTCCCGTGATATCTTGAACGAAACCATTCCTTTGTTAAGAATATTATGAACTAAATATACAATTTGGCTGTCCTGAAACGGGTATTCTGCCCAGTTGGACAGACAAAGTATCATATTGTAATGTATTGTAATATATATGCATAAAAAAAAAATTTAAAAAAATTAAAAAAAAAAAAAAAAAAAAAAAAAAAACAACTCTGACCACTGAAGTGAAAATACATTTTTTGTTACACAGGATAAAATGGATGACATTGAGAAGTCCAGCATTGTAAAGGTGTGATCTACCAGTTTAGAGAAATTAGTTATTTATATTTATTTGATGTTTCCCAGGACTCGAGTCGCAAGCACACCTACAAGACCATTGGATCCATTGGTGTCTCCGAGCTGGACATATTCCGTGTGGAGAGACTATGGAAAGACAGTGCCACCGGACAGAGATATGTCTACGGCCACCATTACCTGAGACCTCACGAGACTTACCACGAACCTACAAGAAAGTAAGTTGAATCAATTTGTAATCATATTGTTTAATCCAACTTCGTACTATTGCTATAGGTTTCAGAATGGCCATGCTAATATGCTAATTTCTGCCTCAATTGCTGTCTTGTGGAGGGTCTTTTTAGGAACGGAAGGAGAGGAAGTTATTGGAATGAAAAAGGTATGAAAGGTGGGTAAGAATCTCGGGTGTGTCGTGTTGTCGAGAACTGCAGTGTAAGGTGAGGCGTTTCGAGAGAGGTCAAAAGGTTTTCTGATTCAGCCTGCCATGCATATGCATCCGCCACCAAGACACATACCAGGCTCGCAAATTAAAAATTAATCGATATTTCTCTCTTTCTAGATTCTTCCCCAATGAAGTGATGAGAGTGCCGTTATACGAAGCAGTCCCCATAGAACTAGTCATGTCCCAATGTTGGGTTATGGACCTTAATACATTCTGCAAGGTAACTTAAATGCATTATTATACAGCCCAGTCAGTTTTAAGAGTGAAGATTTTGGAAAATTATAATATGGAGTGGTAAAATATATTTATTTGTACAGCGCCCGTGAGGTGATTTTCCACGAAAAACGGCGCTATATAAATTAGCCAATTATTATTATTATTTAAAAGGGTGTTGCATAATTTTAAGATGAAGTTCCCATAGGCACTTTTAAATTCCTACAGCAAAGCCACAAGAAAGCATAAAATTTATGTTTTGTATCGCAATAATGCTACAGCTCTTTCTTACACGCTAAATAATAGTGAGAAAAACAATGTATATTACGACTCTTCCTGGTGATAAAGAAGGCCGGCTATAATGTGACTGTACTTAATGTTTCCAGGGACGTCCATTGGCGGCTAAAGAAGAACACGTCTACATTTGTGAACTGCGAGTGGACAAGTGTGCTCGCCTCTTCACCAAGATCTCCAAACCTAAATACCCAGTTTGCACTAAGTCCTATGCTTTTGAGATGTTCCCTCAAAGGCTGAAAATCACCAGGACCTATGCGGTAAGATCAATTTAACATATTGATTTACTTTTATACGTACATAATTTGAAATCCGGCAACGGCAACATGCGGCAGATTTTAGATGAAAATTAGCTGTCTGTCTGTTGGAGTTATCCCTAGAAAAGAGAGAGCATTTTGTGATTGTAAAATGCATATGTTACTATATTCGTTGTTCAGAGTTGAATATTCTCTCTCGTTACCCCAGTGAATGAACTGGACCTAATCTACCCAACACATAAAATTGTAAAATGAGTTAATGAATGTGTTATTATCCTTTCAGCCACACGAAGTGTCCCCCTCCCTCCTGAAGAACCGGCCCAAGAAGCAAGAGGGCTCCGTGAAGGAGGGCAAGAGCAACGACAAGGTGCTGCAGGCACAGCACCCCGCGCCGCCTGCGCCCAAACCCAAGGGGGCCCCCTTGCTGCATGCGCCCATTGTCAAGGTAGGGACTTCTAATATTACATTCATTAATAACAAGTGAGTGTCGGGAGAATTTATGAAGCACAAGAAGATGGAATAAGTCAGGAAGGAGAATGAGAAGCCAAGGCACAATTGAGTTTAAATACTGAAGTTACGTTAGTCATGTCGAGAGTGTGCATAAGCTGTCGTTCCACTGAGTTGGTATCGGTACCGAATTGACACAAACCAAGTCAGGAAGGAGAATGAGAAGCCAAGGCACAATTGAGTTTAAATACTGAAGTTACGTTAGTCATGTCGAGAGTGTGCATAAGCTGTCGTTCCACTGAGTTGGTATCGGTACCGAATTGACACAAACCGGAGACTCTGGGCATAAAAGTAAAGTTCACTTTGGTTTGCAGCTCAGCCATTGTGGGACTTTTCTGCGCAGTGTCTCCGGTTTTTGTCGATATCAACCCAGTGGGACGATAGACTAAGACGATGTATGAATGCAAAATGAAGCAAGGAGTGTGTGTCAAGAAAGGTTGTTTGGTGTTTCACCATCTCTGCCTAATTCTGTGAAGAATTAGCACAATGGTTAGTTTGTTAGTGGAAGAGGAAAATTATGTCTGTAAAGTCATGGTGAGACACCGAATTCAAAATTGAAACTAGGTTTCAAATATCTTTTTAGTGATTAGATCTGAATTCTTAGGTACTTCTTAACCTTCCTCTTTACTACTTCCTTCAGACTCGCAACATTCCCATCTCATTTACAGTTGCATTTTGAGTGTAGTTGTCTTTCTGAAAACTCAATTTTTCCTGATAATTTAACAAAAGATTTCAAAATTACTTAAAGTAAAAGAGGACTGTTTCGAATTGTTTTCAGACTCGTGCCACCCAGAAATCCCGTCTTAACAACATCCTGCTGAAGCTCCTGTCCAAGATGCCCACCAAGCAACCCCTGGACATGTCCTACCTGCTGGACGGCCGCAGGCAGCGGAAGAAAATTATCTCATCTTGACTCAAATACCCTGACTGTTGACACGAGTGTCTGTAACATACGACCGTTGACAGCAGTGGCTATATCATCGACAGTTTTAAGTGTTGTGACTTTTAACATCACCGTACTTCTGTTTGTTTACGAGAGTACTCATAAACAATGCAGTTTTAATATTTACAAAAGTACTAAATATCAACATCTCCAAATGTAATTAACTAAAACTTACTAAACTATGTTTACAAGTTTCACCACTAACATGATTGCCTAAAACACTAAACATTCTATTAATGTTACTTATTGTTATGTTTACTACAGTAGGGAGTAAGTACTACCTTCAAATTTCTATCACACTTTTTATTTTTTATTTTAACCCCTAGAACACGGTCATTTCTAATTATTATACCACTAGTTTTACCCCTTTTTTTCTTAAAATTTGTCTTAGTTTTAAACAAAATAGATTCAAAACTTCTAAAGGTCATACAGATGGATTTTCCAACTTTGTAGTTAAAATATAGTAAGAATTTAAGAAAATACAAGCTTCCATAACAGAACATTTTTTAGCTTTGTTGTTTTGCCAGAAAACAGTGAATAAATACCTCAATTCTTTGCACCTACACACATTGCAGTGTTTCTAGTAAGGGTAGACACAATTACCTACTGTATCGTAGTTGATTGCCGTCTAGGGGTTAAATAATAGTATTATGATAAATAAAACATTCAATACCATTTGTATGTATAATTACAAAAGTACTCTTTTACAATTCAACATCACTGGCTTGATTGTTATTAACTATTATACTCTGTACTATTTTATTTGTATTTGCTGCTTGAAGTTAGTAAATTCAACATAATTATTAGATTCTTACATCACCAACATTACGCTACTATTAAATATAGTGTTGTTTTTAATTCTTTTCATGGAATAATAAAAAAGTCCTTGAAATGTTCTGAAGTTAGTTGAAATAATATTGCTTTACGCAATACTGCACAACCATCTTAAGAATGAATAACATTTAGTGATACTGTCAATCATTATGTGACTTACTTACTTGATTTGCTTCACATAATTCAAATTAATAATGTTAATTGTGTACAGGTAATTAATATTTAAGGACTAACTTAATTACGCTTCGTTGGTTAATGTTGCATGTATATATTTACCGATTCCATCACATTATATTAGTTAATATGTTAGGATGATAATAGTTTTATTAATTCCATATTTCAAAAGTGCCTTGGCAAAAAGTGCACTGGAGCCTATCAATGTCAATGTGTTTTCACAATTCACATTAGCGATTTTTATTAACCTCTTATTTGCCGGAGACGCGTGCCGTTTGTGTGTATGCGCGGAAAAAACATTTCGAAAAAAATATGTTTTTCTGCGATTTTGACTCTTCTATGTACAGAATTTGTATGAAAGACAAGGTCAGAATCGCTTGCGCCAACATTTACCCACGTTGTAGGCGAAAAATTCATTCACCTGGCAACCCCAGAATATTTTTAATGATTTAATCTGTGGCATCAAAATATCAAATTTGCCGCGATTCTTTCTGTCAAAGTCGATGCGTGATACTTGACGAAAACATCATAAAACCTATCAATTTACGTAATTAACGCAAATAATGTTGTTTTGCTACATAGTTTATTGTTCTAGGAATGTGTTTCGGTCAATAAAATATACGATAGCTCAAAATTAATCTACACAACATTCAATTCAAAGTGGTGTTTTGTTAGGAAATTTTCGTGTTTTTTATTGTCTTTGACGGGTTAATAAGGGCTGGAAATTTCTAAATTGGATGCTCAGAAATTCCGGACATTTCAATTATTAACGTGAACGCTTGGGTGGTTAGCAAATTGTCATTAGCATAACCTCTCATTGACCGGATGTGCGCCAGCGTATGCGGTAAAAAAAATTAGATTTTTTTTTAAATGCGATTTTAACTCTTAGGTATAAAGAAACTGTATGAAGGACAAGATCAGAATCGCTTGGGCCATTCTCGTTCTTGACGTAACTAATACCTACATTAGTCTAGCTACTCGGAATAATTTATAATAAAATATCTATGTCATCGGAGCGTCATGTTTTTCCCTCCAGTCTAACTGTCGAAATCCGTGCGTGCCAGGTAGCAAAAACCACAAAAAACCAATCAATTTATCAAATAAATGTATGTAATGTTGTTTTTATAAATAGTTTATTATTCATGGAATGTGTTTCGGTAAATATAATACAATACACTGCGCAGTTTCGTTCGAAATATGGCTGGCTTAGATGAGGTTAATGACGTAAATAGACGTAACCATTGACAATAATTGATATTGATCGACTCCGGTGCGCTGAGGCAAAATAAATGCATCCCATTTTCTAATAGATTTATCCTTGTCGATTCATTGAGGATTTGTATCACATCCAGACAGACAGTGTTGTGAATGGCGTCCAGTCCCTAGATAATTTAAGTGTGCATGCCTCAAGAATAGAAGCAAGATAATAATTAATTCCTATAAATATATTTTTAAAGTGTTCTAGTGAATTGTGTATACTACCTATTGGGGGATGACACAGTTTTAGAGCATCTATGGACTGCATTTTATTTAGAAGGAAATTTAAGCAGATCATGGTATATTTCTGCAAATGAGTAATAAATAAAAATAAAATCTTATCCTAGAAGTAGTACAATAGATTAAATCTGCTATAACAGTCTCCAATGCAATTGAAATAAATTAATTGAGTTTATGTAATAGTTAACTTTTAACTTAATAAATTATGTACAAAAAATTATTTAGTTTAAACCTGACCTGTCGTCTATCTACGCTTCTCTCTTTACTCTCAGACTACTACTACTTATTGCACTTTGCGAGTATTTTCGCCATTCACCGAAATGCCATCACACGTTTTTTAGGATTAGTTATTTGAATGTAAACTATATTTAGCTTGATTTTTACTCTTCTTTTTGATGCAAAAAAACAACCAAAAACTATAAAATAATATCTTTATTATTTATATTTAACATTAGTTTTTAATTTCTAATATTAAGGATTTATTATGTACTAATTTTTTTTCCCAGTGATCCTGAACATTGCATAATATTTACTAGTAATTATTTTATTATTTAACAATTACATCAGCGGTTTTAGGGACATTGTTACAACCATGTCACAATAATGATTTCTTATTTATTATAAAAATATTTTTGGTGTTTTTATTGTTTTCCTGGGTAACTAGCTAATTTTTATAAAAAAATGTCAAATTTCTCAAATGATTGTTTGCATCGTAATCTCAACTATGTTTTGTTATTGTTATTTATCTAACACATTTTTTGTTTGTTAGTTAAGTGCCGGATTTCACGAAATTGTGTGTACCTATTTGGATATAATGTGTATTTATTTTTGTATTATTTAACTTTATTAACAGATTAAGTTTTGTGTCATTTCCCAGAATTTGCAAAATTATCGGCTTATTATTTCGGTTGAAGAGTTGTGTATAAAAAATTGAATTATAATCTATTGAAATTACTAAATTAACATTGTGTACTATGTAAAAAAAATCAATGTTCTTCAAAAATCGTGGTGCCAGAATACATTTGTAAAATAATATTTTGTAAAAATTTTAATTCGACGTTTGTAAAAAATATACATCACTACATTAAGAATTTTGAGATTTGTAGTTCATTTTAATTTGTATTTTGTACCTAATTGTGCTTACTGTCTTATGTACTTTATTTTTGTGGTCACAATTTTTTTTATAGGTAAAAACATAACGATTTGTCTATTTTTCAATGTATAAAACATTTGCGAATGTTTTTATTATCACATTATTGATTATTATTATAACTAAGTTAATTTTTTTAGTTTATAATCTCTGGATATTAGGGGTAGCTCTTATTTATTTTGCGTAATAATTTAGGTTATGACAATATTAACCCGGTGAATATTTTACTCAATTAATTACGTTGTTCTGTTGCATAATTTATTTTAAAGCATAATAATTAAATGATGTTTGTTTAGTGAAGATGAATGTAGAGAGAGGTATGTTTTATGTTGTAGGGTGCCAGTGAGTTGGTTGATTGATTGTTGGTTTTGGTTGAATGATTGCAATAGATAGACAATTTGGCATATAATAATATGATATTTGTAAGATAGATATTATCCGCCTTCCTCTCACATTGTTACTGTATATAAAATCTGTACGTTTAAGAGTAATTTATTACATATAATTAAGTTATTTTTGGATATAAACATTTATGGATTGTGGAGTTGATGAGTTTGGGGAGAGTATGATCAACGCGCCTTTTATCAACTGTATAATATTTGAATGAATCTTGTTATTTGTATGAACTTTTTGAGTCTGTGGCACACAAAATCTTTTTTTAATTATTAGCCTTATTATGTGTCATGATGATGTTTATTAAGTTTTCAGTACTTAACCGCGTATGATATGTTTGCACAAATATCATTATTGGATTTGGTTAAGGGTTCTATTATTTTAACGCTTTCTTAGGTTTATAATATTTAATTACTCCTTTGGTTTTATCATTTTCGTACAAATTTTCCGTAAGTTTGGCTTTTTTTTTTAATGTGTTCAAATAATATTTTGGTGTAGTTGTAGCATCTAATAGAGATATTTTTATACAGCATTTTTCTGTTTATTATTTATACTCTTCACATGCCGTTGTATGACATAACTTATTTATTAGAAGAAAATAAAAAAAATTTAGAAATACTTTTCAGCCTATTTTTCTCACATCACCCACCATCCATTCCTTACTTATCCCATCTTGATTATTTGTATCTATAGCCAAACCGTTACTTGGAATAATTCTCTACATTCGGACAAAAAAAAACCCTGTGAGTATGTTGGTAAGCCCACACTGCGGCCAACGTTCCAACTTCAAACGTTTGGACGATCGTGTGGAGGGGTGTTCGTGCGTTGGAAGTTCGAGTTGGAAGGTTGGAGTTCACGTTGGCCCGGGATCGCCTTCGAGGCGATCCCGACGGCCAACTCACACGAACCAGCCTGCCGCAGCTGTCCACACCGTGCCGCGTACTATTAAAATGACTATATTATTACGGAGAGTGGTATAACAATTGTTTGAAAACATGTCGTGTATATAAGTATATGATTATACGTACGTAATAATTGTAGGCAACTGAAAAAGATAGAGCGTAGCTACAGCTGTTTCATGTCCGCCATTTTGGAGTACGGAATTCGGGGTTGGAGGGTTGGCCGCAGCGACCACACGATCGGCCAACCTTCCAACTCCGAACTAAGTTCGGAGTTGGAAGGTTGGCTTCAGTCTGGACGTAGCATTTCTCTGAGAGCCCGTTCCCACTTCTGTTTAGAAAACAGACACCGTTTAAAAATCGGATGCCCTAGTGACTGTAGATGATATACGGAGCTGCTCATACTTGTATGGCATGATTAAAAGTCAGATCTGGCACATTTTTTCGGATGGTTAGCCAGCACAGTGCATAAATTTAAAAATTGTTTAAAAATCATGTCGGAAATCGCTCTCTCATGGGTGTTCAGTGTTCACGCTTGCCGTCTTATCCTTCCGGCATGTGCCCCTTTACACCCTGACTCATCAACCCGCCTGCTCTCCAGTAGCAAAGAAGCATGTACGCAGAGACTGCGCGATCATCCGATTTTTTATCATTCCATTTTTTAAACGGAGGTTTGAACAGGGCGGTTTTGTGCTGTCTGATTTTTAAACAGAAATGGTAACGGGCCATGAGAGGTGTTCTTCAATATGTGAGTTTTAACATATTCGTGAATTTTTTGAAGTGAAAAATTCTTCAGCACTGTTGTGATTTGAAACTCGATAAAACGGAAACGAGCGACACTAAAAAGAGATTATTCATCTACGAATCTATTCGCCGCCGAAAAGGCTAACTCGACCCTCGATGATCAAGGTGCTACCCCGCCGTCGGTTCCTCATTGCGGTTTTTATATGAAAAAGCTGAGGATCCGGCATCGGGATGTACTCTCAAGTCTTACGAGGGCTTGATATTAATAAAGCTAGTGGGCCTGACGGAATACCTGCCCTGGTATTACAGAGGTGCGCTGCAGAAATAGCTCCAGTTTTGACGAAGATTCAGATTGGTCCTTTTTAGACAGAAACACAAATGTTAATCATAACCTATAATCTTTTTACTCCATCATCAACATGGCTATCGAAAAATACGTACCCTCTATTCAAGTAATACCATCAAAGTTCCCCAAATGGTTTAATAATGACTTAAGCAATTAACAAAAAACAAAAAAATCTGGCACAAAAACTTCAAAGAGAGCAACTCTATCTCAGACTACAAAATATTTCATAAATATAGAACCGACTGCAAAATATTCGCCAGAAAATTATATCAAACATACATACTTAACACAGAAAAGTCTATTTCTTCTGATACCAAAAACTTTTTTACACACATAAACTCACTAAGAAAAAATAAACCCAGCATACCTACTCACATGTATTTCGAAGGGAAAAGCAGCAGTGATACCTAAGAGTATGGATACTAGAGAGACGGTATGTAAAGTGTGCCCACCTGCCCAAAGCATGCCTTTTCAAAAATTTTACCGAACGGTTTTTAGATGGCTGACATTGGCTTTTACACCTCGGTCGCGCAAGAGCTCCCAGAAAAACGTTCATAAAACATAGAAAAATGGTCCACTGTGCCGTAAAATTGTGTAAAAGTAGTTCTATGAAGACCTTTAAGAAGAAAGACGGTCTTACCTTTCACATGTAAGTGTTTAAACATAGCTTAAATATACATTTTATAATTTTCGGCGTGTTCATTTCAACCGCCATCGCCATGAGCCCGATGTTATCATGTGAACTCCGACTGCCAATGGGCCGAATCAGTCAACTTAAATTATAATTATTAAAATTTACCAAAAAACTTTTATGTTTTTATCATAACGCACAAATATAAAGTTGTGATTCACACGTGTCATAGGTATATGTTTTTTTATCATTTAGCTTATTCATTTAAAAAAAATTTTACTTTGTCTCTTTTGCACTGTTATTTTTAGATTTTTTTCCTACTAATTTACCACTCCTTTTATATGTTTACAATGTTAATTCAAAGTTTATAATCACTGTATTGTTATGTAAAAGTCACATTGACATGCCCTCGTGGTCGAGGGGTAAAACTCTTGACTAGCAATCCGGAGGTCGCGGGTTCAAATCCCGAAATAAATTTTATTCAATTGATCTGTGTTTTCAACATTTTATAATTAAAAACATTATAAGATATATTTCCGGCACGTTCCAGGTGGAAGACATTCTCAGTATCGCTCTGGCGTTCGTAAGACCACCATTCAGAATTGAAATGTTGCTTGAAATTGATTTAGCCGTGTTTGTTGACTAGATCTGAATAGCCGGGTATTTCTCCAGCTTTCTCTCCACCATTTATTTCCCCTCACCATTTATTTACCTTCAGCCTCACAACGTACATGCTACAGACGGAAGCAGTTGGGATTCTTGTGATATATATGGTATATCTCTACATATTACATATTATAAAACAAAGTCATTCGCCGCGTCTGTCTACCTGTCTGTTCGCGATAAACTCAAAAACTACCCAAACGGATTTTCATGCGGTTTTCACCAATAGATAGAGTGATTCATGAGGAAGGTTTAGGTATATAATTTGTCAAGGTTTTGTGTAAATTGATTGAAATATATAATATATAGGCAGCGGGCAGCGGGCAACGGGCTGGCAAATGGGCGGTGTGGGTTTAATTTAACAGATGGCGTTGGTTATAAAGGTTGGGTAATGGCGTGGCATTGTTTTACGTTAGCCACAGCAACGTGTGGCCGGATCTGCTAGTATAATATAATATGTACATTATTTTAAAATAAATTAATTGTGAAATAACACAAATTAATCAAATAAAATTTATTTGCCCACGCAAATAAGTCAAGCAGTGTTTGTTCCTATCACTTATTTTTTTGTTATCATTGTAAAACTGTAAATACAGTTCTTTTATTAGATTAATATCGAGCACTCCTTTCTTAAAACTCAAGCACCAGCTTACATCAGAATAGAATGCACAAAATTTTTCACTGCAAGTCTGTTGATTTTATAAAATACGTATAAAAAACAATACTTACTATTTATATGATAAATTAAAATCTATTTCAAACTGATGAGTTAAGCAATGATAGCCCCAAGCCTTGAGTTACAGCTTACAGCGAGTTCATAACACTAGTTTTTTTTACCCATTTGCACTTGTCAAGTGAAAAGTGAGGCCGATGTATTTCGACAAGCGCTTCACAAATCAATCATAATATTGATTTCGCAAAAAATGAGTTACGTCCTAGTAGATAAAGGTAACTTAAAATAACTTGTATAGGGAACAATAAAAATTAAACAACACATAAGTCTCCAGTCTCCTTGTTACTCCCCTTTCCTCATTTCATTACTTATTTTTCAATTGGGCTATTATATTTTATGTCCAAATGTGATAAAAAATTAACGAAAGTTTAAAAAATATAAAAATAATAATGATTCCCATTCACAGTTCGGCCCTTATCTCCATAGTGCCGCCTTCCCCCCGCACGCTAGCCACATTCCCCGTTTCTATCCCCTCCCACTAGACGGCTTCAAGTTTGCAGAGCTACATAGGTTTTTCGCTTATCCCCGTAATATTCCGAAAGTATTGCCGCTTCCCTTCAATCTTAGTTCCATGAGTGATACAAACGACATTGTTAATTTCTTTGCTGACTTCTTCAAAAATGTGTACGATAAGGATATCCGTAATGTTCAACTTCCATCCTTTCATCCAAAGAAATCGGTCCACATTCCCGTTTTACATATAAATGTTCCGGATGTTATACGCAAAATAAAATCACTCGACGTAAAGAAAAAAGCGGGTCCTGTCAAAGTTAGTCCTGCTTTTCTAATCAACTGTGTATCGATACTAGCCAAGCCACTATGTCAAATATTTAACCAATCACTTAATTCTGGCTGCTTCCCCGATTTATCGAAAAACTGTTATCTCACACCTGTATTTAAAAAGGGTGATATTCATGATGTCACGAATTACCGACCCATTTGCATGCTCTCAACTATCCCCAAACTGTTTGAAAAACTTATCCTTGACAGAATCTCCATACATATTAATAACATCATTGTACCTAACCAACATGGCTTTATGCCGGGCAGATTCACCCTAACAAATCTTTCCTTGTACGAACAATTTATTGCATGCTCACTCGAAAATAAAACCCAAGTAGATTCAATATATACAGACTTTGTCAAAGCGTTTGACAAAGTTAACCATGAAATTCTTCTCAACAAACTTAGTAAAATGGGAATAGAGGGTAAACTATTGGAATGGTTAAAGAGTTACTTAACCAATAGAATTCTCCAAGTAAAAAAATAACTCTTACCTATCACACAAATTCATGGCTACTAGCGGTGTACCTGAAGGGTCACATTTAGGCCCAATACTGTTTCTACTTTTTATAAATGATATCATCACTGTTTTTGATAATAATGTTGAAGTGTTGCTTTTCGCCGACGACTTAAAACTATTTAAACTTATAAAAACAATAAATGACTGTATTCACATTCAATTAAATTTAAATAAACTACAAGACTGGTGTAAAACTAATAAACTTTATCTGAATATATGTAAATGCCAGATAATAAGGTTTTTCAGAACAAATCAACCCCTTAACTATCAATATAAAATTAATAATGTTTCCCTCACCTCTGTCAATGAGATTAATGATCTTGGCATTATTTTCGATTCCAAATTTAACTTTCTTCCACATATAACTACAGTAACCAATAAAGGATTAAAAATGCTAGGTTTCATTCTTCGAAATGGCAGAGACTTTCAAAATATTTCAACATTAAAAATCCTATATTCCTCTCTAGTTCGAAGTCAAGTCGAATATAATTCTTCTATTAGGTCCCCTCACTTCAAAATCCACTCCGATTCCATAGAAAAAATTCAGCATAAATTCTTAAGATTCATTAACTATAAACTTGGTCTACCAATAGAATCAATAAATTACAATCACTTAATGAAAGAATTAAACTTACTCAAACTTTCAGATAGAAGACTTATTTCCGACTTGACTTTTATTTTTAAAATTGTTAATGGTATTATAGACAGTCCTGATTTATTAAACCTAATTACCTTCCACATACCTACTAGGACTACTCGATCCAAAATTCTTTTTAATTGCAACAAAAATATCAGGACTGAGTCATTTAGATACTCGCTTATACCTAGATTGCATGCTGTTGGCAATGCTTTCTCAGAAGTAGTAGATGTGTTCAACTGCACCGAATATAGTTATAAGAAGGCTATAATATCATACCTCAATGACAATAATTAATGCTAGGTATAATAGTGTTCGTCTGCACGGCGTCTATATCATACTCTAATATAGATTCCAAACTGCTTGCTTCATTTATATTAACTATCAGACAGACTAGTTAAGTGATAGCTAATAATGTATAATTTTTTTTTTCAAAATTATTATTTTTAAACCAAAGATTTATTATTGATTCTCTAACTGGCAGCTCTGAAAAGCTGAACTAATTAGCAGTACCTGAAGTAATTTTAAACTTCAGTCATTTCAACTGAAGGTAACAATAGTATCATTACTAAGTTAGTCCATTTTAGCCAATTCCTAGAATCCAACAATACGTACAAATAAAAGTAAAGTAGGTGTATTATACTTGATGTTGAGAATTTTTCTAAGAATTCACCTTTATTTACTTATGTTTATTCTGCATAAAAATGTGTATTTTGTATGAGCTCATATTCTTTTTTGTTTGTTATAAACATATTTGTATCCTATAACTAAATACTAGTTGTTATCATACATATGTACTTTGTTTAATGTACACTATTGTAATTACCCTCCTATGTACCACTGTGTATCATGTATCACAGGATGTAATAGCCATTTTATGGCGTTGAAATAAATAAATAAATAAATAAAAATGTCCCTGAAGTCTGGCTCTGTACCCTCTGGTTGGAAAAAAGCGATCATTCACCCTATTCCAAAGAAGGGTGACCGCTCCAACCCAGCCAACTACCGCCCCATAGCGATCACATCAGTTCTGTCTAAGGTGATGGAACGTGTGATCAACGACAAACTGCTCACATACCTCGAGAAGAATAAAATTATTAACAACCGTCAATACGGATTCCGGCGGAACCGCTCTTGCGGTGATCTTCTCGCGTATGTGACGCATGTTTGGGGGCGGTGCCTGGAACGTTTCGGTGAGACCCAAACGGTTGCACTGGATATTTCCAAGGCCTTTGACCGGGTTTGGCACCGAGGGCTTGTCAACAAACTGTCTTCTTATAGTAGTGGCTTACAAACTGTCTTCTTGTAGTAGTGGCGCTCTCGAAGCTTGCCGGTTGCTTTTACTTTCGCTCTTAGCTTTAAGTTGAAAATATTGGGAAGTCCTTATTTTTTCGTATTCAAAATAATCTTAAAATAACCGTATTAATTTTTAAGTCAAGTGTACAAATTCAAAATAATTTTAGTGTGACAGTTTCCAGCTCTATTTAACTTTTAATAAAATAACGCATATTGTATTTTCAAACTCTTACGCTGTTTAATAAAATGCCGTACGTTTGCATCAAATGGTCAGTTGGGACACATAAAATAACACATGTGCATTCTGCAAGTGGCTGGACCCAACGGCTATTCCAAAGTGTTCACTTCTCGTGCGGTGATTTATGATGTTTATTTTGTGATGCAATGCATATTGTAAATATTGCTATTGTCTACAATCGGGCAACTCTTTTAAGTTTTAAAAATAAAAATGTTTTGTTGGACCCTTTGGTTGTTGAATGTAATAAATGTGCATAACCTTGTGCGTGACCCGAACATTAAAACTAGGTATCGAGGTTGCCGGGGCGGCCAAAACAAGAAAAAATATCTGCCTAGGAAACAAGACACTCAAAGTATTACTGACTGTAATAAATGTTACTCTCTGGCAGAACAGAGTATTCAAGCGGTCGTATCTAATGACGAACGGAGTAGCCTAGCTGATAAATGCAACAACTTGAATGCGATACGATCAGAACGACACGCCAACTTCAGAAGCAGACGACTTGCGGTAGGTTCCTGGAACGCACGATCCCTTACCAACAAGTTAGAAGAGGTGGACGATGTTTTTAGAGAACAAAATCTTCACATACTTACCGTTACAGAAAGCTGGCATGAAAACGGCGAGTCATATTCAATCAAGAGACTGCAAGCTCTTGGATATGTTGTTCTTGAGGAGGCTAGACCTAGAGCCACGGAACACGCTCATAACATCTCACACGTGAATCACGGGGGCGTTGTGATTGTGGCCCGACAAGGACTGCAGCTTACCAAGGTGGCAAACGGTACATTCAGTATGTTTGAGTACATTGGATGCCGTGTTTCTTCTGCTGGATCGTCGTTTATATTGCTAACGCTTTACCGACCCGGTTCGAAACCTGTTTGTGTAGAATTTTTTAGGGAGTTTTCGTGTTTTTTGGAATGGGCAGTGGGACTTTCCGAAACTCTCGTCATCACAGGTGATGCAAATATTCACCTTGAGCGTGAGACGTCACCCAATGCTGTTAAATTCATTGACTTATTGGATAGCTTTGGACTCCGTCAATGGGTCGACGTACCAACTCACGATGCTGGTGGAATCATAGACATTTTTGTATCCAAGTGCAATGGCCCATCGTTGATAGCAAAAGTTTATGACATAGATTTGTCAGATCATCGTCTTATCCGAACTGAAATCGAATTCAACCCACCGAAAGTGCCATACAAAACAATCGAATCGAGGGAATGGCGTAAATTCGATTTCGAAAATTTCCTAGAAGAGCTTAAAAATTCTACTTTATGCATAGAAAACAGCTGGGAAATTAAGACACCGACAGAACTCGTCGAGGATTACAACAAAATTTTATCAGGTTTACTAACAAAATACGCTCCAACCACCTTGAAAATACGGAAAGTTCGAAAATCTGATGGATGGTTCGATGAAGAGTGTCGGAGTCAGAAGAGGCTTATGCGAAAACTAGAGAGGTCATACCGAAGAAACCCCGATGTTACTCCACGAGACGAGTGGATTCATGCTCAAAAGGGGTACAGGACGATAATAAGTGCAAAAAGATCTGAATACTGGATCAATAAAATTGACTCTGAGCGGAAAAATCCACGACGTCTCTGGAACTCCGTAAAAACTGTCCTTGCTAATAATACCGTGCAAACCTCTACAGACATTACTCCGCAGGCTTTTTCTAAGTTTTTTTATGATAAAATAGAATACATACGCGCCTCCACATCTTCTGCCCCCCCGCCAATATTTACAGCTAATTCCAAAGGGACACTGTCATCCTTTAAACCTACAACGCTAGAAGAAGTAGGAAAGTTAATCTTTAGTTCGCCAAATAAACAATGTGTTCTTGACCCCATCCCAACGTGGCTTCTGAAGAAATGTTGCAACGTGTTGGCCCCCTTCCAAGTTCACATGTTTAACAAGTCCCTAAGCACAGGTGACTTCCCGGAACCACTTAAATCTGCAGTGGTTACCCCAATCATTAAAAAACCACAGCTTGATGCCGACAACTTGGGTAATTATCGACCTGTGTCAAATCTGCCTTTTGTAGCAAAACTACTTGAAAAAATTGCTGCTTCTCAAATAACTTCCCACTTAAATCTGAATAAATTATTTACCGATCATCAATCTGCATATAGGAGGTTCCACTCGACAGAAACTGGATTACTTCGTATCCTGTCAGATATTACCCTTACCATAGAGTCAGGTAAGTTAGCACTTTTATCACTTTTAGATATGAGCGCCGCATTTGACACCATTGACCACGACTTTCTCATTAAGAGACTAGAGGTAACATTCGGTTTACATTCTGGCGTAAAAAAATGGCTACAATCCTATCTAACCAATCGCTCACAAGCAGTGAAGGTAGGAAATAAACAGTCTAACTTCACAAAACTCTCTTCAGGGGTACCTCAGGGATCCGTTTTGGGTCCACTTCTCTTCATTCTATTCACAAATGATGTCGCAACGATTATTAAGTCATTTGGTCTCCTATCTCACTGTTATGCCGACGATCAGCAAGTCTACTTTTACTGCACACCAAATGAGATCACCGGCCTTAAAATTCGCATAGCTGAGTGTCTAGAAGCCATCAGTCTCTGGATGTCCTCAAACAAACTGAAGCTAAACCCTTCAAAGACCGAGTTTCTGTGGGCAGCCACAAATAGACGCCAACATTTAATAGATAACTCACCAATTGCTATTTCCGGCAATGACGTAATTGCGAAAACAACCGTCAAACTTCTGGGAGTTTATCTGGATTCAGACCTTTCATTGAAAAGCCAGGTGAATAGGACCGTTAGCACGGGGTTCTTCTACCTTAGACAACTTAAGTCAGTTCGTAGGAAGCTTTCTACAGAAGCAACTAAGCTTCTTGTGAACTCGTATATAGTATCACGTCTTGATTACTGCAATGGCATCTATGCAAGTCTTCCTAAATGTCAAACTGACAAACTACATTCAGTTTTTAACGCCGCAGCACGACTTATCACTGGAGTACCCAAATTTTCGCACATTTCGGAACACCTCCGAAATCTTCACTGGCTGAAGTGTCCTGAAAGGATCCAATACAAGTTATGCTGGATGGTGTTTAAATCTATCAATGAAATGGCTCCTCCCTATATCTCTGAACTATGCATTCCGGAAAATATTGGTCTAAGGCAGTCAACTCTTAGATCAGCGACATCTTCTGCAATTGGAAGGTTGAAAGAACCTAAGCGAAATCCGAACACTAAGTTTGGTGATCATGCATTCGCAGTATCCGGCCCCGAAGCTTGGAATAAACTTCCTATGGAATTGAGATGCATAACCAACTCAGCGGAATTTAGATCCAAACTGAAATTATTATTATTATTATTCTTACGGACTTCCCGCATCCTTGTGTGCGTGGATTGCCGACTTTTTGAGGGAGAGGTCGATTCAGGCAGTTGCTGACGGTTTCACCTCTTCCTCGCATTCGATAAATGCTGGCGTCCCACAAGGATCGGTTCTGTCACCGACTTTGTTTCTGTTGCACATCAATGACCTCTTGTCATGTGCACCGATTCATTGTTACGCGGATGACAGTACAGTCCATGATAGCTTTTTGTTTGACAAGCCCCCAAAGGGCTCACAAACTCCAATAGCTCGGAGGGCTTTGAAGCAAAGAATGGACGGTTACCTCGAGAGTGTTTTCTCTTGGGGTAAGAATAACCTCGTCGAATTTAATGTTTCAAAGACCCAATCATGTTTGATAACGTCTAAAAGGGATCGAAATGAAAATCTAGTCTCCTTCAACGGAAGCAATCTTCCGAACAGAACGTCCATCGATACGCTTGGTGTAACTCTAAGTGACCAGCTCAGGTACGGGGGCTCCATCGAAACCAGAGTTAAGTTAGCCTCTCAGAAACTGGGCGTACTGTACAGGGCCCGCAGATACTTTAATAGTACACAACTGCTAACCCTGTACAAATCGCAAGTGCGCCCCACGGTTGAATTTGGCAGCCACCTCTGGTCTGGAGCTCCAAAATACCTAGAAAAAACCCTTGACTCTGTGCAGAAATGGGCGGTCCGTTTGATAGATTCTCCCATCTTAACAGACGGACTGCAATCTTTAGAGCACAGGCGTCAGGTGGGAATGCTGTCCTTGTTCTACCGGTATTGAAATGGAAGATGCTCCGAGGAACTAGCGTCATTGATCCCCTCGGCACCGGTGCATAGTCGGGAAACACGCCAAACACGCGCCCAACATTTGTACACGGTTGACATTAGTCACATGAGAACGGGTCGTTTCTATGACTCATTCTTGAGTTCAACGGCTCGGCTGTGGAACGATTTGCCGGCCTCTGTGTTTCCTCCCTCCTACAACATGGGTCTCTTCAAGACCCGTGTTCACTCCTTCCTTTCCTCAAAAAGACCCTCCACACAGCATCTTCAGAGATGACATAGGCCCTGAGGGAAGTTATTTTCCTCAGGGCCTCCTGTGTGGAGTTAATGTAAAAAAAAAAAAAAAAACATATCTGCCAAAAGTCACCCCAAGCCTTTCGCTACGTTCCTGGGTTCATGGGATGATGTTTTTCTGGGTTTTGGCGGCCGATGTGTCTGCCCACCGACCTTTTGACCTCTCCAGCCACACTCTCGGCCCATCGCCATCACAGTGGGAGGAATGGATTTATGGCTAATGTAAAAAAAAAATACCTACAATATGTACGCTTATTGTATATTTTTACTACATTTATTGTAGTTAATATGTATAATCAATGAAATTTTTGTGGTTGAATTTGACTTGCAAGTTTTTGTATATTAGCTTCATTTTTGAGGTTGAGACGCGTAGTATTGCACCTAAATGTGAATCCGATGACCGAGAAGAGTGTTTGTTTTTTAGATAATTCAGAATTTAAAAAAGTTTGCCCACGAATACCAAACATAGTAATTATGTGCTGAGCAAACCTTTTTAACTCCTTTTAGTTTTCAGAAGGCAAATCTATTACTTTAATTTGAAAAAAGCTTGGTACATTATCGATATCTACTGCGAAGGGGTTTTCGAAAATCTCCATCTTGCATGAGATCTTTTTGAAATAACCAAACCGGTTTTCAAACTCAGAAGTTGTGTCACTACTCTTCGCTCCCTTTCACTGGGGGTTGTGTATGATATTGTCCGTCACATGCATTGCGCCCAGAAACTGGCAGGCCGCACCAGGACACTTCGCAGGCCGCAGGCCGCTGGTTGCCGACCCATGCTTTAATTGAATAGAACGACTTGTCACTAGAAGGAACTGAATACAACGATACTGCAACTAATAAAATAATGATTGTTGCTCTAATTAAAAAGTCTGATGTCAGTTATCGATACCATTTTATGGAACAATCTTAGGAATTAGTTATATACAAAGGTCCTACACCATTTTTAATTTTCTTAGCAAATTCCCATTTAAAAAATGGATATTCAATGTGAATTTTGACTAGCGAGATTGTTAATCAAATCACTGTGCAATTCATTGATTCTTATTGGAGGTCCTGCCCCTATAGTCATATGAGTTATCCTCTTTCTTTTCCCACTCTGTTTTAAGCGTCGATGACACACGCGAGTTACAAGCTACTATCTACTAAGTTTTAAAAGCGGGTAAATCGGCGAGTGAGGTTGTCATGATAACACACAAAACTGTCCACTCGCTCAGAAGCGTAGGAAACTGAGGAGGCTTTTAGCGCCAGTAACAAGAATAACGACGCCTGGGTGAACTGTTTCTTAAGATTTTTGACAGTCGAAATCAGCTGTTTATCGGAAGCCATGTTGGAAACGTAAATAAACCAATCACGAGCAAGCGTGTAGGCGAGTAAAGTTGACGACCTTTCAACTTTTTTCGTAGATTGTCAACAATCTGCTAGTTGCTGCTAGTTAGCAAGTGACACGATGACATTGGGCGAGTTTACTAACAGATAGTGAATTTCCCAGATAGTAACTTGTAAACTAGCCCTGTGTCATCAACGCTTTACAGAAGGCTCTGGGTATGATTAATTAGGACTATCCTATTTGGAAGATTCCCTTGTAAAATCGGAAGGAAGTTTACTTTATGCTGAGTAAAGTTGATGAAAAAAAAATGGTTAGGTATATGTTACGTTGATATACCTTTAGGTATTTTAATGTCAAAAATTCACGGAACTGAACAAATGTATACCATTTACAATAAGGTCATTAGCATAGGAGTAGGTGGTAAACACAAAGAGCTTAAAGTTAGTCAAGGTACCGGAAATAGTCATATAGTTTTAGAAAGCAACGAAGGATGAGCTAAAATCATTTTTACGAACGCAGGATAATATAATAATAACATTTGTACCTAGCGGCGAACACAGAGCGGCGAAAGCAAAGCGGGACCGCAATAAAAATTGGAAAGCCAGGATATTTTCGGCAAGGACTAATAAAACCCAATCGCCGCGCCGAGCTGAGCGACGGGCGATAAACCTATTCGTTTGACCCTTGCCGCTGCCGCCGATGCGATTAGTTTTGAAGATCTACCCCAGAGCAGGAAGGAAGACCCGAGCGAGAATTTCACCACGAAGTCAGTCATCATTTGCCCGGCCCAGGGGTTGGTACTCCACTCCACCAACGGAGTGTCCCGACAAGGGATAAAAAAAATAATATTAGCGCTTTGCAACCCAGCCATTGCTTTGCAACGGTCTCCGAACTGCACGCGACCCCGCGCCATTTCCCGACCAGGGAAATTACCAGACACGCTCGCGGATTCCAACCAGGAACCGCCGATACGTTCGCGAACTTCTACCAGGAAGTCTAACCAAGTGACCGCAAAAATTCCGACCAAGGATTTGTGCAATTTCCACTTTGCACCAATTTTCACTACAAAGACTTTCGCAACTTCCTACCCGTGCAATAACAAGTGAAAAAATAGATAACTAAGTTTAAAGTGCCTAGTGACTGTGTGCTTACGCGGAGACTCCATCATCAGCAACCAAAGGGAAGTGACAACATTTTATTTATTTTAATCACCGAAGTGATTAGATTCTGAACAATTACATAAAGTCTTTCCATAGAATTAAGCAAACAGACTTTCTAATTTTAAGACTAATTAACTAAGTACCTAGTATAAGACTAACCCTAGATTAATAATTAACACCTGCCTTTTGTGTCCTACTAGAATAAATGTACCGTTTCTTAAATCAGTAGCTTTTTTAATTTGTTCCTCCTTAATTTTAAGTTTATAGATTTAGTTAGAACCCGTCGTAAGGCGCGGGTTGGTTAACGTTAGGTTGTGTGTTATTTTTCGATGTTTTTTTCATCAATTTTTAAAAAGGGTGTGGAAACGCCACTTTTGGCCACTTTGTTGAGTTCATAAATATACCCATAAATAAACCAATCCAAATATACCCATGAATATACCAAACCTCCCACGTTGAGTTGTGGAACCATAAATATTAAGCTCCCAAGAAAGCCGATTGTTTACACCTGCTTACAGCCATAAAACAACAATTATTGTCTGTGTAACTTTTTTGTCATTTGGGATTGGTATATTTATATTTATGTCTCTGGTTACATCTGTCAGTTTGCTGTCATACACTTTCATAAGTGACAAAAAGTTCGGAAAGAATTAAGATTGCAGTATTTTGGAGCTTAGCGAGATAATATTATTAATATCCCATTTGCACAATGTCCTCAAGTGAATTCAGCAAACGTTAGTCCTTAAATTGTATATATTTTAACAACGTTACCAAAACATAGATTTTCGCAAACAGTTTACCTATATTATTATAGGCATTGTAAGCCAATCACTAGAATCAGCACAATTTTATCAAATTCTAAAGAGTCGAGGTATTGCATTGTGTATTACTGATTATTTATGTTTGCAGAAAGTATGGACGAAGAAAACCTTTGTGATCTAACTGATTCTCCAAAGAAAGGTTTGTCGTGATATTATTCACAATGCGAAACTCAAATAATATTCCAGCTTAACTGGTTATTTGATTACGTTTTGTATGGTTTGACATTACCGTGAGTTTCGTTTCAATCTAAACACGCATTAATTACTTAGTTTATCCAAACTAAGAACCTATTTTGTGCATGTAAATAGTTGTTTCTTGTAGTCATTGTAAAAACGAAATGTAATTTCCATAATCTGTACCTAAAAGTGCGGCGGTTAGTGGAATAATTACCATTATGTCCTTCATTCCAGGGCCAACTCTGTCAACGAGCACTTCTAGTTTTGAAGCTTTGGATCCGCATGATCCAAATTTGAGCCGATTAGCCACAACAATGTTTCAAAAAACGTCAGACTACCTTTACGGAGAATTGACTTCTACACAGGTATGAATTTAAATGGACTTTCTAGACGCTTCTCTTTATAAACATTAATTTTTCAGAAGAACATGCATAAAATACAATAACGTCTATTAATTGTTTGGTGAATATTTCGCTATCGACTCCACGCTCAAAACACACTTTAAAAAAAAAAACAAATTGTACTAGGTAGATTACAGTTAGTAATAAGTAATTCAGTAACCAGAATTGAAAAATATTGCACTTTAATGGTTATTTTGTTATCTTTAAAAACGCGAAATGTCATTTCTCAAGGAACGCCATGTTGTTAATTATGACGGCAAACGTCTTGTGTGATTTTTCGTGTTTATGAAACTGAACAAAATAATGATTAATACGCATTATTTATCATTTCCGAAGATTGCAATTCGTACTTATTATTGTCTAACTGACAGAAAGTTAGGTAAATTTTGGATCGAAGTGTCCATGGTTATTACAATTAATTTTTAGAAAAAAACTTTAGATTCGCCTTAATCACTATAAAAGGAAACTTTTTGCATCACGGGCGGCGGAAAATAATGCATTTTAAAATAATGATACGGCAACAATCCGGCGGCCATTGCGTCACTGTTATGTTGGTATCCCTGATAATATTAGCGAAAAGCTAAATACGACTGTAGCCGACTTCGTGGGATACATGAAAAGGCCCGGAATTATGAAAACACAACAGACAATGCATTTAGTCCACCTCACGGATAATACGGAACTTTGAGGTTAAACTACGAAAGCTGCATGTCATCATAATTTTAAAAAACATCCCACGATTTGAATGGTTTGTTTGGCAAAGCAGGGCTTGTGTAGTGGGCTTGTGTATATTATCTTTATTTTAAAAAATATCCCAGGTTTTGAATGGTTTGTTTGGCAAAGCAAGGTTTGTGTAGCGGGTTTGTGTATATTATCTTTATTTCAAAAAACATCCCAGGTTTTGAATGGTTTGTCTGGCAAAGCAGGGCTTGTGTAGCGGGCTTGTGTATATTATCTTTATTTTAAAAAACATCCCAGGTTTTGAATGGTTTGTCTGGCAAAGCAGGGTTTGTGTAGCGGGCTTGTGTATATTATTTTTTATTTAAAAAAACATCCCAGGATTTAAATGGTTTGTCTCCATTCCAGTGCCTCAACTAGACTCTGAAGTGATTCTGATTAGAGGTTCGTTTACATTATATTATTAATTCTGTTTTTCATTATTACGCGCCTTATCATGTATCCCACGAAGTCGGCAACAGTCGTATCTAGCTCTTGTTTGTATCAGGGATACCAACGTAACAGTGACGCAATGGCCACCGGATTGTTGCCGTATCGGTTCGCGAAGTGAAATTTTATTTTATGCAATTGAAAATTAAAACACATTATTTTCCGCCGCCCGTGATGCAAAAAGTTTCCTTTTACAGTGATTAAGGCAAATCTAAAGTTTTTTTCTAAAAATTACTCATAATAACCATGAACACTTTGATCCAAAAATTACCGAAAGTTATTTTTTCTTTTAAAAATGCTTTTTTTATCGTCGTAATTAACATGGCGGTCCTTGTAAAATGACATTTCGCATTTTTTTAAATTAAAAAAAAAAACATTAAAACGCAATATTTTTAAATTCCGGTTACTGAATTACTTATTACCAACCATTATCTACCCAGTACAATTTGTTTTCATTTTTTAAAGTGTGTTTTGAGCGTGGACTCGATAGGGAAATATTTACCAATTGTTTTTGTGTTTATTTTGTAGAACTCTATTTAATTTAAATTTAAAGAAATAATAATAGAAATATTGTTAAAGTATTTTAGTTTTTTTTTTTTATTATGACAGCTGTTTCGGCTTACAAAGCTGTTTTAAAACTGTGTTGAGATCTCTTTGAGACAACTTGTTTATATGATTCTAAATTTCTATTCTGAACTCGGGGTGAGGTTTGTCCGGATCTTGATGGCATCTGTCTTCCAACTGCTTGGCAGGCCGGATCGAGAGAAACCGGTGAAGGGGAGTCCTTTTGACCTTTCCAGCAGCACTCTCTCGGAACATTGCCTTGCGCTGTAGTCAGAGGAATGGATTCATACATCCATCACTCCTGGACACACTGACCCCCAGATTCCTACCCGCCCTCACACCTTTTTCCTTCCCAAAACTTCCTCACCTTCCTGTCCTAAAAGGACCCTCCTCACAGCGTCCCCAAAGATGACATAGGCCCTGAGGGGAAATATTTTCCTCCTAATCCTCCCAAGCGGAGAAAATTAATGTAAAAAAAGAAAATTGAGTAATATTTGTAAAGCACTTTTATCAGAAGCTACCATAATATGATGTCTATTAGAATATCTATTACGGATAAAATTATTCACATCAAAATCATAATACACAATATCATTTTACTTATTCCAAATGTTGCGTTTTAAGGATGACTACAAACTTCTTGAAGAAATGAACCGAGTGACAATATCCAAGTACACCGACTTCCACAGGATCGCTGGTAACTTGTCCAGCACCATGACCGAGTTAGATAAGTTATGTGAGTTCCCTTCATTTTTTCTGTTTTATATTCATATTTGTAATTACATCAATCCTCGGAAATTTGAAATGCTGTAAAGGACAATAAATCCAAATATGTCATTTTTCTCTGTTTTTTTTCTAATTTAATCTGTGTCATTGAAATATTTCTTGGAAAATAAGTGCGTCTTTTACTATCTGGATTTTAAGAGTACTTTTTTCTGGAAATTAAAAATAATGTTATTAAAGTAAATAAAAAAATGT
Organism: Limnephilus rhombicus; assembly: GCA_929108145.2. Classification (NCBI taxonomy): domain Eukaryota; kingdom Metazoa; phylum Arthropoda; class Insecta; order Trichoptera; family Limnephilidae; genus Limnephilus; species Limnephilus rhombicus. The sequence goes on from OV815281.1 coordinate 52,612,334, forward strand.
AAATAAAGAAGATAAGTTTTAAGATTTTCACGGCCAAAAGCATTTTCGTTATTTGTTTTTGGGGTGTTATGCCGTGTTGCGCTACCTCCTTCTTTAGCCAACGTTTCGGACATCGTTGCAGTGTCCATCGTCAGGTCAGATCCGGTAGATGTGTTGGCTAAAGAAGGAGGTAGCGCAACACGGCATAACACCCCAAAAACAAATAACGAAAAAGTAAATAAAGAAATTTACAAAAAATGTTAAGTATTCTGAAAGACCAATTTAATGTTATTTTATAATAAAAATTCATAATTACAGGTCTACAAAATCAGGAGATATGATTTTAAAAAAAAACTTTCTTTTCGCTCTCTAGAACAATTAATGTACCTATTGTCCTTTACAGCATTTCCAATTTCCGTGATTGACAATACATTTTTCCACAAATATCGTCAAGGGCAACGCCTGTCGCATTAGAATCTCCTGATTTGATATTATATCCTTGACATCTATCTGAACCAACCTAGCACCCCGTAAATTTGGTGATTTTTTTCTTCTGGGGTTGCTGAAAAAACCTTCTTTGATTTTGGGGCTGCTGCTCCAAAAATGCTGCGGACATTTTAAAATGCCTCTGAATGATGAGATGTGCCCTTTCCAATGTAATATTGCATCAATATAAAACATTTTAATCCAGTGCTCTTATATTTTATTTTCAGACATCACATTGCTGCCTTATCTACAAAAAATCGATGCCATGGAAGAAAGCGTCAACAAACTAGAACAAGCGGCATACAAACTCGATTCGTATTCAAAAAAACTAGAAGCTAAATTTAAATATCTGGAGAAAAGATGATTTTGTTTCTTTTGGCTGGTTTTGGCTGGTTGCTAAGAGGAAATTTTAATTTAGATTTTATTTATTTTGGCTTTCATTACCAAGTTACTTTTTCTATTTATGTACTAAAAGAATGAATTCATTCGAAGGGCTTAAAATATTATGAAATGTAGTATGGATATTTCAGCACTAAAGATTAGTTTTATTTTTATTTTTATAGTGATACCTCACAAGAGTCTCAGCTGCTCCCGTCTGGAGCCAGTGAGACTATGGCATCCCCAATTAGGGTATGTTGTGAGGCTGAAGGTAGTGGGGAGGGAAAGGAGATAGGGAAGAGGAAGGTGGCGAAGTACCTGGCTATTCAGATCTGGTCACCAAACATGGCTAACGCCATTTCAAGCAACGTTTCAATTCTGAATGGTGGTCTTACACCAGGGCGATACTGAGAGTAACTTCCACTCTGGAACGTGCCACAAATATACTATATATTATTTTTAATTAATAAATTGTGAAATATCACAAATTAATCAATTGCCACGTCGGGATTCGATCCCGCGTCCTTTGGAACGCTGGTCAAGAGCCTTACCGCTGTACTATGCCGGCCGTTTTACGCCCTGCATATGAGAATTTAATTTAAAAATAACTGGCGTTAGTTGTGGCAGAATATTGGGAGGTAAAACCGTTGCAAATTTAAACATTCCATCATGTGATTAATCAGGAAATATATTTTTAAAAATTTTATTTGAAAAGTAATTTATATGTAATTAAATTTATTTGCCTTATTATAGTTTGTAATATGATAATTTTATCAACAGTACAATAAATATGGAGGTAATACCTATATACATACATATGTTTTTATTTATTTCAATTCCTATTTGACAGTGTGACTCGAAATGAACCCTAGGTTTAATAGATTCTCCCATCTTAACAGACGGATTGCAATCTTTAGAGCACAGGCGTCGGGTGGGAATGCTATCCTTTTTCTACCGGTATTACAATGGAAGATGCTCCGAGGAACTAGCATCATTGATCCCTTCGGCACCGGTGCATAGTCGGGAAACACGCCAAACGCGTGCCCAACATTTGTACACGGTTGACATTTGTCACATGAGAACGGGTCGTTTCTTCGACTCGTTCTTGTGTTCAACAGCTCGGCTGTGGAATGATTTGCCGGCCTCTGTGTTTCCTCCTTCCTACAACATGGGTCTCTTCAAGACCCATGTACACTCCTTCCTTTCCTTAAAAAGACCCTCCACACAGCATCTTCAAAGATGACATAGGCCCTGAGGGAAATTATTTTCCTCAGGGCCTCCTGTGTGGAGTTAATGTAAAAAAAAAAGGTGGAAATGAATCACCTCACTGTAAACTAATCTTACACACACTTTACTTTACGATAGTAAAGGTAGTTAATCTACTTCTAATTATCATTGCTCGTCTGTTTTGTTCTGTTCTCTCACTCTAATTAAAGATTCAGATTAAATATACAATGCTGACACTATGTAGAGGACATTTTAGGCAATGCACATATGATGACCGCATGTAATTCATGTAAGAATTATGCAGTTGTATATACACACCAAACTTTAAGACCGGCCTGAAAACGGTGCGATTCATTCTCGCACAGTTACTGACTTACAATGAACGTAAGCGAAAGAGAAATATGGGTAAAAACATTTTTTTTTACAATAGCTCCATGCATGAGGTCCCGAGGAAAACAATTTCCCTCGGGGCCTATCATCTTTGAAGATGCCATGTGGAGGGTTTTTTTGGGAAAGGAAGGAGAGGAAGTTCTGGGAAGGAAAAAAGTATGAGGGGTGGGTAAGAAGAATCTGAGGGTCAGTGTGTCCTGGAGTGACAGAAGTACAAATCCATCACTTCCACTGGCAAGGTGATGGGTCTCAAACTGGGCGATTACGCCCCCTTGGGGGGAGTTTCAGGCCTTCAGGGAGCTGTAGAAGAACAAGAGAAAGTTGGGAGGCGTTTCAGGGGGGGGCGGTAGACGACCCACAGAAACCCATCCCATCTTGCCCCATCCACCCATCCCATTACGCGCTCTCCTTTGTGATAAATATAATTGTGATGACAATTGCCGTTTCCCCCACTTACAAAAATTTATGACAAAATTGCACTACTACAATTACATAAAATTTCTTTAATAAAAATACTATACCACAATTAAATATTAATTAGCAAAAGAATCATATCTGTTGGAGGACTAACCGTACCACTAGTACGAACCACAACAGCACAGCATCACTATATATTCAAGGGTTTAAAATTATTCATTAAATTACCCCTAGATATACGATCGGAAGAAAACTACGACAAATATAAAAAATAATAATAATTGAATTACTTTATTACCACATCATAACTTTACTTATTGTTTAGAAATATGTTTTGCTTTATCAATCCTTTGAATCATTTATTAACTAACCAATAATTTTATTACGTCATAAACTTACTATTAGTTTTTGTAATAATATTTTTAATTTATATAGATGTAAAAGTATTTAGTTGTCCTCTCCTAAAAACAAGTAGCTGCTTTATTAGGAGAGTGATTGAAATATTGTTGTTATATTATGTTTTAAAATTGTAACTTTAATAAATGTTTCAATAAAAAAAGATTCATGGGTTAGGGGGCGTTAGAAAACAAAGTATTCTCAAAGTGGGCGATGGGAAAAAAAAGATTGAGATTCTATGGTCTAGAGCAGTGGTTTCGAATCTTTTTTTTTGACCAGGGACCACTTTGATTTCATTATTGTTAACAGGGACCACAAGGTTAAAAATAAAGAGGCGCTTGCACTCCCTACCTCCTCCAGTCACCCGCGCGCAGAGCTCGCCATTCAAAGTTAGAAATCTTTCCAGTCTATGTTCTAGCTCTTGCGGACCAGTAGTACGGACCACTGGTTGGGAAACCGTGGTCTAGAGAAGTCCCAAGGTCTCCCTCAATCAGTCTCACCCGATACGGCCAATAGGTGGGCAAACGCATCCACCGCCGAGACCTAGAAAAACCTCACCCTATGAACTCGAGCACCACTGCTAAATCATCAACACGAACCATTTGGGGTGACCTATGGCAGGGGTGTTGGTTATCCACTAAATGGTTCCCGGGGCGGCGGTACCCATACTCGCCGTAAATATGTGCGACAGAAAAAGGCGTGGGTGGGGAGCAAGCCACTTTTTTTTACCCAAACCTCACTTATTGTGACTCAAAACGTCAGTCGGGTCTTGAAGTTTGGCATGTACCTACTATAAGAATAACTATCGTAGTACTAATATTTGGATGATTTGTATAGCCCCATTTTTGTGAAAAATCACCTTCTGACGAGATATTTATCTTGGCCTTTACTTCTAACAATACTGGGCGGATTGGCGATGTTTTTTTTTGCATAAACAAACTGGTGGCTTGTGTTATGAGGGAATTTAAACCTTATCACCATCTACATAAGGAGTGTTATTGTTAGCAGCCCCGTTTTGAACGTTACAAGCCTTGTTGCAAAAAGAGCATTTCATAAATTTACAACCATATTGAAAAGTAATATTTTCAAATTTATTTTTTTAATTTTTTTTATTTTTATTATATTGTTGATACATTATTTTACAAAATTTCATAGTACAATCCAGTAATGTTGGCCTCACTGGGTTGTTTACCCGTGCTGAGGCCCCCATTTTATAATATAATAATTTATACATAATACAGTTTGAAAAAAAAAAGAAATATACAACGACTGAATTTCAGTTGTGTATTCATCTTTTTTTAAAAAAAAAAAAAAAAAAGAAAGACAAACATTCCCGGGTTACGAATAACCCAACAATGTTTTAAAATCTCCTACTACCACCACAGAAAGCCGAAAATGTTGCTTGTGTTGTGATGGAGGATTTAGCCAGCCGAGGAATCGAACACGCGACGCTCGGGTGGGACCCAAGCGCTATGCCCACTCAACCACTGACCACTTCAAAACCACCATCCACCATCTGCTGATACATTTCAAAAGAGACCATTATTTTATTCGAAGTGCAGTTATAAAATTTTAGTTGTAGATTATGTATGTGCTGCCAGAATCAAAGAGAAACCATTTTCATTTTCTGGGTGTAGTTTTAATTCGGCAAATACAGATTTAATTTGACCCGTCTAATCACAGGAGACGCAAATTATCCCACACATTTAATTTTAAAGTAAAATTGTGAAATTATGTCCCACACATTTAATTTTAAATAAATTTGTGATTGCAATAAAAAGTTAAGATACAGTTTTATAACATTTTTTAAGAAAAGGAATCTGTATTTAAAATTTTAAGTTTATTCTATTTTAGGTACTTTAATTCGAATATTCGCAGGCGTGTATTTTTGAGCCAATTCACATTTCCAATATGAAAATTTTATTGTTTAGAAACAATAATGTTCTAATAAGCACGTCGAAAAAATTACTTTATCTAGATTTTAGAAAAGTTTTGTTTTAACAAAAAGGAACATTGCATGGGAAGAACCGGAAATTTTGTGCGCAAACATTGACAGGCAAAAGTTTATAGATATTTTTTTCTTATTATTCGAAGGGTTAAACCAGTTTTCAGGATGTAAAATTCCATTTGAGAATTCATCTGCTGACACAATTCAAAGGAAAACATTATTTTATTCGAAGTTCAGTTATTAAATTCTATTTGCAGACTATGTATGTGCTGCCAGAATCAAAGAAAAACCATTTTCATGTTCTGAGTGTTGTTTTAATTCACCGCATACAAACTGGTTTTGTGTTCAGAATACTGCGATAAATTAAATAACGAGTTGCAGATTCATCCTGCATCGAGTGAAGCTTTACATTTGAGTTACATAATGCTGTAAAATTCTAAGAAATTGATTGTTGCGTGTGTAACTATTGGTTGGGGACTCTAACGCAGTATCAATCAATCAACTTTGGAGTAGAATTTATATACATGATTTTCGTTGAAAGAATACTCGTCAAATGTGATTATTAAAAAATTTCGGCTCGTTTATAAATAGGTCGTAATAAAAAAAATATAACTTCCATATACAACCCCCCCCCCCCCCCCCCCCCGCCGCCCCAAATAAGGAGTCGGCGAAATTTTCCTCCGCCCCGATGTTCTGAGTGTAGGTTTAATTCACCACAAACAGATTTAATTAAAACCAGTTTTGTGTTCAGAATGTAAATGCCGTCAGAATCAAAGAAAAACCCTTTTCATGTTTTGAGTGTAGTTTTAATTCACCGCGTACCTACAGATTTAATTATTTTAATAAACCAGTTTTGTGTTATCAATATATCAATAAGTTGCCGATTCATCGTGTACCGTGTGAAGCTTTGCATTTGAGTTGCATTCCATACGTATGCGTGATGAAGATGCGAAATTCTATTACAAGCATACAATCTCGATTTCTGAAAGCAGTTATATATAAATTTGTAGTAGAATTTATAAGCATGATTTTATTGGAAGAGTAATCGGCACATAGGATTATAAAAATCGGCATAAAAAAATAGGATATATACCCCCCCCCCCGGTCAGTGCTTGAAAATCTACGGAAAAAGTACCTGTGGAAGTTAGGAGGGGCAAAATTTTCCTCCGCCCCGGGCGGCCGAAACCCACGCTACGCCACTGTGTTATCCAAAGTTTAATTTTTTTGCTTTGTGTGTAAGTTTTATATGTTTTATTGTAGTGTAATTATTTATTTCTCGCGTTAACGTATTTGTAAATTTATTCCAGGCCTCTTCGACATTATCTATTTGGTATATTGAATTCCAGTCTATTTTTTGTAATTTTTCTTTTAAGTTTGAGTGGTCAATTATTTTTTTTGTAAATATTTTATGTTGGTTCGAATTAGTGTTTTCGGTGTCTATTGCTATCATATTCATGTAGTGATCTGTAATTGTGCTTTCAAGTACTACTGTTTTGGTTTTTAATTTGTCTTGATCATTATATGATCTATACAGCTTTTAGTGTTTTGTGTTACTCGTGTTGGGACATTTATCGTTGGCTCCAGTCCATGCTGTGCTAGTATTGTTAGGTATTCTATGTTTTGTGGGTGTCCGTTTTGTAGAGTGTTTATGTTAAGGTCTCCTATGATGATTTTTTTTTTTTAAATAATCGGAGACGGTTTACATATATATAGTTCCCGTGAGCACTTAGGCCATAGGCCCATTGTACTATCTCCCATTTTACCTCATTCCTTTGACAGTAACCCAGTCCCTTTTATAAAGTTCACCAGGATTGTCATTGGAAATGAAGCTATATCTTCTGGTTCGACAATGTGTCTTCCCAGGTCTCATTTCCCCTCTTCACTCCACCTTGGTTCCCCGAAGGCCCCACGACGGAAGAGGGCTTCATCTCTCCTCTCCACTCCTTAGTTCCCCGAAGGCTCCACGTCGGAGAATCCACCTCCCCTTGGTTCCCGTAAGGCCCCACGAGGGAAGAGTCCAATCCACCTTGGCTCTCCGAGGGCCCCAGGAGGGAAGAGAACTTCATGGTTCTCCTTGGTTCCTTAAAGGCCCCACAGAGGAAGAGTTCACCAAGATGGCCTCATTTCTCCTCTTCACTCCTACATGGTTCCTCGAAGGCCCCACATGGGAAGAGGACATCATCTCTCCTCTTCACTCCTACATGGTTCCTCGAAGGCCCCACATGGGAAGAGCACATCATCTCTCCACTTCACTCCTCCTTGGTTCCACAAAGGCCCCGCGCTGGAAGGGTGCCCTTCCCCTTGGTTCCTTGAAGGCCCCACAAGGGAAGAGTTCATGGAGGTGGCCTCAGCTCACCTCTCCACGGTTTCTCCTCTTGGTTCCTCCTACGGCCTCAGGAAGGAAATCCACAGAGGTGGCCTCAGCACTCCTAGGTTGCCAAAAGGCCCCTAGTTTTAGAATGGTCCAATTTTTTTTTGTCCCACGAGTTACTAGGGAAATAGAAGGTCCACTCCAGCAGAGCCCTGAGTGCTGGAGTGAGGTCTAAATACTCCGAGATGCGACCTTGTTTCTCGGAGGCACCGTTCGTGACGCTGTTCCCTAGGACTTTCAGCCTGAGCACGGTAGCTCACACCTTGGCTTGGGATGGCTATTGCAGGTTTGTGTTTCCACTCCCTGAACGATGGGTTCGCCACCCTCCTTACGCTAACCTATGATGATGAAATTTTTGTATTTGTTGAGGTCATTTAATGTATTGTTAAGTTCTGTTAGGAAGTTTGTAATGTTGTTTTTGGATGGAGGTCTGTACATAGCTACATGTTTCTTTTTCATATGTAATCCGTAAGCAGTTGAAGTCTATGATGTTTATTTCTTGAACGCTTATGTTATTTTTATCATTGACGTAACTATACCATCATTTTGGTTTTTGTATATATTTGTGTGATGTGTATTATAGTTTTTGATTGTTTTTGGGGTATAGTTTTCATTCAACCAGCATTCTGTCAGCACAATTACAACAAAATTATTGTCAATCTGTTGGAGGTATATTATAAATTCATCAAAATTTTTATTGATCGATCTAATGTTTTGGTGTAATATTTTGATTCTATTTTTTTCTTTTGTGATGTTGGTCCATAGATTAAAATCATTTGTACTTACACAGTAGTGTTGATTGTCTGATTCTATATATTTTATGTAATCAGCCATGTTGGTGTGTACAATGGTAATTACAAGTGAGTTTGTACTATTATAACTTCTTTTTACAGCAAATTTTCACACTTATTTATTCTTTTTAAGCCTTAACGGAAGAGAACATTCGAAAATGATAAATTAATGAAAAGTAAGTACTAATTTCAATTAAATTTTGTTTCATTTTTGAGGTAAAGGTACTTGTGGGGAATTTGAACTTCTATATTTTAGAATGGTGACCCGACAGTTGATCCCCCGACAATTGATCCCCCGAAATGATATTTATTACAAAATTATAATTTTTGTGAATTAATTATCATTTAATGAAAAGATAAATAACTTTGTTTACATTACTTTTATTTATATTTATAAAAGTGTGAAATTTATAATTTATTAATATTTATAAAAGTGATGCAAACAAAGTTAATAATAATATATCTTTATTGAACAAAAAAAATTAAGATTTATAACTACAAAAACAAAAAGTACATCAAAAGTTGCATAAGTACGAAAGTTAATATCAGAAAACAAAATACATATATTTAGTAGGTACTTAAAGAATAGAGATTTATAATTATAAATTTAGGTTTCCCGTAACCTGCCTCACTAGGCTAGCCTATTTGCCTTTTCATTAAAATAAATAATGCCATCGCAAAGCGAAAAATTAATTATCAATTTCAAACGTAAAAGATATTCAGTTCGACTTCAAAAATACCCTCATAAGTTGGTATGAATATCAAAAGAATTTATACACACTATCCATTTTTTTGTACTTATGCGCTGGTAGGTTTTTCCTTGATGCATTTGAATGAAAATATGTTTTATTCTTTTGTTATGTCTTTTGTTTATGTTTTTGTCTCTCTGCACATAATAGCCATACGACGAAAATTCACTATTCTGAGGTATGTATGTTCTGAATGGTTACTATGATATGAGTTGTGACTGATGAATTATCATATGAGGAATTATTTCCTCATGAAAAATTCAGATGATGAGTTCCCACATTACGAGTTGTCATGGAACGAAAACAACAATCTTCAAATTTGACGTTTATATCAATGTTGCCAATTCGAAATTCGTAGGATTGAAATTTTATGTCTACGAAATGCCTTTATCTTATCATTAAAATTGGTGAGTTAAAACAGATCTTATTTCGAGGTATTTAAAGCCTATATTAGAACACAAAAATATCCGGCGTAAAGCGTAATATTGGTGAAAACATAGAAGACCTTTATTTCTACTCAAATATCAAATTATCGCTACCGCCAGCCAGCAGCTGTCATTTTCATTTTGTATTCGGTTTCGTATTTGTATGAATATTGCCCCAAAATATGGATATTAAATGAGCGGCAGTGCTTTTTCGACGCGCTATTGAACTATACCAGATGTGTGACCGATAATTTTATTTTCTTTTCCCGCCGCAACATCAGTGAAATCTTCAAGATGAGTAAAATGTCAAAGAATAAGTTGAATCTGACATTGCCTCCGGGGTCGATAGACGCCGCTTTGCCTGTTACGCCTTCAAATACAACTCCCCAATTCAAGTCCTCCGTCATTCCCGAGTAAGTCATTCAATAAACGATTAGTGCCGGTATCATTTCCTGTGAGTAATACTTATTGTCATCGCTTTTCACAACTTCGATTATCGCCATCTTGCCGGGTTAATTTACGAATTAGCAACAATTAGATTAATTTCTGTTATTTTTTACTTTTGATTTTTTCGACGTAATATTTAAGTAAGGTTCATTTAATTTAATAGTAATAATAATAATTGGATAATTTATAAAGCGCCGTTTTTGTGAAAAATCACCTCAAGGGTGCTGTACAATTTATTAGGAATGCTTAGGTTCTAACTAATTTTACTATTTACAAATGGATTCAGAAACATACTTTTACCTGTCAGGTCACTTCCAATAAACACACTTTAATTAGAAAGTTTATGCTTGGAGAAGCTACGGCTTTGCACGCGGAGGACATTACAGTTAACACACTGGACATTGCATGATTTTACATTATTTGCTACACCTTCATCACTGTTAGTAATACATTGATGAATAGATTAGTGGCAAAAGTAGAGTTGGTATTTATTTTAAAATACTGGAGAATTTAGGACTATTGGAGATTAGTGGCAAAAGTATAGTTGATATTTATTAAAATACTGGAGAATTTAGGGCTGGAGAATGTTCATGAAATGACCTTCACAAACGCTTACATTTTTTGGTAATTATCGGTTCGGACTGGCCACGCTTATTACGAATAATTTTTAGAAAAAAACTTTAGATTCGCCTAATTACTATAAAAGGAAACTTTTTGGCTTTGGGGCGGTGGAAAATAATGCATTTTAATTTTCAATTGCATAAAACCAAAATTCTCTTCGCGAACCGACAGCGAAAATCCGCGGCCGTACCTGTCACTGCCATGTTGGTATCCTTTATAAATTAACAAGAGCTAATACGACTGTAGCCGACTTCGCGGGATACCTACATGAAATACCGCGAATCACAAACCATGTTACACAAACCTAGCGTAGCCGCTAAACCACTTGAAAATTGGGATGTTTTTCTTGCCTTGACGCGAGTATGCGTTATAAAGGGGCACTTTCTTTTGTATCACAAACCATGTTACACAAACAAGCCCGCTAGACAAATTTCATAACTACGCGCCTTATCCCACGAAGTCGGCTACAGTCGTATTAGCTCTTGTTAATTTATCAAGGATACCAACATAAAAGTGACAGGTACGGCCGCGGATTTTCGCTGTGTCGGTCGTGAAGCGAATTTTGGTTTTATGCAATTGAAAATTAAAATGCATTATTTTCCGCCGCCCCAAAGTCAAAAAGTTTCCTTTTATAGTAATTAAGGCGAATCTAAAGTTTATTTCTAAAAATTATTCGTAATAAGCGTGGCCAGTCCCAACCGATATTTACCCATTTTTTTTTCTCTACGTTTTTACAGGTTAGTTATTTACGGTGTCGCGGGTATTGAATGTGAAGGTGAAAGATTTTGAGTTTATGGATACGACTGTCTGAAAAGGTGAGTTTTAAGTCTAGCTCTAAATTCCGCAGCGTCTGATCATTCTTAAGTCATGTGGCAGTCCATTCCAGGCTTTAGGTCCAGACACTCCGAAAGCGCGCTCACCGAACTTAGTATCTGGTGTGTGCTTTGGTTCCTTTAACCTTCCGATAGCTGATGACGTTGCTGACCTTAGGGTTGACTGTCGAGAATTGGAATTTTCTGGAATGCACAATTCCGATAAGTAAGCCGGAGCCATTCCGTTAAGGGACTTAAATACCATCCAGCAGAGCTTAAACTGGATCCTTTCGGGACATTTAAGCCAGTGAAGATTTTTGAGATCCTCTGAAATATGGGAATATTTAGATACGCCGGTGATAAGTCTTGCCGCAGCATTGAAAACGGATTGTAATTTGTTGATTTGATATTTTGGAAGACTTGCATATATTCCGTTGCAATAATCTAAGCGTAAAACCACATACGAATTGACCAGTAATTTAGTCCCCTCTGTTGGCAGGTTTCTCCTTACTGCTTTAATTTGCCTTAATTGAAAAAATCCCGTGCTTACGGTTCTGTTCACTTGAGTTTTAAGGGAAAAATCAGCGTCCAGATTGACACCCAGTAGTTTTATGTAAGTCTTTGGAGTGATGTCGCTTCCTGAAATGGTTATTGGGGAGTTATCAATGTTATGCTGACGTCTGCTTGTGGCGGTCCAAAGAAACTCAGTCTTTGACGGATTAAGTTTTAATCTATTTGAGGTCATCCAGCGGGTAATTGCTGTGTTTTTAGACTGTCTACTTCCTCTGGTAAGCAGTAAAAGTAAACTTGTTGGTCATCAGCGTAGCAGTGAGATAGAAGGCCAAATGATTCGATTATTTTAGCGACATCATTTGTGAAGAGGATGAAAAGAAGTGGGCCCAGAACAGACCCCTGGGGTACTCCAGATGAAAGGGTTGCATATTTTGATTGGTTTTTCCCTACCTTTACGGCTTGTATACGGTTACCCAAGTACGATGTCAGCCAGCTTTTAACGCCGCCATTTAAACCAAAGGATTCTTCTAATCGTTTAATAAGAAAATCATGGTCGATCGTGTCAAAAGCGGCACTCATGTCCAAGACTGAAAGGAGTGCCAGTTTTCCCGATTCGATAGCAAGAGTTATGTCTGACAAAACACGTAGTAATCCAGTTTCCGTTGAGTGAAATTTATTAATATTGAGGTTGTATACTTGACCATATTGCGTCGCAATTTTATATTATTTAGTCTGCATTACCAACACAATAATATTGCTATGTTAAGTGAATAAATGTCGAATATTATTTAAATATCTGCTAGTTTTTTGTGAATAATCTTGGATGTTGTAAAATAACTAATTTTTTATGGTTTTTAAAAACAAAAACAATCATTCGTATCAGAATTTTCTCCTCGTTCATAGGTTAGGTACATAACATTATTTTTATGTATTTATTTTCCAAAATTCAATGTAATTACCTACACTGTCTGGTGATTGACGTTTTCCATATTATCATATTGTATTCTTTATAGGCCTGGTATATCAGTATTTTTTAGTTTTAGTAATGATATCTCTCAAAGCGAGCTTAAAGAACTCGTGAAAGTACTTGCCATAATTTCAACCATATTATGTTTTTCTCAATTAATAAAGCTCTGTTTTTGTACGTGATTTTCTGACGTGTAATTTGTTTCAATATTGCTTAAGAGGTATGCCAGTCATATAAAAATATCGTCAATAGGTATTGGAACGAATGTCTTCTGTTCCACCCGCGCTTCGATAAAATACTCACACATCTATAGTAGCATCGTGTGAAGCTCGTGTGTACGTTTCCGCGCACTAATGTTGAGTCTTGTGTGTTTGTAGCCGTCGCATCGCACTCACAAAAGAACTAGCTAATCGATGTGTGGGTAAGACCACGTGAGTTTTTGGCTCGTACACCCTCTCGCCTCCTCTGCGTCTCCTGCCTACCGTCTTCCGCCGATCTCCTTGCATGCTTGTAACTACAAACGCTATGGTTAGCGGTTGCTCGCTGCATAATCCAATATTCTGTTTGGATAAGGCATGCTTCAACTCGTATTTCGTCGCTAATGAAGTTTTTGACTCGGCTTTAAGGTGTACCGCTCTCCATAGACAGAAAAAAAGGCGCATTATTTTTAAATGCACGAGGTCTCTAAAGTTGGGTATGATTTGTAGCTACTCGAAACGTAAAAATAAATAAAATTAGTCTTCATTTTTAGTTCACTAAAACGACCCGAAGTTTAGAAAAAACTATATTTCGTGATTTGTGAAAAATAAAATGGTTTTTTGTTTTGTAGCAAACTTATTTTTTATTCAATAACGGCATTACAAAGAACACAAAAAATATTTTGTCCAATATACGTAATCTAATTGTTAAAAATGTAAAAGGGAAAAATAACACGTTTTCTGGATAAAACTAAGATATTAAACAATAATGTACACCAACTGTACTGAATATCCAGGCACTTCCCCACCTTCCTCTGCCTCACTTCCTTCCGCTCCCCATTACCTTCAGCCTCACAACATACCCTAATTGTGGATGCCATTGTCTCATTGGCTCTTGCGCGTTATTCACGTAAAAAACAACATTTTTTAACAAAATACCAAAAATAAAATATAACGGTTGGACAAAACTGAATGTTAACGTAGTTTAAAGGTAGTGATTACTTAAAATCATGCTTCGAATTCAAATTTAACATTACATTTATGGAATGTAGTTTGGCGCTATTATAACCTTTCCAAGCATTATAGCCAGCGACAGAAGGAGATACACACCTTTCCAAGTTTTTTTTTCATTACTCCACATAGGGGATCCTGAGGAAAAAAATCCCTCAGGGCCTGTCATCTTTGGGGATGCTGTGTAGGGGGTCCTTACAGGGAAAGGAAGGAGAGGAAGTTCTGGGAAGGAAAAAGGTACGAGGGATGGGTAGGAATCTGGGAGTCAATGCGTCCCAAGAGTGACAGTGTCCAAGTATGAATCCAACCCTCCCATTGCGGTGCCCTCCCAATGGATCGAGAGAGTCCGGGTGAAGAGGTCAAAAGGTCTCCTTCGACCAGTCTCTCCCGATCCGGCCCGCCATGCAGAAGGTGGGCAAATGCAGAGACCTAGCGAATCACATGGGGCGACCTATGGCAGCGGTCTTGGTTGTCCAATTCACGGGGCGGCGGAATCCATATCCGCCTCCCAAATTGCAAATTGATTTTGTGTGGAAAAAAAAATTAGGAACGGAACCTTTTTATACTTCCTCAAATTCAACAAACTAAATAGTTAGTGATGACGACTCTAGTCTCGTGAAAAAATAATGCACAATTGCCATAACAATAGTACAAAAAAAAAATGGAAAAATCGCTTGCTTTGCAATTTTTGCAACAAAATAAAAGTACTTGGAAAAAACCGACTACCCAAAGACGTTTTTAATTTTTAATTTATTTAAGGAGAAAACTTGTACCAGTTACTTAACACAAGAAAAAAAATATTGAAGCGTTTTACGCTTGTGAAAGTTTGAGTAGGTAATAAAGTTAAAAAATCAGAAAAATGAAAAAAAGTCCATGTGTTCAGTCCAAAAATTATGCATCATACTGTTGCAAGCCGGAGAAGTATACCAATGATCCAAATTTAGTTTGCAATAAAATAAAATAATAAATCAAATAAAATAAATTAAATCATAATCAAATTTAATTTGATTATGGAATATGGACTGATATATATCCAACAATTATTACAATTTCTAATAGCAAACACAAAAAGTTTTATTATTGACGAGACAAATACTGTGGAGCAAAAAACGTTATCGCCAATTGTATCGGCGATAACATTGTTGAATTGCTCTTACCGAGTAAATTTTTCCATAAAAGGGAACGTAATAAGCAGTATGTTTTGGAGCAGTAACCTTGGAATGGCAATCCATTCATGAATACAAAGAACATCCAAGGCCATAGTCCTGGTAAATACGCGAAGCACTTTATAGAAAGAAAACACCTTCGAATGAGAGGATATAGGAAGATATTGGAAAAGAAAACTAACGTATAATGTAAACACGAATGGAAAGAGGAAAAAGTTGAAATTAAATAAATAAATATTCATCTTAGACTTGCAGAATGTAGATGTCGCATATTAAATAAAAATGGATAAATTTATCCGAGACTCTATCTAGGCAGCATTTAGTTCGAGAATAATCTTGCAGTCATACTCACATACGAGTATTAAGGTAGCAGCCAATAAAAACGTGCGTTGGGAAAATGAAGATATTATTGGTAGTTCTTGGTCGAAGTATAATACAGTTACTCGTAAATATGACCGAATGGGATAGGGATATTGTCCCGTTAGCTCAGTTGTAGATCATCTCCCCGGTAAAGCTAATATCCTGAGCTCAATTCGATTGAGAGTCACTAAAATTGAATCCAGTAATTAAAAATTACAATTTGAGGTTTTACTCATAAAGTTAAATAAATAATATAATGATGGGTACCCAAAATACCTATTATTTAAAAAAATACTTTAAATTTTTATTTATTTATTTTAGTGTTCCATACCCAAATCGGCAATATGAAACAAAAACACCTCGGTATCGATCCGTCCGTAATAGATGTTTTTTTTCAGAGACTATTAAATAGCGTTAAAATAATTACAATTGGGCCAAATTAATAAAATTTTGTGTCAAATTAAATTTGGCACAATTGTAGGTAACTAAGCTCGGTAAATATTCGCATTCTCGAGATAAGTCACCAAACAGAAAAAAAAATAATAAAAATATTGAAACTCAGGAAAAGACAATACTAGTGTATCGATATGATTCAATCACATCACTTCGCTTTACTTGTATGTATTTGTCAAAACCCTCATTCCCCGGCTCCCCCCAGGGAAACTGAGTGAAAGGGACAACTGCACATCGGGCCGAAAATACCTAAATAAAATCGTCAAAATCGATGTTTTGTATTCCCCATTTTTCTTCTCCAAAACTGGACCGATTTAAAATTTTTTTTTCACTAACTGTATTAGAAGAAAATATTCTATGTCGGTACGTTTTGCTTTTTTTAAAAATACATTGTTTAGTTTGTACACTGAATGTCTTTTGACGGCGTTTAAACCAGGCAATTTTATTCATTTTTGGAAGGTACGTTTGGTTTTTTCAAAAAAAGCAAAACGTACTGACACGCTGGTGGTCAATGTCTATATTATGTAAAAAAAAATTTGCTGTAGGGTCAAAATCCAGAGAGATAAACGGGGAATACGTTTGTATGGAAAAAACGCCGCCCGCATTCCCTTTTAACCCTTTGATTAGTGAGTTATTTTTTTGTCATCTACATCGTGGGAGTGAGTTATTTTTCAAGTTTTTCTTAATTTTTTAATCGATTTAATTAATTATCTTCTTACCTTGTTTTACTACACAAGTTAATTTCGGAGCTTTTTTATTACTATATATAACCTTTTCTTATTGAATAAGTAAGCATTACGTAAATTTAGTTGGACAAATTCAGTGGTTCTCAACATTTTACAAATAGTGTTGCGAAAAAAAAAAAATTTATACAAAATGAAATGTACAGTACCTAATAAAAAGTTATAAAACATGATACTAAAAATAAAAATAAATCATAAATTCAGTGGTTCTCAACATTTTACAAATAAAAAGTTTTCAAATTTTTAATTTTTTTAATTTGCTTACATAAAAAGATATATACAATATAATAAAGAGATAATACTAAAAATAAAAAAGTGGATCTATTCAGTGGTTCTCAACATTTTACAAATAGTTTTTTCAAGAAAAAATAATAAAAATATATATTAGAACAGAAATGTACAGTAATAAAAACATAACACTAAAAATTAACTATCAGTTCAATGGTTCTCAACATTTAACAAATAAAAAGTTTTCAAATTTTTAATTTTTTTTATTTACTTATATAAAAAGAAATATAATATGTAATAAAGGGATAATACTAAAAATAAAAAAGTAGACCTATTCAGTGGTTCTCAACATTTTACAAATAGTTTCTTTTTTTTTAATAAAAATATTTATAAAAACAGAAATGTACAGTAATAAAAACGTAATAATAAAAATAAGGTATAAATTCAGTGGTTCTCAACATGTGAATAATGTTAGATTTAAATTACTAGCTAAAATATTCTTTTCGTGTGGTATTCCTCAAAACACGGATACATACATAATGGAACATTACATCCAACACACATAAATTTTGTGTCCTTCCTTTGCAATGAACGAATTTTGGAATTACTGCACACAAAACATCTCCTACGTGTTCTACCTACGGTAGCAACGGTAGCGCCCTACTGTTGCTACGCTGTATGCCCTGGGCACGATGGATTCCTGGAAGCGAACTGGAATTGATTCCTGGAACTGAACAAAAGTGCTTGACGACTGCGCTTTATTTTATTTTCTTTTTTATAAATAAAAAAAATAATTTTTGAAAACACTATTTGTAAAATGTTTGAGAGCCACTGGATTAGTGCACTTTTTTATTTTTAGTTTTATTTTTTTATTATTGTATATTTCTTTTTATACAAATAAAAAAATCAAAATTTTTGAATATTTTTTATTTGTAAAATGTTGAGAGCCACTGGATTAGTCCACTTTTTTTAAATTTTTAGTATTATCCCTTTATTATTGTACATTTCTTTCTATATAAATAAATTAAATTAAATTTTTGAAAACTTTTTATTTGTAAAATGTTGAGAGCCACTGGATTACGTAATCTGTAACGTGAAATACGTAACAATTTTGGTAAAAACATATAAAAATGTTTGACAAATATATTTGTATTAACTATAAATCATAATTTAATCGAAATTACAAACACGGCGTAGAAAAAACTAAATAAAGTCGTGCTGCCGCACGTATGCGACAATACTCTATTTGGATCGTCCGAGTGCTGCCGCATACGTGCGGCAATACTCCTCAAAGGGTTAAGGTTAAACGTCACATATGTTATAATCTACGCATTCACAGATGGCGCCAATAAAATAATTTTAGGTTTTTAATACTTTTTGCACGTTTTGCTTTAAAATATTGAGGTGAATTAATTGTTTGCGCCCGTACATATGTAATATGAATATAAATAAATAGTTTGGTCCATAAACAAACCCAAATCATTCTAGAAGGGCTGAAAAATACAATATTGGATTGAGTCACTGATACAGGTATGGAGGATGAGGCATGACTACTCATCCTTTTCTCACATTCAGTGGTGTGACGACTGATGTTTTGCATTGTCGTGCCGCTCTGCTTTTCGTCAGCCAACGGTGTTTGTCCTTCAGTTTCGTTACAGTGACAAACCCATCTTCGAACAGTGCTGACATCCACTGTTGCATCACAGTACACATTTTTCAGTCAATACGAATGAGCATTTCACCTTCTGCATTCCAGAATTCAATCATAGAAGGCTGTCTAATATGAACATCGATGTCGGCCATTTTGCAAGCGACTGCAGTGCTGCCACCAGACCTGTCGACGCAGAAAGTTACTACTGCAGTAGATTGTAGAAGAAAGTTTGAGGAATAGCGCCAAATTCAAAATTTTCACTTAACTAACTTTATTTAAGTAGAAACAATAGGAGGCCATAGTTTTTGACTGACCCACATAGTTCTTTTATGATGTTCTAATCGGTTTTGATATTGGGATCAGGATTTCGGAGCGCCGAACTCCGGGACTGGCGGGCAAGTCCAAGACGAGCATCGAGGCCCTGACGGAGCGCCTGGAGCAGATTGAGATGGACGACACGCAGCGGCGGCGCATCGAGGTCTTCCTCTGCCAGAAGGAGAAGATCGGCGAACTGAGCGATGATGATTTTGAGAAACTTGGAGAACTTGGTAAGAATTATTAATTCCTCCGATATTCAGATTTCAATTCAGTCCTCTTCTAGCCATGTCCTCCATAATTGAAGAAAAAAAAAGATCACGTCAATTCTCAAAATGACTCATTCAAGAATTAATAGCTTTTCCTTTTTTTTTTTTTCATGTTCACCGTAAAACACTTATACGGCAATATATTACGGAGAATATTACAAATTTAAGGTACATGTAAGTATATAAAGGTCATGGGGGCAGTTTTACTATTTTGTGACATGCTTCAAAAGATAGTTGCTGAACTGTCTGAAAGTGCGCTGAAAACAGTGATGGTCAATGCAGAATCGTTTATTATACAATAATTCGCTCTGTTGATTTGCACATTCTGATAGGTGGAAGTTCTCGCTAAAAAAGTGCATGGGATCTCCCAAAAGTATTCCCGTTTCAACATATAACTTAACCTCTTTCAACATAGGTGGATTAAGTATAGTTCCAGAGATTAACTTTAAAAAATGTTTATTTAAAAATATTTTTCGGTGGGTTTCTCTTTTTTTTTATATTAGCTCCCCATAGGAGGCCCTAGGAAAATAATTTCCCTCAGGACCTATGTCATCTTAGAGGATGCCTTGTGGAGGGTTTTTTTAAGGAAAGGAAGGAGAGGAAGTTCTGGGAAGGAAAAAGGTGTAAGGGGTGGGTAGGAATATGGGGGTCGACGCCTTGGAATAAAGTCGACTTTGGCTTTCTTATCAGTTCACACCTGCTCTACTTTTATGATTTCCTGTCATATAGGTCGATTGAAGGTGACGCGATAAAAGGTCGTAAAAGCCAATAGTTGTGGCAGAAAAATAAACTTTAGCGACAAGAAAATCATTACGACTAGTGTGTCCAAGAGTGACGAACGTATGAATCCATCCCTCCAACCACGGTGCAAGGCGATGGGTCGAGAGATTTCGGCTGGAGAGGATAAAAGACCTCTATCAACCTGTCTCTCTCGATCCTGCCTACCACGCGGCAGATGGGCAGACGCATCGGACAAGACCATCAGACCTGGACAGACCGTCGCCTCAGTTCTTATTTCTCCAACAGACCATTTTAGTTTTTTTTCAATATCCACTTTAAAATTAAAAATAAAGTATAAAAAATAATAGTCAGTCATTTAACTAAGAATTATTTAAACTTAGAGACCTTTACCTTTACGAAAATAGCCTTATCTTAATCATCTATCATAATGTTTCATTGAAATAATGAAAGAAAACCTTTTCCTCCTATAAAATTTTCTAATGGTCTATTGGACAAATACGAACTAAGGCAACGAGACCTTACCCCGTTAACCCGGGCACCCCTGCTAAGTCACCAATCGTAGCGAACCACTTGGGGTGACCTATGGCAGAGGTGTTGGTTTTCCAATAAATAGTTCCCAGGGTGGCGGTACCCATACCCGCCTCCCAAATTGTACTCTATGGTTGATATCAAGCATTCCTGTTAAGAACAAGGATGGATGCAGGAATAGATAATACATTCCTTCTTAGGGAACAGTACCGCATAAACCTCTTTTGTACTCTTTCTATTTCTTGCCGCAAATTAAGTCAATATCAGAAGATTTTTGTCCAGGAGTTATATATAGATGTGTGAGTTTCTCTACTCTCTGATCCAGAACTATGTTTGTTCTAGTTCTTGAGGCTAGTAGAGAGACAATATAAAGAGGAACAGATATTAGAAGGAAAAAAAAATAAAAACAACTTGATTGTTAAAATTTTTAGGTCAGGGCAACGGAGGTGTGGTGATGAAGGTGCGCCACAAGTCGACGCAGTTGATCATGGCACGCAAACTGATCCATCTGGAGGTGAAGCCCGCCATCAAGAAACAGATCATCCGCGAGCTCAAGGTGTTGCACGAGTGCAACTTCACACACATCGTGGGCTTCTACGGGGCCTTCTACAGCGACGGGGAGATCTCCATCTGCATGGAGTACATGGACGGTGGCTCCCTGGACCTCATCCTCAAGAAGGCGGGCAAGATTCCTGAGTCCATTCTAGGTATTTACATATTCAAATTAAAAAAAACTTTATAAATTAATTAAACATAATATAATCCTGTAGCTGAGTGAGGGGCCGTTCAAGTATTACGTAACGCACTTGGGGGGGGGGGGTCTTGTGAAACGTTACTGTGCGTTACAAGGGGGGAGGGGGTTCGAATAACGCGTTACGTAACATGTTTTTTTTTATTTAGATAAAAAAACTAGGGAATTAAAATCTTCCAAGTTGGCAATCTTTTTCGTTCTCTCTTGTTTAATTTATTACCGCAAACGTGATTAAAACAAGAAAAAAGGTATTTAAAGGTAGGGGCCGGCGATACTTTACTATGCGATACTAACTGAACGACTTACAAAACGGCAGGATAATTTAAACTTGTTTTCACATGAGACACGCCAAACTCCTCCACGAGGGTTACATTTGATTCACCAGCTTCTAAATGGTGTTATATAGCACTTTTTTCTTCAATTGAAAAACACATCACCTCACAGAACTCATTGTGTTAAGCTTTAAACGTTGTCACAACAGATGATAAACACTGTCTGTGATTTACACGTGCTAATAGGGTTAGGTGTCAGCGCGCGGGAAGTAGCCGGGCGCCGGGAGTACGTGAGGCGCGGGGCTGCGAGGTATTCTAACCGGACGAATTATCATTAAAATAGGTTGCTTTAAGTAGTTGGTCCCTTAAAACGGGTCGTACTAAATGGACGTGTTTACCCAGTGATTACCTATCATTCTAAAAACAATCGAACCAAAAGTAGAGTTTGACAGCCGGCGTAGTGCAGCGGTAAGGCGCTTGACTTGCATTCCGAAGGTCGCGGGATCGAATCCCGGCGTGGCAAATAAATTTTATTTGATTAATTTGTGTTTTTCACAATTTATTCATTTAAAATAATATATAGCATATTTGCGGCACGTTCCAGAGTGGAAGATACTCTCAGTATCGCCCTGGTGTAAGACCACCATTCAGAATTGAAACGTTGCTTGAAATGGCTTCTGCCGTGTTTGGTGACCAGATCTGAATAGCCAGGTACTTCCCCACCTTCCTCTTCCCCTCCCCACTGCCTTCAGCCTCACAACATACCCCAATTGGGGATGCCATAGTCCCACTGGCTCCAGACGGGAGCAGCTGGGACTCTTGTGCGGTATTCATGTAAAAAAAAAAAAAAAAAGAGAACATCCTTTCCGGAGACCAGTTTGGTTTTAGAAGAGGTGTAGGAACCAGAGAAGCAATATTGTCGCTACAAATACTACTAGAAAAAAGAATAAAAAGAAACCAAAACACATTCATCGCATTCATAGACCTGGAGAAGGCTTTCAACAAAGTAGAATAGAAAAGACTCTTCGAGATTCTGAAGAGAATTGACATCAAATATAGAGATAGACGAATAATCCAGGCGCTATACAAGAATGAGGCCGCTATAATTAGATGTGACAATGATGCAAAAGAAGCCAATATAAGACAAGGGGTGAGACAGGGATGCTCTCTGTCACCTGTTCTTTTTAACGCTTATATACAAAGTGCGATCGACGACTTGAGAGAGAGAATGAGTCACAGAAAAGGTGTAAAGATACACGGGCAAAAGGTGGATATGATAAGGTTTGCTGACGATATTGCTATGGTTGCTGAAAGCGAAGAAGAACTCCAAGAGGCCTTAACAATCATGCAAAGCATTCTTCAAAACAATTACAACACGAAGATAAATAAAGACAAAACAAAGCTGCTGACTGTAGGCCGAACGCAACATCAAATGAGAGTAGAGATGTCAGGAGTTCCACCTAAGAACACCAAGGAGTTTGTCTACCTCGGGAGCAAAATAACATGGGACGGTCGGTCTAAGAGCGAGGTCGACAGCCGTATACACCAGGCTAGGCTTGCATTCAATAAAAGGTCGAAAATAATAGAATCGAATAATATAGACCTGAAACTGAGAATACTCCTCATCAAGACCTATGTATGGAGTATCTTGATGTACGGCTGCGAAACATGGTGCCTATCCGAAAGAGATAAACGGAGACTAGAGGCTTTTGAGATGTGGTCCTATAGAAGACTATTAGGAATTTCCTGGAGAGACCACATTACAAATGAAGAGGTTCTCCAAAGAATCGAAGGAGGAAGGCACCTGCTCAGGACCTTTCCGAAAGGCGCGCAAGATGGATCGGCCATGTAATAAGACAAGAAGGCCTCTTGCATGCCATGATGGAGGGTATGATCGAGGGGACAAACGCTAGGGGACGCCCATGCCGAGAGTACCTGGAGGACCTGCCGGTGGACGTGCGCTGCTCATCATATGCAGACTTCAAAAGAGCCGCATAAGA
This sequence comes from Limnephilus rhombicus, assembly GCA_929108145.2. Classification (NCBI taxonomy): domain Eukaryota; kingdom Metazoa; phylum Arthropoda; class Insecta; order Trichoptera; family Limnephilidae; genus Limnephilus; species Limnephilus rhombicus. The sequence goes on from OV815281.1 coordinate 52,635,936, forward strand.
CAGGAAAGAGTGGAAGAAACGAGTAGATGACATTGCTGCAAACCAATCCCAGGATTGAAACCAGAGAGAGAGACCTAGTGATTAACTATGAAACCTAACTTGTGTTTACATTGTCATTGCTAAAAATGGTAAGCCTTTGTAAGCGAAGTTGTTATTTCCGAATTCTGCTGTATAATGATTGTATCTGGTAATAGTTTTTTTTAAATATGGTCAGTTTATTCATAACCTGGGAATGTTCTTTTTTTAACCCCTCGACAATCCTTTTGACCCCTTGACGATATTTTTTCAGAGGGTCAAAATATTTCCGCTTTACAATATAATCCATATAAATGGAATATTTCTGAACATTTCCGAAAACTAAAAACTGTTTTTGGCAGATGATAAAATGTGATGAAAGTAGACTGAATGCTGTAGAAATGTGTGGTAAAACCATGTACGATCGTGTGAGAAATGTGGAGATCTGCGAAGAATGCAAGGCTGATGTAAGCGTGATGAGTAAGATTAAGAAAGGGACGCTCAGATGGTTTGGGCATGTAGAGCGAATGAACGAGGAAAAGAGTGTAAGGAGAATATATGATGCGAATGTGAATGGAAGAAGAAGTCGGGGACGCCCGAGGAAGACATGGCACGACCAAGTGAATCAGATACTTGAGTCGGGCCATGTGAAGAATCGGAATAATAGAAGAGCATGTATGAGACAATGTATGAATGTGAACGAGGCAAGGAGTGTGTGCCAAGATCAAGTTGTTTGGCGGTCCGTCCTCTCTGCCTACCCCTGCGCAGAAACGGCATGATGGTTAGTTAGTTAGTTATAAAATGTGCTTTCAAATTTTATGAATCGAAATAAACATACACTTTTTGAAATATAAAATTTTCCATGCAAACATAAAAAAAGTTTTGAAAATGGTTCACCTAACGTTTTTTCTAACTAAAATTACTGATAACGAAAAAAAAAAACTTAAGTACACATTTTAGTAGACAAATGTATTACAAACATTATTGTCATCTTACATTTTTGTTGTTCCATGTAAAAATAATGAATAAAAAATTCCCATAGTTTCATAACTTTATTTCTAATTGCAATTCGAAACTTTGGTTTCATAGGTCTACATTTTACTTCTTTTGTAGTTATTTTTTATATTTAAGTATAAAGCTATTTAATATACAAAGGTAATTTATATCTTTCTAACACCGTATTTCTCACTATGATAGTAAGAGAGAGACACAACGATTTCTATGAGACTACACGAGTTGTTCTGAAAACTGAACAAATAGACTTGGCTTAAAAAGAAAGTTTTCAATCACGTAATATATTCCAGGCACCATAACCTCGGCTGTACTGAAAGGCCTGAGTTATCTACGAGACAAGCACGCCATCATGCACAGAGACGTGAAGCCCTCCAACATCCTGGTGAACAGCAACGGGGAGATTAAGATTTGTGACTTTGGAGTGTCGGGACAGCTAATTGACTCCATGGCCAACTCCTTTGTTGGCACCAGGAGCTACATGTCGGTAAGTCATGTGTGTTTTATGTCTAATCTAAACAATTCACTATGCAATATTATTATAGAATGAGCAGGCACCGTTCTACTGATGTGCTCATATCTGTTTCACAATAAGTTTAACTGTAAATTGAGTTGTTTCAAATCCAAAAATAAGTTAATCCTTTCCTCTCTCCAAATACGAATCCAATTTAAATTTGTTTAAGTTCCATTACTATCCAAGTACTGTGAAACAACCGGCCCAAATAACAGAACTTGAATTTTCAAGCATGGTCGTAAAAATTGTCACGCAGAAAGATGTCTTTGAAAACCAGTCAACTGGTAGAAGATTATAATTAAGAGAAGAATATGGCATACTAAATTAAATAATTTCAGCCGGAGCGTCTGCAAGGCACCCACTACTCGGTGCAATCAGACATCTGGTCGCTGGGCCTGTCCCTGGTGGAGATGGCCATCGGCATGTACCCCATCCCGCCCCCCGACGCCAAGACGCTGGCCGCCATCTTCGGGTCGCACAACGAGGACCACTCCCCCGGCCAGGGTGGCACCGCCCCCCGCTCCATGGCCATCTTCGAGCTGCTGGACTACATTGTCAACGAACCTCCCCCCAAACTGCCCGCCGGCATATTCAGCGATCAATTCAAAGACTTTGTCGACCGATGCCTTAAGAAGAATCCCGAAGAGAGAGCCGATTTAAAAACACTTATGGTATCATCTTTTTTATCTATTTTATTTCATATCTGATGAATAAACCTTTAGGGAAATTTCTCAAACAAAACACGCACTATTGAAATTTGCTAATTATGAAGACATTCTGTGTTAATATAATATTTGTATGGCCCAGTATATCAGTTGTCCATATACTTGCTATGTACGACGTTCCTCGCTCAAATTAAAGTCTGCTAAATCGGCCGCTCAATCCTTGATAAGCCGTAAAGTAGTTCCTGTTTTAGACGCCGAGGCGTTAGCTATGACACATTTTAAGTTTGAAAATTAAGAAAATTGCCTAATTTTATCAGTATGAACTATTTTATACATTGAGTGCTGAGGATTGTTGATATTATTAATTGATAATCAATCTGAAACAGTCCAGTAAGACTTACAAGAGGAATTTTAGAAGTTTCAATGTGAGAAGTTTGTTTTCAGCGATTAGTTTGTCATAATTTCATGTATTGTGCTTTGCTCCAGAAAAACAAATACCTACTATTTACAATTAGTATCCTCGCGTGTAGCACCATGCTGATTGAAGCGGGGAACTTTATCAAAAATCAACTCTTTAATTAATCCCTAAGGTCTCAGATATATTCTGCCAATAGGTCAGAATATTTCCGCTTTGCAATAAAATCCAAATAAATGGAATATTTCCGAAAGTATCTGTTAGAAACTGTTTTTGAAATGCTTTCGTATTTTATTATTAAAAATAAACATGTAATTTTTTAAATATAAAAATTTTGAATGCAAACATAAAAAAGTTTTAAAAATGGCTCAACTTATGTTTTTTCTAACTAAAATTACTGATAACAAAATTTTTTTTTAAAAACTCACATATGTTATTAGACAAATGCATTATAAATCTTATTATCGTCCCATTTTTTTGTCATTTAGTAAAAAACTCACAGTTAAATTTTTTTTTTCCAAATTGTTATGGGAAACTTTGGTTTCATAAAGATTTCAAACCTTAATTATCATCATCTTCATCTTCCCCTTAACCTATTCGGGTCGCGGACCCACTGCATCGACAAGGCTCCTCCATACATTCCTGTCTTGTGCTGACTTTTCGGCCTCCGTCCATGGCAGTCCCATCCTCTCCTCACACAGTTTCTGGAGTTGCCTCACCCAACTGTGTCTGGTGCGGCCCACTGGACGCCTACCCTCTGGAATCGCACTCAGTATTTTCCTCGGAATTCGGTCATCAGATATTCTTAGTACATGCCCAAACCACCTCAGTTGCAATTTTTCTATGAAGAGTAGCAGTGGCTCGATGTTTAGGTCGTCTCGGATCGTCGAGTTTCTTATATGATCCCATTTCGTAACACCTGCCGCTCCTCTCAAGTACCTCATTTCGACAGCTTGGACTCTAGAGCATGTTCTTTTATATAGCATTCATATCTGGTGGCCGTAAGTGAGCATCGGGTGGTATACAGTTTTGAAAACTGCCATGTTTGTCTTGATACTGAGCTCGGCTCTATATATTTTGATTCTATATCTTTTGACGGACGAGATCTCCTGTCAGTTTTGTGTGATTTTCTATGGATCAGGCCAGCTACGCCGATTTAAAACGATCTATACTAAAATATGTGACAGCCATAGAAAATCACACAAATCTGACAGGAGATCTCGTTCCCACAAAAGATATAGAATCGCTCGGCAGTTTGTGGCCAAGTGGACGAATGCATCATTCAATTCCTCTGCTAGATGAGTCCCATCTTTTCCTGTTATAATGATGGAAGCAGGAGTAATTGAATGTGTCTTGTGTTGTTGTTCCCCAGAACCACATGTGGATACGAGAAGCGGACTCGGAGCAAGTGGACATAGCGGGCTGGGTGTGCAAGACTATGGACCTGATGCCCTCTACACCTAATTCAAATGTTTCTCCTTTTTCTTCATAAGCTGCAAGAAGTGCATACTATCAACCAAGAAAAAGGGTGAGTGCTTATTTATTCTGCATTCATTATTATTTCAGCTGGGAGTGGCACACTGACATCTGAACTTATTGGCACACTGACATCTGGACTGCAACCAACTTTAGTGTGTAGTTCAAACAAAATAATCCATCCCTAAGTATCGAGAGGTTCTGGGTTCATGTCCCAATTGCGACCTTTATCTTTTTGCGTCTTGTTCTCTTTCATACTTTCGTTTAGATTATTAGTGTTATCTTCTTCTTTAATGATGTATTTCAACGATGGGAATAACCTTTTGTAATGTATTGAAAAAGCTTCTAAGTGATGCTGTCAGATGCCAGCAGGGAAAGTGCTTCTATCGATCGCCGACAGGGGTACCCGAGTAGACACGGGTGCCGCCGGGACTGGCTCTGGCCAGCTTACAGTAAATTCCCATACCGAAGCCCTTGTACGCTTCATTGGTATGAACTTTCGAAGGAATTGGAAAATCATAATAATTTTAATACTTCATCTTCATGTACCTTTATGAAAGTATTCATTTAAATTGTTGATTATATTTATCTGTTCGTATTGAATTCATTTGTACTTGTTTATTTTATAAGGCTTATAGTGCTATTAACGTGTATACTATTCAGTAATTTAAACAATTTATCTAATTGTTACTTTAGCATCAACATTATATATATGTTACCGTAAAAGCCCGAATATTGGTAAATCCTAAGATTTACCAACTCTTAAAATGGTAAAAGTTCGACCCGTTCTATAATCATCACCAACCTAACCTAACCTAACATGTAATAAATTCTAATGGTAAAAGCCTGAAAAAATCGTTTCTTATTTAAATATTATAAACGATTTTTTCGGGCTTTTACCATTAGAATTTAGTACATGTTAGGTTAGTTTAGGTTAGGTTAGGTTGGTGAACGATGATTATAGAACGGTTCGGACTTTTACCATTAAGAGTTGATAAATCTTAGGATTTACCGGAAAATCTTAGGATTTACCGTAGTTCGGGCTTTTACAGTAACATGTACACTGTTTTGAAAATGTACCATGCAATGTAGTCATTATGTACCTGCTGACAAACTGTATAAGTAGTTTAGCGGGTTTAAATGTTAACCCCTCCGAATTTTCGAGAATATTCGCTTTTGGTGTCTTTAACAAAGTGACATTTTACGAAAACTTTTTGTTATTAGCGCTTCACAATTAAAGCTCTATAAATGAAACATTTCTGAACGTAGCCGAATAGTAAAAACTGTTTTAGAAAGGTTACAAAATAGGCTTTCAAATTATTATATTACAAATAAATATTAGCATTTGTAAATATTAAAATTTAGAACGCAAACATTAAAAATAGGTAAAAATGACTTACGTGATGTTCTTATGTGAAAACGGTACTAAAATCACAGATTATGTAAACAACAATTATGTAAACAACACTTATTCTATTGTATATATGTGTAATAAACACTTTTGTCACCTCGCTTTTTTATCATTTCATATAAAAATATTTAATAAAAATTTAAAATGTGGTGCGCGGTGGAGCTACCGGGAGCAAATTTGCGCGTGTAAATATTTTTGTCAACTACACGACTGACAGCTGATTCCTGTTATGTATTTCCATAGACAACTTGATAGGGATGTGCAGCTTGATCTGCTATCGACCTTTTACTTTTTGTTTTAGGGATGTAACTAAAACAATAACGGAGTTAGAACGATTTCTATGGAAACACATGCGCTGACGTATAGACACGCATATTGTACTTGACTGCTGTCCTATTTTTAACGCTTATATCTGCTTACGTTGCGGAGGGGCTAATAAAAGAAAATAAATAAAAATCATTTTTGTTATCAAGAACCTAAAATTATTGAGAAGTCCCCCACAGAACTAATAATACCCAACTTTACACCTTCGAAAGTTGTAAAAAGAGAATTGTTGTAATAAAAATTGTTTCAAATATGTTTAAATGTCGGCGATTATTTCCAGGTCAAAACCAGACAAAAATGTGCGGGGGTAATGGCGACACACAAGGCTGCAGCGCTCAATTGGACAACCAGTAATACTAAACATATCAACTCCACAACTATTTACATTCATACGCATAGACGGGAATGGCTTTCACAAGTTATTCCAAACAACGAGGACAAATCTCTCCATTTTGTAATACATACAAACATTTATACCTTCAACTCTGTCTTACCGCATCTTGTTTTCCAGTATCTCATATTCTTAGGCATCTCTTTTATTAATTAGGTGTCTACGAATTGAAAATATTGTAGAATAATGAAATGTTGTTAATATAATAAGTACAGTACTTAACGGAATCCAAGTGATACCGTGCATTTATAACCGACTGAATTACATGACGATTTTAACCAAAGATTGACATAAGTAAACAACTGAGATGGACAGTTTGTTTAAATGCGTGTGTTAAATATAATCTGTCGTCAATTATCTTGAAACGCCATTCCCAAATTTTATTCAAAGACCGTTTTATATGTTAAAAAAAAAAATGAAGTTTCACACCATCCATATAGAATACGCTAGAGAAGCCCTCCATCAGATTTGTAGTAAATATGTGGTCAGTAACTCGGTTGACCGAATGTGATTGATGATTGACTTATCAACCTGTTTGGGCTCGTCAGGCAAATTCTATATTGATGCTTCCCATGTCCTTCAGAGCTCAGTGTGGAAGTTAAATTAATTAAGTATTTCATATAATACTAGGTGACAATCCATTGTACTGGTTATTTGAAAGGGTTAAGACATTGATAGAGTGGCTCTAAGCATACTATACATTGAAATTTAAAGGACATAGTTAGATAAAGGAATTTAAATGCGTATTGGATCAAATATATTTGATACGCTTGTTGTGGAAGCCAAGTTAACTGCTGTATTTTAATGTTGTGATACGGTACATGTAAGTTCTGATGGAAAGCAATTTAAAACTTAAGAAAAGTAAATATGAATTTTCATTTCAAAATGGAGTTGAAACAGTGAAGCATTGGGAGAATGAAATGTTCAGAGATTGAATTGAAGTTACGAACAATTTAAGCTCGACAATTAAATAAATGTGAATTCAAGTGATTTCTGATCAATCCCTGAAGTATTTATATGTGTTATGTAAGTAATAAAGTGTAATAAAAGCAATTTTTAAACTCTATTAAAATGATAGGGTTCCACCGAGATAGAGAACCTATAACAGTAATGGTGCATATTTTTGATATTGCTACTTACATGTACCGTAAAAGGAATTCTATAAAAATTAACCGCCTCAATTAATAATTAATGTAAATTGTAAAACGGTCATCAGTAGATATATTGGAGATAGAAAAGCCACCATCTGAACAGTAGTTGAGTTGATTTAGTCGCGAGGAGACTTAGAGTTTTGACATATTTTTCTTTGCTGGAAGTACGTAGTTCATGTCAGCGTGTTTCGAGTCAATTTGTCATATTTTAAGTATTCTGCATGTCCCGAGAGAGCGGAAGCGCTTACCAACTTCACGTTTGTCCCGACACAAACATGATTGTGCGTAAATGCTTTCGCTCTTTCAATTTTTTTACTAAAACAACAATATTTTTTTCGCTTTGTTCATATGTGTATCTTATTTTTTTTATTGATAATATATTTACAGCGTGTAAATAAAAATGCTGTGTTTTTGCACACTGAATGTTTAAAATATTGAAAAACAGATGAGGGATAACTACTTGGTGATATATTTGAATTATATACATTGATTTGGTGTACACTGGATCAGCTAGTTCGGATAAGAGACAATCTGACCTTATATTTCGATGCTCCCGAAGAACAATGTTTTTTGAGGACAAGAAATATAGTGTTGTTTTGATATTTTGCATTTCATTCAAAAATACAAAAATTAAGCCAAGAAAAAAAATTCTAATTTATAGCAGATCCGACATTGTTCTTTGGGAGCATCGATTACTTTTACAAAGTAATGAAAATGAATGCTATATAAAATGTTGCATTATGGCAACATGTCTTCATACTAACTGGATGGATGGGTTTATTTTTGAAAAGCATAGGCCAATCTTTTGTGACTTTATCGATGATTTATTATATGTAGAACAATTTTGAATGGAAGAATGTGTGGATAGAATGAAAAAGAATAAAAAGGACTGCGAGGTTTGGACACGTAAAGGTTGTTTCTCCCTAAGATTTAATCATATTATCAGTATTTTCTTATTACCTCCTGTGTTGCCGTGCAAACTGTATGTTTTATTTAATATTTAACTGTTGTATTTAAAGTAGTGAAGTTGCAGTGAGGCAACATTCCAATGATTGTTTCTGGTAACTTTTTTGCTGTTTTTAGCTTAGATTTACTAGGAATCTTAATGTCAACGCATTGTGCTTTACCAAGGTTAATATTAAACCACATCTTATATTATTAAGTATGCGAGAGTGTTACATACTTGTTTATTATGTATATAAATATATATGTATTCGTACTATGGAATTTTCACTCTTGGCATGAATTTTATTCATAAATAATACATCTTATTGGTGAAATTAGCTTTTTATTCAAACCTTTTATTTGTTAATGTCCATTACCATAATTAATCAATATCACATTGCCCAATTATACAGAGGAAAGAAACGAGACAAACTTGGATACGATTTTAGATTTTCACGGCCAAAAATTATTTTGTTATTAGTTTTTGGGGTATTATGCCGTGTTGCGCTACCTCCTTCTTTAGCCAACGTTTCGGACAGCGTTGCAGTGTCCATCATCAGGGCAGATGTGTGGAGACAAACTTGTTCAACGGGGAATCCTAAAGGAGACCGTAAACCAGTAAGATTATATGGCAACATCGTGCAAAATAATTAATAATAATAATTGGCTAATTTATATAGCGCCGTTTTCGTGGAAAATCACCTCAAGGGCGCTGAAATCACCTCAAGGGTGCAGACGTCAAGATGTCTATTTGGTTGGGCAACATGCCGGTGAGATTGCTTCGCTACCGATATTACGGAAATATTACCGGGCCGCATCTATTTCCTTCTCACTCTGTTACATAATATGTGTGCATGTTTGTTTTCCACATATCCGCTACCAGCAATCATAATTTGGAACTTGCGATTTTGTTTTGAAGAGTTTCACTTTCCATGTACATTTGTTACTAAAATTTCAATCTATCTGTTTCCGGTTTCGACACATCCGTGTCGTTCACCAGCAAACTTAAAACTAACTTCAAAATTTATACAAGTACAGAAGTGATTACATTTTATTAGGTGGGGGTTGTGGGAGAGTGATTTTGGGGGAGGGAGAGAACAGTGGCAGGAGTCAATACAATATGGGAACTGTAATGTCTGTGTGAATGTGTATGAGAGCAAGCGAGATAGTATGCTTGCGAGAATCTATAAAAGGCGATGCGTGCTAGAAGTACGTCCTCTTTTGCTTTAGGCAGCTCCCTAATAAATACCTGTACAGAATACTGTTACTCTCTTCATTCGTGTACTACCGTCACAATACTTCGTCCTAACATATGTGAGTCCGCATATCCAAATTGGCGCTGCCATTACTATTGGGCAGCCACGGACACCACAACTGGCGCAGCTACGGAAATTAAAGAACCTGAAGGTGAAATTTTAACTGAAAGTGATAGTACGGAAGAGAAGAAATTGTTGCGACAATAGAATTAAATTGTTGCATGGAAGAAGATGCCACCTCATATGTCTAAAATCAAGAAGACGAGCATTAGAGCCTGCATCCGCAGAATATTGAGGGAGCAATTGGCGTTGGCATGCTAGCATTGCGTGCGTAAGAAAAAGACGGTGACAAGCAGACCATCTACAGAAGAAGCCGGAATCTGGGGCAAGGGCTCGGATTCTGTCGCTGCAGCTGTTCAAGCGGGATCGGACACAGGGCTGGATTCTGTCGCCGCAGGGAGACGGACACGTGCAACAGCGGTCGAAAGGGGTGGCTGGTGACGAAGTTCCGGGGAGACACTTTGGCGCGGCGAGGTCGTCGGTTCTGGAGCGTATTTACCCGGAAGCGCTGAGATAAGTTTTTAATTATAAAAATTTGTTTCAGCTCTTATTCCCTATGGATGCGATTTGTAAAAGTCTGGGTGCATTCTGTCACAAGACAGGAGTGTGGTCCCTGTTCAAGGAGAGACTGGACCAAGCTCGCATTTTATATGATGATAAAATTTTGTCACCTGAACGTAAAAGAGCGTTCCTCATCAATCTCACCGAAGACACCTTTTCATTGCTAAGTGATTTATGTTTTCCAAAAAAAGTGTGGGAAACCTCATTTGAGGATTTGTGTTAATTTCTAGATTCCCATTGTAAGCCCATTCACAATATATTTGAATCTCGGGAAATATTCTATAAATGTAAACAATCGGCTAATGAATACATTAAGGAGTTCGCCGCAAAGCTTAAAAATATTAGTTTGTCATGTAACTTTGAAGCAAGGTTAGAATCGTGTTTGAAAGACATATTTATTATTGGTGTGTTCAATGAGAAAATGAAACACAAACTTTTTATGGAAGGTTTAAGCAAGTCATTTCTAGAATGCGTTAATTTAGCTTCCACTTGGGAACACGTCTTAGGTATGGAGAGTGCAAAGTCGAATTTAAATATAGTTCATAATTTTGATAAATCTAGGCACGTAAGCCATTATAAGGATAGTAAAGTGCGTAGTAAGTCACCCCATAAGATAAATAATTATATATCATGTTTTATTTGTGGAAGGAATAATCATTTGCAAAAAGATTGTTGGCACAAGAAGTTACAATGTAATATTTGTAAGAAGGTAGGTCACATTAGCTCAACTTGTAAAAATAAATCTCATAGTAAATATGCTCGCTCTCCTAGTAAGGAGCGCGATAACACTATTCATACCGTAAATCAGGATAATAATAATGATCCTATGTATTTAAATCTATGCGTAGATAATATTATATTGAAAGTTATGGTAGATATGGGAGCCAGTATAAATGCGATCCCGTACGAAATGTTTAATAAGTACTTTAGTGAAAAGGAATTTTGCGATAAAAAAATATTCGGGTACGATAATAATTTATTAAAGGTATTGGGTAAAATTATGTGTAACGTGGAATTTAAAAATAAATGCGTGCCGACCGAATTTATAATAATCGATAATGGTAGCTCATGCATTGTAGGTAGAAGTTTTCTTAAGTGTTTCGATATTACACTAAACGGAATTAATCTAGTGAAAAATAGTGTTACGGATAATAATATTCGCGGTATGTTAAAATTAAAGTATCCTAATACGTATAAGTATCCTAACTACGAAGCTAATATTGAGGTTAGGTCGGATTTTAAACCGAAGTTCGTTAACCCGAGACCCATTCCATATTGTTTGCGTGAACAAATTGAATTAGAATTATTAAAAATGGTGAAAGTTGAAATTAGTGAAATGGCGAGTCCGATAGTTGTTGTTAAAAAAAAGATGGTACGATTAGGATTTGTACAGATTTCAAAAACACTTTGAATCCAATGCTGGCACCTTTAAAATTCCCGTTGCCTAGAGTAGAAGATCTAATTTCTTCGTAAAATGGCGCGAAACACTTTGCGAAAATTGAATTAAAAAATGCTTTTTCTCAGATTGCTTTGAATGAAAGTTCAAAAAAACTATGTGTTATTTCGACTCACATTGGTTTGTTCGCGTACAAAGTGTTACCTTTTGTGCTAACAACAAGCCCGGCGATTTTCATGCAAGTAATAGCTTCTATCGTCGGTGGTTTAAAAAATGTGCGAGTGTTTTTAGATGATATATTGTTATTCGGTAATTCGAAAGAGGAGTTAAACTCGGTTTGTGACGCGGTAATTAAGAAATTAAATGATCATGGACCCACTTCAGGCGCTTTACTTTCATTGCAGCTGTTAACTTGGGCTTCCTGGCGGGGCGACAGGCCTTGAAATCTAATTCTTTCAATTTTCTTCGAACAGTGCGCTCAGAAACATTTACGCTAGCATCCTGGAGTTGTGATTTTATTACCTTTGTGGTAGCAAACCTGTTTTCTAGGCAAATTTTCTTCAAACATCTCTCTGACCGTGGAGTGAAAATTAGTTTTCTACGGCATCTTTTCTTTCTTTTCGGGCTTAATTCCTCCCCTGACTCAATTTTCTTTTTTATGCATCGTACACTAGCTTCAGAAACCTCCAGTCTTCGTGATATTTGGGCCAAACAATGGCAAGACAAAGATGTGGACTTCTGGAGATCGGTGAGATACAGCAATTTAATCAAAAATATATTTCTCGGTTTGTAAATGTTTTCACAATCACAAGGGCCTTCACTTCAGCTTTTTTACGTTGTGAAAGATCGCCTTTTCTACCCATGATGATTTAGTCCAATTACTTTTTTAAAACACTGCATACAAAATAAACTAATAACTGAGTAGTATAAAACGGTTAAACAAACAACCACAGTCCATAGAGCCACAGAAACACGTCCGTACCTGACTCGATTCCGATCGCGACTGATACAGGTTTGTACTTGCTTACGTTCATGTATCACTTTGTCAACACAGTGCTGCCATATGTTAAAAATAAATACAAATATGTAATCTACAACAATTCTTTTGAATAAAAATCAATAATATTGTAGTTTAAATATACCATTATTGCATAAAAACTCTTAAGAAACATAAAATTACAAAAAAAATACAGTGCGTCTAATAATTTGGCCAGGGACTGTACACTTGTCATTATTATTTATTTTTGGAACAACCGTATTAAAAATTGAACGAATTTTTCTACCTAACATCAACACACTAGGTTCAATTCCCGTACATAACGAAGGTGTGTTCCTAATATCAATTAAAAATGACAGTAATTTATCCTCCAGATCTCTTGGAAATCTGTTATTCACAAATTTATTTTTTTTTTTACTTTTTAACTGTTTTGACAGCTTTTCTGCCAAATCATTCGAAGCCGGGTGCTGGACTGCTGACGTCACATGTTCAATATTAAATTCACAACAAAATTCCTGAAATAAAGCTGACATGAAAGCAGTTCCATTATCGCTAACAATTTTTTCCGGTATACCAAAGTTAGAAAACATTTTCTTTAATATTTTGGTTGTACTAACTGAATCTACCGCAGGTACCATTTGACAATCGACCCACTTTGTGGTAGCGTCTACCACCACAAAAAAATTTAAATTACCGAACGGACCTAGATGGTCTATATGAATCCTATTCCAAACAAAATTATTCACTGGCCAACTCGCCAATTGCACCTTGGAAGGTGTAGGTAAACATACTGCACACCTAGTACACTGTTTTACCTCTTTCTCAATATCAGCATTTATACCTAACCAGAAAAAATAATTTCTTGCCAAATTTTTCGACTTCACAATACCTAGATGCGAACGGTGAATAAATTTCAAAACTGATTCCTTTAATTCCATTGGTACTACCAGTTTACTATCATAAAACAAATATGCATCATGAGCTGATAACTTATCTCTAATATGCCAAAATTTTAATAAATCAGAATTTAAAAAAAAATTTCAGGCCACCCTGTACTCAAATAATTGACAATTTTTGCTAAAACTAAATCCTTCTCCGAACTCCGTTTAAATATTTCCGGATTTATTTCTGTTTCAACAGAAATATTATTTAACTGTTCTCTTACCAAACTATCGATATCCGTAGCGTTAATTAGATCCAAGAAATAATGGTTATCTATGTATTCCTCGATATTATTTTTACTACTTTGCATCGGTAATCTGGACAAGAAATCGGATTTATTGTCGTCCGACTTAATGTATTCTATACTATAATTAAACGTTTGCAAAATTAACGCGTAACGTTGCAATCTATTCGCTGCTAGTATAGGTACTTGCTTCTTATTATCAAGTTTGTGCACAAGCGGTTTATTGTCGCATGATAGAATGAATTTATTTCCATACAAGAATTGAAAGAATTTTTTCAACCCAAATATACACGCTTCTCTGTCCAAAATTGAATATTTCCGTTCAGTTTCCAATAAAGTCCTGCTCGCAAATGCTATGGGGCGCTCCATCCCGTTATCATACTTATGACAAAGTATGGCCGATATACCTATATTACTGGCATCCGTAGTCCAATTAATTTTTTAAAACACTGCATACAAAATAAACTAATAACTGTGTAGTATAAAATGGTTAAACAAACAACCACAGTCCATAGAGCCACAGAAACACTTTCGTACCTGACTCGATTCCGATCGCGACTGATACAGGTTTGTACTTGCTTACGTTCATGTATCACTTTGTCAACACAGTGTTGCCATATGTTAAAAATAAATACAAATATGTAGTCTACAACAATTCTTTTAAATAAAAATCAATAATATTGTAGTTTAAATATACAATTATTGCATAAAAACTCAAGAAACATAAAATTACAAAAAAAAATACAGTGCATCTAATAATTTGGCCAGGGACTGTAGTGACTTTAAAAAAATTGATGATAAAGTTAAAAATAAAATGGTAGCTAGTCAAAATAGTCAAAAAAATATTACCTGGGTAGAAAATTTAAAAAATTCTTTGATTTGGGATCAAAAGTTTTGACCAAAGATTTTAGAAATAAAATGAATAATTGTATTTTGGGTACAATTATGAAAAGATTAGGGAGTAGGACCTATATGGTTAAGATACATTCAACAGGCCAGGTTTGGAAAAGGCACCATGATCAGCTTTCTGGTTACGTGGGGGGAGAGTGACTATTCTGATAATTTGTTGGACTTTGGTTCACTCTCAGACGTGGACAGGACCAATACTAATACCCCTGTTCTTTGCAGATCGCAGCCACCATGGGAAGGGAGACTGCGTTCCAGACCTCAACCAAGCCCACGTTATCAAAAGTGAAAATAAAGTTTATATTATATAATTACATGAAGAAAAAAAAATGTGTATAAAACGAAATACGTAGTTATTTGTTTTGTATAAGTGTTAGATAAAAAAAACATTTATCATCCATGTAATTATTGTTTTAAGTGTGGGGGTGTAATGTCTGTGTGAATGTGTATGAGAGCAAGCGAGATAGTATGCTTGCGAGAATCTATAAAAGGCGATGCATGCTAGAAGTACGACCTCTTTTGCTTTAGGCAGCTCCCTAATAAATACCTGTACAGAATACTGTTACTCTCTTCATTCGTGTACTACCGTCACAATACTTCGTCCTAACATATGTGAGTCCGCATATCCAAATTGGCGCTGCCATTACTATTGGGCATCCACGGACACCACAGGAACATTGTTTATAAGGGTGACTTATAGGGTGCTATTATTGTTATTATCTAAATTAATTTTTTTGATTATTTCTAAAGTTTCTAAAGCGCACAAATTAAAATATGTACTTTCAAACATTTAAACTTGGTTTTTTCTTTGTTGAATCTATCGCCTGTCTCTATTAAATGATTAGCAAATTCAGAATAGTTATTATTTTGTAAACAGAGTTCATGTTCCCTGATTCTAGTTTTACAATTTCTAGTAGTCATACCTACATACTGTGCGTCACAATCATTGCGCTCCATAGACATATGAATATTACTAGACCTGCCCTAAGCGATAAAAGCATATTATTTCCCCCTCCCCAAACCGGTTCCATTGGAACCGGCTGGGATCGAGTATGACTTCGCGTGAATCTAAAGAATGTAACGTCATCATTCTTCTGCGAGCCAGCGTCGAGCACTCATCGGTGCATTTTACGAAATAACACACAAAAATAGTGGCTTGTGTTTTGAAATTGTGTAAAAATAGAAGTGAAAAACCCAATTGTCGTATTACATTCCATAGGCAAGCATTATTTTACTTTATTTTAAGCTTATACAGATCACATAATATGGTCATTTTTATAACAAACAATATCACTCGAGATACATGGCGTGTGCTCGTCGCTGTTTAGTGGGGTAAGTAAATTATGAAACATTTGTAAAAGTGTCTTAACTAAATACGGTAACAAAATATTGGACTGTGAAAATAGGCGAACTTTACTTTGCCGTATTTGGAATTCGCAAATTTGTTCATTACGCGGCGAGCAATTTGCGCTCCCATTCAAAAAGGTCTATTCATTCAAAAGCAGAGTTTACTTTTAAGAACTAAATGGTTATGTTATAATGCGAGATGCCTATATACTCTCAGATTGAGTTATTGACGAATCACATATCACCAAATTCATCTTCCCGCTCTGCGTCCCGCTGTAGTTGGTCTCTCCCTAAGAGTATGGATACTAGAGAGACGGCATGTAAAGTGTGCCCCTCTGCCCAAAGCTTGCCTTTTCAAAAATTTTACCGAACGGTTTTTAGACGGCTGACATTGGCTTTTACGTCTCGGTCGCGCATAGAGCTCCCAGAAAAACGTTAATATAACATAGAAAAATGGTCCACTGCGCCGTAAAATTCTGTAAAAGTAGTTCTATTAAGACCTTTAAGAAGAAAGACGGTCTTACCTTTCACATGTAAGTGTTTAAACATAGCTTAAATATACATTTTATAATTTTCGGCGTCTTCATTTCAACCGCCATCGCCATGCGCCCGATGTTAACACGTGAACTCCGACTGCCAATGGGCCGAATCAGTCAACTTAAATTATAATAATTAAAAAATATATATGTTTTTATTAATCATAACGCACAAATATAAATTTGAGATTTACACATATCATAGGTATGTGTTCTTTATCATTTAGCTTATTCATTTTTAAACATTTTTACTTTGTCTTTTTTGCACTGTTATTTAGAGTTTTTTTTTCTACTAATTTAACACTCCTTTTACATATGTTTACAATGTTAATTCAAAGTATGTAATCACTGTATTGTTATGTAAAAGTCACATTGACATGCCCCCGTGGTCGAGGGGTAAAACTCTTGACTAGCAATCCGGAGGTCGCGGGTTCAAATCCCGGTGCGCGCAGATAAATTTTATTCGATTGATCTGTGTTTTCAACATTTCATAATTAAAAATAATATAAGATATATTTCCGGCACGTTCCAGGTGGAACATACTCTCAGTATCGCCCTGGTGTAAGACCACCAATTAGAATTGAAATGTTGCTTGAAATGGCTTTAGCTGTGTTTGTTGATTAGATCTGAAAAGATGGGTACTTCCCCATCTTCCTCGTCCCCATCTTCTTCCCCTCCCCACATTTTCAGCCTCACAACATACATGCCATAGTCTCTCTGACTCCAGATGGAAGTAGTTTCGATTCTTGTGATATATATATATATATATATCTATATACAAGAATCGAATACAGATATATATATATATATATATAATAATTAAAATATCGAATACATATATATATATATATATATATGAACATATATATATATATATAAAAAATAGATTTAAAATGATTGATTGATAGATTATAAATAGATTTAAAATGCCCGTTTTCTTGAAAATTCACCTCAAGGGCGCAGTATGAACATAATATACATACATAAAATTAAATAATATTTTATCATTATTAAAGGATTCCAAAAGACCCTGAGAGAAGAAGAAAATGGGTTGATGCCTTAAATCGGAGTGATGACTGGTTTCCAATCAAATCAACCCGCATTTGCTCCTATCACTTTTCGCAAGATTGCTTCTATACAACTGAGAAAGGATTTATAAAATTGCACAGACATGCAGTACCTTCGCTTTCAATTGAAAAGGTACTTAATATTTTATTGCAATAACGCTTTAAAAAAATTCGGAATTGGGCTGGATATCAAATACAATTTTTTTTTCAGCCTACGACTGAATCAGCAGACCCATCAGCCTACAATAGATCACATGAGTCACTCGATGAAGTGGAAGACACTCCTCGTAAAAAAAAACTTAGATTAGAAGCGAGGAAGTGGAGAACGCTCTTCATTGAACGCAAAAAAGAGCTAAAAAGTTTGAAAGCGTCACGTAGACGGCACTTAAAAAAGATTGCCAGTTTGCAGGGGATTTTAACATGTTTACAAGAAGGTAAACATGTTAATGAAAACGAGTTTACGGACTTGGAGTCAATTTCAATCAGCAGTAGAGAACTTTAACCGGCAGCTCCAGAATAAAGGAAAACCGACAAAAAAAAAATTCTCCCCAGCCCTTAGATCGTTTGCTCTAACTTTACATTTTTATTCTCCAAAAGCTTACGATTACGTACGAAGAAGTTTTGATACATGTTTGCCACACGCTAGGACCCTTGGGAAGTGGTACGAGAGTATTGATGGCCAGGCTGGTTTCACAGTGGAAGCATTTCGTGCTTTGAAGATGAAGGCTGAAGCTTCAAGTAAAAAAATACTCTGCGGACTAGTGATCGATGAAATGGCCATAATGACTAAGGTCGAATTTGATGGCTCCAATTACCATGGATTTATTGACATGGGTGCTAAGTTAGACGGTGATTGCCTGACAAGGGCAAAAGAAGCCTTTGTCTTAATGGTTGTGGCAATCAATGATAGTTGGAAGTTGCCTGTTGGTTTTTTTTTAGTAAATGGAATTTCCGGTGAACAAAGGGCAAATTTGGTATGTAGATGTTTGGAAAAGATTCATCTTACGGGTATTGATGTGGTGTCTTTAACGTTTGATGGGTGTCCGGCAAACATTTCTATGGCCAAAATTTTAGGCTGTTCGTTCGATCCTACACAATTAAAAACTTTTTTCGAACATCCAACTACTAAAGAAGATGTTTGCATATTTTTAGATGCGTGCCACATGATAAAATTATTTCGAAACGCTTTTCAAGCCAAAAAAGTAATAGTTGATGAAAATAAGATTGAAGCCAAATGGAATCATTTGGAAAGCTTAAATCAAATGCAAAATGAAAAAATATTACATTTTGCGAACAAATTGAGGCCGATACATATAAATTTTCAAAATCAAAAAATGAAAGTTAAATTAGCAACACAGTTGTTCAGTGAGAGTGTTGCTGACTCTCTAATTTTATGCCGTAGTTATTTGAATTTGCCTGAGTTCAAAAATGTTAACGGCACCGTCCGATTTTTGAAAATGATAAATGATTTATTTGATGTCTTAAATTCAAGAAATTTGAAACAATTAGGTTTTAAAAAACCCTTAAACCCTGAAAATTTTAATAATCACCTTGCTTTTTTAAATAAAGCCAAAGAATACCTTATGGCACTTAAGTTCAACGATGGGCAAAATGCTATTTCGTCTAATAGAAAAACTGGTTTTATTGGATTCTGCATAGATATTGAGAGTACGGTTAAAATGTATAACAGTTTAGTAATAAATAAAAAGTTGCTAAATTTTTTACCACTCTATAAGTGCAGTCAAGATCACTTAGAACTATTCTTTGGGAATATTCGTTCTCACGGCGGATGCAATAATAATCCGACAAGTCGCCAATTTAAAGGCATTTATAAAAAAAACTTATTGCACATGGAACTGCGTGATTCTTTCAGCGGTAATTGCATTCCTTTAGATAATATTTCCATATTAACTAGTACATCGGCAATAAAAACGATAAATCAATCATCAAATAGGTATAGGGTCGAGGATTGTGAAAGTATTTCGGATGAAGAAAATGTTTCGGAAGATTTTGACAATTTTGATATGAATTTTGTATTTAATCCCGTTGATATCTCTTCGGATTCTGACCGACAGATCATAACTTATATAGGAGGATATGTTGTCAGATCCTTACGCAAAAAAATAATGTGCGAAACTTGTATCAGCTCATTACATTCAATAAACAAATCGTTCCAACATGTGTTGATTGCGCTTAAAGATAAAGGAGGTCTTGTCTATCCTTCTGATGATGTAGTCGCAATTTGTGTGAAGGCTGAATCGATCATAAAGACGATGTTGTCTGAAAGTGGAGGTAAAATGCTTCTTCCAAAATATGACAAAGCGACCATTGTCAGTAAAACTTTAAAAGCATTCATAGGTATTCCGATATTTAAGTCTTTGGAAGACCACATGCATGAACAGTTTCCAACATCGAACCATCTCATTAATTTACTTAAAGCAGTATTAGAAAAATATGTCGATATTAGAATTCATTACATTAGTAAGCAGTACGATCACATACCCGCCAAAAAGCGACAATTGTACAATAAGTTATTGCATTTTAAGGGACAGTAGGTTAACAGATTCTGGCTTTAAGTGGTTTTTATTAAATTTAAATGACCGAGGAGTTTTTTATAAATGTTTTTAAACTGCAGAGCATTCGAGTTATTATTATGACCTCCATGTGATCTTAAATTGCCGAAAAGGTACTCTATATGGTTTTGGCTTAATTTGTAACAAGCTAATTTTTTTACTTAATAGTCCTCAATTAAATTTTTGCATAAATATTTCAGACTTTGTATGCCCGCTATACTATTCCCAAGAAGCCTGTTTTGTACACACTTTGTTTTTCGTTTTTTGTTATTTTAAATGTTTTGTTTTCTTTATTCATCCGTTTGGTTACAATAATTATTTTGTTAATTATAATTGTTTGGTTACTATAATTATTAAGTGTTAAGATAATCAGTGGCTCCACCTAAAAAAATCAATACGGTTTCTCGATTTCGAGAGTTTAAAACGTCAAAGAGATCATTCAAGATTTTAACAACTTGCAAGTGGCTTCTGAATCTTTGTATTACGCCATTTTTAACTCTTCTCTACAAAATTATATGACTGTAGTAGCACTTCGGCTTAGTAGTTGGGTTGCTAGATTGACCTTCATTATCTGTTTTCTGAAATAAAGTGTTGGTATGTTATTTCATGGGCGAAATTTAGGCCTTGCTCTTCTTGGGTTCTAATAACTTTTTCGAGAAATTCCCACCGCGCTACCTTGCCGTCTTTGTCGATAATTATTTTGTTTGGATTCCTGTGTAAATATATTCTTGTCTAACTTTATCATACGGTAAGCATCTAAAGTTGCACTAACCTCCCGCACATCGGTTGTTGCAAATTGTGGTAAAGGAGCTAGCTCGTTGATTACAGCGGAAGTTTCAGCAGGATCAAGAACCAGTTCTGTTAAAGGAGAAACACTGATAGTATCTCTCTTCACGTGACACTTATTTTATTATGCTTTTATAACTTTTAAATTGTTATTAATGTCTCCTGTACTTATCCATCCTTTGTTCGAGCATTCTAATTTTTTTTTAAATTTTGTTATCACTGTAATTACAGTTTTTATTAGATTAATAACGATCACTTCTTTCCTAAAACTCAAACACCAGCTTACATCAAGAAAAAATATAAAAATGCATACACTGCAAGTCTGTTGATTATTTAAAATATGTTTTAAAAAATAATAGTAACTAATATATATTTTTTTAATCTACACGTATCAATCATTATCTTGTTTCATAATCTTTTTTTTTAATTAAGTAAACGCTGAGGAAGTGAGCATTGCTCAGGAAATATGTCGGTTTTTTATAAACAATAAACGTGGTTAAAACTAAGAAAATTATTAATTATGAAAAAGAAATTCGTTCAGCAAATAATACGTAATGGGCTATTATATTTTGTGCTTAAAATACGAAAAAAAAACTGAGAAACGTTTTTTAATTAAAAAATAAATTAAATAATGAGCCCATTACCAGTTCGGCCCTTCCCTGTAAAGCGTTCACCCTCCCCCCGCTTGCTGAGCGGTAACCCCGTTTCTATCCCCACTCCCCGCCTCCGAAAAATGGAGAGAGCTACACTGGTTCTGGCGGTATAATAGGATCCGAACTGTTTATGCCGCTTCCTTAGAATTATAGTTCCATGGTCTCTCCCCATCACCTTTATGTTCTGGTCTAGTAATATTCATATGTCTATGTTGCACTCTAAAATTCTAAGATAAATTAAAATTTAAGTAACAAATGTACATGGAAAGTAAAACTCTTCAAAACAAAATGTCTAGAAATTTTTGCATAGTTAATCCAAGAAATACAAAAAATTGGAAGTTGCGAATTTGGTTCCAAATTTGGTGGAGATAGTGTTTTCAATCTTAGTACATGGAGTAATACGAATGCTTGGGCCACACGGTCCCGCACATTGCCCGGCGCACCCAAGGTCAAATTATCAATTTACGACTTCGAAAATATGTTTTGAAGTGAAACTTCTTTAGCACCGTTGTGATTTGAAACTAGATGAAACGAAAAATAACAACACTAAAAAGAGAAACACTTATCTATAGGATTTAGCTTGCGAGAATGAGATATGTAGTATAATCAATCTCCTCTTTGTGTGGTACTTCATTAGTGATGCAATGGAAGTGTCTTAACGGAAGCAGAAGTGGAAACAGATGTCAAAAGTAAATCTTAGCAGAAGCGGAAGCAGAAGTTGAACCGGAAGCGGAAGTGTTAATACCATGAAGAAAAAGCACAATTTTATTTTTCAAGATTTGTTTAATTAAATTTGTATTTTGTACTTTTAGTACTCGAAATTAAACAGAGGTAAATTATATTCAATAAAAAGTAATTTGGCTGCTTTTACAACTTTGGGTCTGTTTCGGTGTTCTTCATATATTAAACTTGCTCCACTAAATAATTGCTCACTGGCTACACTGCTGGGGGGAGCTGATAAGTATTGGCGAACTATTGGCAAAAGATAGGGGTATTTGTGCGCATTTACTTTCCACCACATAAGGGGATCCTCATGGAGAGGTAGTCTCTTCTCTTTATCGTACTCCCAAAGGTGTGACTATCTCTAAAAATAAATTGTCACCATCGTCAGTTGTAGACGAGTTCTCCTCCTGGTCTTCATTTACACTTAACATCGATTCCAATATTTGTAATTGATTTGTAATGATGATGATGATTTTGAAGTCGAAGGCTGCACTTCGATATCTTCAATCGCAAATTATTCTTCGTTTAGAGTTCTGTTATAAAGTTTGCGGAAACGGAAGTAAAAAAAACTTGCGGAACTTCTGCAGAAGCAGAGTTCTGTTGCAACACTATACTTCATAGCCTCCCCACACTTTACCTTTCTGAATGTTTTCACTTCTACCGCGTGTGGACTGCACTGATTTTTTTTTTTTTTTTAATGGGGAACATAGGTCGATAATAGTAACTCCAATGATTCAGGTGAAACTAACCAATATTGGCTCAAAGATAACTCAACATTGGGTGCATATTGGGTTGCGTCCTTGTGTGCGACTTTACCATTGCCTATTTCATTTCACGTGTATTGCCCGCCAATACAGGTGCAAGGAAATAGGCAATTTTAATGGCTCCTTTACCATCACCTAAGTCAGGGGTTCGCAGTTTTAAGAAAGAAAATGAAGAAACGACAAATTGAAGATAATATTTTTATTTTGTTTTTTTTTTTTCAATAAAATAACTATTTACAGATTAAATACACACAATAATAACACTAAGTTTGATTCAGAATTTATTTTTGCAGAGTACTCGGTGAAATCATCATTCCAGAGATGTTCATGAAAAATCTGAATTTCTGACATGAAAACATATAAAAATATTTTATTCATAACTTTCAAAATAAATGAAAATCGCACTTTGAAGGCCACAGATGGGAATAATACTACTTAAGCACTACAGAACACATACAGATAATAGCAGTTTGACATTTCAACCCTTAGCCTTGTTTTGGGCTTGGATTTGTTGATCATTTTGTGAAAACCACACTGCCCGGAGCTAGTATGTCTATTGCACCCACTAAATAGAAGATAATACACTAGAAATGCCTTCCATGTAGATTTTAATGAAAAACAATGTCATCACTAACTTGGTTCCTTTTGGTTCTAGCTCATTTAACATGTGCTGTGCCTCTCAAGTCAGGGATTATTGAAATTTAGCTCGATCGGACAGACTTTGGATCGATCACGAAATACACCCACACCGCTTTTTTTATGTTCTTCTTTATTCTAAGTGTGAGGTTAAAAGAAAGGGGGGGGGGGGGGTAAGTCTGCATTTTTTGCATTAGCTAACACAGGTAAAATCGGCATTAAGCGAGTTGCATGTAACGTACATAACAAACTCACCCCCATGAGTTTATATGTATGTACTTAGCATGCTATTCATTTAACATACTGGTAGAAAAGATAGTCTCCCCCCCCCCCTCAGGGTAGTATTCTATTCTGGATAAAGGATGTGCATAATATTTTTTTGCTTCTATGAGTGTTGCAATGTTGCTGTAAGCTTAGTCTTGTATAATATCAACTGAGGAGTGAGCGATAGGCATATTATCTTAACCCCTAGAGCAGTTTTGGGAGATATTTCCACCCAGACATCCAACAGCCACAGTATTTTTGGGAGATATTTCTCTCAGACATCCAACATATCTTTTTGGGAGATATTCTCTCAGACACCCAACAGCCGCAGTCTTTTTGGGAGATATTTCTCTCAGACATCCAACAGTCGCAGTCTTTTTGGGAGATATTTCTTACAGACAGACATCCAACAGCCACAATCTTTTTGGGAGATATTTCTGTAAGACGCGGAACAGTCGCAGTATTTTTGGGAGATATTTCTCCCAGACGTCCAACAGTCGCAGTCTTGGGAGATATTTCTCCCAGCTTAATACGGGACTCATAAAATTCATCACATTTTGTTTTAGGGTGAAACATATGCTTTGAGCATAGAAAGAGGGAACACCAAACTTTCAGTTTGCATACAAAAATTTACCATACACTCCTGAAATTTTTTTAAATAATTCTAGCACTTGCTAAGATTTAGCATTTGAAAAATATGTAAATGATTGCAAATTGTTTAATTAACAAATATTTTCACATATAATTCAAAAAAAGTGAAGTGACAATAACTTATATAATGCCATTGTGTAATTAAATAGGTTTTTTAGTTTTGTGTAAAGTGGTAATTACAGTATGTACATAAAAAAGGACTTTAAAGACTTTGTCTGTATGTTTAATTATTTGTTGATTAATAATACTAAAATCTGAAAGAGTGTTTCATTTCTTTCAAAAGCAGTATTTTATTTTGAAGTACGTTAAAAAATAGTGAATTTGGAAGGAATGAGTACAATGCGAAAATATTTCCCTTGCAATCAGCAATTTGACGGTTCACTTAAGAGAAATATGTAAGTTGCAAAAATACAGAGGTTAGGCTTCAGGGGTTAAGAACATCCAGACAAAAATATACATAAAGCATTTTAGATGTTTAACATGGCTTAAATTGTACTTCAAATTCTTATATAACATAATAATATATGGTTTTGATAATAAAGGATACAAATTAAATTTAATATTATGTACAGAACACCTCTATTGTATTATGTATTGTAGAATATTTAACAAACATGTTGCATCGCCCAATTTTACTTGTAAACTATTCTAATGTACAAACTCTTCTTGTAAATTAAAGTTCTAGCACCTCTTATAAACTCCCTCAACTTTATTTTCTGGTTTATAATAGTGTATTGGTGTTAAACCAACTAGCCATGGATAAAATACGAGAGCTGCCCGTAAAATAAGGTCTCCAAGGTGCTGCGGTCGCGAGGAACAGTTTTACGCGAGATCCGGCAACACTTGCGTGTAGCCTGATTTCCTTACGTCAAATTCCCACCATGCTGCACTCTCGGCTTAGTCTCGGCGTGGTAGCCGTTCGCGATGGAGCTTCCACTCGCCGCACCCGCCAGGTGTAAATTACTCTCTCTAGCTTCTTTAGTGCCCTTGAGATGATTTTTCACAAAAACGGCGCTTTGTAAATCATCCAAATATTATTATTATTAGTTTTTTTGTGCAAGGAACAAAACCCCGGAAGAAATTCATTCTCAGCTTCTTCAAGTGTACGGAAAACAGTGTATGAGTGCGAAAACGTGCACAAATGGTGCAGAGAATTTAAAAGCGCGCCAGACGGTCATCGGGTTCAGATGAAAAAAACAATGATTGCAGATCGACGGGTGACGGTTCGGGAGCTCTATGATATAATCCCTGATGTCAGTAAGACCGCTAGTGACAAGATTTTGACAGATCATTCATCAGACTATAAGTTCTGCCTAAGGTGGGTCCCAAAATGCTCACCGAAGATCACAAACAACATGGGTTAAAAAAGCAGCCCGCGAATTCCTTGAGTGCTACAACATCGATGGCGGAGAATTCTTGGACTCAATTGTGACCGGGAACGAGACCTGGATACACTACACCAGAGACAAAGGAACAATCCCAGTGGCGCTATTCAGATTTGCAGAAGCAAAGTTTAAAAATGAATTACAGAGCGTAACACACACTTGGCGGGTACGGCGAGCGGAAGCTCCATCGCAAACGGCTACCATGCCTAGACTAAGTGTCACAGAGGGTGTAGCATGGTGGGTATTTGGCAAAAGGAAACCAGGCTACATGCCAGTGTTGCCGGATTGCGCATAAGTTCATTCCCCGCGACCGCAGCACCTTGGAGACCTTATTTTATGGACAGCCCTTGTAGCAATTGGATAGATCATTTTTATTTTTATATCGGCGCCCTCTATAGCTATTTGCAATTCGATGAGCTGTTTGTGTAAATTAAATTATATTTTACTTGTACATTCTAAATAAAAACAAAGCACTTTTTTTATCAAAAGATGAATTATTGAAGGGAAAACTTCAGATGGGGGTTAGACCAATGTGTTGCAAAGAAAATGATTAATGTAATCAAAAAGTATTTACAGCAACTGTGAAACAATGTTTATGAATTTAGGTGGATTCTCCTTTAAAATAACATGCTCTATCCAATCATTGTTATTATTTTACCTATGAAACTAACGTACAACTAACTGAGTATAAACTAAACGAAATTAAATAAGCTACGATATAACAAAATGTTGAGCACTAGTTTCCAAATTCTTATCCATAGAAATAAGCTACTTGTCAATGGATGCGTAATTAGGAAGTGGCACATCATGGGTTAACCCGCCAAATTCAATAAGCAAGCATTGAGATATGAGAATCCCCAAAAGCTTGAATAATTAATTGTCCTCCGTATTTTATAATATTTGAGTGGATTCTCTATGAAGATTCATTAGTCACTTAATACAACACAATCGTCAGTTTCCATTGGCATTTCTTTCTTATTTTTGTTGCTTTTGATTTTGTCTGCCAACTTTTTGCTTTCGCTGGCAGTTTTGATGAACTGGGTGAGTAAATTTGTTTTGATTATTTTGGGTGAGTCTGATCCTTTAGGTACTGATATCAGAGCTACTCTTTTCTTAGTCACTTCTTGTTTTCTCTTAGAGGATGCTGGTTTCTTTTCCGTTACCTTGACTTCAGTAGTGTCTTTTGGAGGGTTCTCTTTTTTGGTATCATTATTGGGAGAATCTTTA
Source organism: Limnephilus rhombicus (assembly GCA_929108145.2). Lineage (NCBI taxonomy): Eukaryota > Metazoa > Arthropoda > Insecta > Trichoptera > Limnephilidae > Limnephilus > Limnephilus rhombicus. Next base: position 52,663,228 of record OV815281.1, read on the forward strand.
ATCAAAGTAGAGATAACTTCTTTATCACTAGTTGTTGCGGCGTCCTTGCTAGCAGTGGGCAATGATTTACCAATGGGTCCTGAGAAGAGCAGCGATACTCGTTTCTTAGCCAGCGGCACCGCACTTGTGGGCAGCACTGCACCTTCTTTGTCATTGCCATTATTTAATACTGAAGGAGTTGGATTGGCGTTAACAAACTGTTTATCTCGTTCTTCTTGTGTCAGTTTTTTAGTGAACTTTGTAATGTTGAAGGCGCCCTCTTTCTTTTCAGCGGCGGGCTCCTTAGCTGCGCTCTTCACCACTTCGGGATTAACTTTGGATTGTTGCGGAGTTTTAAGGATTTCCTTCTTGGTGACTTCAGATCTCCGTTTGGGGGTGAGGGCGTAACTCCACTCGTTGGGTAGCTCCATCTCTACTTTGAATTGCTCCCGAACCTCCTTAGTAATGAACCAGCACATTTTGCCGAGCATCGGCCCTTCTTCGGGGCAAGACATCCATTTAGAAATGTCTTTTATCTTCTTGGCGATGCTCATTTTAGAGACGGGAACAGAGCCGATCTTGGGTTCTCCTTCTTTTTCCGGACTTTGACTTTGGCCCAAGCTTTTGGAGATGAAGATTTGGAACTCGTGAGCGAGGAATCCCCTGCTGTTGGTATTTCCTTGAACGAGCCGGATGAGATCTGGTATCATTCCTTCGGTTATTTTTCTGCTCTTTTTGGGTTTGTCGGAAGTTTTCGCATCATCAGCTTCGCAGTAATTATTGGCGGCGGTGGGTTGTATGAATATTTGCTCCTCTTGGCAGAGGATCTTCCTGTTTCCGAGGAAGTTCCACACGGTATCGCTGCAGGAGTCGGGTTTGCTCCCGTCAGACTTCTGCCACAAGATGCCCAGAAGACGAGGGTGCAGCCTTTCCGTGTTTTTCTTCATTTCGTTTTCGAATTCACACTGCAAAATCTTCAGCTTGGCTTTCTGAATTTCCGGAGAGAGAATCTGTTCATCTTCTTCTCCCATAGCTTCCTGCAAACAAATAAACATTCATTAGTGAATAGAATCTTTCAAAAGTTTGCCTTTATATACTATGCTTGATCAAAATGAATGAAGGTGCTTGCTACGAACCTCTTCACTGAGATAGCCATGAGGCACCATGAACTCGTTGTCCACGTCGTAGTCGTTTTCTCCCTCCTCATCGTCACTTCCCCCCGCCACACTTCCCCCCACACTCTCCCCTGGCTCCTCCTCCTCCCATTCCTCGTCAGAGTCACACTCGTAGTCCAGGATACTCTGCAACACACAAACACAAACAAATATAAATGGATAACCAAAACCATACATAAAAGATAAAAAAATAAATAATTTGTGTCAAAGACTAAGTTTCCTTTTCATAAAATATTCTTCCAGACAAGGAGATAAGAGACTTGCATCAAAATGGTTCCTTACCGAGTCCACTCCAAATGGCTTCCTCCCGTTGATGAGGTTACTCTTGCGGCGCCAGGTGCCCCAATAGGGCGGGCGCCGGTTCTCCGAGAAGCTGAACATCTTGGCCCGCAGCGTCTGCTTGGGGCAATCCATCACTATGCTGTTCAGGCTGTCCATTGGGAGCTCATCCTCTGACAAATTATACACACTATTTTAACACTATTCTTTCGGAAAGTAACATAAATTATGTACATTCTAGGTGAAGAATCACTGGACCGGAAAAATATTAGAACTGACAAAGTATGTTTCTGTACGTAATAAAAAAATAATGCAAATTTGCTTAATTTTTTTAAAAATGTGAATACCGCACAAGAGCCTCAACTGCTCTCAACCGTCTGGAGCCAGCGATACTATGGTATCCCCAATTGGGACATGTTGTGAGCTGAAGGTAATGGGGAGGAGAACAAGATATGCCGTACATCGATAGGGAATTCAAATCTGGTCACCAAACACAGCTAAAGCCAGAGCGGTAGATACTTCCAGTATCGCCCCGGTGGAAGACCACTATTCAGAATCGAAACGTTGCTTGAAATGGCTTTGGCCATGTTTGGTGACCAGATCTGACGAGCTATTCTATATCTTTTGTGGGAACGAGATACTTCTCGGCCGAGATCTGCTGTCAGATTTGTGTGATTTTCTTTGGCTGTTATTTGCTTTTTCTATGGGCCGAAGTCAGAATTTCAACTGTGAGCTGTCGCGTATTTTAGTTTAGGTCGTTTTAAACATGAATTCGTGCAAGTATGTATGATTATTAATTCATTTAACATCCTTAGAAAATCACACAAATCTGACAAGAGATCTCGATCGAGACGGATATCAGGCGAGATCTCTTGTCAGATTTGTGTGATTTTCTAAGGATGTTAAATGAATGAATAATCATGCATACTTGCATGAATTCATGTTTAAAACGACCTAAACTAAAATACGCGACAGCTCACAGCTGAAATTCTGACATCGGCCCATAGAAAAAGCAAATAACAGCCAAAGAAAATCACACAAATCTGACAGCAGGTCTCAGCCGAGAACTATCTCGTTCCCACAAAAGATATAGAATAGCTCGTGTGGCCAGATTCTTCCCCACCTTTCTTTTCTTTTCAAAGGTAGTGACCTTCAGCTTCACAATATACTCCGATTGGGGAAGCAATAGTCTCATTGTGCTGACGGTTGGGAGCAGTTGCGAATCTCGCGCAGTACTCGCTTAAAAAATTGAATTTTGATCATGAATGGTTGTTTTTCACCTGGGCGATACTGAGAGTATTTATTTAATACACTTTTAAACACATTTAACTTTTAAAGACAAAATACAAGGATATTGTTAATTGTTCTCCGGGTAGGAAGTAGTGGTAGTATTAGATTAATGTTTTGTAAAAGATATCAATCACAGGTTGTCTTTTTCTAAAACTTCCTTTTGTACTTTCTCCAAGCAGTGTAAGTTGCAAGTATAAATAGGTGACCATACACGAGATGCATATTCTAGCTGCGATCTTACAAGGGAGCAGTAAAGTAGTTTCAATGACTCGATGTTTTGGAAAGTTCTTGTGTTACGTATTAAGAAACCCAAAATTTGCATGGCCTTATTGGAAAGTATCACAGAGACAATCAAAGGTAAGTTTCATCATATTGAATACGATGTACATAGATATACTATATAACACCCCTCAGGTTATGTAAGTACATGAAAAGAAGGTAAGAAAGAACTTACCGACAATAATGACATCATCGTTGATCTCCTCTAGTGGCCAGGTGGGACAATACCTTCCCTTCTCGTAATCCTTATTCTTCAGCAAGGAAAGATACATTCCTTCCCTATCCACTTTCTGCTTGGTGATGTGTTCCTCCAGAGCTGCTTTGAGGTCATTGTTCAAATGGCAACGGATGATTGGGGCCAATCTCATATCGGATTTCTTGGTGAAGTTGGACAGAAAGTCATTTTTAACAACGTCTTGGTAATGCTGATCGTCACAGTCTCTTGATGAGGACTTGTCTTTTGGGACGAAGAAATTAACAAAGGCAGCGGATGCTTTCTTCTTTTTAGATTGCTGTTCTTCTTTCTCCATCTCCTTCTTGCGCTTCTCTTCCTCTCGCTCTATTTCCTTTTTCTTTCTTTCTTCTTCTTTGGCTTCCTTTTCTCTCTTCTTTTGCAATTCTTTCTCTTCTTTGTCTTTACGTTTGGCTTCTTCCTTTTCTTCTCGTTCCTCTGAAACATAGAAAAAAATTGTGACTTTGGGTAAGCATTATAATTTCAGAGGTTTGTCCATTTCTTCCTAATGTTAACACTGCACAAGAGTCCCAACTGTCTGAAACCAGTGGGATAATGGCATCCCCTATCGGGATATGTTGTGAGGTTGAAGGGAGACGGCACGGGACGGAGATGGGAAAGAGGAAGATTGGGAATTACCTGGCTATTTAGATCTTATCACCAAACATGGAAAGTACCATTTTAAGCAATGTTTGAAATTGGTGGTTTTTCACCAGAGGTGATATGGAGAGTATGTCAATGTTGACAAGTAGAAGGACAAAAAATGTAGAATGATCAGAATGACTGACTCAGAAGCATAATGGCCTACGGATTTGACTTTGAGCCGGTAGGTTGCAGGTTCAATTTTCAAAGCAGGTCAAAATTATACATATTTACTATTTGAAGTATGGATGCTGCCAGAATAACATTGTTGAGTTCAACGAACCTTTTAAAAATATTTTTTTAAGGGTATATTACCGCAAGCGCAGCATATTTAGGGATTTTTGAGGCAGTTTTAAGAACATTTCTATATTGTTTATTAGAAAAAAATAATATGTTTTGAAAAAATAAACTATTCTTCTAAATGGTGCGTTAAATAAACGTGTTAAAATGTTTAAAACAATTGCGTGAAAAAATATTTACAAAACCTCTAAAAATAGCTTAAAGTTCGATTATATCTTTTAATTCTAAATACAGGAGAATTATAAAAAATATACATTATCACCACATCAATGTTGTCTAAACGACTGAATAATAAAATTATTTTAAAAAGCATTAAAACAATGCTAAAATAAATAAAAACAGTTTTTCAATATCACGATATTGTTATTTTGTCTCACGCCATTATATAAACCAAGACACGAGTTATTTCCAGTCATTATGCGAGATGATTTCAGAGCGAAAGCACGTCAAATTTTACAAAAAATAAATACGTAAATGTGTAGGCACATAAGAAAAGGGGTCACACTAAAGGTTAGTCGTTATGTTATTGTGTTTTATTTCAGAACCAAGTTGACTTTTTCACTAGAACTTCCATTTCGCGGCCGCCTGTTTGCAACCAGCGGCATAGAATGGTTTAGAGTGCCCCTTTACCCGTATTTTCGTATTCCTAGTTTTATTTATTTACGTCCTACTGTGCTTTTACATAAATTAGGTAAAGATAAAGATATATATAGTATTGTTCACTTTGCAGACATATTATTAGTATTTTTTAGTGAACAAAAGATAATAATTGAGAATAGTAGGGAAAAAGTTTCATAATAACACGAAACGATCCTCACCATATATATCTCCCAGTACGAATCTAACAAACCTTGTAGCAATAATTTATTTTTATTTTTATTTATTTATCTATAATAAAATATATTTACAATGGTTTTATTTGTATGCCTGTCTCACTAGGGTATACCTGTGTCGAGACAGGCGTACATAAATGAATATAGTAGTGACAAGGATATTTCAGGTAAAATACATATTATGAATAGAATTAGAACAGAAGGGTGATTGGAAGGGTGGTAAATCTTTTAAAGAGAGTTATTTTATAAATGTTGGAGATGGAGTAATGAAATAAATTCTGCCTGGTCTATTTATAGGTTAAATTTGACAGGATTCCATTATTTTCGTTTGTTTTATATGGGTTAGGTTGTATGTGAATAGTTATTTCTGTCTATGTGTGATTTATTTTACAGATATGTGTGATAGTGTGGCGTGGCGTCCAATACTTATAATCCATTTTTTAATATCTTGTTTGAATTTTGTAAAGGAGTCACTTTGTCTGATCGTAGTTGGTAGTGTATTGTATAGTTTGCAAGCTATGTATTTAGAGTGTCTTTGCCCGAAGGTGGTTTTGAAAAAAGGAGTTTGGAGAAGTTCGTTGTTTTTGGCTCGGGTATTGTGTATTGTTTGTGTAGCTTTGTATGGTGTTTTGTTGTTTTTGTGTAAATTAAGTAATATGGATCTTGAGTAGAGCTGTTTTATGTCCATAACGTTGAAGGAATTGAAGATAGTATCAGTGCTGGTAGTAAGCGGCATTTTAAGAATTATTTTTATGATTAGTTTTTGTGCTTTCATGATGGGATCAAGGGCATTGGAATATGCATTACCCCAGGCTAGAATTCCGTATTCGATGTGAGATTGGCACAATGAGTAATATACTGTTTTTAAAAGTTTTAGGTCAAGGAAATTGCGTGTTTGTTTGAAAAAGTATATAGATTTTCGGATTTTGTTTGTAGTATTATGTATATGTTGCTTCCAATTCAGGTGTGTATCGAAGGTTACTCCTAAATATTTGATAATGTTTACTTGCTCTAGGCATGGGCAGTCACAGTTTCGGTTTAGAGATGAATTTTTACATTTGTGTATTTTTAATGGCGGGGCTGGGTTTGACTTTGGGATATTGGTGAGACTAGACAGTAAGTATTTGGTTTTCTGTACATTTAGAGTTAATATGTTCGAGTCAAGCCAATATTTTACCTGTTGAATTCCTTCCTCCGCTTTGGAATATGCGGTAAGCCAATCTTTTGCTTGGAAGAGTAGGACAGTGTCATCGGCGAAACTGACAATAGTGGCATCGATATCTAGGTTGCATAACTCGTTAATATATATTAGGAAGAGCGTTGGACCTATAACACTGCCTTGAAGGACCCCGTAACTAATGGGCAAATTCTGGCTCTTTGTGGTATTGAGTTTAACGCATTGGGATCTGTCAGATAAGAAACTGGAGAGGAGGCCTAATTCTTTGTTCCTAATACCTATATTAAACATTTTGCGTTTTAGTTTGCTGTATGAGATTGTATCAAATGCTTTACATAGGTCGAAAAATACCGATAGACATTTCAAGCCCTTATCCAGGTGGCCAGAAATATGGTCAGTGACCGTGGCTATAGCATCATTGGTGCTTTTATGTTTTCTGAATCCAAATTGCCGCGGCGATATTAAGTTATTGGTTTCCAGATATTCCATGAGACTATTATTGACGATCTTTTCGAATACCTTTGAGAGGGAATTTAGCAACGTAATAGGACGATAATTACTAATATCAAGTTTGGAGCCAGTTTTAAAAATAGGGATAATGAGACCTTGTTTTAGAATGATGGGAAATAGCCCTTGGCGGATGCTAATATTAAGTAGATGCGTTAATGGTTGAAGTATACCAGGGGCATTTTTTTTAAGAACATTGTTAGATATTTCATCAATGCCGGTTGATGAAGAGTTTTTGAGCGAGTTTATTACTAAAGAAACTTCTTTCTCTGTAATCGTTTTAAGAACAAAGCAATTAAAACTACCAAATGTGAATAACCAACAAATTGTGCTATTTCATATTGAAAAATGTTAGTTCACATTCCTGCCGCAAGTTTTTAATGAGAACTATGGAATATAATATGAATATTTTCAGAGACCTAGGTATAATGCCAGTAGCCGAAATAACAAATGGTAATATTTTTATAGTCTGAGAGTGCCAAATTCTTTTAATCTCATTTCCTAAATCTATGTATTTTCTAATTTTTCAGAAACAGTTTTTTTTTAATATTACAGGAATTTGGAATAGCTACATCAATGATATAAGTTATTTTTTTAATTTTGTCATGTAAAACTATATCAGGTCTATTATGACTAATTGTTCTGTCTGTTAGTATAGTTTTATCATAATGTATTTTATAAAATTCATTTTCTAAAATGAATTTGGTTCATATTCATAAAATGGCAGTCAATCGTACGGTCAAGTATTACGGAAGTCAATCAAGTTATGTTTAATTACCAAACTTTGGTGGATTATTTTTAAAACCTGATTGTGCCTAAATGTATACTCGGACGGCGCTAATATAGAACATCCCGATATAATATGTTCTATAGTTTCCGGAAAAGCCAAACATTTTCTACATAAATCATCAATTTGATTTATATCTTTGATTATATGCTTCCTATATTTTTTGTATTAATGACTCTATCTTGAATGGCAAGCATAAATCCTTCTATTTCTGCGCTCAACTCTCCAATACTCAACCATTTGTTTGACGAAAGTTTGTCAACATACGTTTGGTTGAGATAATTGAAGTGTTTTGCATGAATAATTTTATTTGACAAGGAATCTAATAATTCCTGGTTAGTATTTATAAGAATTTTGGCATTCTCGTCATATAAATTTAAAGGTGTAATGTTTATATCTGCCTTGCAAATTATTTTGTGCATTTCTGAGCTATTGGCTTTCCTATGGAAAAATTTTCTAAGCATTTCTACCTGATTGTGTTTCAAAGATGTTATTTTGATTACACCTCTACCTCCTAAATTTCTAGGTAAATTAATTCGTTCTATAGCTGAAATTGGATGATGGCAATTAAAATTTGTTAACGTTGTTCTAATTAATCTTTCTAAACTATCTAAATCTTATTGGACCATTTAATTATGCTAAATGAGTACGTTAGTAGAGGTATTGCCCAAGTATTTATTGCTTTTACAAAATTTTTAGCAGATAGATTGCATTTTAAAAATTTTCTGATCCTAGTTTGAAATTTAATCCTAATATCATTTTTAATACTAGTGTGATCTAATTTGCGGGTATCCTAAATATTTATAAACCTCACCCCCTTTCATACTTTTAATTTTGAAATTTCTAAATATACCCTCGTCTCCATCTACAATTTTGCCTCTCTCTATATGGATCGTTTTACATTTATCTAAACCAAAAGTCATTTTAATATCATCTGAAAAATTTTAACTACCTTAATCATTAATTCTAAATTTGATTCAGAATTTGAAAATAATTTTATATCATCCATATATAATAGATGTGAAACTATACTAATCTCTTTGTATTACCGTTAATTTTTATTCCAAACTTGCTTTTAATTAACATTTTAGACAGAGGATTCAATGCTAAGCAAAATCAAAGAGGACTCAATGAGTCTCCTTGAAAAATCCCTCTTTTTATTGAAATGCCCGGTACTACTATTTTCTTACCTTCTAAATTTACTAGTAAATCTGTATTCCAAAAGGACATAATATTTTTCAAAAATCTAATTATAATTGGTTTAACTTTATATATTTTGATTAGCCACGAGTGCGGGACACTATCAAAATATAACTTTTATATAAATATATAATTTTTATATATATAACTTTTTGTAAACAATAATAATAAATATTGAAAATGACCGATATTTTATTTATCTTTCCAATATATTCAGATATAATTATGATCACATATTACGAAAATAATGAGAAATTTAATACCGTATTGTTTTGACATCTGTCAATGAAGAACTAATGCCTACCGTCCAGCAGTGTAGTTGGTTGTATCGAATAATTTATCAAACAAGTTTGATCAAAATCTGATAAAGAGTCATAAAATCATGAGCTCCTCCTCCAATAGGTAATATTTCTATCTAAATTTACCTAAAACATGCGCATTCAATTTAACAAACATAATTTGAAAGATGCCCAATATTTAACGTTTCATGTTCAAATCTTACTCAAGTGTACCATCTAGTCTAGATTCTTCGCTGCTCTGACTTCGTCGGTAGCGCGCAGCGGTTCCCCGTTCGAGCATACTTCATACTTCCCCACCCCGAAATATTATTTCGGTTTTAGTAAATTACCCCTTAAAGCTATCATTTCCATGACAGCCTAAAAAATTATTACTCACTTTTTTCTTGTTCCTTTAATCGTTCCTTTTCTTCTCGTTCCTTCTTTTTCTGTTCTTCTTTCTCTTCCCGTTCTTTTTTCTTCTGCTCTTCCTTCTCCAACCTCTGTCTATTCTTCTCATCTTTTTCATCTTGTTTCTTCTTCTCTTTTTCTAGCCTTTCTTTCTCTCTTTCTTGCTGCTTCTTCACCGAATCCAACCGCTTCTGAATCTGAAAAGAAACATGAGAATCTCATATCATAAAATAAAGACTTAATATCATATTCCTAGAAATAGTGGTAAGGATACATCCCGGTGGACGGTGTTTATTAAAATGTGTTTATAATTTGTGTTGCGCTGTTTGTGTTAAAAATCACCCTAAGTACTTTAGTGGGGTTATGTCTTATGTCAGGAACCAGAATAACGTATCGAAGAGTATTTTTGAAACGATGCATGCATATGACTGAATTAAGGAGTGTGTGCCGAGAAATGTGGCGGTTCATTCTCTGGTAAATATTCGGAACAAACGTCAACGGTTATGTAACGGGATTGTGTATGTTATCTTTACTTTAAAAAACAGCCTACGTTTTTGAATGGTTTGTTTGGCTACGCAGGGTTTGTGTAGCGGGCTTGTGTATATTATCTTAATTTTAAAAGTTTTATCAAAAAAAGTGCGTTGACGTTTGTTCCGAACTGCAAACAGAGTGATTTGACAGTGTGAAAGCAAATTTTCAATTTACGTAAATAAAATTAAAAATGTAACATTTTCAACCTCCCCCAATGCAAATAGTTGTCTTTTATGGTAATTAAGAAGAATCTAAAAGTTTTATAAAAAAAAAGTGCGTATTAACCGTTGACGTTTGTTCCGAACAATTACCCATTCTCTCTATGATGGTTAGTTAGGTAGTGGTTAAGTACTTAAACATTTTTACGCAGCATCGCGTTCATTGGTCAAATCATTGTACATATAGTTTCGCATCGGTGATCGATGAACCGGTGGATGTAATTTTTAGCCATACATTGTTGTAGTGGTTTGTCTAGTTTGTAGTTAGAAGTAAGATTGTAAAAATGTATTATAAGTTTGTCACTTGAGGTGATTTTTACAAAAATGGCGCTATACAAGTCATCGAAATATTATTATTAAACATATTTTATTGGTTTCTTACTTGTTTTGGTGTTAATTTTTTAGAATCCACAGTCGGAGTTCTTGGGCTAAGCCCCAAGATCTTTTCTGACGAGGATGGTTCCTTACTAGACTCGGAATCTGATTTCTCTTTTTTGCTTCTTGATTTAGGGGTGGCAAATTCACCATTAGAAGGGGCGATGTTTCTCTTCCTGCTAGGGCTCTTGATTTTGGTGTCACCATTCTCCTCTTCATCCTTGGAGCACTCGCTGGAGGAACCATCTCCGTGATTGCTGATGCAGTCAACGTCTGATGCAACATTTTTTTCAGTGTCTTCTTTTCCTTCTATATCATCATCATTGTCTTGTTTATCAACGGTGATGTTATTCTTTTCTTCTTCTAAATTATCATCACTGATGTTTTCACTTTCAATGTCATTGCTATTATTCTCAGATGCAACACAAACTTTTTCAGCTATTTTAACTTCCTCACATTTAGTTTCACCAGATCCAGCTTCCTTACAATTAGTTTCACTAGTTTCAGCTTCATCTTCACTAGATAATTCTTCAATGTGTTCTACTTCATCGATATTCTCCTTATTTTCTATTCTGTGATCAGCAGTTTCAACAGACTTAGTTTGCTTATTCTCCTTCGTTATGACGAGTTCGGCATCTTTACTATCTTCATCTAAGTTTATAGGTTCACTTTTGTCATCAGGGTTATTGACACTGTTTGTTATGATGGCTTCATCATTTTCAGAAGCAGCTTCAATGCTTTTTTTTGCCGACTTTCTTGGTTTTTTCGCCCTTTTCTTAGGAGGTGACCTCTTCCTTAATTTGCGTTTTAATGCAACGTCTACAAGAGATACGAAAGGATTTATAACTTTAGTTCTAGGTGAATCGTTGGAGGAGTCCGCAGCATCACTCTTGAGTTCTTCATCGTCACTAATGACAACCGGTTCAATTATTTGTTCAACGGGCTTTTCTTGAGAGGTCTCTTCAATATTCTTGGAAGTTTTTCCTATTTTATTTGGAGATTCTTGGTGTTCCTCGGATAATTTGCGCTTCTTCGGTGGTGCAGAGAGCGGTTTAACAGCATCAGAGCTGATTATTTGAAATGGTAAACGGGCTTGCTTCATTTTCTTCACAGCTGGAGACGTAGATGGTCCATCGCCAGCTGATACACTCGAAACTTTCATCTTCATTTGCTTATTTTTCATTGATTAGTAACAAAACATCAAAATCACAGCAACTGAGAACACGAGAAGTTGGGGAGAGTAAAAGTATAAATCATGATTCCAGCAATAACACAAATTAATCGAAATGTTAAAATATAAAAGTTTGATACGGCCTCCAAACTGACGGATAACCTCACAAAACAAAACAATGAAACTTAAAAGCGCGGGACTTTTGCATGTTGGTCCATCTGTCTCATGCCTCATGGTTGCCAGGTGAACGACGAGCAAACTACATTTTTCAAATGAGGTACCTATCTTCTGCTTGAAAAGCACTGCTAAAAATAAGATTTTATTGTAGGTTTATCCTCTTCTCCGGAGAAATAATGTTAAAAAAAAAACATTTATATACTTATCTAAAAACAGCAATTCATTAAGCAGTTTATACAAACACAACAATATTCAACAGAAAAAAATAGTTCATATTGGCGCGTATTTACATCTATGTAGGGTCTGTATATCAGTTGGTTTTGTGCTCTAGTGGGTTCAGACGATTCTATTTGAGAGAGGTTTACGTCCGTCAAGTATATTGTTACTCTGAGCCGTCAAGTTAGTCTCTGGTAGAACAAGCCCTAGCGCAGCCCTAGCAAGGCAAGATAAGCATAGTGATACCATTACTAAAAAATACTGACATACCCGCCCTATGGTCCGGCATACCCGCCACTTATAAGGGCCGGTATAACAGTAATTTTAGTAATGGTACCAGAGGGTAAATTGACGGACGTAAATCTCTCTAATAGCTAGCATAAAAAGCAACAGATTTACCCCCCTTAGTATTAGTAATGGTATCACGAGGCTTATCTTGCCACTTACCTTGCCACCTTGCCAGGGCTGTCCTGCCGGAGAACAACTTGACGGACTTAAATATCTCACAAACCGAGCAAAAAGCAACTGAAATACCGCCCGTATCTCTCATTTGGCCCCCCCCCCGAAAAAATATCAGAGAATGAGACGAATGCGTAAAGTATCAGGAGTAGGATATTGTAGGGTTTATTTATTATAATATTGTTATCAAGTATAAAAAATATTTTACATTTTATTATACGAAGCACCGCACAAAGAGGGGGCCGATAGGCTACCGATTAGTCATCTCATTCTCTCGCAGGCTAAATCCTAAATCCGTTTTATCGTTTCCAATCACAACGTTGCTAAAGAAGCTTTTACTCCTTATGTTGGCAACACCATCGAATCAACGCCTTGGAGCAGAAGAGCAATGAAGTAATGAGTGACGCGAGTGATTGAGTGAAGTCAAGTCTGAAGATGCCGTGAATGGTTTGGTTTATTTATGATCTACCATTTTGAAAATATCACTGAGTATGGGGCCATTCAAGTATTACGTAACGCACTTGGGGGGGGGGGGTCTTGTGAAACGTTATTGTGCGTTACGAGGGGGGGGGGGGGGATCGAACAACGCGTTACGTAACATGTTTTTCTTTATTAAAGATAAAGAAAACTAGGGAATTAAAATCTTCCAAGTTGGCAATCCTTTTCGTTTTCGAAATCTCTTGTTCTATTTATTTCCGCAAACGCGATTAAAACAAGAAAAAAGGTATAGCTACTTTCCAATACTTTGCGCAACTTAATTGTGACTTTCTTGTCGCTGAGATTGCCTTTATACTTGCGTCTTCTGCAAGAAAGAGAGAAAGAGGTTAATTTTTTTATTATTTTTAAAACACAAACATTATTAATTATTAATTTTAATAATAAAATGGAATTCTCTGCGGTCTGCCAATAATTCAAAAGATTCAATTTTAAGATGATAAAATGCTTATCCAAAAGTAGAAAATTGGCTGTCAAACTTTGACAGATCCAAGGTTTTTTGAAGTGAAACTCCTATAGCCCCGCTGTGATTTGGATTTCGGATGAAACGGAAATGAAGATTACTGCACCTGCGACACACAACTGCTCTCATTGGTCGCTTTGATTATGACCTCACTTGTCAAGTGTTGGTTGAGATTGTTTTGGTAAAGTTTCGCTTCTACAGCGTGTAAACTGCACTCCAATATATATTTTTAACGCCCATTATAATTTTTACCACGGCACCTGAAGTAATCACATTATATATGTATAGTATCTACCTATTTGTTTATTACCCATCATATTTTTTTGTTGGATATGAAATAAAAAAAAATTGATATTTCCATATTTTTACAATAAAACCATTGGTAAAAAATCATGCCCTGTGTAGATGATTGTTAAAGCGATGGCATCGCACTTTATGGGATTTTCAATCTGATACAGTTGAAATCTGTCATCCGTTCAAACAACGCAGGGGACGGCAACCGGCAACCGGCAACGTAAACAGTGATGATACCCTTTTGACGCCGCTAACGATCCTACTAAAGTACGTAGTTATGTACATAGATACCTAGCCATCTAGCTTGTAACAAATATATAATATTAAGTGTATGACATTTTTTGCTTGACAGTCATCCATAAATAAATCAAACTACACACCAGTCGGGTACAGACCTAAGGACCGAAGGCTAGCGAACAAATAGTAACGGTTTACTCTCCCGCAGCCAACTGGGGCCGAAGGTAGACCCCAAAATCACTATCCTTCTAATACTACTTAAATTCATGAAATATATTTTTAGTATTTTGGGTATTCCTGCGCAAATACATTAAGTGCCGTTTAAAAAAATGTGAAAAAATCGTTGATCACAGGACAAAATATTTTATCAAATACAAGTAAAATTCCCTGCCCAATAAATGGACAAATAAAAAAGAAAAAAAGAAAGAGGGATTTCTATGGTTGAAATGCAAAAAAAGCCGAGTGTGCTTTAGACCACATGACTGAAGTAAGACTTCACTAACTTATAAAAGAATATATGACATTGACATTGGGGTGACATATGACCATGGAGTGACCTATGACCCTGGGGTGACCTACGACCGTGGGGTGACCTACGACCTTGGGGTGACCTACGACCTTGGGGTGACCATCCTTATCCTTATCCTTATAACTTCTCAAGTCAAGCGTGCGTAAAGGCCCGACCGTTCGCCTCGCCATCGATCACCGTTCACATCGCTTACCGTTCGCATCACACTTTTCGTAACACATCACCACTTTTCGTAACACATCACCACTTTTCGTAACACATCACCACTTTTCGTAACGCATTTACCGGCTTACCCCCCAAGTCGAGCGTGCGTAAAGAAATGGTCACGGACGTTATGTTTGGCATCTTGGTATGTCGAGAGTTAAGCAAAGGCGAACGCGCTCATTCGTTCGCCTTCTTTAAAAAAATACACTTACATTTTACTAACACACTGTAGATACCAATATAGAAGAAAAACAATAATAATTGCAGAATAAAACTAATTACCTAATTAATTACGAATATCTGGAGCATTTGGTACCTTAGAATAGGCAATCTGCGTAACTAGGCACTATTATACAATATTATTATGTTTTTTTGCTGTATTGCGAGACATGATCTCTTTGTGCGCACGACTCGTACGAATATAAAATGTAAAAAAATACGAATATAAAATTTTAAAGAATATCCTGCCTTTACTATATGAGAACTTGGAATTAAAAATCTTGTGGAGCATAAGATCATTAACCCTAGAAAGATAATCTACGTCTGAGAGACGTAAGCGATACATAAGAAATGGTGTCTTTTATTTTATTTCGTAACCTAGCGCGCAGTCTATCTCAGTTAGCTCAATTACCGAGCAAAGCTTGCGCAGGGCTGTCACCACGGTAAGTACAATAATTACGCAGAAATACACACCCCATAGGTCCGAGAGACGTATAATTACCTTTTGTGTAACTTTCAGGCTTGTTCGTAAAAAGGTGATTTAGCGAAATAAAAAAAAAATATGTGTATTATTTTAATATATGACGACTAAAATTAAACCTAATTTTTCATTTAAAAAAATACTTTATATTTTGTAGTTGATTTGTAAGAGGTTTACAGAATTTTTTAAAATTACTTTATTTAATTCTTAATTTTTTTGGTTTTATTTAAAGTACAAAACCATAAACTAATTATTCAATTACCTAAACTGTGTAAGTATGATAATATGTGCAATAAACACGTTTAAACTTCAGTATTTAACTTTCGTATTTTATAAAAAATACTATTTAGACATAAAATGGAGCATTTGTTTAATTTTTAAAAAGACTTAATATTTTGTAATATATTTTGTAAGAGGTTTACAGAATTTTGTTATTTAAAGTACAAAACCCTAAACTAATTATTCAACCATCTTTAAACTGTGTAAGTGTGATATGTGAAATATTCACTTTTAAACTTCATTACGTCACTCAGACGTATGATTATTTTTAAGGTGGGTAAAAATAAGATTATCTTTCTAGGGTTAAGCGAAAAAATGTTTTTCCGTTCAATCACGACGGCTATTTGGATATATGTATATTATTTTCCGCATTGCACCCTCCATCCGCCAGTGGACAAGCCCTGATTTCAGCATAGTACCTGCACAAAATAGACAACACATTGTTATAGTTTCCGCTAAAATTGATTTGTTCCCATTTCATACAGTTTTTCATTTGTTGTAGGAGAACCACTGAACTCCTCAACAGTCAGTTTTGAAATGTGAAACATGAAACACATGTCCGAAATACTCTGTTTTTATTTAAAGTGATCCTGATCAACTTCGGCGCAAACATTTCGGGACCTACCTACAGCATCATCGGACCTACCAACGAACTTAGCAGGTAGATTTTTAAACATTGTTTTTCTCATTCATGCGTGTTATGAATGTTTTGCATATTATGTGGACGTAGGTATTTATTTTATGGATACCTTATATTATTAAATAATTATACGTTTGTTGCTGCCTCCTAATATCATATTGCGAATAATTTAATATTTTATTGAGTTGATAGGTACCTACCGTTATCCTTTCGTTGTCTGATATTGTCGATAGAGGGAAGCCATAAAATTATATAAAAAGTTAAAGGTTTAGAAGGACATGTCAACTTAAATGTAATGTTTTAGAAATTCACGCTTATTGGCAAATATGCCTCGATTTTATGGAAAGTGATCGACAAATATTAATTTATATACAATAATAGGCATTTACACATGCAAACCATTTGTGAATGTGTAAAAGTGCAAAAAAATAGTTAAATGTTGAAACTACACTTATTTTTAAATTATGTATACGAAATATTTCGTAGACATTTTCGAACAATGTCGGATGTGCGAATCGACATTTTTTATCAAAACTTAATTGCCTTTAAAATATGTATATTAATTTGTCCAATTCAATAAATAGACTATGTTTCAAGTGAATCAAAAAAATGGTGAGCCACAGTTGATCCCCCGACAATTCATCCCACCAAATGATATTCTTATATATAAAAATGAATTGCTAAATGTGTTGCTAAGCGCAAATCTCGAGAGCAGCTGAACC
This sequence comes from Limnephilus rhombicus, assembly GCA_929108145.2. Lineage (NCBI taxonomy): Eukaryota > Metazoa > Arthropoda > Insecta > Trichoptera > Limnephilidae > Limnephilus > Limnephilus rhombicus. The sequence continues at coordinate 52,680,304 of OV815281.1, forward strand.
GGTTTCGCAAATTTTTTTTTAGAATATTACGAGGATGGAAAACCTTACGACTATCGCAAGTTTGACAGTTTGCGTATTTGAGAATGACATTTTAAATCAGGATTCTATTTTTGAAAATCTTTAAGTTGATAAATTTATTTAAAGTAGGTACTCCCCTAATAGTTTGAATCGAATCAAGAATTTTAGATATTTTAAATAGGTACCTATGTTAGGTACCAAATTTAATATACATGAAAAATGGAAATTTTAATAAAAATTGTAAAAGGTGGCACGCGGGCTGTTTAAAAACTGAATGTACTGGGATTGAATATGTGGAAAGCGGGAGGGAGGGAGAGATGGGTGGGGGAGGGGGGGGGTGGGAGGGGATGGGGTGAGGGGGAGGGAGGGCGGTGAGAGGGAGGGGGGGGGGGGAGTTGGAGGAGGCGGAGTGGGAACCCCCCCTTACAAAATGCGAGCGAAGCCGCGGGAAAAAGCTAGTTTACTATAAAATTATAATTTTTTGTGCAATATTTATCAATTTCAAACGTAAAATATATTCAGTTCGACTTCAAAAATGATAATGAGTTGGTATGAATATCAATGGAATTTACACACAGTGTCGATTTTGACACCGCTGGTACACAAAATAAATAGAGAAGCAGATTTATCCTTGATGCATTTGAATGAAAGTATGTTTCATTATTGGTAAATCCGTACGGGGACTCTTAGTTATATTTTGTGTAATTAGGTAAAACATATTTTCCCTAAAGCGACTGCTCATTGTATTAAGTACGCCGGGGGACGAATTGACGGGGGAAGAATTGTCATGGAACCCCAAAAAATAGTCACGTAACTCCTCTTCCTATTGATAGTACTTATTAAGGCCATTTTATATTATAATTTGGTGTTTTTACAGATAATAATATTTTGGTAATAATATCTACGTATCTATTGTAATAATTATTGGTTATAAGTATTGGTAACAGTAGCGTAGCGAAGGGGGGCGGACCGCTCCGAGTGTCACCCAAAGGGGAGGGGGGGGGAGGTGACACTACACCCGACCGTTAAAAAATTACGAAGGATATTGTCGCAAAAATATTGAATACGGTGTTATTTATATTTTCGTAGCGAATGTCCCGAAACGGGGAGAATTTGTGCCTGACGGTGTTTCTATTGACGAAAATAGCCTATAATTCTCTAGCCATTCCCCCCCAAGGGTGGACCAATTTTCTACACATTCGTGAAATCGAAATTGATCCGCCTCGGGTGCCACCCATGATAGCTACGCCACTGATTGGTAATAATATCTAGGTATATAGTTTTATAATAATATCTAGGTAACTATGTACAGCTCTATTTTACAATAAATGTAAATTTAGGTTCACATAATGGGTAGGTACCTAATCATTCCGTACAAATTATAATGAACACGACTGTGTTGCAACTTGTTAAAGTGTAGTTTTCGGCAACAATCGGGGCCTGTCCTGAGTACGCCACTGGTCAATTTAATTAATTTATGCTGTTTAATTATGCAACGGTAGTGAAGAGTAGGCAACATCAAGTGATGAATTTGGGGACGGGTTTAACTGTTATCCTTTTATGGCATCGTTAGGTTGGTGGATCTACTAATATATAAATAAAGAATAATTTTTGTTCATATGAAGCAGATACTTTGTGATGTGACATCATAATTTAAAATAAAACAATAACTTTTTAAACACCACTTTTATTTTATATACTTTACGCCGACCGGGTTTCGCTGCAACCGTAGCTTCTACAGGGCAGTATAATACTCTACATACTGAAGAAACTACGAAGCTACTACGTGGCGCAACCCGGTCGGCGTAAAGTATATAAAATAAAAGTGGTGTTTACAAAGTTATTGTTTTATTAAAAAAATAATAATTTGTTTATTGTTTCTTTGCATGGTAGGTATTATTAATTACAATTCCTTTTTTAACCTCACAAGGACAGGCCAGTATAGAGGATAATAATTTTATAAAATAATAAAATTAACACAAAATTATATAGGAATTGAAGACCAATTTTGTTACATTCATTAAATGGGTTTATTTTTGGGATATTATACCGTGTTGCGGTACCTATTTCTTTAGCTAACGTTTCGGATACCGGTACAATATCCCAAAAATAAATCGGTATTTTTCTTTTGGCGTGAAAATCTAAAATCATACTTATTTATTTATTTACGTCCTAGTGGGCTTTTACAAAGACAGATAATAATAGTTAGGCAGGTACGTAGTACACAATTATAATGATTAAATTAATAGTAAAAAATAAAATTAATTAAAATTAAAATCCTACATTTCATTAAAGTAATTATAAAAACTTCGTTTTATAACTAAAACAGAATCTGCAAACATGTCTTACAATATTTCCAACATGATGTAATCTCTTTATAGGTGTATGAGCCTCATAGTTTGTTTTAAAATTGTCACAGAAGAAGGTAGCACGTACCTCGTATTTCTGGCCGGTACGTAAAGTTTTATTTTGGCGAGAATTTCAGGGTTGTCAATGCAATTATTAATGATTTTATTTAATAGTACAAGGTCAGAGATGATCCGCCTATCTGACAGCGTAATTAAGTTGAGTTGTTTCATCAAAAGGACATAGTTAATATTTTGAATTGGAATACTCAGCTTAAAGTTAATAAATCTTGGAAATTTGTGCTGTACCCTTTCTATACTGTCGGAATGTATTTTATACAATGGGGACCAAATGGGCGAATTATACTCTACCTCCCTTCTTACTAAAGAAGTGTACAATATTTTCAAACATTCTAGTCAATTAAAATAATCTTGACTTGCTTCATTCATGATTTATTAATGTTTCTTACTATACTTAACGTTTTATTAATGTTTCTTACAATACCTACTAAGCTGAAGGAAGCTAATATATTGTAATGTAAACATGTAGGGTGACCGTGCCATCAAATTTCATTTCATATTTCATATAAGTCGATAGCGGAAATTTTAAATGGTGTAAAGGACAATAAATCCAAAAATGAGTTAAATATGTCATTTTTCTCGATTTTTTCGTAATTCGATCCGAGTCGTTGAAATATGCCTAGGAAAATAAGTGCGTCTTTTACGACGTACTTTAGAGGATTTTTTTTTCTGAAAAATTAAAAATTAATTAAATACTGTTATTAAACAAATTTACAACAAATGTTAAGTATTCTGAAAGATCCATTGAATGTTATTTCATTCTTAATTAAAATTCACGAATTCGAGTTATAATATTTTGTAAAAAAAAAAAATATTTTTCGCTTTCCTGAACAATTAACAATTTAGTCTTTGCAGCATTTCAAATTTCGGTGATTATTGCATTCATTCCACCGGCACGAATATCCTGAAAATATTTGAAAATATCATACTAAGCGGAAATGTTGCATGTTCCGTGATGGAGGACTTAGCTAGCAAGACGCCTAGGTGCGATAAATCCGACGCGTTTTTAAGTCAGCCACTAACTGGTCTAAATATTATGTTATCCCAATTAAATTTGAATCTGTTCTGATTTTGTGAACTAGCTGCAATGCGTGGGTAGGTAATCCGGTTGTAAAATTTAAAAAAAGTACTTTATCAAGTTACTAGCTGAAGCACTCAGCGTTGTCTGGGTTTTTTTCTGCTTGAAGGGATGGAGAAAGGCTGTGGGGCGGTTTTTCTCTCGTATTGACGGTGACCTTCCTTTTATTTGAAGGTCGTTATGCACAATTTTATCAATCTCGGAATCAAACTCCACAGTTTGATTCCGAGATTGATAAAATTGTGAGATTGAGATTGCGAGATTGATAAAATCTACATTTGCATAAAAACCAAACTCACAACCAATCATCTTCATACCGGGCTTATCAGCACGAACCCGCAATTTAACCAGCAATTTCTGAGCAGTAGCAGGCAATAAATCATTGGCAGTTCAACATTAAGGCTTAAAAAGAAAAGAAAATCGGCTTTTTGTGAGCTTTTCTTCTTCACCGAATATACCTACAGCCACGGGAGTCACATCATTTTAAAAGGCTGTAGATCTAGAACTTTGAAATTTGAACTTGACGTCTTAACTAAGGGGTGGGGAACCTTTTTAGTGTCGGGGGCCGTTTGGATGTCTCTGGTATCATGACCTCATTTTATACCGCTTTTTTATATCATGTGTAACGAATATTCTCCCGATAAAAACTATTGTTGGAAATCCCATTCAGCAGAGAGTTTTGCGTCTCGAATTTTTATATTGTGTTTAGAACACGTGGCAAGTTCACGTACGTAAATAATAGTTACACAAGGAACAGTCAATTTCTTAGAATTTTTTTGCTGCGTATATTATGGTGTGCAACATAAATGTAAAACTTCACTCGGCACATGAGAACGGCTTCCTATGATGATCAACCTACAACTTATTATTTAATTTATCGTTATATTCTGAACACGGAACTGGTTTAAATTAAATCTGTATGCTGTGAATTAAAACTACACTCAGAACATGAAAATGGTTTGACTTTGATTCTGGCAGCAAATAATGCAAATAATTAGCTGCAATAAGAGTTAAAAAAACCGCATTTCGAATAGAAGTTTCCTTCAAAATATGTCAGCAGATGAATCCACGACAGGAATTTGATCGTTACACTCTGAACACAAAAAACTGGTTTTGAATTAAGAGTGAATCTGCGTGTAAGTCCCCAGCGTTAATTAGTATAAATTTCGTAAACGCGTATGGTTTTCATACCAATTACAAATTTTGCAGCATATGGTTTGGAACAAAAAATGAAACTCTATACGAAACATAAGGTTTTCTTCGAAATGCGTGCTGACGCATGCTCTCAAAATTCCATTAGCGGATAATTCCGCTAAACTCTTCAGTTTGAAAAAAAATCATCATTTTAACAGTTGGTTTCGGTCGTTTAAACACTTGGGGTTAGTCATAACTTGAGCCCTACGGCATCGAATTGATTGAAATTTTGGATTCTTATTAAAAATCATGGTCTGTTCACTAATCAATAAAAAATCTGCCAAAAGAAGATTAAAAAAAAACATCATTTTAAAACTTGGAGTCGGTCGTTTTAGCACTTGGGTTCGGTCGTTTCAACACTTGTGGTAGTTTATAACTTCGGCATTATGGCACAGAGCCTACTGAAATTTTGGATTCGTAAATCGTGGTCTATACACATCCAATGAAAAAATTAGTCAGAGTAAATTGACAAAAAAATCATCGTTTTAACACTTGGGTTCGGTCGTTTAAACACTTGGGGTCGGTCATAACTTCAGCCCTACGACACAGAATTGACTGAAATTTTAAATACTTACTAAAAATCATGACCTGTACACGAATCAATCAAAAAAATCTTCCAAATTGTTTTTTTTTAAATTCATCGTTTTACGATCGCTTTGTAACCACACTTCTGGTCGGTCGTAACTAAGACCCTATGGCCGACTGAAATTTTGGATTCTTACTAAAAATCGTCTTTCCACGAATCAATCTAAAAATCTGTCAAAAGAAGAATTTACAAAAAATCATCATTTAAAACTAGGGGTCGGTTGTTTTAGCTCTTGGGTTCGGTCGTTTCAACACTAGGGGTCGTTCATAACTTCGGCCTCATGGCACAGAGCCTACTGAAATTTTGGATTCGTACTAAGAATCGTGGTCTGTACACGAATCAATGAAAAAATCAGTCAAAGGTAAATTGACAAAAAAATCATCGTTTTAACACTTCGGTTCGATCGTTTAAACTTAACTGAATTCAGATGTATGATGCTTCAACGTTGAACATCATACTTGTTCACGATTAAACCATGCTCCATGACGATGTCATAGTTACACATTTTTTTATATTGAATTCTAATTTGTTTTTTACTGACCATTCTGCAATAGCATCAAGGTCAGATTTTAAGCAGTCATGGTAACAGATTATTTCCACCAAGAGTTTTATTTCAATTTACAAAGTTTCTATTCAATTATCAGGTATAGATACCACTGAACAAGTATTTTATTATTTCTTATAGTATAAATTCTTTTGAGACCCTTAAAAAACATAAAAAGATCTTTCTCCAATTGAATCGCGATTTAAACGGAATTGATAAGGTATCAGGGCCGATGAAGGACGTAGCTACAGCATTCAAAAGGAGGGGGGGGGGGGGGTGGATTGATTTTAGAGCGGGGGGGGGGGGGGGGGGGTTGTGAAATTTTGTTTAGAAATGTTTTTAGGACCTCATTTACCACAACTTATTATTTACATCACATTGATAAAAGCTACTTATCGGGTTGGTTTTTTCATAAGTTTTAATGGATTTTATGTGCATTATTTTTTTTCGTCATTAAATTATAGAAATCGAAATAAAAAAAACCTATTTATGTACGTACGGCATTTGTACGACCATGCTGATTTATTGGTCATACGTACATAAAACATAATTTCTTTATTTTCGTGTAAATATTTATGTTTTAACTTTTTTTATTTTCATTTATTTATATATTAATGCGGCAATAGGGTAAATCGCGTGAAAAGTTAGTTATAAGCTGACTACCGCAATACGTTTAATTATTTGCCGCCATCGTCTGGAAGAAATGCATCATACTACACTAGCGCCTTCCAGCGGCCAGAGTTGCCAGCCAATACAAGTATTTTTTTTTACATGAATACCGCACAAGAGTCCCAACTGCTCCCGTCTGGAGTCAGTGGGACTATGGCATCCCCAATTGGGGTATGTAGTTTATTTATTTATTTATTTATTGTTTTTGGAACATTTACAGAGTATTAACAGAAAAAAGTCATTGGATTAGCATTGTAAAAAGCGTACATGTTAATAGTCCACTTAAAAATGTTCACAGAATGCACAGTTTAATAGTTGTTAACAGAAATTAGGAATATCAAAATATAAACGGAGGTATAAAAAGAGATAACAAAAATAGTGATGATACAATATAGAGATGACAAAGATAAAAAAGATCGATATACGATGTAAAAAAACCGAAAAACAAAAAAAGTAAAGTACAAATAGAGTGAAAAACAGCCATTAACATTCAAGTTCAAGATAAGTATTTTCAATTCTCAATTACATGTTAGGTTAGTCTATTGTTAATTTGCTTTTTAAAGTAAGCGAGACTATTTGCATAGATGTCTATATGGTTACATTCAATGGAATTACATATACAGTCGACACATCCGAGACAGTGGATTGAAGTATGCAATATTGTTTTTAAATAATTCAAGATGAAATATATTCTGATTCCTTAAATTACGTCTATTGGGGACCTTAATAAGAATATTGCTCAGACAGTGAGTTGTTTAAAGCTTATCATGAATGATTTTGTATAGACTCATTAAGTCAGCAACTTTTCTTCTTTTTTCCAGAGTTGTAAACTTAAAATATTGGAGTCGTTCCTCGTAAGATTGGAGTAAGGCATTTAGTCCAAGTTTAAATGATAACAATCTCAGAAATTTTTTTTGCACAGATTCAATAGTTTTTGAATATTTTAAGTAGTGTGGGTTCCAGATAACACTACCATATTCCAATTTGCTTCTGACCAATGAGTTGTATAGGGTTATAATGGATTGGGGTTTTTTAAATGGTTTCGATATTCTATGTATAAACCCCATCATTTTCAAGGATTTAGTCGTGATATCACTGACGTGTACATCAAATTTAAATTTTGAATCAAGAATGATTCCTAAATCTCTGATGGTGGTAACTGCATTTAATCGAGCATTATTTATGGAATATGCATAATCTTTTTGCATTCTGTTACGGCTGAAAGTCATAATGTAACATTTTTCAATATTTAAAAACATATCATTCTGAATACACCAGTTATGTAGTGAGGCTCAAGGTAATGGGGAAGGGAAGGAGATGGGAAGAGGGAGGTGGGGAAGTACCTGGCAATTCAGATCTGGTCACCAAACACGGCTAATGCCATTTCAAGCAACGTTTCAATTCTGAATGGTGGTCTTACATCAGGGAGATACTAGAGATAGATAGAGATCTTCTACTCTGGAACCCGCCGCAAATATACAATATATTATTTTAAATGAATAAATTGTGAAATAGCACAAATTCGATCCCGCGACCTTCGGAGTGCTAGTCAAGAGCCTTACCGCTGGACTACGCCGGCCGTCATACAGTCATTTGCTGCCAATATAACTCGGGCCTTTGGTATAAAGAAACGAGCATTTATTTAATATTTTCATAGTCGTTTACAATAATTGAGAAAATGAAAAAGAAAACCTATTTGACTAGTAAATTTCCCGATTATCGCAATTTTGAAATGAACGCCACTTGACCGCTGAAAAACGTTCAAAATTTGTTACTTCCTGCAATTATTTTTGTAGTTTTCTCTGATAGTTTGTAGGAATGAAAAGAGAGGAAGGTATAAATGAATTATTTACTGCTGTGACGTAAAAGTTCTAATGAGGCATAGGGAGTGGAGTTTAAAATACCTCTACCTAGTGGCGGATACAGAAAAAACTCAAGGAGGGGGGGGGGGGCGCTAAAGATATAAGAAAACTAAAAAGTAGATAACAGTGGTGAGAATACGAAGCACCGCACAAAGAGGAGACCGACTATACTATCTCATTCTCTCGTAGGCTAAGACATATAGATGGATGTGTTTGTCAAATCACAACGGTGCTAAAGAAGTTTCCACTTCAATAAATAAACAAAAGATTGGCGGACCGCACATTTAAAACTTGGCTGGCCACAGGGAGCAGTAGGGCTGCTTTGCACGATCAAGGGAATTAAATTCTTAAGTCGGGCCATGTTAAGGGTACCTTTACATGAACGACGTATGAATGTGAATGAAGCAAAAGTTCCAATTTACCGCCGCCACGGGAATTATTTATTGGATAAACAACACCTCTGCTATAAGTCATCCAAGTGGATCGCTAAGTTTGGACTAGCAGGGATGCCCGAATTCATGAGATGTGATTTTTCAAGGTAGCGGCGGATGCATTTGCCCACGTACTGCGTGGCGAGCTGGAAAGGACTGGTTGAGGGAGACCATTTAAACTCTCCAGCGGGAATCTCTCGAAACATTTCCTCGCATCGCAGTGGGAGGAAAAGGTTCATCCGTCAATCCGTCAATCGTCCTAACCACATATCATACCTTTTTCCTTCCACTATTTCCTTTCTCTAAAATAACCCTTCACATAGCATCTCCAAAGACAATTTGTAATAGTTACCCAAAAATGACAGTGGATGAGTTTTGTGTATCCGGGAAGTATGTTTACGAGAGATGAGGAGGCTGATAGAGATATTGAAAGAAGGGTAAATGCAGGTAACTTCGCATTTATGGAGGACTGAACGCCGGCGCCGTTGGCGCTAACACAATGGAGTGCTGGTACCAACCTTGATGTATGGCGAAGCATGAAACTGGCGCAGAGGAAGGACTAAATGCTATAGAATTGAGATCCCTGCGGCGTATGTGTGTTAAAGGTACGCTTAGATGGTTTAGATATGTAGAGCGAATTATTGAAGAAAGCTTTTCTTATATTTAGGCCAAGGGGGGGGGGGGTCCCCAAATATTAGCTTTCAATAATTTATTCGATTTAATTTAATTATGGATTGTTTTTTTATAATATCTAGAGCAAATGGCCTCAGCGCCATTCCAGAGTGAGCGCTGGGCCTGAGCTCATCCAAGACCACGCCCTACATATTTGATTATTATCATTATCATTATTTTAATTTTTTTTTTCTATTCTACTTGTTCCTTTACTTAAAATTTACTGTTTAAAACATTATTATAATTATGTATTTTGTATATTCTACTCCGCATTACACGTTCTGCATGAAAACTTCAAATTCTACATGATTGTAAAGGTGCAAGTTTATTTTGAACACCATCAAATAACAATGAGTTGTTTTGCATTTTGAGTGAAGTTCCAAAGATGTTCTAATAATGGGTATTGTTTTGTAAAAAAGTTCCCCATGCATTCATCATTCTCTCGTGTCCTCGGTCCTATTCTGATTCCATTCTGAAAGTGGTTCCGCTGTTGCGAAATCTGCATTAAAAATGGCAACATTAACATTCAAAAGGGACGCGGCATTATCTCCTCGGATTGCGCCCAACAACCAGCTAATAGGAACTGGATATAAAGAATAATGACACTTAATTTCATAATTTAACGACCTCGCGAGTTCAGCAAGTTCGAGTGTCAACGATTCGCAATTTGCACGGCAATTTTAACGCTTTTCATATATATTATAAAGAGAGCAACGTGTGAATCTCATAGGGTAACTGTCAATTTATGAACACGCTCCGTGTGTAAGTACTATCGCTGTGTAGTGCAATATCGAACAGGCGGCCATTGTTGACGATTGCGTGAATCGAACATTATTTGAAAGAGGAACTTCCGTTCGTTTCGCTTTGCTTCCGGTTCGCGGCTTTTCGCCTTCGGGTCATTGATCAGCGATACGGTGATTTTATTATTTTATTTTGTATTTTCCGTGACGCCGTGACGCCCGCCATTATGCTACATTGGAAGAGCATTATTAATAAATCTCACGTCCTTCGAGCTGAATTAGACAAATGGATGCGAATTTTATAAAATTATATTTTCGGTTACGTATACGTAATACGTAACCGAAAATATTATTTATACACATGTATCTACCTACTTACCAACTTTTGTGCCAACACATAAAACTTAGTCCCATTTTTTGCTGATGGGCCCTGCACGCGGATGATTGATGGGCTACGCCCAATTTAGTATAGTTCCCTGATAGTACGGTTTTGTCCCTTGGTACGTACAACGTATAACAGCAATTGTTAGAATGTGTGCAAAAATTTACTTATAGCATAAATAATTGTTCTTTCCAAATAAAAAAAAAAATTGTGAATACCTGCGTAACACGTGTGTGTGGTATATCTTCGTTCATTTGAAGTTCATTGGATGAATGAAACAAACTCCCAAAGACGAAACCCGATCGCCGAGAAATTTACATTAAACTTATTTATTTATTAACGCCCTTTTTCGGGGCTTTTACATATGAATAGTAAGAAATATACAGTATTTATTGTACATAACTGAACTGCCTTCGTAACAATATTTTATATTTGTTTAAAGATAAATTGAAGATGTCCACTGACTTGGTATAATTGTTTCCCTCCATTAGTATTCTGGGTAAAGAGGAACACATATGGTAGTTAGTTCCAGAATTACTGCACTGAAATAAATCCTGACTTCTAATATTACGTAGTGGAATCCGGAAGCTTATCAATTCGAGCAATACCGGACTGTCAACTAAATCATTTAGAATTTTATACAGAAATACCAAGTCAGTGAAAGTTCTTCTGTCTGACAATTTGAGCATATTCATATCATTCAAAATAGTATTGTAGTTCAACATAATTGCTGGAATACCCATTTTAAAATTAAGAAAACGTAAGAATTTGTTTTGTATTCTTTCAACAGTTTGTACATGTATATTGTAATATGGGTTCCAGACGGGAGAATTGTATTCAAGTTGACTTCTAACATATGCAAAATATAACAGTTTTATACACTTAATATTGTTAAAATTTCTAGTTAGCCTAGTTATAAATCCCAACATTTTTAAGGCCTTATTAGAGATTTCTGTTATGTGGTTAACAAATGAAAGATTAGATTGAAAAGTGATGCCCAAGTCTTTAATTTGTGTTAATGTCTCCAGAGTGTTGTTATCAATGTTGTAATTGAAGATCACTGGATTTTTATTCGAGAAAATCTAAGTATATGACATTTTGAGATAATTAAGTAAAGTCTATTTTCATTACACCAAATTAACAATTTGTTGATATTATCTTGAAGAATGTTGCAATGGTAAATATTTTGAATTATTCTAAAAATTTTGAGGTCATCAGCAAAAAGTAAGATAAATACATTATGAAATATTTTTGAAAGATCATTTATAAACAAGATAAATAATATTGGGCCAAGGTGTGAACCCTGTGGAACTCCACTTGTTGCATAAATTTTTTCCGACAAAGAGGATTTTATTCTAACAATTTGTTGTCTTCCAGTAAGATAGCTTTCAAACCAGGCTAATATACTGCCACGTATACCAAGATATTATTATTTTACCAACCTATTGCTGTCACTGTTGTTCTTATTCCCCCGAATACTGATCATAAGGGACAATTGCACCTGAATAACAACTGTTGAAATATCTAAATAAAATCACGTAAATCGAGGTTTTATATTCCCTATTTTTCTCCTTCAAAACTGAACCGATTTTTAATTTTTTTGTAACTGTATTAGGACAAAATATTCCAAGTCTGCAGATTTTGCTTTTACAAAAAAATACATTTTCTAGTTTACTTCTAGTTATACTGAACGTTTGTCGACGGTGTTCAAACCAGGCAATTTTAACGATTTTCGGAGGGTCCTAACTTCTTTAAGAAGTAACTTAACAAAAAAGCAAAACATACCGACACGCTAGTTGTAGATATCTATATTATATTATTAAAAAATATTTGCAGTAGTATTAAAATTCAGGATGGAAATTGGGGAGTACGTTTGTATGGACCGACGCGCCAGTGGAAAGCCACGGCATACCCAATTTTTACCGATTTATTACATATGTACCTTAAACCCTAAGTTTTAAAGCTCTTAAAAAATGTATGATATTCTTGAAGACAATATCTATACATTTACCACGCCAAAAAGCAAATTATATGAAATTCCCTCGAAAGAAAAAAATCGAAAAGAATGCTCCGAAAATGATTGAAGTAAAACTTCTTTACGAACGCTTGACTTGGGGAGTAAGCTGGTGAATGCGTGACGAGAGCGTGATGAAAAGTGTGATCGGGTGAAGCGAACGGTCGGGCGAGGCGAACGGAAGTTGAGAGGGAGATATAAGTTAGTGAAGTTTTATTTCAGGCGTGTGGTCTAAAGCACACTCGTTTTTTATAAACACGTTTGTTTCAGTTATTTTACAAGTTATAAGACAAGGGAGTTAGTAAAAGCTTCCAGTATCAGGAAAGAGGATCGATCTGGGCTTTTTGTAAAAGCCTCCAGAACTGCTGCCCTGTACGGTCTTCCAAAAATTCATAAAAAGGATATTCCAATGAGACCGATCGTCAGTGCTATTGGTGCACCGACGCCGCGACGTACAAACTTTCTCAATACCTCTCAAGATTACTGCAGATGCAAACTGGGAAAACTGAATCTTGGATTAAGGATTCCACAGATCTGATCAGTAAGCTTAAGAAGGTTAAGACTGAGAAAGGAGATATTTTGGTCAGTTTCTCTTTTCACGAATGTGCCTCTGGAAGACTCCATGACAATGCTCAGAGAGATCTACGAGGAAGACATTTGTGAACTTTTTGAACATTGCCTTAAAACGGGATATTTTGCATTCCAGGATGAACTTTTTGAACAAGTGGAAGGAGTTGCGATGGGCAGTCGGTTGTCGCCGTACTCGCCAACTTCTTTATGGAGAAGTTTGAGGAAGTGGCACTCGACACAGCTTCGGCTGTTCCCAAAGTATGGTGGCGGTATGTCAACGATGTCTTCGCCATTTGGCCTCATGGAACAGAGAACTGAACGAATTTATGGACCATCTCAACTCACTCCACGTTAAAATTATGTTCACAATGGAGCTGGAAAATGACTCTAAGATCCTACCTTTTCTAGATGTGGAGGTGATGCGAAAAGAAGATGGTAGTCTAGGACACACAGTGTATAGAAAACCACTCATACAAATCGGTATCTACATGCTGATTCCCATCACCACCCAGCGCAGAAGAGAGGACTTATCCATACATTGGTGACCCGAGCGACCAGAATATGTGAAGAAACAAAAATCGGAGCAGAACTTACAAAACTGACCGGTGCACTGGAGCGTAACGGTTACCCAGCAAGGCAGACAAGGCAAATCATAAGAGCCAAATCTGCACCAAACGAAGACAGAATTGAACAAGAGTCAAAGGGCTGCGCTTTCCTGCCTTACGTTCACAATGTGACAGACAGAATTGCCAGGATATTGAAAAAAGAAAGCATCAAGACTGTCTTCGGAACCACGACAAAAATACGAGACTTTTTGAAAACTCATAGAGCACGCCTGATTACGGAGGCAATTGAAATTCACAAAAATCCTAGAAATATTAATAGAGATGACGGAGCTAAGCTCAATAGTTCTTGGTATCCGGTAATTGACGGTTACATCAAGGCTAAACGCAAAAAAACATGTTGAAGTATATTGTATCGCCAGTTCGTAGAGGAGTGGAGCTGGCGACACGGTATCGCTCCTAAGTAGATAAGTACAAACATCACCCCTAACTATTACACATCTGCCCTGATGATGGACACTGCAACGCTGTCCGAAACATTGGCTAAAGAAGGAGGTAGGGCAACACGGCATAATACCCCAAAAACTAATAACAAAATAGTTATAAGTATGCAAAAATTCACACTGTTTCTTTAAATGCTCTTTTAGACAACCCCACGAGATTTTCATTCTTTTACTTTTAAACGAGTCGTGTTTTATTAAACATTTTCACATATTATCGATTTTAACATATTTGATTTTATCGATTTTGACATAAAATTTGAGATTCTCCCCCCTAATCTTCCCTAAGAAATTTTGAACCAAATCGGTTGAAGAGCTCTAAAATTTAATACATTTTTTGTTCATGGCACAGCTCACATTTGCGAATTTTAAAGCTAAAGGAACCAATTCCAAAAATAGCCGGCTCACTGGAAAAATAATATATCGGGACATTCAGTGGCAGCAAAGTCACCGGGACAAAAAACAGTGCCAGAAATATCGTTGTACATGAAGTCGGGTTCATAAGTAAAATTTTATATCTTGTAATGACTGCAATAATTTTTACGTAGGTAAACCTTGCAGAAATTTTGAAACGAGGATTAAGGAACATTTGAAATGTCTAAATAACAATAATTATTCGGAATTTGCTAACCATCTAATTGAATTTAACCATTCATTTGATATAAATACTGGTTTTAAAATTTTACACACTAACGGTAGTGGTTTTCACTTAGATCTTTTACAAATATTTGAAATAAGAAAGAATGTCAATAGAAATTTAAATATTATTAACAATCAAATTAATTTTGTGAATAACCCTATCTTAAACATATTTCCATTGTAATTTTTGTCTTTGTTCTTCTAAGCACCCCCCTTTCCACCTCTCCCCCCCTCCCACTTGTTGATCTTCTAAGCACCTCCCCTTTCCACCTCTCTCCTCCCCCACTACTTCCATTTCTACCCACGCCTGTCTTTCTATGTTCGATCATTTTTTAGTACATTATATGTCCTGATGAAGAGAACATCGTTCTTGAAACATGTAGACTTTTTAATAAAGTTTATTGTGGTAAAAACAAAGTGTTTTAAATTATTTCATAAAATTTTTATATCTTCAGTTTTTATTTTTGACTCTGGAAAACATTGTTTGCTTTAAAAACTTAAGTCGCTGGTTGGTGATACAGATTAATTGTGGGTTAGGGGATATTCACTTGCCTATTTATAGCCAATAGAGTCACGGTTCAATTCCCATAGGACCATTATTAGTCTATTGTCGATGTTCAGCTCACACTTCGTGGGAATTTTAAAATGCTTTCAATGATGCGATGATTTTTATTATTAGCTTTTCTGTACTGAAAAGTAGCGAAGCTAAAGTCCATAATGAAATGAAAAAGAATGAAAGTAGACTTAGCTCTTACTAATTTACAAAAAATATATATATCTATATTTTGGTTTTCAGTAATCCCTCAAAATGGCGGCCAAAGGGTTCGGTTGCCGCATCTTAGCGTATCTGAGCGTTGTCATCGGCGTGACCTCCGCCACCTCCTTGCTTCCTGATGGGCTCGGCCTGTTCCCCGAGCAGGCCCACCCAGTCCGCCAGTTCTGGGTCTCCCGGCCAGGACTCAGAGGTAGCCTAGGTCCGGAGGGCACGAGGTATCGCCAGGTAAATCTAGAGTGACATCTTTCACCAACTCCAGCACAAAATTCTTTATGCCACCTTAAAAACTTTCATCTTCCTTTTGTACCATCTCTAATTGGAGATTTGCGATCTTAAGGTAAAATCTCCCCACTGCAGGCTGAATCCTGGAACAACTCAATAGAATTGTACATACTTGTCGCATAGGTTCCGAGCTGCATTCGGCAGGGTGAAGATTGCCCTAATGATAACAAACCTCCGATAGAATAAAGCAGCAGAACAAGATTAACGTAGATTTAGAAGCATCCATCTTTTTTTTTTTTTACATTAGCTCCACACAGGAGGCACCGAGGAAAACAATTTCCTTGGGGCCTATGTCATCTTTGAGGATGCTGTGTGGAGGGTCTTTTAAGGGAAAGGAAGGAGATCTGTACCATCTGTACTAGATCTTTCGTCAATCTCTCCGGGATTGTTAGAAGGTTACCTAACCTCTTATTTGTCGCTCCTCATGATGTGATCAAGAATAAATGCAATATTTCTGGCCTCTTTACACGTGTTTCTGAAGTTGTTATTTTTAATACATTAACATGCTTCCACGCAAACTTTTTTTTTCAGGCACCAAGAAATAGAAGAGACATCAACTATCCAATCTTTCCAATTACAAGGGACGAACGATTCTTGGAAGAAGACAACACGCAAGATCACCAAGAAACATTTCCAAATCGCTTTGTTAAAAGAGATATAAATGATTCCAAGAGTGAGGAGACCAAAAAGGAAGAAACTGTAAAAAGCGTCGAACGAGAAGATGTTGATCTGGTTCGAGCGCCAGTAGCACAGTGGATCCCTAAAGGGGAAGAAGAAGATCTGTTTGACGTAAATCAAAATTCACCAAACACCAAACTTCCAGAACCAAGTAGTCTTACTAGTGTATCAAATGCTCAAGCATTAATCGATACGCTAAACGGGAGAGGAGCTCGAGGAGTTTCTAAAGATCAGTGGATAAAACTTCCGTTCTTGGCCCGCCCTTTGGAAAATGACCAACTTTCTTCTTCATCTCCAAATTTAGAAGATCCCAACCAGAACAGAATGCCGAGAGTCAACTTTGTCACTCAAGGCAAAGGACTTCAAACAGCGGAAAGTAGAAACCTCAGGGAATCTGTACCTCGTGGCTCCTTCGGGCGTTCTGATTTGCGTACTGACATATACCCTCCAGATAAAGACGGCCGTGATGGTCGAGCGAGGAGTTTAGATTATTCCACTTATTCTAGAAGAAGTTATTACTACCCAGACGACTACAACAGACGCCAGACGCCTTACGACGACTATGGATATAACGATGAGCCATATACTTCCTACTCACGACGAGATCCTTACTACGACAGGTATGACTACAAGAATGGCCGAAGATACGACTACAATGATTACAACAACCGAGGAGGATATAGAGAACCATATGACAGATACGATAGGTATGATGGGTATGAAAGCAGCAATTCTTACGAAAAACCAAGAAGAATTATTTATTACGCCAATCTACCCGATGTTGTGAGGACTCCTCCAAATGTGTACAGATATTCCGCAAACCCTTACAGCAGGTACGACGATGACAGATATTACAAAGACAACAGATACAATGACTATAGGGGGGGAGGTGGAGCAGGCAGCACTTATTCGTACAGCAGATATCCTTACAGCCCACTAAAGAAAGCTGAAAACGAAGGACCGAGGGATTTGGTCACTTCAAGCACGGGTAGCAAAGACAAATCAGAAAATTTAAAGAGACAGCAGGAACTGACGAGGAAGGCAAATGAAGACGCAAGCAGGGGAAGAGAGAACAGCTTGAACAGTCACCAGTATCCATCAAGCACTAATGACGACAGCGCTAAGAGTCCTCACCAGACCCTGTATCACGATATCACCAGAATGGACAGTGATTTCCACCGCTACGACCACCCATCTTTCCAAGCTGCAGTCGATGACCCGTACATCAGCAGACATGATTGACGTGGCCCATCGTACATCACCATCACTCATCAGTCCATCAGTAATGCATGATGTATTGTAAAACATGCAATACGAGTACTGTATCATTTTGTTGTCACCGTTTTATAGGGCACGTCATGTTCAAATGGAATATTATAAATTTACTCTCGTACACATTGCGAATTTTCGCATTATTAATGTAAATTATGAATAAATACTATTACATCATAGGAACAATATTAACATAAATATATCAAAGATATAACACAGAATTTTGGACTAAAAACCGCGATTAAACTTATTTCTAGAAGTTAAGACTAATTAATACTTAAATTGAAGGATTTAAAAAACATTATTGCACGATAAACTATAAGTAGCATAGGTCATATAAGACATTTTGACGTTATAAGTTGCTATTTTAGGTTCTATAGATTGCTATCTAAAACATGTCTAAATGGTAGATTCGGTTTGAAGATTATTAGAAAGAAATTATAAAAACAAGCAAAGCAGAAGTAGGTTAAAATTAATAACTTCCCCTTTGTCCGATATGTTAAGAATAATATAGATAGATACTGAATTCAAACAGCAGATCATATCTCTAGGCAAACTCTCTCTCTTCCAAATAGTACCTACATATTTGAACACATTTTTATAAATATGTAACAGTAATCTGAACTATAACGGATGATAAAATTGGTATTTGACATTTTACTTTCATACTCTCCATTATAATTACGTATGAAAAAATGGGTATTATTTGAAAATAATTACAATGTTATTGATGTATGTAATAAAGTAGCTTGTATAGTCTAGCTTCTAGGTTATGATAATTTAGAAACTAGTTGGTAAAATTATAATGTAATTTATAAATTATGTAGGCTGGTAATGGTAGGGTAATTCACTGTAATTTGCTGTATTCTGATGAAACACGGTTGGTTTTATATTCTATGATTCTTTTTTCGTTTACTTTATTTTCATCACCACTGCAAAAGGTGAAATATATTTTGAATCTTTGTACATTAGTGTAGATTTGGAAATATAATAAAAAAAACTTTAATATTTAATATGTTTATTTAGTTCACAACTCTTTGGAAATTTCAGGTGCATTTCACAATTTATCTATTTCTTTGCCTGATAATTCAATCCCACTTTATCTTTATTACCGAATGAAAACATTACTAATGAAACCAAATGGAACCTGTGTAGTCAAATGAAACTAAATGGTATGTAGTGGTGGGTGACTTAGCGTGAGCTAGAGTGCTAGGATGAAAAATAGGACATTATTGATGTTGTAGCTGAAAGTGATTTTTTTTTCAAAATTTAAGATATTTCAGTTTGGGGAGGTCTCCTTCCTCGAAGTAATGTTAAATTTCTTGGTGTAATTAAGTTGAATCGATGTGTAATTTCAATAATTTTTGTGAACAAGTATTGAAAAGGAGTACTTGAATTTTACTAAATAAATAATCAAAGGTGCTTAAAACGTCTTATATCTTGCAATTTATGTTCCAAACAGATTAATCCAAAATTTCTACAGCTTCATTCTCACCATCGTTCGTGTACATATGACGTAGTAAGGCGAAATACGAGTACGATGTGTTTAAAATCTGAAAAAATATCCAATTATTAAATTGTCACATCGTTATCCAGCGATTATTATTACGGGCACCAAACGACATAATACGGATAATACCATTGTCTAACTCGCTGTCACACATTGTGCAGATTCACGGACAATTACCCTAAAATAGCGACAACTTGAAAATTCAGTATTTTGGAAGGTATTTGACCCGAGACAAAGTATAAATGTAGGAATGTGGAGACACGGGTGCAAAACACAAACAAGTTCCTTGACCTATCACCGTCCCAAAACCAGCAGTATGAGCGTCAGTCAGTAACTAGCACAGATTGGGCATGTATGCAGATCGGGGCAGGACAAACCTTGATTAAGGCCTTGTACAGCAGGTTGTTAGGCAGATGGAAAAAGACCTACAAGGACAACTTGCTGACTGACTTGGAGTGGCTGGGATGGGATTATTGGCGGCAAAGAGTAGTATAGATAGTTGGAAGTGGAATGGAATTATAGTATTTACCTGAGTAGTTACATGTTATATTATTTAATAATTCAACACTCGTTAAGTAACACTAAAAATATGCAAATATTACAACCAATAATTTGAAGTTACTTGCTCAGTGTACAGGTCACTAGTGTGCTGAAGGCTGTGGCGTTATTTTTGTTTGTCGGTGAGTGTTTTTTTACAGAGTGGAAGATACTCTCAGTTTCCCCCTGGTGAAAGACCACCATTCAAAATTGAAACATTGCTTGAAATGGCTTTAGCCGTGTTTGGTGACCAGATCTGAATAGCCACGTACTTCCCCATCTTCCCATCTGCTTCCCATCTCTCCATCTGCTTCCCCTCCCTAGTCCCCTTTCAGCCTCACAATATACCCCAATTGGGGATGCCATAGTCTCACTGGCTTCAGACGGGAGCAGCTGGGACTCTTATGAGGTATTCACGTAGAAAAAGGTGCTGGAATTTTGTATTTTAGAATGGCTACGTTAATCACAAGAAGGCCAGATCCCTAAAGTTTCTTAAAGTAAGTTAAAGAATACATAGAGGAAAAACACCATTGATATCTAGATATTTATGAACGCGATTAAAGAAATATACGGCTCAATAATAATAATTAAAAAACAAACCATTGAATAATGTTTTTATTTTTGATCTGCGTAACTGTATATTTTAGACAACAAATTGCGAAACGTCTATCATCTGTCACGCGAAATGATAATTATTAAACATAATATTATTATTATTATTATTTTTTTTTTTTTTACATTAACTCCACACAGGAGGCCCTGAGGAAAATAATTTCCCTCAGGGCCTATGTCATCTGGGATGCTGTGTGGAGGGTCTTTTTGAGGAGAGGAAGGAATGAACATTGGTCTTGAAGAGACCCATGTTGTAGGAAGGAGGAAACACAGAGGCCGGCAAATCATTCCACAGCCGAGCTGTTGAACACAAGAACGAGTCGAAGAAACGACCCGTTCTCATGTGACAAATGTCAACCGTGTACAAATGTTGGGCACGCGTTTGGCGTGTTTCCCGACTATGCACCGGTGCCGAAGGGATCAATGATGCTAGTTCCTCGGAGCATCTTCCATTGTAATACCGGTAGAACAAGGATAGCATTCCCACCCGACGCCTGTGCTCTAAAGATTGCAATCCGTCTGTCAAGATGGGAGAATCTATCAAACGGACCGCCCGTTTCTGCACAGAGTCGAGGGTATTTTTCAGGTATTTTGGAGCTCCAGACCAGAGATGGCTGCCAAATTCAACCGTGGGGCGTACTTGTGATTTGTACAAGGTTAGCAGTTGTGTACTATTAAAGTATCTGCGGGCCCTGTACAGTACGCCCAGCTTTTGGGAGGCTAACTTTACTCTGGCTTCGATGGAGCCCCCATACCTGAGCTGGTCACTTAGGCTTACACCAAGCATATCAATGGAGGGCCTGTTCGGAAGATTGCTTCCGTTGAAAGAGACTAGATTTTCATTTCGATCCCTTTTAGACGTAATCAGACAAGATTGGGTCTTTGAAACATTAAATTCAACGAGATTATTTTTACCCCAAGAGAAAACACTCTCGAGGTAACCGTCCATTCTTTGCTTCAAAGCCCTACGAGCTGTTGGAGTTTGTGAGCCCTTTGGGGGCTTGTCAAACAAAAAGCTATCATGAACTGTACTGTCATCCGCATAACAGTGAATTGGTGCACATGACAAAAGGTCGTTGATGTGCAACAAAAACAAAGTCGGAGACAGAACCGATCCCTGCGGGACGCCAGCATTTATCGAGTGTGAGGAAGAGGTGAAACCATCGACTACCGTCTGAATCGACCTCTCCCTCAAGAAGTCGGCAATCCAAGTACACAAGGATGCGGGAAGTCCGTAAGAATGCAGTTTGTTGACAAGTCCTCGGTGCCAAACCCGGTCAAAGGCCTTGGAGATGTCCAGTGCAACCGTTTGGGTCTCACCGAAACGTTCCAGGCATCGCCCCCAAACATGCGTCACATACGCGAGAAGATCACCGCACGAGCGGTTCCGCCGGAATCCGTATTGACGGTCGTTAATAATTTTGTTCTTCTCGAGGTATGTGAGCAGTTTTTCGTTGATCACACGTTCCATCACCTTAGACAGAACTGATGTGATCGCTATGGGGCGGTAGTTGGCCGGGTTGGAGCGGTCACCCTTCTTTGGAATAGGATGGATAACCGCTTTTTTCCAACCAGAGGGCACAGAGCCAGTCTTCAGGGACATTTTAAAAAGCTTAAAAATTATGGAATTCTGTAAACTATAACTAAAGTTAAAAAAAAATATCGCAAATGTTTTAGTAATTGCTTCTTCAATCCATGGAAATTCACGTTGTGGCATCATTTTTAATTAAATGAGGAAAAAATCACTTCGTTATTAATTTTGTCAAAATACATATATGTTTCAAAACCAAAGGTTTCTTCGTTATGAATGTTAATCCTATATCTATCTTATCTGATTTGTTTTCAATTAATTCGTTTTAGTAATTAACTAGAAAACTCTACTTACAGATGCAAAACTGTTCAAGTTAAGTTTGAACATTTTGCCTGCTGTGACAATGAGGGGAACTTGGGTTCGAATCATGAATATTCTCATATTCTTCTTGTAACTTTCGGAGCAATCCATCCACGGGGTATTGTATATTGCTTGGATCAAATATTCCGACTGAAAGAAGTAAAACAATACAATGAATCATTTCAGAGACATCAGATGAGAGATCGAAAATATATTATACTTAAATATGAATACATAACGTTTTTACCTTCGCCATTATTTCGTTTCCAAACCAACACAGCATGAAAATTTCTGACATCATCGTGATCAGGTATGAAGCTGTGGCAATTAGTTTAAATGGCTGATTACCTGGAGTTACCTGAAATAAAATTTGTGTTATATCTGCAAAAAGAGCACCAACTATTCACACAAATATTTGTTACTTGTTTTACATGAGTATCTATCGTCAATATTAAAGTGGTTACCTACCACAACTATAACTCCACTACAACAGATGACTACTCCGCTCACAAAGTACTGGACACAAATGGATATATTAAAATAATCTTGCACCTCATTGACGTATCTGAAATGTGACATCAACGTTAATAATATGATTTTTTTCTAAGGCTTCTTTTTGTCAGGTTTTCTTTTAAGTAATTATTCAAAGTGTGGCACCTCTCAAAAAACCATAATATTGTTGGTAATGTATTGAGATTATCTGATATTTTACTTCTTAAAAAAAAACAATGTTAGTAGGCCCTGAAGAAAATAATTCCCCTCAGGGCCTAATCATATGTGAGGATGCTTTGTGGAGGGTCTTTTTAGAAAAGGAAGGAGAGGAAGTTCAGGGAAGGAAAAAGGTATGAGAGGGGTGGTCGGAATCTGGGGGTCTGTGTCCAGGAGTGACGGACAGAACCCAAAAGAACTCCTTCAATCAGTCTCTCCCGATCCAGGTTACTAAGCAATTAGTGGGCAGTCGCATCTATCGTAAAGATCCGGACTAACCTCTCCCCTCACCCCATGAATCAGGGCACCCTTTCTAAATCACTAAAATCAACTGACCTTAAAATAATCCGATGGTACGCAATAGCTTTCTTGATGTTTTCGGTAGCTTTGGCACTGCGCTTGACAAAATGAACGTCATTGCATACAACTTCAATACTCCCATCGTTTACTTTACCAATCTCATCTGGGTCGATTTCGATGACATATTTTAGTGAATCAATCAAACAGTCCAATTGGGCAACTGAAATAATGGATGAAAATGGATAGAAGGATATTTCATGTTTTAGCGGGTGACTGTAACAATCGCTATTGTATTACAGAAGAATAAACCTAGTTCGAAGCCATAAAATACATCATGCTTCACGGCGCCAAAGGATCGCAGCCTTTGTTACTAACATTTGTTACTAACAGCCCACGTTACTAACCTTTCTTTTGCTCCAGTAACAGTGTTTAAGAAATCAGTAATTTTAGGTATTTGATGATAATAACTTTCTTTGATTTATTACGGCAGAAAAATAATTCCTAGTTGAATTTATTGTCATAGAAAATGAAAAACAAATGAAATCGCTTACTTGCTTGAGACATGAAGGCCGCAATGAGTGTGTCCATAGAAGAGTTCATTAGAGCCAAGCCACTGAGGGACCATACTTCAAACGCGTACCCAATTTCAAACATTGGAGATGACTTTAGATTTATAAATGGAATTTTAATGGGGCTTGGCATCCTCCTGGACATTTCAAACAAAGGAAATAGAAGATAACCTGCAACATAAAATAATTTTATAGACAGGTCTAAAAGATGATTACAGAATTCAAGACCCGCTTAGCGTGTGAGGTCTGATTATGTGTTACAAGCTTCAGAGTAGGTGGTCAAGATCTTTGGAAAGGTTTAACCAAGGCATTTAATTTGGTCATTTGGTCATCAAAACAAGAAATCTTACTTACTGATTAATGTAAAAACCGATATGGAACAAAAGCTTTTGGACGTCCTTCTGCAGTTCTCGATCCTTTTGTTTATAATCTCACTGTGCACCTTGGTACTTGCTTTGAATTCGTCACACCTCAGGAAATCCATAAGTCGGTGGAATTTGGCCTTCTGCAGAATCATGCTCATCAGCTTTACCATCAGGGATCCCGTGGTGAACATTAGAGTGGAACTACAAAAAAGAGTTAAAGTTTGACTATAAATAACTCATTATTGCCAATGATTAATGGAGGTGTGAGTATGAAAAGCAGTACTTCTTAATATAATTATTCAATTTAAATGGAATGTTTTTTTAATAACTCTTGACGGTTATACCCGTCAATATAATTTTAATCATTAAAGGTGAGTTTAATACCAATAAAATCTAAACGAAATATAAAATAGTACAAGATACAGATAATAAATAGGTAACGGTCGCGACTGGGAATCGAACCCAGAATCTTTATCTTATATTTTTGTCAGAATCAGAATGAAAAAAATATCATCCACTAATTTTTCTCATATTTTTGGCTGCTGTCTTTTTGAATGATTACACAGTTAAGATGGAGATCCAGGGTTCGGTTATCAGTTTCGACCGTTACTTTTATATTTTCTATCTTGTTCTGTTCCATGTTTCGTTTAGATTTTATTAGTATATTGGAAGGCGGGTATGGGTACCGCCGCCCCAGGTACCGTTTATTGGATAACCAACACCTCTGCCTTAGGTCATCCTAAGTGGTTCGCCACATTTTCTGACTTAGCAAGGGTGTCTGGTTCATAGGGTGAGGTTTGACTGGATCTTGGCGGCGGATACGTTTGCCCACCAACTGTATGGCGGGCCAGATCGGTAGAGATTGGTTGAGGGGAGTAGTGCTTTTCTCTCCAACTTGACTCTCTTCAACCTGACTCTCCAACCGAACTTACTCAATCACATCGGGAAGAATGAAATCATACGTCCATCACTCCTGGACGCAATGGCCCCTAGATTCATAGATTCATACCCACCCTTCGTACCCCTTTCCTTCCCAGAATTTCCTTTCATTCCTTTCCCTAAAAATACCCCATACACAGCAGTGGCGGTCCGTGAGCTACAGTACTAAGATGAAAAATACGACATTACTGATGTCGTTGTAGCTGAAAATGATTTTTTTATTTTTTCAAAATTTAAACTTTTTATATGAAGATTTTTCGGTATGTGGATGCGGCGCGTCCCTTGACCGAAATAATCTTGAAGATCTTCATACAAAAAGTTTGAATTTTGAAAAAAAAAATCATTTTCAGTTACAACAATGTAAATAACGTCATATTTTTCAATCTTAGCACTATAGCTCACTGAAAACTCAAGGACCGCCACTGGTACATAGCATCCCTAAAGATGACAAAGGCCCCGAGGGAAATTATTTTCCTCAGGATCTCCTGTGTGGAGCTACCTCAAAAAAGAAACTGGCATCAGCATAAGAACGAAGTAGTTACAAGATAGTGGTAGACAATCATACAGAACGAGAATACGACATGCAAGAAAGGTAATGATTGATGACTTCTCAGAAACAGCAACGACGTCATCGATGTTGGAGTAGATGTCATACAGTTGACCGAAGAAAAAAGCTGACATTCCCGCGAACACCACCCATCTGTGACACCAGTGGAAGACAGCCAGCCTCCATTTCTGCCCGCCGCCCTCTTTACCAGGCCACATGCCTAAATCAGAAATAAAAGGTCTTACTAATATTAAATTTGTCAAAGAATATTTGAGATTTTTTATATTTCAGGTGACATCAGTAAAAAACACACCCCGGTGAGAATTTTTATTCTATCCGGTTAAACGGCCCGGTTCCTCCGATTTCTCTAGGATCTACTTGTTCCACTTACGAGTTAGAAAAGAGAAGGAGGATTCAAGGAAAATAAAAAATAAAAAACAATTAGAAAAAGATAAAACTCTGCATTACCGACTGAGAGAGAAAACTCATTGATCACATAGTAATTAATGAATGTAAATGACGGGAGGTTTCAGTTGAATTCGGAACCTAATGCTTTTGAGTTTTTCCTCTACAGAGGACAATGATAGTTTGCAAGCGTATTGCTTTTTAAACAAAGATTTTAAATAAAAAATTCAATAACATGATGTTTTAGAACACACTGGGGTATTTTCACTGGTTTTTTTAAATCATAAAAAATATTAAGAAAAAATAACGACAGCAAATAAATTATACATGATGTTTTAAAATGAACCATTTTGATTTTCTGCCAAAACCAATATGGCGTTGTTGGCGTCACACCGGTCAACGTGGGTGACAGCTGATTTACCAGCCATTAGCGTTTTTTACGCCACAATGACATTTTAGCCAAGAATGGAAATATTAAATTACATATTTTTGGTACCATCAGAGAAAAACATTGAATCTTCTGCAAATTTTAACGGTATACAAAATTTGTGGAAATACCCAATAGTGACTGTGGGGGTGCCAAATTTCACCCTGGTATTTTGCTGTTATTTTTTGGTGTAAGTCTTACATACCCCAGAAACTCAAAACCATTTTATTAAATTCCACAAATTCACTGGCATCTCTAGAGGCAATGTTAGACTCAGACATTTTCACAACCGAAGCAGAAGAAAAATTGATAAAATAAGAATGAAGAGGTCTACTTATATTTTACGATATTCTTATTTCACAACCGGAAAGTTCTTCAATTCAGGGCCGGCTCCGTGAAACGACCTAATGTTACCCACAATTCCCTTTTAATATTTACTTATTTTAAATTAAAGTAAATACCTATACCTACTTACTTACTTACGTTTAAGTTTGATGGCCCGACAAATCGTCACTTAGTCGGACAATGTTCTAATTGACAAATCGTCACTTAGTCGGACAATGTTCTAATTGACAAATCGTCACTTAGTCGGACAATGTTCTAATTGACATTTTTTTGAATTAAAAGTTCTTTACGCACGCTCAACTTGGGGGTAAGCTGGTGAATGCGTCACGAAAAGTGGTGATTGTTACGAAAAGTGTGATGCGAACGGTAATCGATGCGAACGGTAATCGATGGCGAGACGAACGGTCGGGCCTTTCCTTGGGGAGTGATAAGGATAAGGATGGTCACCCCAAGGTCGTAGGTCACCCCAAGGTCGTAGGTCACTCCATGGTCATATTTCTCCCCAATGTCATATGTCAATCCTAGGTCACCCCGTTCGCTACGTTTGGTGTGGTCTAAAGCACACTTGTTTTTTTTTTTCAAAAATGAACTTTAATACAAAACCATTTCTTTTGCTCATTTCTATAACAAAGTAATTTTCAAAGCCATCTGTGTTTCCTTAGGACAAGTTTTAATATAAGTTTTTAATTCCATTTTTTTATATGGTTCTAACATTATTTTGAACCTTTCGCAATTGCGCAATGTAGTTTGTCACTTTAGTTGGATAGGGTTCTGACTTCGCCTTACCATGTTTTGAGGTGTCGAAGTTAGCAAATACGAATTCTCGTTATCTATTTAATAATTTCTGATGTTGAGGTTCAATTTTGTGTATTTTAAACCAACAAATTTTAAAGGAAAATATTTAAGCAGGGCGTGGCCTTATCTTGGAAAAGTATTACGGAAATGTAGTTAGAACCTTATGCCTTATTATGCCCTAGCTGGTTAAACACGGTACTATCTACACGTTTAGATATGTTCTAAATGGTAAGTGTACGTCCTATTTAAATATATGATGTATTGATTTAATGTAAAAAAGGTCTGTCTTCCGTCATGATCCCATTAAAAACACATAAGTACTATCGTTTCGCCATTAGTCGTCGACACCATATGTTTCGAGTTGATTGCATTTTTTTCTCCATATTATTTCTTTTTTAATTGGTGTTATAATTCTCCATCTACTGACAACGATTATAGCAGAGCTGTGGTAACGTTCGAGAGAATAAAAATATACATCTTGGGATGTAGGTTAATCCTGCCCTGCCAAAACATCCGAAGGGGCTCGGGGAACAACTGTTTGACAAGTAAAGAAAAGAAACGCCCCCTCATATTCTTTCATAATTTATTCCTTCCTCTGATTAGCTCGATAGGTTGATTGATAGCAAAGACAAATAATGTAACCCAAGTATTTATTCTGTTAGTTTTAAATGGGTTCATATTTCATTAGATGAATTAAATATTAAGAAATGGAATACTAGACCGTCATTTTTTCCCAATGTTTTGAAAATTTATTAGGTGGATCGATCGCTCAGGCAGATATAGATTAGTCAGGCATGTACTTCATTAGGCTTGTTTTTTTTTCAATTATTTCTGGCTTTCACCCTTCAAGGGTGTTCTAGGCCATCATTTATAATTACAGAGAAAGGAAAGGGAATTTATACATTAATTTTATTTAAATGTGCAAATTTCAGAATTTTATGGAAGATTGGAGGCGAGTTCAGACTTAGAAGAGATGAGATGTTGAATGGAGGGAAGGCAATTTTGGATAACGCTTGATAGAGGAGAGGACGTTTATTTAGAGAGGGACAACCAACAAATATGTGATCTAAGGTTCCTATATCTAGACCACAGAACGTACAATCTGGGGAGTCAAGCACATGAATTTTAAAAAGGTGAGAAGGAACGGAGCAATGTCCGATTCTCATTGGAATAAGTAAGGAAATTTTGAAACCACCGTTTTGATGGGATAGTCCTTTGTATTGAGGCGTAGCGGGCGCCATTGGATTGACTAGCATTGTTCCAATACTCTGTCCAAACATTGCGGGATCTATCTTTGATGATGTAAAAAATATCAGATAGGGGAATATGGTTTACGAGGGTAACGGTAGGGTTAGACGCTCATTGTTTTCCCAGGGAATCAGCAATATCGTTACCCACTATGCCAACATGTCCAGGAATCCAAATCAGAGTGACAGTTTTTCGAGAGCTTTGAATGGAGGTTATCAGTACTCGACTAAGACATACAAAGTGATCATCAGGATGAAGAAGAGGACTGGATTTAAGGTTTTGGAGGGAACTGAGAGAGTCAGAGAGAACAAGAGAATGTTTAAAATTATTTTTTATTATATATTTGAGAGATTCAATTATTGCAATGCACTCGGCAGAAAATATTGAAAATTGGTTTAAAATTGAATAAAATATTCTTTCAAATATGTAAATGTGTTCCATCTATCTGGTACAATACTCAGATTATTCATAAATACCACCAAATCAATTATTACGCGCGTACTGACGTCATGACGCAGAAAAACTTGTAGTGAAATAAACAAAAAAATTGGTACTGGTAGGAAATTCCAAAATATCAAACTAATGTACCGGACCGTTATACTTCCCGATGTTATTTTATAGCGTATGTGTGAAACACAGACTCTTGTAAATAATATTTATATGGTGAGTATTCGAATATTGTTGTCCTCATTATCTCAAAACTTAGTATTTTCTAATGTTTGACCAATCAACTGGACGATCGAGATATACTTATATTGACCTAGGGCCTAGGCAATATCGAATTCATTCTATAAAACACAAGTTTTCCACAGAGGCGTGATCCGGGAAATAATGATTAAATTCATTATTATTTTAAAATTAATTTTAAAACGCATAGATACTAGCTACAGTGTATAGTTAGAAAATCCAATGTGTGAGTAATTTTATTATTTGTCTGTAAACTTTTTACAAAGTTGCGTTGGATGCCATCTATCGGAACAAACATGAACCTCAAGCTGGTAATGCATTTGAAAAAGCTTTGGGAAAATGTCGGCAGAAGGTTGGTGCAAAATAATAATATTTTGGAGGTAGATTATTTTGCTGAAAAACTGAGAATAAACTAGTTCCAACGAGAGCTCGTACCAACGTCATCGACGTTCGTCCTCTTTCTTCTCAAGCGTCTTCTTTGTAAACAACAAATGATGCCAGAGCAAGATTTTACATTGTGATCTCTTGCTAGGACTGATGTAATATAATTTTTGCATTACAGCTAGGTAATTTACTTTCAAAACTGTAACGACTAGAATTTTTTTTCAACATTGTAGTGAATGCAGTGGAAAAAACGAGATTTTTATCTACCTTTCTAGGACTAGTTCCCGCCTTTTATTTAATGTGAAACTCCATAAGAATAGTCCACTATGGCAGCATGGTTCATGTGTTGTTCTCTGCGATGCCAATTGAAATCATAGATATGAAAACAGAGATGAAAACAACGTTCGCGGAAAGCGAAAATTTTTGTCTTTGATCTCTACGGAAATCGGACTGATAAAAGTGTCGTGTGTTGTGGCCATTAGTGCCCACGGGAACGATGGTAAATCGTATCCGCGTGTAGGTACATGTCATGTAAGGGAATACAATATTTAATTAAATGAAGACAATATTAGCGAAACTCAATCGAAGATCTGGAGACAGAAAAATCAATTGGATCATCAAGCCAATATCTTTTCTGATTTTTCTGTCTTCAGATCTTCGATTGAGTTTCGCTAATATTGTCTTCATATAATTAAATATTATAATTTGAGATTTTACTCATAAAGTTTAAAAAAAAAATATAAATAAAAAAAGTTACTTTAGAAAATCGACTCCAAACGTGATATAGAATCCCTTTAGAATAAATATTAGACTTCCAAAAGTACGCATTGTTACTTTGCCAATAAATAGTACAAATTTAATCAGAAGTATATTTAACGAAGCGCCAATGTCAAAGTTATTGACATGACTTTATCACATTTAAAATATGGAGATCCGCAAACAATGCAAGGATGAAGGTAAGCGTAGTCAGTAAGATTAAGAAAGGGACGCTTAGATGGTTTGGGCGTGTAGAGCGAATGAACGGTGAAAGGAGTGTAAGGAGAATGTATGACGCAAATGTGAATGGTAGAAGAAGTCGGAGACGCCCGAGAAAGACAAGGCACGACCAAGTGAATCAGATACTTGAGTCGGGGCATGTGAATAGTCGGAATAATTCCCCTTTATAACCACATGAAACATGTGTCTACAGGAATCAAACGATTTACTCGGCTTTCTCCAGTAATTAAGAACTAGACCAAGATTAACGCGCAATAGAACTAATAAAAAGCCTAGACAAGTGATAACATCTAGTGATTTTGTTGAGAATTAAAATTCAGTCCGCGCCCTCCCCCTTAAGGGGAGAGGAAAGAGGGTTTTCGCCGGAGTCTTGGACCCAGGGCCTAAGTCAAAGGGGACAGTGGGGTAATTAAGCAATAAATCTGCCGAGGAACAGTTTAAGCCAAAGTCGAGGCGTTTAGGGCGAAAAAACACGTGACTAATGGCGCTCGTTGTGGCTTGTTAAAAAACACAAGGCGGTGGCTTACATTGGAGCATCTGCCTCCATTTTGATGGTTAGAGTCTGTTCCCAGGAAAGCTTGCGCGGTAGAAAGAAACAAATAGGAAATATAGCTAAAAAAGTTATTTTTATGACAAGCAGAACGATTACCAGGGAGAGATCGCTTGCACGTCCTCGACGATCGTCTTAAAAGTCGTTCATCAAAATCTTCCTTCTCACACAACGTCTTGTATGAAAACTAGAATGTCAAATGTCTTTAATCATATTCCTACAGACATTTCGCGAACGTATGTTTCCTTTAATTTGTGTAATTATTATGGTATTGCCAGTTGTAAAAACAAGCAAAAAATGAAATGCTATATTTATTTATTGTAATAAAACACGCATAGAATCAGGTAGACATTTAACATTTATTACATACTCATTCTTTAATAATTTTACAATAAAAATAATATGAAATTATCGTTATAAAGTATAAAAGCTCCTGTCCGGGATTTTTTAAGTAAAACTTCTTTATGCACGCTTGAATTGGGAAGTAAGCTGGCGAATGCGTGTCGAGAGCGTTACGAAAAGTGAAGCGAACGGTAGTTGAGAAGGAGATATAAGTTAGTGAAGATAGAAAGAGAGAGAGTTACGTTTCGTAATTACTGTAGGGGCAAGAGAGAGAGATGCGAGCACACATTTTCTTTCTCTCTTTCTCTCATAGCCAGTTACGTTACACAGTGCAGGCCTATTGTCTGTATCACACTAGGAGAGAGCAGTGCGCGCGCACATTTTCTTTTTCTCTTCCTATCGTATAGATGGAGCAGAAGTTTTACTTCAGTTGTGTGGTCTTAAGAAAACTCGTTTTTTTTAGATTTTTAACACTTCGAATTCAAACGTCATGCAATGAAACGGTAAAGCAACCACCCAATTTTTTAAAATTGGATATTTTAGAACATTTGAAAGTAACTCTTGTTTAGTTTTTGTGAACTTATTATTTAGTTTGTATATATTCACAGGTTTTTCTTCATACATATATTTTCCACTGAACAAGTAAGCAGTTAATTCTGGCGGGAAGGGGAGCAATTAATTCGTGTTTTGAGATCTCCTCACCACAACTCAAATTCGGGGTGACCATAAAGTTTATAATTAATAAATCTTTGTTTTTTCATTAAATTGTTTTTTACAGATATTTAAAAAAAAACCTTAAGGATACATATTTTTAAATTTTATCTATTGTTGAAAATGGTATGAACTAATGATAAAATTTTGTTTGATCTCACTTTGTTGTTAATTCATATATTTTTATCACTTATAATTTTCACGGTTTATCATTTTATTATTTTACTTTTACTTAACTGTTTGGTAATGACCGATATTTGCGTGTTATTTTTATTAAATTGTGACATTATTAACCCCGATACAGGCGAACCCTAGTGGGGTTAATAATTACATGCAAAAAAATGTATATAAATTGTGTTTATTTATTATTTGTCTTTTTTATTATTTTTCATTGTCGGTAATTTTTGTTAAAAAAACAAGAAGTGAGCTATTTTTAAAACTTTTTATGTTAGCATGCACAATTTGTGTATTTCAAAAATCGTACGTTTATTTCGATTTATATAATTTGAAAGCGTATTTTATCACCTTTCAAAAACCGTTTTTAGTTTTTGGATACGTTCGGAAATATTCCATATATTTGGGTTTTATTGTAAAGTGGAAATATTTTGACACTGACAAAATATGGCCGAGGCCTGAGGGGTTAACCGTTAGAGTAAATTTGACCCTTTTAGGAGTCAGCTCGTACGGTCTCATAAAAATCATTACATCTCCCATGACGGGAAATGTGATCTAAGCAGTGTTAGAAAGAGATAACACTAGGTACGCTTCGATAAGTCTGTAAGTCTAAACTTAAACTTTAGGTCGTTTAATGAAGTGTCTAGTATTCTAAGCAGAATATGCAAACTGAAGTGTTTTGTAATATTATATATTTCTTTAGAACTGCGTTCGTAGAATGAACGGACTGTAATCTTAGAGGACCCACCCTTGCATTATTTAATATCAAGACATAAATAATAAAGTAATTAAAAACATTTCATTACAACGGCTATTAGTGTTTTTTCGGTACATCTGGTGGCATCGGTACACGGGGTGGGAGGGTGAGCTTAGATTGGGGAGGGAATTACCAATATACCTACAAACAGATCAAGAATAGATTTAAATTATTTAATGGATTCTTTGTAATTAGGATTTTATATCCATTTTCTTAAAAGCAAGCGGTAAAAAAAAAAAAATTATTTGTTTAATTTGGCGAGTTAATTTTTTTAATTTGTTTGTGATCCATTTTCAAATTCTAATTCACGAAGCTTCCGTAGTTACGAATCCAGAGTTCACGTGTTCGAAACCCACTGTACTTGAACACACTTCATAATCGAATTTGAAGTTGATCTTTGCAGTGTTTAGTGACCAGATCTGAGTGGTTAGGTAGTTCCCAAACTTCCTCTTCCTGATCTCCTTCTCCTCCCCACTCTCTTCAGCTTCACAAAATACCCCAACAGGTTAGACACATAGACACTCGTCGCACTTAGTTGGGCGGTAATAAAAAAAAAACGAAGTATTTTTACTTTCAAAACTAACCAGTTTTATTTTTGCTTTGACTGAACTATCCTCCCCGGGGATAAGAACAACGCTAAAAACTCAGCTAAAATCCCAATTAGATTTAGAGAAATGCGTACATGCGTACGTATGCTAGATTGCCACGCATACACACAAGTCGAGTAAACCTGCCGAGTTTCAGCTCGGTGGATTATTTTCCACTTCCAAGAATCCATTTCATTTATACATTTATAAAATCGAAATTAAAATAGACGTAGGTATTAAAAATATGTATTTATATGTGATCTGATTGGGATTTTGTGCAGTAAAAATATGATATGCGTAATATAAATATTACATTGCACATATTATGGCAGCGAGACCGAGCTACAAATATTAAATTGACATTAAAATATAATCTTTCAAACCTGATCTACACACCCCACTAAAACATGTTATTGCATTCAACACAATAAACAAGATAAAACTTTATTTAACTGCCTTAACAAATAAATAAATCACCCTACAATGTTTCCCCTGTATCGTCTTTTCAAATACTTAAATGGCGCGGGACGTTTGGCAGTAGGAAGAAGGTAGGAGCGACCTGTCAAAGGCATTCGCGCTTTCTAGGAAAGGTAATAAATGGAGGCTTTACGAGGTGGAACGTAGTATCGGCATTATAATAGGCTATGGAGCAGGGATCGGTAGAATGCTTTCGCGAACCAAATGCGGCCAGTTTCATAGCCATTATTGTAAATATAAACTATAACTCTCTAATGAAAAATCTTAAATTAATAAAGACGTTCGACCGAAGATTGGTAGGTATCTGATGTCATTTTTCTTTAAAAAAACTTTAATTCCCTTGTTGACAGGCCTGCATTATTGCAATTGATTTCACATCATGTTCCTAATAGTCACACAAACTAGAAATATCA
This sequence comes from Limnephilus rhombicus, assembly GCA_929108145.2. Taxonomy (NCBI): domain Eukaryota; kingdom Metazoa; phylum Arthropoda; class Insecta; order Trichoptera; family Limnephilidae; genus Limnephilus; species Limnephilus rhombicus. The sequence goes on from OV815281.1 coordinate 52,715,475, forward strand.
TTCACTGCGACAATCATGCCAATACCAATTCGTTCATGAACTCCCTGTACCACAAATATACCGGTTAGATAGTTATCTAATTAATTAATATGTAGAAGTAGTAGATATTTTCTAAAGCACCGAAAGAAAAAACAGAGTGCGCAATTCACACGCGGTAGAAGTGAAATCTTCAGAAAACTAAAGTAGACAAGAGTGGGGAGGCTACGAAGCACCGTACAAAGAGGAGACCGATAGGCTACGACGCCACGTACAAAGAGGAGACTGATTATTCTATCTCAGCTAAATCAGGTTGTCGCAGAGAAGTTTTCACTTAAAAAAAAAGAAGTTTTCACATTGTGTTTCCAAAATTGTTTTTAATTCGTATGCTTATGGTGTATAATTGTTTTGCAATCCATTTATTTGTAAGTTTTATTCTGTATTTAAAGGTATTTGTTTTTGTATTTAAAGGTACAGTGAGGCCATCCGCTCATGGAGAAACTGAAAAAAAAAAACAGTTGACCACACAACCGCAATCAACCTCCTGAACCAAATCGATATTTTTCTGATCTGACATATCGCAGATTACTCGAAAACTTGACAGGAAGTGAGCCACTAGCATGGCAACCTATCAACAATGAAATTGAAATGTGCAGGTCTACGGCAGCCGCTAGCATGGCATCCTATCAACAATGCAACTAAAATGTGCTGGTCGCCGCGGCAGTCGCGTTTCAGTTGCATTGTTGACAGGTTGCCATGGTAGCGGCTCACGATCTGTCAAGTTTTGTCATGTTTTGATATGTCAGAGCAGAAAAATATCGATTTTGTTCAAGAGGTTGACTGCGATTGCGTCGCCAACTGTTTTTTTTCAGTTTATCCATGAGCGGATGGCCTGATACTATCCGTGATTCACAATGTTCGTTTGGTTATGTGGCTTTCTACCTAGAAGAATTTTTTTGTTTGTTTTAAATTATGTATATACCCACAGTAAATATTTATGTGGCGGCTCTATGAAAATTATGAGATTCTGCTAACTGTTCTCCCTAGAAAGTCTGTCGACCCCTGGTGTAGGCTACATGTACATGGGTACACAAGAGTATAGGAGTTAAGGCCACAAGCGCCGGAATTATCCCATTAGCTCTCTGATGAGGATATTAAAAACTAGCCACCATAAGATGCCAACTTTGTATATTAATTCTTTTGACGAAGCTCTTGAGACTTGTTTTTTCCCTTTCCTTCACAGATAAATTCATCTCAAGTTTTTAAGGGCAGGATTTTTATGAAGGTGACATTTAAGTTAAAAAAGGGTTGTCATTATGATGGTGGATGGTGACGTTTTTTGGAAAAATAATAGCATAATTCCTTATATTAAGTAAAAAAAATATTTCAAATAATTAAGCAGGTAGGAATTTAAGTTCTATTTAGAAATCTTACGATGTCAGAGGAAATTTTGGTTTTGATTTATTAAATAAGAGAAGTAGGATTCTGGGGATTAATGTGTCCAAGAGTGACGGACGTATGCATATATCTCTCCCCCTGCGGTGCAAGCCGATGGGTCGAGAGTCTGGCAGGAGAGATCAATTTTAGGTCTTCCTGAACCAGACTCATACGATTCGGATCGCCACGTAGTAGGTAGGCAAACTCATTCGGCGTCAAGACCTAGACAAACATCTGACAGTGGCGGACTAAGGGGACCTGGGGGGCCCAAAACGCCACTATGTCCCCTTGATCAAATCCTAAACAAGATTTTAAGGCACCAGGATGCTGTAAAAAAATCGTAATTTTTTATTTATTTCATTTTTTAAAGATGCACTTGTTAAGAATGCTCTCACCGAATTTTGAAAGAAATTCGAAAAATTGACGGAGATTCAGCATTTCACGTGAAACAGTTTGTATGTTGAATTATCCTTCAGCAAAACTTTGAAAGCGTTTTTCTCGAATCAATTTTAACACTTTTTTAAACCTGACAACATATGTATTAAACAAACTATATATTCGATTTGAATGCACCAATTCTAAAACATTTACGAAAAACCAATGTCAATGGCACCATGTAGGGGAATTTCGATATCTAAAAAAAGAAAAAAAGGCGGAGCAGCGAATTTTATTTCCGATTTTTTTAGGAAAATTTTCATCGTACCGGAAACCATTTATTGGATAACCAACCAACACCCCTGCCAAAGGTCAACCAAGTAGTTCGCTACGTTTGGTGACTTAGCAGAGAGTGGCCGAGAGTGGCTGAGTTCCGACCCCAAGTGCTAAAACAGGAATCCCTATGGCACCGAACCGATTGAATTTTAAAATCAAAAAAACAAAAGGGGGCCCTTTTGCGGGATGCGGGACCCCTAGGCAGTAGCCTACACTGCCTTACGGATAATACGGCCCTGGCCATAGTGACTGGATTTTCGTACAGTTTAAGACTTGGTGCATGGTGTGTACCGATACTTTTCTGTCTAATACCGCCAAGGCCATAATCCGAGAGGTCTTGAGAAGTATTTAACGTTGTTAGATGCGTTTATGTTTTCCTCACTAATTTACCAGAAAGTTCATTTACCAGAAAACTGTTTTAATACGGTAAGGTTATTTACTATAAAAAACTGTTTTTATACGGTAAGGTTTGTGAAACCGTATTTTTAATATGGTAAGGTTATTTACCATAAAAACTGTTTTTGTACGGTTAGGTCATTTACCGTACGAAGCCGTTTTTTTAAAGTAGGGTCATACCTTGGGAGACTGTCCTTTTTAATCGCGGAATTTACCAGAAAGGTTATTTACCAGAAAAACTGTTTTTATACGGTAATGTTATTAAATATATATATCTCTACATATTATAAATTAAAGTTCCCCGCATCGTCTGTCTGTCTGTCTGTTCGCGATAAACTCGAAAACTACTGAACGGATTTTTATGCGGTTTTCACCAATAGATAGAGTGTTTCGTGAGTAAGGTATATATACATACATATATATATATTCCACTTTTATAGGTCTACAAAAAAGTCCGCGAAGGCATATATCTATCTTTTATGGATAGCTTACTATACCCATTCTATCTTTAAAAAAAATGGTCACGTACATTGCGGTAATCGAAAAGTTATTTAGATGGATACAGTATTAATCTTTATTAACTTTAAATACGTTAATTACTCCAAGCACTTCATGCACATTATTATAATCTTTCACACTATCTCTATCTTCTCTACATCTTCTCTACATCTCTACATCTCTATCTTCTCCACATATTATAAATTAAAGTTTCCCGCGTCGTCTGTCTGTCTCTTTGCGATAAACTCAAAGACGGCGGTGGTTATAAAGGTTGGATAACCATCCAGTAGGTGACATTGTGTTTTATTAGCCACAGCAACGCTTGGCCGAGTCAGCTAGTTTACCATAAAAATGTTTTTGTACGGTTAGGTCATTTACCGTAGGACGCCATTTTTTTACGGTAAGGTAATTCATCTTGGGAAACTGCCCCATTTTAATCGCGGAATTTACCAGAAAGGTTATTTACCATAAAAACTGTTATTATTCGGTAAGGTTTGTTACCATGAAACCGTATTTTTATACGGTAATGTTATTTACCATAAAAACTATTTTTGTGCGGTAAGGTATATTACCATTTTATTTATTTATTTATCTATATAAGGTATGTTTGCATTACATTATTCGATGCCTGTCTCACTAGGGTATACCTGTGTTGAGACAGGCGTAGAGGTACATAAATGAGTATAAGAATATAAGAAAAGAAATATAAATGAGTATAAGAATATTTAATTATAAAATAAGAATATTTAAGGTAAGATACATACTGATTTATACAATTCAAACAGAAATATGATTTAAATTGAGGGTTAATATCATAAAGAGAGCATTATATAGGTGAAGGAAGAGATGAATAAAGTAGTAAATACTGTCGAATCTCTATATAGGGAGTAATAATATAACTATTATACATATAGGATTTTACTATTTTAAGTTCTTTAATAAGGGTAAGGACATACGTGAGATGGTAATTCTGTCTATTTGTAATCTATTTTACAGATGTTAGCAGTAGTGTGACGTCCAATACGTATAACTTATAATCCATTTCTTTATATCTTGTTTGTATTTAGTCATTGATTCCGTTTGTCGAAGTGTATTGTGTAGTTTGCAAACTATATATTTAAAGTGTTTTTGTCCAAAGGTGGTTTTAGAAAAGGGAGTTTGGAGAATTTTGGCTCGGGTATTGTGTATCATTTGTGTTGGTTTGTATAGGATTTTGTGAAATCAAACCACGAAATCATATTTTTGATATGGTAAGGTTATTTACCATAAAAACTGTTTTTGCACGGTTGGGTCATTTACCATAGGAAACCGTTTTTTTACGGTAAGGCTATTTACCTTGAGAGACTGCCCTTTAAAAACTGTTTTTATACGGTAAGGTTTGTTACCATGAAACCGTATTTTATACGGTAATGTTATTTACCATTCAAACTATTTTTGTGCGGTTGTATGTTACCATGAAACCTTATTTTTGATATGTTAAGGTTATTTAACATAAAAACTGTTTTTGCACGGTTAGGTCATTTACCATAGGAAGCCGTTTTTTTTTTAATGTAAGGTCTTTTACCTTGGGCTACTGCCCTTTTTAATCGCGGAATTTACCAGAAAGGTTATTTACCATACAAACTATTTTTAAACGGTAAATTTATTTACCATAAGAACTGTTTTTAAACTGTCAAGTTATTTACCATAAAAACTGTTTTTATAAGAATTGATACCATGAAACCGTATTTTTTTACGGTGATGTATATGGTAAATAACCATATAAAATGTTTTTATACGGTAAGGTTATTTACCATAAAAACTGTTTCTGTACGGTAAGATAAACCGTATTTTTCATACGGTAAGATAATTTACCATAAGAACTGTTTTATACCGTAAGGTAAGTTACCACGAATCAGTCTTTTTAATACGTTAAGGTTATTTACCATAAAAACAAATTTGTGCGGCAAGGTCATTTACCTTTGGAGATTGCCCTTTATAATCGCGGAATTTACCAGAAAGTTTGTTTACCAGAAAAACTTTTTTTTATACGGTAAGGTTATTTACCATAAAACTGTTTTTATACAGTAAGGTATGATCGAAAGGCTCGACTGACTGATGGGTACACTCAAATTATTATTTTTTATCATTATTGATTATTTTTTAAAATATGGCGTTCAAAGTTTTTAAAAATATAATGAAGTAAAATTAATAATAAAGATAAAGATAAAGAGAAAAAAAAACTGTAAAAAATAGTACACAAAAGTTGCCAGGCTGCTGGTCGGCAGACCAAGAAATTCTTAAATGGAATGATCTGGATTATTGTTATTCGTTGGTTTCATTCGTGTACTCGATGACGTAAAATTTACTATTTTTACCCCACTTTAACGCCGGCTGCCTGCTAACGTGCCAGGCTGACCTTAAGGCTGGTCGCATACACACGTTTTCCGTATTCGATTTCCGAATTCGTTTTCCGTATTCGGACATCCGAATGCATGGAATCAGTAGAAAATACATTAACTGAAACACATGTTCACTTTTTTTCCGAACGGAACAATGAACGGAACGAAATGCAAGCCGGCGCGTTCGGAGAAACCTACTGGAAAAAACCCTAATGACGTCATGCGGAACGCAGCGCTTGCATACATTTTGTTTGTGCCGGCGCACACGTCCGGAAATTTCTATTCAGTATCGCACCCGCACCGCGCTAATAAATCGTCGTCCTCCATCGTCGTGCGTTCACCACGCTATCACTATCTGTACTGACGTGTATACATTCCGAATGAAGAAAAACGAACGTTTGCGCTAATCTCACGGAATTCCAAATCGAAATTCCGCATTAGGAAATCGAATACGGAAAACGTGTGTATGCGGCCAGCCTAAGGCTGATATCATATGAAACCATTCCCGTTCGTGCACTCGATGAAATAATTTTTTCGAAAAAAATCGCTCACTATTTCCATGACTGGTTTTAGTTTCATCCGTGTACTCGATGACGTAGGGTTTACCTATCTCGCCTCCCAGTCTACTAGGGCAAAATGCATTGAACGATGTTTTTTTAAAATTGTTACTACATTGGAAGAATCTTCGGACAATCGTAATAGGCAGTGTACTCAGCATGGTGCATGCAAATCGGATGTACAGTTTTTCTAATATGTTGTCAACCAGGTTGAAAAACGTGGTTTTGAGAAAAAAGCGTTCAAAGTTTTGCTGCAGGATAATTCAAAGTACAAACTGTTTAAAACGGTTTCATGTAAGATGCTGTATCTCCGTCAATTTTATGAATTTCCTTACAACATTTGCTGAAAACATTTAACAAATGCATCTTTTAAGTCGGGTCCATTGCGCGGCGGTACACAATCCTAATAATTTTCAAACTCAAACTCACATTTTAATCATTTATGGCGAATTCATAACTATAATAACTTTTTTTATTTCCATGCCGCACGAGGAATGCAAGTTATTTATATTTTAGATTAATTAAAACAGTAACTTACCATTAATATATTTTACGTACAACGATTTTAAAACATTATAACCCGTTTTTCAACTATAAAGTTAGAGGTAAGCACCAGATTTTATTTTTCTAGACGATGAATTAATAACTTCGGAAGGACAACATGGAGACACATTTTAAATATTTGTAACACGTTCTTCAGAACTAATTAAAATGAACGCGGCGGAAAGGTCGTATTTCCAGGCCTGCTAGTGTGAATTCGACCGTACTTTCGTCATTTTTTTTAAATTTTTTTTTTTACATTTACTCCACACAGGAGGCCCTGAGGAAAATAATTTCCCTCAGGGTCTATGTCATCTGGGATGCTGTGTGGAGGGTCTTTTTGAGGAGAGGAAGGAATGAACATTGGTCTTGAAGACACCCATGTTGTAGGAAGGAGGAAACACAGAGGGCGGCAAATCATTCCACAGCCGAGCTGTTGAACACAAGAACGAGTCGAAGAAACGACCCGTTCTCATGTGACAAATGTCAACCGTGTACAAATGTTGGGCACGCGTTTGGCGTGTTTCCCGACTATGCATCGGTGCCGAAGGGATCAATGATCTTCCATTGTAATACCGGTAGAACAATAATAATAATAATAATAATTGGCTAATTTATATAGCGCCGTTTTCGTGGAAAATCACCTCAAGGGCGCTGTACAATTAATATATAAAAGAATTAACATTACTGGCTTAAAACTAAGATTTACAATTACAACTAGTGACTTACATCTAAGACTTATAGCTACTTATATTACTGGCTTACAACTAAGATTTACAATTATAACTAATGACTTACATCTAAGACTTATAGCTAGTGACTTATGACTAAGACATATATATTCTAACCTAAAACTGGTGACTTATTAACACACATATTTACAATTAAGATTAGCGCCAGAAGAAGTAGGAAGTTTTTACATAATATTACAATTCGAGAATACGGGTGCAAAAAGTATAATGAAGGTTAACTGGATTTACGGGAAGGTATAGATATTTTGGATAGCATTCCCACCCGACGCCTGTGCTCTAAAGATTGCAATCCGTCTGTTAAGATGGGAGAATGTATTAAACGGACCGCCGGTTTCTGCACAGAGTCGAGGGTATTTTTCAGGTATTTTGGAGCTCCTGATCAGAGGTGGCTGCCAAATTCAACCGCGGGGCGCACTTGTGATTTGTACAGGGTTAGCAGTTGTGTACTATTAAAGTATCAACTTCTAAAACTGGGGGGGGGGGGGCTCAATCGGCTTTGCCGCCCCGGGCCTCTAACGGGCTTGGTCCGCAACTGAAACCTCACCCCACGAATCTGGGCTGATAAATCACCAAACGTAGCGTACCACTTGGGGTAACCTATGAATGAGGTGTTGGTTATCGAATATATGGCTCCCGGGGCGGCGCCGTACACATATCCGCCTCTCGAACTGAAGAGTTTTAACAGAGCTACTAGTATTATATTATATTACTTTTTTTTAAATACTGCAATCTATCGATTAATAATATTGTAGTCACTTCAACTAATCCGAAATAAATCTTACAAACCTTACTAATTCTGGGGGGTTAATCTCTTGACTCACTCGAAGATCTTCAAAGTTCCCCCACTCTCCTCCATTTATCTCTTCCTTGAAGTTTACCTCCGTTAATTCCTAATGCTACCTGTTCTTACAACCTCCCAACTTCTGACTTTACTGTATTAACCAGAACAGAAGGCTTATTAATCTTTGTGCGTTTGACTCAGACGACAAACGACTTTCTTCATTGAACGTACTATATTACACCACATTCCACAAGACGAGACCACCTCTCTCTCCTAACGATTCTACTGCTTGTCTGAAAATGAAGAGCAGTTCCCGGGATTATGTGAAGAGGGGAGTAGGGACAAGGGAAGATGGCAGCAAAGGACGCCGACGACAAATGCCCTGGGCGTCGGGGGTCGCGACGTCCCCATCGCTTCTCAGAATCCACTTGTTGAAAGGTACAAGTGTTTGGAGGAAGCATCTTGAATCTTGACTCATCATTCTTAAGGTTCTCAAGTTAATCTCAATTTGAAATAAAATTAAATAAAATATTAAATACGTGGAAGAAAGGTTGGTGGGTTTCAAGCCCCCTGCGAGTACCGGTTTAGTGAAGTCAATTATATCTATTGAGAAATAAATAAAACAAAATTGACCAGAATCTGAAACACTTTAAGGTGATCCAATGGTCCAGGAACGAATTAAAATCGGAATCGGAAAAATGTATAAATATGTAACTAAAATATAAGAACCTGTTGACAAGCCGATTCAATTGGCTTAGCAGGACTTGTTTGTTGATTATATTATGTATTATCTATTATTTCAATAAAAAAAATAAAAAAAATCCACGCCTCTTTTTGGGAGGAGCTTAAAAATACTGTTCCATAAAAAATAATGTAACAAGTGAATTATCTGTGTATGGGTACTTTTGGTGTAAAGTTTGTCAACATTCAACATCTTTATATTGGTAGCATTGAAATGTTTACCTTTGGTCAGTTGGTGATACTGAGGATCTGCACAGAGGGGTTCACTAGGCAGGACTGGCCTTGAGCTCTTCATTCTTTGAGCAGCCACAGGTGACCTTGGCCACCGTCCCTGTGGCGGGTCGACGTAATTACATAGTAATAGTTCGCCATTATTTTAACAACATGTGAAGATTGATAAATCCGCGCCCATCAGCGGCATCCATTATTGAAGACCATCAGGACAATCATTAAAATCCTGGATCAGCAGCGGAGTACCATGGGAGCACATTATTTCTTCTGGATTTACTCACATCCAGCATCTGTAGACGCAGTCATCACAAGACCTTCCGACTACACTTGGAGCCAGAGGTGCTCGCAGAGATGCGGCCGAAGATCACTGACCTTGGCCGTCATGAACATAGTCGGCTGGCTGGCAACCGCCCTGGGACGGGACGTCGCTGGGAAACCGCGGGACTGGAGGCCTGTTCGTCGCTCCAGCCTGCCGTTCAGCACATGTCAGCAGCGGAGGGAGCTGACCGCACATCTCCGAAGGCAGCAAGCAGCATCATGGATCGCCTACACATGCCATCACCCATCCATCAACTCCTCAAGATTAAATGGTACTAACGCTCCATAATATGCCCATTCAGATTTAATCTAGCACTGATTGTTTTTTTGTACTTATAAATAAATTAATTTAACTGTCTCAAAGCACTAAACTCTTTTATTAAATAACCTACCCTCATACAAAGTATTTTATAGCCGCCTGCTTAAGGTCCACGCCTGAGATACAAATTCTCCAGTAATAATCACACTTGTCTCTTGCTCTCCATCTATTATATTTCTAACATTTTAGCTTCCAATGTGAAAGCTAAATATTTTCATAACAATACTTGAGGAAAAGCTTTTGGAAAAGTTGGAAAAGATATTTGAGAAAATTTTTTACAGGTTGATTTCGCGTAAAGGCCTGTAAAAAACGTTAACCCGTTTTTTACGGATTGTTTATTGTAATAGCAAGGAAATTTATCATTTATTAACTAACCTTTAATTTATTACTTTTATCTGTATCTTCCATGGAACTATGATTCTAAGGTATCTTCTCATAAAATCACTAATGTTTTTTGTTAAATAACTAATATTTTTTGTTTTAATTTAAACAAATGTAATTTTTTTTAGTTGTCCTCTCCTAAACACAAGCAGCTGCTTTATTAGGAGAGTGATTGAAATGTTGATGTATATATTATGTTGTAAAATTTGTAACCTTGTTATATGTTTCAATAAAAAAAAAAAAAAAATTTAAAATTGATTTCACGGAACCAAGCGACGTGGAGTCTAGGACGTCTATTCTTTTCGTCTATTAACTGATACGAAATGGGTGCGCCAAGTTTGTAATCCTTAGGTGGACAGCATAAGGTTCACGTAAAAAATCCAAATTCGTTGAGCGCCGGACGTAGGTATTGATTGATGTCAAAAATAACAACGAGAAAATGCATATTTTATTTTATTTTGTGAAGTTCGGGCGTAAATATATATATATTTTGCGATTATTATACAAATAGAAACTGAATTTGCGACATTAAACAATAAAACCATATCCGAAAAGGGGTTTATAAGTTTGCACTTGAAAGTGTTTTTTATATACCTAATACTTTATTTTTTCTAGGCGTATTAAAAGACTGATAAAGAAATGACCGATATTTTTAAAGCCCAAGATATGTTCTGCGCGCAGTATTAATTGAAGCATCTATAAAATACTTCTAAGTGACAAAATTTTCAAAAAAAAAGTAAGTACATGATTTTGTAAATTTTTGCATTACTTCGCATGGCTTCATCTTAAGTTTCATTTGGTTAAATCTATGTAGGTTAGGTTAAATAAACCACGAACGTCAAAATGTGATTTGCAGAGGGATTTGTGGTATTACACAAATAAAGAAATATGAATATGATCTGATTTTTTTAGAAATGTGGTCTTTACCAGGCCAAACCATCGAGTAGCTAGTGAAAATTTAAAAGTTTTCAATTTCCCTCACAAATTTTCGTAACTGTATTCAGCGCAAAATAACACTTATATTTTCACAGTTTCAGTGACACTGGATTTTGGTTAGTTTTGACCCAGCTGAATAAGCAGCCCGGAGGCACCGCTTTGGTCACGAATGTCTCGGTGTCCCCCAGGGAACGGGCCCGGGACTTTGGAAACTATTGTCTTGTTATTCCAACTGCAAAGCTCACCACTGCGCCAGGGAACTTTCAATTTGCGGTATAATTATTAATTTACTTTGATTAAGCTGAATGCATGAGATTACGTCCATATCTCGTGGGTTAATTTATAACGGTAGAGGATAATGTAAATTATTGTTTGTACCAATTTACGCAACTAAATGGTATTTGTGTTATAAAATGTTCAGACAGACAGACAATGCGTCTGTAGATTATTAACATTGAATCTCTCAAAACAAAAACAACCATTAAAATATGACCAGATTTTATATATATTTAAACAATCTCTTCACGTTGTGTCTTATCAAACACTGTATCGTATTTGTAGAATAATTGCTTCATTAATTTGAGAAATGAAAGGTTTTGATTACTTTTATTAAATTTATCTAAATAATGGCAAATTTTATCACTTAAAATTTTAAAGAATTAGTGGACAAACTCCCACTTAAAAAACTCGAAAAAGGGATGAAAATGAAATGTGTTCGCTGTTTGTTGTCAATTACGCTTAAACTGATCCCATTTATATCCACAGCCGCGGGAAACTGGGCAGGTCCTTGAGGCTACCCTTTCAGGACATACAACTCACTAGGTAACTATGACGTACAATTCTAAACAAACTCCCCCCAAGTCGGCAATGAATGAGGCAATATGTACGAGTCGAAAAAGATGGAAAAAAAATTACTGAGGAAAAAAACACTTCTCGGTAGGGACATGGCAGTTTTGAATAGGTTCGGTCTTTAAAATAATAAAAGTGGGATTAATTTTGGATAAAACATTAATTAGAAATTATGCAATACTCATTTATTGAAGATACTTGACTATCTCCAGACGGCCATCATGGGGGACTCCATGCAGGCAACCTTGACAATGATGATGGTATTCTTGGATTGGCGTAGTCTGAACCACAAGCTTTCCATGCGGTAGCGGAGAAGTGTCCTGAAAGAGTGCACTCATCCCTCCAGTAACATTTCCGAAGCGCTGCAGTATATCGGTAGGCGGAACAGTTTGCGATATTCATTATTAATTATTGTAATTGACTTTTAATTTACATTTGATGATTTCAGAAGAGTTCTTATTGCCCTAATTCATGGAGACTTTGACATAATTATTGTTGGTAGCGTGAAAAAGATTCAGACTAAAGACTAATTGTTTTTTAAAACGTCACACGTGCAGAGAGAACAATATTTTATTAGAGATTGGACAAAATTTAAGTATAAATTTTTTGGATTTAAATATTTCAATAATTAATAATAAATTTGAATTACATATTTTTCGCAAAGATACATACACAGACATTGTAATCCATAACACCTCAAATCATCCAATTTCTCAAAAAATGTCAGCTTTCCATTCTATGATTCATAGATTAGTTAATGTACCTTTATTTCTTAATAATTTTTCAAAAGAACTCAATATTATTAAACAAATTGCAATCAATAATGGTTATAATTCCAATGTAATTGAAAAAATTATTAATAAAATATATAAAAATTTTTTCCTTACATCATACATCTACCCCGTACAAAAGGATAAAGAAGAGAAAAAATTGAGGAAAATGATGTATTTTAATAATAAAATTTCTAATTCAATAAAAAAGAATGGACCTAATGAAATTATTCCTGTATTTTATGCAAACAATAGACTTAAAAATTACATAGTAAATAATAAAGATAGAGATTCAAAAATGAAAAAATCTGGAATTTATAAATTGAAATGTAATGATTGTGATTTCTTTTATATAGGTAAAACTTCAAGAAACTTTGAAATAAGGATTAAAGAGCATATGAAAGCTTTAAATAATAATAGTTTCTCGGAGTTTGCCAACCATTTAATAGAAACTAGTCATACCTTTAATTTTAACAGTGGAATAGAATTAATACATTGTAATGTCAATGGCGTTCAGTTGGATAAAATAGAAATTTTAGAGATTAGAAAGAGTGTTAATGCAAATTTAAATGTTATTAATGATCAAATATTGTTTTTAAATGACCCATTATTAAATCTATTCCCCTTTTAAATTTTTAATTGTTCTATATTTTCAGTTAATTACTTTTTGTAGATTTAAGTAAGAAGATATTATCATAATTGTTTATATCAGGTGTAGGTATTGTATATTTTTGAATTATGGTTCTAAATTGAAATTTGTCGTTATTTTATTGGTCTATGACATACTTATTTTTATCACTGTCATTTATGAATTTTGTACAGACTGTTTATAACGCTAATAAAATAAAATAAAAAATATTGCCCCTTGTCTCCTACACATTATTTTCTTTCAAATTTTATTATTGTTTATGTCTATTATTTTTCTCTATTACCTATGTATGTCTATTTTTTAAATTAGTTCTGTTAAAACCCTGAAGAAGTCAGCTATGCTCACGAAACATGTCGGTTTTTGTAAATAATTAAGTGGTTAATTCAAAGTTATCTATTAATTTTAATATTTTAATTTCTACTAAACATAATTCCAAGTGAAAACTGTTGCTGGTGCAAAAGCCGGCAGACTTGGCTAGCAGAGAACTAAACCCAGGACTCCTGGGAATTATAACCAGTCATATGATTATTTGTCATGCACTTGGGCATCTTTTTGTTTTTGAACCTTCTTTTTCACAGTAAGTTCGTTTTTAGTAATGTAAACGATTTATTTTCCATGTTTATTTGTCAGATTATATCATTCTAGTGTCCTGTATCTGAACGCACCTTGCCTTAAAACATCACCCCGTTCACGCTAATTACGTACAATGACTAAGACGCCACCGGATTGAATTTAGGGACCAAGTAACCACCCTTGCCCCTGAAGGGTTGACTCGGTTATATGAATGGGGTAAGTTCCTACCCCGGCAGTTATATTATTATTACTATATTCCAAACACGTAAAGTTGTTTGCGGCTAGTCTAGTATCTAGTTAATCAAATCAAATTTGGACAACACAATCAATGTGAATCTAATAAAATGAAGGGTTGAATACAAGTATTTTTCATTTCTTTAGGCTCATCTACTTTCTTTAATTCGACAGTCAATTTATGCTCAGTAATACTGGCAGTGGTGTCTCACGACTTTTGATAGATGCTGAGATTGAAAAACAACGAGTTTGTTTTTGATGGAGTTGAAAATGTTTTTTGGTTTTTGTTAGAAGATTTTTCGGGTTTTTGTGCTGGGTAAATCGTTACCTCATTTGGATAGGGTTCTAACTTCACTTTACCTTGTTCTGAGATATGAGGTGTCGAAGTTTGCAAAGACAATTTTTCATGATCTATTTACCAATTTCGGATTTTGAGGTTGAATCTTGTAACAAATGTAACACATGTGACATATGTCAACTGTGTACAAATGTTGGGCACGCGTTTGGTGTCGTATAAATCAATGATGCTAGTTTCTCGAAATATCTTCCTCTGAAATACCGGAAGAACAGACAGCCTTCCCACCAGGCGTCTGTGCTCTAAAGATTGCAGTCCATTTCTGGATTGGAGTATCTATCAAACGGATCGCCCGTTTCTGCACGGTCGAGGAATTTTTCGTGGAGCTAATGTAAAATAAAAAACCTCAATGGACAAAAATAACATAATATTGTTATGCTGTTTGTCTGTTTATTCGTACTAAGAAGCCTGCGAACCTCGGCTCAGTCCATTTTAAATGAAAGTGAAGAAGGTCTCCGCATGTTCCGAGGAGTTCAGCTTCGGAGGTAATAAAAGTATATCATCACCGTGATGTTAATTGGCAACAAAAAGGGTTGGACTGTCTGATGGTGTTATTATTAATCTTGGACGGAAAGGTGATACAGTGTAGGCCTACTAAACTTGTTGGTAAGTCGCCCCACAAAGAGTATTTCCTTATAATATGATTTCGCATAGTCCAAACCTAGTCACTAATGGGTTAATCGAAGTTCTTAAGAGGAATACACAAGCCAAATAAGTATATATTCTTAGTATACCTCATAACACCACTAACATAGGTAATAGACTTAAAACTCTATTTACAAGTATGTATATATTCTTAGAATACCTCGTAACACCGCTAACATAGGTAATAGACTCAAAAATCTATTGACAAACAGGGCCTGGAAAAGGTTGATTTTAGCGCAAAAGTGGTTTTTATTTATTTTGTGAATAATTTCACAAGAAAATAGTTATTAAAGCGAACCCCACCCAAAAAAACTTAATAAATATACCTATATAATAAAAGTATACCTGTATATATGTATAATTAAAAAATTATTTTAAAAAGTGGGCTTACCTATGTTCTTGCACACCTAATAAAAAAAGTTTTTTTAATAGTTTATGCATATATTTTTATGCAAAGTAAATAATAATTTTATTTGAATTCTTTTCAAGCAAAACGATAGGCAAAGGTTTAATTTATCAAATACTTATTTTTTTTGTTTTCATAATGTTATATAAGATTAATGGACAATAGTTATTCTGCTTCGCGATTTATTTATTTACCTCCTTTTTACCGATGTTTGAGGGTATCTCAACTAAAAAGTTGAGTCAACTAAAGCTGTGAATTAATTTTTAAAAGGAAATTGATGCTAAAAAAATGGTTAAAAAAATGTTTTTTTTTGTACTACCTGTTTTTTTCATTATTATCATTATTTTTTCCTTTCTTTAATTTTCTCTGTACTTTATTTTTTATAAATGTTATCAACAATTTTTTTTCCAAAATGTGCGTAAACATATGTGAATTTATATATAATGTTATAATGTGTACCTATATCTATGTACCTGTTTTAATTTTAAAAAGTAAGCTCAGTTTAATTTGAAAAATTGGGAATATTTAACTTAAAACTGTGAAAAATGCGGATTCGCGACTTTGGAATTGGACCGATAATGATGTGTTAATTTTTTCACACGTTTAAATTGTAATTATGTCAACTTAGACAATATTTCACACATATCATATGTTATTAGCACACCACCGTAATTCATTTTACGTAGTCAGCGTTTGACATGGTCGCGTTTACGATTGAAATGGTGTCGGATTTGTGGACGATTAGCACAAAAAATCTATACCATTTCAGTCGCGGCCGTGACGGAAACGGTATAAGGTTTGGTAAAAATATAATTTTTTAAAATGATTTCTCTGAAATCTTCAGCAAATAATTATACCTAAAATAAAACCCATAAATGTTTTATTCGGGAGCCATCTTGCTGATCTACAAAAAGGTTTGAAGATACCTATGTTGAAATTGGTAAATACGACCAGATTCATATTTGTAAATTTACTTACGGAAGCTTTGAAATGAGGCGTGTTGATTTTCTCTCCCAAGTTAACAAACCCGCGAGGTTCTGTTTCTACAGTACTGAGGAGTATGGGCACACCTTGAAGTTCTACTGGAACATTTATACACAAAGTTACCCCATCCACCGTAAAATCAACATTGAAAAAATATGGTTCGAGAGGAATAACGCCGGAGAATATTACTATTTATTTACAATTTTTGTATCTTGTCTACTTAATTTTTTTTTATTATTATTGCCACCTTTTGGACAAGTTGGACAAGGTTCTAACTGATATGATTTTAGATTTTCACGGCCAAAAGTATTTTTGTTGTTTGTTTTTGGGGTATTATGCCGTGTTACGCTACCTCCTCCTTTCGAACAGCGTTACAGTGTCCATATCTGCCCTGATGATGGACACTGTAACGCTGTCCGAAACGTTGGCCAAACGAGGAGGTAGCGTAACACGGCATAACACCCCAAAAACAAACACCAAAAAGGTTCTAACTGATTTTTTTTTCATAATGACCATTGAATGCGAAACCATTTCTTTTGCTCATTTCTATAACCAACTTAATTTCATGTATTTTCATTTTAAATTAATTTTTTGTATTTTTTATATCATTCCGTAGATACCTATGTACTTAAATTAATTTTCTGTATTTTATCATTTCTTAGATACTTTAGGCGAGGTTCTAACATCAAGCTGTTAAAGCTTCTATTTATTTGACAAGGCTCTATCACGTTGAACCTTTTGAAATTTTGTTTGTATCTGAGAGTTTGATCGTTTTTACGAGGCGCAGTGTAGTTGGTCACTTTAATTGGATTGGTTTCTAACTTCGTTTTACCATGTTCTAAGGTGTCGAAGTTTGCGAATGTGAATTTACATAATCTATTTAAAAAAATCTAATATTGAGGTTCTATCGTGTGTAAAGTATTTTAGTTTAACATATTTAAAAAAAAAAAAACATATTTAATTAGAACGTGACCCCATCTTGACGGCGTTCGGGAAATGTAGTTAGAACGTTTTGCAATGAATTATTATTTCCTAGCTGGTTGCATATGGTTCTATCTGCACGTTTAGGTATGTTCTAAAATGTAGTAAAAGTATATGTCCAATATGTTTCAAAACCAAAGATTTCTTCGTCAGGATAAGATTAACATCAGTAAAAATAACAAAATCTGTACAAATAAGGACTACAGACAAAAATATTATAGGTAGAGGTGATAAATTACCTTAAAGTTTCACAAACAATTATATAAAATGAAATATAAAAAAAATCATTTCATTAAAAATGACGCCACAAAGTGCATTTGCAAAGATAGAAGAAAAAAAAATTGTTGATCAAAATGCTCCTGACTTCATTCTACATGGTCCGAAGAGATTGAAAACAATTTAATAGTAGTTCTGATGTTGATTAATCCGAATAGATATATCTATCATAAAAAGGTACTATAGAACACGCCTACAACACAGAACACACAAAAAATGTATAGACAGACAAATGCAAATGGGTAGAGTCAAAACAGGTCAATTCTGATGCCATCTCGTTTAGAATCAAGAGCGTTTTCAAGAGGTAAAAATACATACACTAAAAAATTATTGTTTATGAAGAAGACAACGGTGTAGGTTAGATCATGTAGGTTCAAATAAATAGGGTTTAAGATTTTAGACCAGCATTTTCTCTTTGTCATTTTCTCTATAAGAAAAGTCAACTTTAAATAAGTGAAGCGATCCATCAGCGCGGATTCCATTTCGACGAACAGCAGCCAACACATGGGATTGAGGTCCCCTCCCCCTCCTTCTCACCCCATCCCTCTCCCACCTCCCATTCTCCCGCCAAAATAAAATAATGAAAGGGTGTGTCAAGTGATCAATTACCAGATAGTTAATTCAGACGCCCTGAAGTTGATAAATAATATTTCTCCGAAACTCTGCAATCGATATTGCACGGTAGTAGAATGGTTAATTTACTGGGTTTAATTCAACTTAACCTAACCTAACCTTTGAAAATACTTCGGCGAAATGGATGTTCAAAATTAAATAAAATGTTAAAGGAACTAAATTGGCTAACCGTGAAACAGATGCTGACCTTAAATACTATAATACTTATCCATAAAATATTAAACAATCTGTTACCAAAATACTTAGAGATTATATACATTCACAGACATAACACAAGGATGTGAAAGTAAATCAAGCTACAAAATAAGATAGATACACAAAGGGATGAAGTTTTATAATACGCTATCAGAAACTTTAAAGTCCGCACCAAATGGAAGGTTCAAAATGTATTGTAGGGGCTACATCAAACTGGAAAAAATACAGCATGCAATATGTAATGTTATAATTAATTTGCAATTTGTAAACTTTAATGCACAAATTACTAAAATAAAATTATTAAATAAATAAATTACGTAACATAACCTAATCTGAGCTGAACGTTTTAAAAATGACTAAACATCTAACATCTTGACTAAACTAACACTAAACATCACGTTCAGTCAAGATTTTAATTTTGTTTATATTTTTAATTGTCTTGTTTTGACATGTAGGTTAGGTTATGTTAGATTAGATTAGGTAATGTAAACTTAGGTTAGATTAGGTTAGGCCCAGTATATGTTACCCTTCTTCTTCTCAAGATGGTTCTTCATTGCCGAGGATCGTGACCCTACCCTAATTTCAACGGCGCGGCGGACAGGATTCCTTCACTCCTCGCGGTCCTGCGCTGCGTGGAGAACCGCGGATATCGACGTACCGGACGCTAGTGATAGTTACTCCAGCGCATTGGTGACCTTCTTTCGGCTTCTTCTGCCTTCTACTTTGCCAGTGACAATGAGTTTCTCCAATATGGAGGCCTCAATTTCCGCGAGCAACGTGTCCAAAGTATCTTAAGATATGTTGTAGGACTATTGATAGATGAAAGACTATTCCTAGCTCTTCTAGGATGGACACACATTTACGTATGGCTGTCCATGTTTCCACATCCTACAGACATATGGGAAAGCCTTCTACTACCGCATAGGCCACTTGCATGGACTTCATAACGACTTGGAAAAAATCGTGTCGATAGATTTTTTCACTAAGATTACGAAAATGTTAGTAAAACTTTTTAGAAATGCACAGTTCATTTTTATTTTTAAATAAATAAATCCATTATTTTGGCTTGTGACGTCACTACGTGAAAATGTCCCGTCGCCGAAAATGTTCCTATTATTTTTATAAAATTCCACACTGATTTATTTTTTTTTATATGGCATCACTTTGATTTTAGGCCAATTTTTGAATTTGACATTTAACGTTCACTTGATTTATTGTTTGTTCTCTGCGAACGTATCTTTTGGTTTGATTTTTTGACAGATGTTATGACGAGAACCCCGTACAATTTACGTTGTCCGTACGTGTTTTAGAGATATAATGATAATTGTGCGGATTTTAACAAAATCAAATTTTATAATATTCTTATTATTATTATAATTTACAAGTACAAGTATATTATATTTGATTTAAAATATAGACGTTGAACATTATAATGATTTATGATCAATAAGATGGATCAAGGAAAAACATATTTATGAGATTTTATATTTTTGTTATGCCTCGTTATTCTCCTGTGTTATTCGTGTGGAAACGTTCTTTTTTTTAAATAATTTTCGGCTATGTAATTATCGTTTTTTCGCACCTATAAAATTATGTCCCGTCTTTCCGGTTTATAAAAAATGGTCTGATTTTTCGGATTTAAATTTTCAAAAAATCGCCAGGGTTTTAAAAATACGATTAAAAAAAAAACGGAATGTCTTAGAATATTTGCCTAAACCGGAAAAAATTTAAAAAAATTGCAGAGTTTCATAAATATTATTATCCAGAAAGGTAGTGCAATAATTAGTCAACTCATCCAAAACCTATATTAAAAGTTCTCTAATCCCATTGTTTTTAAGTTATTAGTTATTACCAACACCAATACTAATCTGATTAATTCTGATAAATATTTCTGTTTCTAACTTAAAAAAAATTATGTGTATACCATAATATGTGAGAAAAGCGGGTAGTGATAAAGTCACATGTTATCCCATAGAAATGAGTCGCTTGTCATTCACTTAGGGGTGGTGAAGAGGAAAGGGATATGGGTGGGGTGGAGATGGGTGGATGGGAGTGTGTCAACTGTTTAATTACTTCCGACTTCTGTTTCCACCCCGACAGAAAGGGTAGCCGAAAAGCTGTTAAGGAAAAGCAACTTAAATATGTTTTTTGGTCGATTTTTCTGGATTTAAAATTTTTCTCTCTTCTTTAAAGGTTTCAAAAGTTTTGGTGTTACCTTGTCAGAAGGTACTTGTACGGAATTTGAACAATTTGAACAATCAAATTTCAAAGCATAAATTTGATTTCAATGAAAGTCCTGTTATTATTCTATTCTTGTTCTTGGGTAGTAATAATAGAACTTTCGTAGAACTTGAATTTTTATGATGAATTTTGTTGAATTGTTCAAATTCTGTGACACGATACTACCCGTCCATAGTATCTTTCTTATCAAGTAACTACTCCTTCTGAGTCTAACTGACTAGGTAGGTACTCAGTTATCTATGACTTTTTTTACAATAGCTCCACACAGGAGGTCCTGATAAGAGCTTCAAAATTTGCTCGCTGACATAAACGCACTTAAAAGCAACGGACAATGGTCTATTTCAAGAATATATAAATACAATATGTATATAGACGCCACTTAGCGCCACAACCCTTGGTCCACGAGATGTATTTAAATATTTGACGACAACAAAAGCGATTCGTCGCTGACTGGCGGGACCTAATGTGAACCTGATGTGAGCCTTTTTAAAAACGTTTTCATATTAAAAACTTCTGTCACAAAGACTGGCTTCCGTACCTAAAAATCTATTGTCTCACTTTGTTGGTAGGAACTCAATGGCTCTATCATATTGTTATATAAAAAAGGTTGTATTCAGATGTTGCACGTCTACCTACAAGTTAAGTACCAACGTACTTATTGAAAACGTCAACAGAGCGCTACGAGTCAGAATGGCGGAAGAGTTCAACGCGAAGCAATAACGAAACGGGACAAGATGAATCGGAACTCGGTGTCAGTCAAATGAATCACTGTTCTTTATTTTCAAACTGTGTATGGCGGTCATCAATAAATTTAACAATATTCATTTTTCAACAGCGTTCATCAAAATTAAAGAAATTAACGCTTCATACAATGTCATACAATTTAATCCTATGGTATTAGATGATGGGGATAGGGCGGGACCGGGTAGTAATTTGTTCCAATCAACCTAGATTCGCAGAGGGAAATAAATTATCAGAACGAAATCGGGAAATCTGTAAAAAAATATATTTAAAGTAGGTACAGACAAAAACATTACAATGAGCGGTGATTAATTATAATTATAATTAGTTAAAGGTATCGTAAAAAACCATTATACAACATAAAATATAAAAAATATTTTGGATACCTACCTATTCTACAATTATTACCTACCTAATAATTGCATTTATATTTAAAAACTTGTATAAATTAACATAAAACAATCAAAGAGTAACAAGTTGTGTAAGTAATAAAAACATTTTTTTATAAATAGCTTCACGTTTGTTGGTCCATCACTAATAACTAGTTTTGGATTAATGATCGAGGAACCGGTGCCGCGGTGGATGCAAAAAGCGGTGCTATTAAATCATTCAAATATATTATTATTATTATCTTTTTAATTTTTTTTCTTTTATCGGAAAGTCAAACATTCCCAGGTTACGAATAACCTAACAATATTTGAAAATATGCTACTACACGGTAAGCGGAAAATGTTGCTTGTGTTGTGATGGAGGAGGAATCGAACACGCGACACGCTTGGGTGGGACACAAACGCGATTCCAATTTAACCACTGACCGGTCTGCTATTATCTTGTATAAGTAGGTATACCGTATTTTCTCTAAACCGACTGCATATTGTATGTTAGTTTGCCGGGGAGGGCTCCTGTCGGGGGATCAACTGTCATGGAGTTCACCTTCAGCATTATCTTTCGTCATATCTGCGGACAAGGAAGTAATAACATTAATTACGCCGATGACATGGTGCTGCTTGCACCTTCGATTAAAGCGATGAGACGACTTGTGCAAATATGCGAAGAGTACGCAAACTCTCATAACTTGTTGAACAATTCTAAAAAGTCAGTCATCGTCGCTTTCAAACACAATAAGGAGCCATCAAATATATGCCTCCAATATATCTAGAAGGAAAGAATTGCTCGTAGCCTCACAGGTTAAGTATCTGGGACATATCTTAACCGAAGACATGAAGGATGTAGAAGATATGGAACGACAAAGAACAGCAATTAACATACGGGCCGGAATGCTCTCAAGGCGGTTCTACCACTGTAGCGACGATGTCAGAAAATTACTCTTCAAGACATACTGTGCTGCCCTGTACACATCTGAACTGTGGACAGAATACCCAGCAGCGCAATGGGACGAACTGAGGGTGTGCTACAACAATGCATACAGGTAACTTATGCAACTACCGAGGTTCTGCAGTGGCTCCACGATGTTCACCGAGGGGAGGGTGCACTCATTCCCAGACTAGCCAGCTTCTGGAGCAGGACACGGACTTCAACCAACATCATTATTATGGCTGCATCCGAGTGGCTCAGTTCCCCACTAAATGAGCGATGGATGCAGATGATGAGGCGACCTCCCTGATGGATATTCCTAAAATATATTTTTATTTTTAATTCTGTTGAATTATTATTTATTTTAATTTTATACTTATTTTTTGTTATTTGTGTGATGAATTTTGTTTTCATTTTATGTTTTAATTAGGTACGTACCTAAAATGTATTTTTTTTTGCTTTTATAGTTTATAGTTGTTTATGTAATATGGCAGACTGGGATTGCACTACCCTCCCAGTCCTGCTGGAATAAAAACTTTAAAAAAAAATTATTTCCAGGAGGCTTAGATATATGTCGATGAAGTCAAAAATCTTTTAACGCCAGTCAATTATGATCAGCATCAAAAGAGTGATTATTTTGAAAGTTCCATTAGGGCAGTGAGGGGTGTGTGGGGTGTGTGGGGTGTGTGAAGGTGGCCAGTGCTGGCAATGTATACAAATGCCGCCCGGGGGGGGGGGTGGTGGGGTGGTGGAGTGGGGTAGGGCCTAAAGAGTAAATGAAAGGGTGGGAAATTTGTTAGGCAAAGTGGATGTCTGTCCTGAATAAAAAAGCCATTGGTGCCAACCATTGCCAATATCCGCTGGTCAGATTATGGAGTCCAGTGGAGTTGCGCAACTTAGGGATATAAAAGATCGAAGGTTGTTGAAAAAATATAAGAAATGGGATCGAAAATCGTGAGGTTTAAAAGTACCTGTTAAAGCCATTCCAAGCAATGTTTAAAAATATTGTTTTCACAATATTCACCCTTTACTTATTTATTTTCATAACATTTGCAATCAATTGATTTTATTTTCATATCAAAAGATGACGTTAAGGGCATTTCGATCTGTTGATTTTAATAAATATATAAAAATATTAATATTAAAAATAATATTTTTTCTTCAAACTTTGTAAATATACCTTGTGGCGTCATTATTGATATAATGAAAACAAATAACTTAGTTTACACCACTACATTATTAACGATATCGACATTTTTCAAAAACAATGTTTTCTTCATCAGGATAAGTTCTTAATATAGTAATATAGAAAAAATAATAATATTAATACCCTCTGATATGAAAATATCTGGAGTCGGTGAATTATTTTCCCATCTGGTCTCTGGTAGGTTGACATGTTGTTCTTGTATTGTTTTGTAATTATAATACTTATATAGTGCAATTGCATTACGTGGATTGACCAGATGATCATTTGGGAAGTGTGTAAAAGGGTTTAGTTTTTCCTGTGGGGAAAATTAAACCCGGACATTTAAATAAAGCAAACAACTTAGTTTACACCATGTAGTGGTGTACCGATACCGGATACCGTTGTCTCAAAAAAGAGTTGAAAAATTGAAAAACAACCCAATATTTATAAATTTTTCTGTTTTTCAAATACTCTCTGGGTTCAGCATGAAAAACTCCTTTTTTCGCCGACGCTAGAGTGTGGGGATAAACATCCAATTCATTTAGAGAATTGAAACCGCTAATATCCATTCCGTCGTGGCTATACCAACATTACCTTCTTTCCATATCATATCCACAATTCACATAGACTGCAGAGAGGGATGCGGAGTAGCAGGGTACAACGCGATGGACATTCAACAAAGAACCCAGTACTTACATCATACTGTACAAACTATTCGCATAATAAAGGGCTGCTCTCTGAAAAATCGTTTGACGGAAAACCTTTTGACATTTGCTATGACACGGTGCCGCGGTGGGTTCGGATTCGTATTTTGTAAAAGTGTGGATTTTCTTTTCGTAGAAAATGTGGGTTTGGTAGAAGAGTAGGACAAGGATGCAAGAATAATCAGATTCCGACATCTCGAAGTCGGAAAACAATCAATTCCATCATTCTAAACTAACTAACTAACCATCACGCAGTAGGCTGCGAGAACGGACCGCCAAACAACTCGGTCTTGGTACACACTCTATGCCTCATTCATGCTTCTCACATTATTCTGTATGTGATTCACTTGATTGTGCCTTCTCTTCCTCGGGCATCCCCGACTTCTTCTGCCATTAGCTTTTGCATCATCATATATTCCATTTACACTCCTTTCGCTCTGAAAGCCCAAACCTTCTGAGGGTCCCCTTAATCACTCACTACCTTGCATTCTTTGCGGATCTCCACATTTTCCACACGATCATACATGTTTTTTTTTACCACACATACGCCACAGGGATCTCATTTCTACAGCATTCAGTCTACTTTCATCCTTCTGTTTGTTCATTCTATCTTTTTCCAATTTCTTTCATAAAACAATGTGACCGTAAAAATGTACTCCCAGGTACACCATGTTCCTGCATTAAAATGTGTGTCCCATACAAAATAATTCGTATAATTTTACATGCAAGATTTCTAATCTCTGTTAGTTTTTAACATTTTAATTTAAATTTATATTTTCTTTAAAATACCCACTCTGCATAAATCATAATTTATTTATTTTGTGTATTGGATTGCCAACCGAATACATCACATTATAATGTTTCCAATTATAGGTGAGCACACCATTCATCTTAACATTCTTAGTGTGACGTAATTAAAATTACATATATACATAAAACGATGAGGATAAAAATCAAATATTAGTAAGTACGCACACATGTACTTACACACATATATACACACATACACACACCCTCTCACATATATATGTACATGGATACATGGACATATACACACATGCACATATATACACAATTTATCAAGCCAATGCATAAGTAGGTGAATGATTCAATAATTACGAAGGAGGTCTAAGTGAGGAGATCGCCAGGTATATGCATGCATAAGTTCCTTCTGAAGGTAGTGATTGAATTCGAAAATATAGCGAAGTTTTCGTGGTTGTGGTATTTATTATATAATCGAGTCATTCTTGGCATTGCGTTGGTTTGAAAAAACTTGTATTAATATCGGTTCCACGCCAACTCAGAATGAAACCAACTCAGAAACACCTCAGAAAGGTCATTAAAAGCTATGAAAAAATAATTTTAAAATAGCCGGTAACCCTAACCTAACTTAACCTATTTAACCATTTTTTTTAAATATTTTTTATCAAAACTCTTAATGACCTTTCTGAGGTGCTTCTGAGTTGGTTTCTTTCTGAGTTGTCCGGTCACCATTAATATCTACGGTAAGTATCGATCCAAAAGGTTTTGGGGTTTCTCGTGAACTTTGGCCTGACATTAACATTACATCATTAATATATATTATGCTCCGCAAGTTTTTAAGTGCTATGAATCCGATAGGAACTGGTTCCAAAAATAGCCGGTTCACCGATCCACTGTAATCCAGTGACAGCTAGTCACCGGGTCAAAGTAACCGAGACAGGCAATGACGTCGTATGTAACATGTAACCGCATGGTATTATTATTAACAACTGCCAGTTACAATAAGAATTCCATTATCGTGAATCTCTTCATATCCGGAAAGATACTCGAAATTACAAATCCGTAATACTTACGCCTGCCGGAGTATGCTAAGTGGCGCCATAGTTGGAATTTTTGGCTAGTTGCTTGAATTCGGTTCTATTACAAAAGTAACTTTTTAATAAACTTCAAGTACGAAGATGGTTTTGAGTACGGCGCGGCATCAGAGTTGCATTCTTAGCCGGATTCTTAAATTTCAATCATACTGTCTGGTCTATTAATAATGTTTCATATATATACGTATTTTTTAAATTATGTTGAAGCAGGTCGTTTCTACATTCTAGAACATTAAATTTAGTATGTACATTAGGGTCCCTTCTTGTAACGCCACATTCATTGCACTTAATGCTCCAACAAAACAAACGGTCACTACTTAACTATTATTTTTACTCGGTGTAACGTGAGCATGACGTGTCGCAGTGTTTCACCGACAGAGAACGGAGGGGTCACCAGTCACCCCACCTTACCTCTGCTGCAGTGCCTCCCCTAACCTTGGGGGAGTTCCCAGAGGGGCAGGCGGTGACACTCAAGGGGTTGCGAAACAACAGCTATTTCTGTGGGTCCTTTATTTTATTGCAAATTGTTTGTCGTGGAACTAATCAAGCTGACTAGGTGGATGTTTTATCTTATTACTTACGACCCATCACGTCGAATTGATGACTTCGTGCAGTGTTGAGAGTTATGACGAAATTCCGAAATGTTGTACTTAGGTAGTGTACAGGGTGTTAACCGATGTTACCGTGGGATAAGGTGGAAATCATATTTTTGAGGGAGCCGGACTCCGGGTGTCGGTAGAGACGGAGGACGAAATGAAAAGCAGTCGGTCGAAGTAGTGAGTCAGTCTTTATTGTAGCTACGTAGCGAAGGTCGATGCGGTGCGGAGTGACGGTGGTGCAGTTACTGTTACTTGGTGTTGTTGCATGATGAAGTTCAGGAAGCTGCGGCGGTGAAGATCACAGATATTCAGGGAGCCGGCGCGTATCTCTATACGGGGCCGGCGTGTAGCTGGTTGCTGGTTGCTGGTTGCTAGTTGCTGGTTGCTGGTTGCTGGTTGTTGGTTGATGGTTGCTGGTTGCTGGTTGCTGGATGATGGTTTGCAAATTACATGATGCTGATTGCGCGGGTGGCCCCGCGAGGGCTATGTACCACGGTGCGGCACTGCACTATTGTAATCACTTCTCGGTGTGTGTGAGTCGAACGACGAATTTAGACTAGACTGCGCTAGCATTGAGTTGCAGCGCTTATATAGCCGACCGGTAGAGTAGCTACCCAGAGCGCCTGGTAATGCTGCAAATTCACGCAAAGCGAAGAAAGTGCTCGAATGTTCTGCTGCCGTAGTGATGAACGGCCGTTGACTCGAGGCCTTTCGATGTGTTTCCCGAAATGTCACATGGTTCGTGCGGCACGAACTGACGGCGCCTTACGCGATGTAGGCGGTAGGTATCTTCTGGCGTGTTCTTACAGAGCCAGTGGCAGCGGAATGAATTTGGCAAAAGTGGGCGCTGAAATTGATGGCAAAAAATAATGGTGTCGCCACATTTTTATGAAAATAATATGATACAGCACAAAATTTCCTTTAAAGCTGTTGTGGTATATCTAAAAGCTTCCGAGCTTGTCACATAGAGGGCAGTACTAAGAGCTGTCCTGAAAGTCTGCTAGATGGTAGCTAGTTTAGTTCGGAGTTTGGGCACCAGGGGAACAAGGGCCCGGGCGCAGTCTAGAGGTGCTCATTCGATTTAGATTCCATTTAGCCAGTTTCCAGATAGATCGACTATCGTGGTCACCACTTGTACTAAGAACTTTATTCTTTCCAAAGAAGTAATCTTCTTCCAAGGCGAGATGGAGAAGTGTTTGTTTAAACACTACAGCTGTCAACTCAAAATGAGCTACCACTTTATTTGATTTTCAATTTGGGACGTGTATGGGTACCACCGCTCCGGGAACCATTTATTGGATAACCAATACCCCTGCCATTGGTCGCCTCGGGTTCGTGGGGTGAGTTTTGTCTAGGTCTTATGCGTATACCCACCTACTGCGTGGCGGGCCAGATCGGGAGAGACTAGTTAGTTGAGGAAGACCTTTTGAACTCTCCAGCCTGACTTTCTTGACCCATGGCCTTGCACCGCAGTGAGAGTGATGAATTCATACGTCCATCACTATTGCACACATGAAGGAGGAGATGAAGGAGATGGGGAAGAGGAAGTACCTGACCATTCAGATCTGGTCACCAAACACGGCTAAGGCGTTTCCATTCCTTACGTCAAGGTATATTATTTTTTAATTAATTGCGAAGTAACACAAATTAATCAACAAAATTTATTTGAGCCCGCGATCTTCGAATTGCAGTCGAGAGTCTTAACCCTCGACCACGGAGGCCAATTGTAGAGTCTAGTTAATCATGCTAGCATATTTATACGTATTAAATTTGTTTGTACTAATGTATTTTTTGATAAAAAAATATTTATGCCGTATATTTAAAAGTACCTGTACAGTTACAGGACGCGTACGTGCTTTATAATTTATTAAAATAGGTCAAAAATGATTCAAAGACGAAACGCCCAAAGTTTCAGTTCTTATACCAATATATCATTCAACATGAAAAAAAAACGAGTGTGCCTTAGACCACACGACTGCAGTAAAACTACCAGACAAACCTCGCCCAATTAATCCAAACGTAGTGAACGAGGTAACCTAGGGGAGACATATGACATTGGGGTGAAATATGACCACGGGGTGACCTACGACCTTGGGGTGACCTACGAACTTGGGGTGACCTACGATCTTGGGGTGACCAACCTTATCTTTTTCCTTATCACTCCCGAAAGGCCCGACCGTTCGCCTAGCAATTGATCACCGTTCGCATCGATTACCGTTCGCGTAACATTTTTCGTAACAATCACCACTTTTCGTAACGCATTCACCAGCTTACCCCCCCCCCCCCAAGTCGAGCGTGCGTAAAGAAGTTTTACTTCAAAAACATTACTACAAACCAAATTTAATAAACATTTGTATTTCATTTTCTAAAAATAAATTACAATTTAGTAGGATCAATCCAAGTCTCACAAAGAATATTTAATATCTTTATACCATTAAATCAACACGTTTACACAAAATAATTTGGTAGGGTGGCACGAGAAAAAACGCTTTATGGATGGCCAAGACATTTTCTAATGCAATTTACATCGGCGGGAAAGATGGGGAAAAGGGGACAACCTTTTTATCCCCTGCCATATTCCGCCCCCCGCTGACTCTAATCCTTATTAGGCACATTTTTCCTCATTTCCGTCTTTTGTCTTATAAAAGATTCACAGGCAGTGACGGATTAAGATTTTGTTTGTGCCCTTTTTTCGGCGCCCCCGCTTTTGGAGTTTTGGGGGAAATTTTTCGTTTTGAATAATTTTTTCTTGGTTTTATTTAGATAAAATTAATTTATTTATTATACTTACTGGGTCATAACAGATGTTTAACATGAAACTGAGAACAATGCAATTATTAAAATTCAGTTAAAAGATATGAATGAAGTTGTAAATGATAAATACTTGAAGCAAGTGGATGAGTTTGTGTATTTGTGACGTATGTTTACGAGAGATGGGAAGCTGATGGAGATATTGAAAGAAGTGTCTAAAGAAGCAAAGCTAGTCGACAACAATGGAGTGCTGAAACCTCCCTTGATGTATGGTAGTGAGGCATGGAATTGGCAATGTACATAAACTGAATGCTGTAGAAATGAAATTAAAACTCCCTCGTTTTGTAAAACCATGTACGATCGCGTGTGAAATGTGGAGATCCGCAAAGAATGCAAGGCTGATGTAGGCGTAAAGATTAAGAAAGGAACGCTCAGCTGGTTTCGGCATAATATTTATTAAAGTCTTAATCCCTGCATTATCGACAGCTATGTGCTATATATAGGTAAGCTCGTAAATATATCAAAGTCCATAATTGTCCTTTATATGGGGGCCGGTCAATTGTCTTTAAAGGAGGTATACTGTGCTTCGAAAAGGACATCGGCCTAAAATCAGAATTCGAAAAGATTGCGTGACCTCCAATGTGAATATTGTGAGAGGATATAATTAATATAATAGGGCAGTGCAAAACAACCACAAGAAAAAAAATGACCTCTCTAAGCTGGTTCTCCCCTGAGTACCGATTTTCATTCCTCAAAGCATCTGTATTCTCTGATAATTTGGTCCAGGAGTCAAAAGCAGGAAATGTAAGAAGAAGAATTTGCAGATACTGGATGGGGATGGGCGGAAATATTTCTGGAAAGCAAACGAAAGAATTTGCATTCTTTTGTTTGATCTTAATTATTTGGCGGTGGGAAGTTGGGACGGCCGCGGCAGTCCGCCCTTTTGAACTCTGACTTCTTTGTACGGGAGTTTGTTTTTAATTTAAAATGATGTCTCTTTACATTATTCCAATTATGCAGGAAGGTAGATGCCACACACACTCTTATAAATATATAGCTTTGGCTACAGGTACACGTTTCGAAACGGAAGTTTATAAAACAATGGACAGGTTATTTAAACCTTCTCAAAAGTAGATAATAATTTGATAAAAATGTTAAAAAAGTGCAATATCAAATAAAAAATATATTAATTTTTATAATTTCTTACGTGAATGTAGGTATTTATGGGATATGTGGAATCGAGCTAAACCTCCGCCCATTCTGGAATAAATGAATAATACTAATTTATCAATTAAAAATACTTCATACATAAATAATTCTCACATAATCCTAACCTGTCACAAAAATTCATGGCCTAACGGTAAACCTCAAGGTTCACAATGGTTATCTTACTTTTATGAAAAATGATATTGTGACTGTTTTTGTTAATAATGTTGAAATGTTGCTTTCGCCGATGATCTAAAATTATTTAAACCTATAAAAACTGTAGATGAGTGTATAGATATTCAAATAAATTAAAAAAAAAAACTACAAGACTTATTTCCGACTTGACTTTTTTTAATGGTATTATAGATAGTCCTGATTTATTAAGCTAAATTACGAGTACCTTCCATATAGCCACCAAAAATAAAAGATCTAAATTATTTTTAACTACGACAACACTTATCAGGAATCAGGACTGAGGCATTTAGATACTCGTTTGCTCGCAGTTACGCAATACTTTCTCTGAAGTAATAAATGTGTTCAACTGCACGGAATGAAGTTGCAAGCAGGCTATAAAAGCACCTCAATATAAAAAAATCAATGTTAGCATATATCTGGTATTCTTCCGCACGGATTCTAGATATAAATTACTTAGCATATTTTACCTCATGATTATTGTTCCACAAAATTATTAGGTATGTATATCACATATTTGTAAAAGCCCGTAGGTATATTAATATAAATAATTATATAAAGTCTCTTAACATTAGTTATTTAATTTGTCAAACCAGAGATTACATCAATATTCTGTCTAATATATGATCATGTTGGATAAAACTTGCGAATGAAATTATTTAATGTTTGCCAATCAGCAAGCTGTGAAGTCCGCGTCGGCATTTCGCAAAGGACCCAAGATGGCGAAGTAATGTCACACCGTAATTCGATTCTGGAGATCACTGTTAGTCGTGGGCATAATTCAGGTAGTGTCGTGATTGCATGACTAGTCCTGAGACCTGCAAGATCTATTCTACTCGGACCAGGAGTACTACAGAATCTTCTACTGTTTACGAGGGATGAAATTGGACCCCGATTTCGTGTGACGGGGCTCCGCTGCCATTAAATCTTAGAGAACTTGTTTATGAAGCGCTCTTCTCTTGGGTTGCGTTTTACGTTTCGTAGTGTTGGGTGGTTTGGTATCATAAAAGACTTTATATCGATTGAAATTGATATTGCTAATTGATTTTTTTCATTACCATTGTCATTTTCATTTTCTAC
Source organism: Limnephilus rhombicus (assembly GCA_929108145.2). Classification (NCBI taxonomy): domain Eukaryota; kingdom Metazoa; phylum Arthropoda; class Insecta; order Trichoptera; family Limnephilidae; genus Limnephilus; species Limnephilus rhombicus. The sequence continues at coordinate 52,747,850 of OV815281.1, forward strand.
ACGTCGAAGAACATCATTTACAAATTACGAGTAACATATTTTATGCAAAGTGTGGAAACATTATTTTGGGTATAGAAATGAGCAAAAGAAATGCTTTGACATTCAAAGGTAATTTAAAAAAAAATCAATGATAACCCTATCCAAATTAGGTGACGATATTTTAAATTTCCAATTTCTCTAGAAGCCGACGATGATTTTATTGCATGATTTTACGTTTAGAATCGTCACATCGTCGTCGCCCATCATGAATTTAGTTTTATTTTAATTTCAAGTCCTTCTCTGAATGGGCGATGTTTAGTGCATTTGTGAGGCTTTGCTACAGATTCCAAGAAGTGGTGCCTTTTACGCGATGCAACAAAATATGCATTTTATTGCACTGTCTACTGTCTACGTATCGTAAACTTCAAATCATTAAAAATGCATCTAATTTCAATATTTTTGTCAGCTGTCGGCAAAAAATATAATATTATGTTGGCAATACACGACGTAAATTCGATGGAAATGCAAATACGCCACAAAAAAATATTCACACCTACAGTCTGTCATTAAATAGTAGAAGAAAAATAATGGCGCTGCAGTCGTTTAACAGGTCTTAAATGGCAATACCAAGATGGTTTACAGATACATGAATGTTTAAAAAAGCACCATTGTCCAAGTGCAAATTTTTTACTTTAACCAATAGATGTTGAAAAATTAGTGAATACTTTTCGAAAGGAGATGATTTTATAACTTCCATAATAAAAAAAATATTTTAGGTAGAATTTTTTAATTATTATTGTAACACTTTACAGGAAAGATGATTAATTACAATTATTGTTTTTAGTTTATGAACTAATGTTTAAGACAAGAATACACGCAAAAGCAATTTTTTTTGAAGTAGGAGTACATTTATCGAATTAACCATTTATAGATAGTAAATCAAAATAAAATAAAAAATGTTAGAGATCGAAATTATAAACAAACAAATTTAAAAAATTAAAATATTTTGATTCCATTTTTTGTTTAAAACGAACTGTCAAAATTTGAATTTCGAGAACGAACGTGAAGATATTTGAATTTGGAGAATAAATTTCATAGACAAATTGATTGGTTTGGTGTTGCCGTAGTAGTTTTTTTTATCTTCTTTCCCATTCACTATTTTTAAATGTATATATTTTTTTTATATACATTCTAGTTGTTAAGGGACGTGGGAGCAGACTTACTGTAATAACTAATAACCAGTGATTCCAGATATTATTTGGAGTAAAAAATGTAAATGAGATTTTGGCCTCCGGCGACATTTTTGATGTTTTTTTCAACTAAAAACGTTTTTGGGTGGTTATTGACACGTGAAAGTTCTTCGTTGTTGCAACGGAAGGTATGGATTCATACGTCCGTCACCCCTGACGACACTGACACTTAAATTTATACCCACTCCTCATACCTTTTTTCTTTCCAGAACTTCCTCTCATATCTTCATTTAAAAAGACCCCAGCACAGCATCCCTGAAGATGAAATGATTTTCATTTTTTTTGGAAAATCATTTCCATTCCCTGGGTGAAATGATTTTCCTCAGGGCCTCCTGTGTGGAATTAATGTAAAAAATATTAAGGCGCTCCGTGTGTGTGCGTAATTAACCAAAAAGAGTAAGAATAATTTTTAATTTTTTTTAGAAAACATTGGACATTAGTGATTTTTTAGTGAGTCTATCATTTTCATACAAGATGTGCCAAAATGAGGGTATTGATTGAAGAATTTAGCACGATGGATATTATTTTTTCTGTAACTAAGTGGCCCTCTCTGGGATGTATATTGTATGAATCCACAGTTTATATGTATAGTATATATAGGCAACACCATTTTTATAACAATAAACAACCATAAAGGGTTTTCAGTATATCTAACATATCAATTACGTAAAAATATTAATAAATATTCATTGGCAGTCTGCATTTACTTTTTGACAGTGGAAGTTAATTAATTAATGAGGTCGTTAGTCATATTCAACGACTTTCATTTCTCAAAGATCGAACGAAATAAACTGATCGCATCTTAGATCTTTTTTTAGGTGCATTATTTATGTCTACGGATCGTGTGAATGACTTATTTCAATGCTAAGAGCTTCGTTGGTTCAATCCATAAATAAATAAATCAGTAATTTTGTGTAATGAACGGCATTATTCAGCAATATGTGTAGTTGTTAACAGTAAGTTGAAGAAACCTAAATCTTCGGTCGGAATATCTGCTATCAATCGTTGACCGTGTTCGCAAATATTGATATTTGACCATAGATGGCGGATTGATATTTATGGATAAATATTGATATTTGACCATGGATCGTTCATGTTAGACTTTAAGGACATTGGTAGGTAGTTTTTTTAAAATATTCTTCAAAGGTTTAACAAGCTATGAAAGAAATAACTAAATAGATATCGAGTTTATAAATACCCGGTAGGTAACTACAGAAGGTTTGGTTCTCACTGAGGTGGCTCTCCAATGGTCGAAATTCCAGGTTTTACGATCCTACTTCTCATACGGCCTTATGAATTATTTTATGCAAGTGTCAAAAACTGTCACATTGGCTTTATTATTGGCGTTTTGTCGAGGCAGTTGAATCGGCAAAAAAACAAACAAAGCCGAGTTCCTTTCAACTCTTTCTTAAAATGTATCTGAGGACAACACATAATATCTTGAATGTGAGAAGGTACTAAAAACCTTTTAGTCTGTGCGCCAGTTTTATGGGACATAATTTTTGAAAATTTCGCGTCTTTTCCTTTCAGGTGGACGGATTCACAAATCATTGCTAATGTAAAAGATTAATAGTTTGGTACGCTACAAACATTTTTGAATAGCTACAATTTTGCAAAAGTTTTATGACTGAAAAGGGAATGGCTTGTAACAACTTGTCACGAATTGATAATGTTGTTTTGAGATTCTCGTGTAAATCATGCATTATACGAGATATATTTTAAAATTGGTCTCCCTCATTTAAAGTTATGCATAGGATCCCGAAATTGATGGTACAAGCGGGGAAACTGGTCAATATGTTTTTGAGAGGCTCTTCTTCTACATAGGTACGCATGTATCCGATATTCAACGATTCAAGAATCTTGGCGGCTACCGCCATACATCTACCAGACACAGGTTGCTATCATTTTGTAAACTCGTCGGAGACGCCAGTCTCCCGCGATCAACCGATCGAAGTCGTTAGCTAATCATCTTTATTACTGTCAGACATTTTGTGATAATGGGTGTGCTTGTTGGGGATAAACAGCCAACCAAAAAGTAACTACAGCAGTTGATAATTTTTTCGTTTGACGAGTCCCCAAAGGGATCACAAACTCCAACGGCTCGGAGGGCTTTGATGCAAAGAATAGACGTTTACCTCAAGAGTGTTTTCTCTTGGGGTAAAAATAATCTCGTTGAATTCTAATATTACGTCTAAAAGGGATCGAAATGAAACCTAGTATCCTTCAACGGAAGCAAACTTCCGAACAGGCCATCCATTGATATGCTTGGTGTAACTCCAAGTAACCAGCTCAGATATGGGGCTCCATCGAAGCCAGAGTTAAGTTGGCCTCCTAAAAACTGGGCCCGCAGATACTTCAATAGTACACAACTGCTAACCCTGTACAAATCACAAGTGCGCCCCACGGTTGAATTTGGCAGCCACCTCTGGTCTGGAGCTCCAAAATACCTGAAAAATACCCTCGACTCTGTGCAAAAACGGCGGTCCGTTTGATAGATTCTCCCATCTTAACACACGGATTGCAATCTTTAGAGCACAGGCGTCGGGTAGGAATGCTATCCTTGTTCTACCGGTATTACAATGGAAGATGATCCGAGGAACTAGCGTCACTGATCCCTTCGGCATCGGTGCATAGTCGGGAAACACGCCAAAACGCGTGCCCATCATATGTACACCGTTGATATTTGTCACAAAGAGAACGGGTCGCTTCTTTGAATCGTTCTTGTGTTCAACAGCTCGGTTGAGGAACGATTTACCGGCTTCTGTGTTTCCTCCTTGCTACAACAAAGACCCTCCACACAGCATCTCAGATGACATAGGCCCTGAGGGAATTTATTTTCCTCAGGGCCTCTTGTGTGGAGTAAATGTAAAAAAAAGTTTTTTAAGTTATGAAAACAATCTAGACGATTGGAGACGTGGTGCCGACACGACTGTCTTGATTTCAGTAGCGATGGGTAAGGTTTTTATAATTTTTAATTTTTTACATTCATTCCATGCAGAGAAAAATTGATTGCGCGCGACAAGTTATTTGCGACATGAATACACTTCGGATACCTGCGTGGTCCTGGGAGTTCAATCTCCTAATTCATGTCCGAAGTTGATTTTTTTTTAGTCAAAGTCGGAAAAACTCCGTTGCCACGGGGTTTCAATCAGCTGTTTATTATTTTTTAACCTATCCCTCCCGCTGCGGTGCAAGATGATGGGCAAGAGATCTCGGCTATGGTGAAATAGGCCAAGCCCGCATATCAGTGGTTTTACGTTAAGGGACTTATTTATTTTCTAATAAACATTTACTATGTTTTCGTCGATAAATATACGTAGGTAGCTCGTTACAATAAACATTACAATTTTATATGGGTAAAATATAATACAATAAAAAGTGATTCCATAGATTAAAAATCAGGTCTGTTAATGAAGATTTATAAAACAATCAAGCAATTCGAAACGAGACCCAATCTCTTCGGTCGTAAATTCACCACAGAAACATCCTCGGATGTAGACTGGTAACTAACATATACATATTGTGCTACCTAAACAACGCAATGCTGTACAAATTCTAGATCTTACACTCTACTCGTATTTTATTTGTTATATATAATGTTTGGTGAATAATAATCACTTAGAGCTGTCAAATTGGAATAAAAAATATTATGGTACCTACCGGCCTGTAGAAAGTTTGAACAAACGACTTTTCGTTGAGATTTCTTTGGACAAAATGTCAAATTGTATAATTCCATACTTGGAAAAAAAGTTAAGGTTTACAAATGAGTAGGTTAGGTATTTAAGTACCTACATAAATAAAATTTTGTGATTTCTGCGGAAATTTTGATTTAAATATATTAAATAAGAGAAAAATTAGAAAAGTACTTTTTAGGATGTGAGGTCCTTTGTTCACAGAACTGCTATTAATGCTAAATCTATGTTTACCACTGTGTCAGAATCGATAATATCTTTTTTCCATTGACAGCATGCAAATCGATGTTTTCTTTTTCTCTTGGCTCTAACGCCATTTTACACGTGGCGACAAGCAAATCAATGTCTTTTTTTCACCTAGGGACTGTGGAAATAGATTTTTTGTTTTTACCTTGGTGACAAGACAACCGATATTTTATTTTACCTTAGCGGTGTGCCAATCGTATTTCTTTTTCCTTTGATAATTTTCAAATCTTTGCGATCAAATGCATTTCCGATGTTTTCTTTTCCTCTTGGCAACATGCAAAACCATGTTTTGTTTTTCCTTTCGCAACATGCAAAATGAAGTTTTCTTTTCCTCTTGGCAACATGCAAAGCGACGTGTTTTTTCCTCTTGGCGATATGCAAAACGATTTTTTCTCTTCCTCTTGGCGACATGCAAATCGATATTTTTCATTTCTCTTGGCAACATGCAAAACGACGCCGACGTTTTCTTTTGACGTTTCTTAAGATCGATTGAGAGATACTTTGGCAAAGCTTCCAATACCGCTTCATACGTCACTCTCACAATAACACAAAGGCTATCACCGGAATTGTGGAGTAATTTAAAAAGTTTTACATTATTATTTGACCCTTAGGTCCCTGGCCGGAGGTTTTATAGTGTTTTTAATTACTCCCGAGCGGACTATTTACGGACGTAATAAACATCAGACTGCATGACAAATCCACTGCCGCTTTCCTTGAGGGTGCTATCGCTGTACCTGTAGGCAATCATGATCTTGCTTCAGCCATCGACAAATAATACGCTAGGTGAGTAGACCTTGCCATGGGAAGTACACCAACACAATATTTTTAGCATTATTGTAAAACCTTATTGGAAATTAAAGATAAAAATATTAAAGAAATTTTTAATAATTGGTAGTCTTTTGTGTGAAAGCACATTGTTTTTGAAAACTTTGTAAAACGCTTTCACAATAATACATAGTTTAAAAAAAAAACTATATGATATTTAAAAAAATTATCCCCTTAAACGTTCTCGAAAATCAATCAAGCACCTCAATAATCTTTTTGCAACGGCTGGAATTGTACCTTTACAAAATCATTTGATATCAAGAATGTAAATACTTATCATTTAATTACGAAATATTGTTTGTCTATTGGTGCGCCGTGCATCTTGAAATCATGTCAAAAATATTGGACTGGCCGACGCAACGCGAGTTCGTACCTGAGACCATTATTGTTGGTGTACCTACCATTGATTGATTAAATAAGAAGCAAGAAATGCGATGTGTGAGTGTTTCGGGATGCAAATGTCTGACTATTCTTTGCTTAAATTTCACATTTTTTGAGAACTGTATTTCACAATTAATTTGAATTTTTCATTTCAATCAAATGGGATGACGTTATACACTGTCAGGCAAGTGGAGAGACAGTGCAAAACGATGAACCACCTTGTTCTCTATTTGTTCCGAGTTCTCTGTACGGAGGTTAAGGACAATCTCAGATCATAGAATATACCTCAAGGTCAAAATGGAAGGTGCCGCAATCGCTTCGATTGATTCAAATTTCAACACCAAGATCGTTAATAAATAAAGTTACAATTTTAAGTTTTATTGTCAAAACTGTCAAACACGGTTTAAAATAGGTACCTAAAAAGTAATAGTAATGAGACAAGTCTATGAGGACTACACGGCCTAGACCTTGCCAATAGTATACATATACATAACTTATTTTAAATATAAATCAGACACCAAGTCTTGGATCACCAGCCAAGACAGACCTGACAGCAAAGATTGTATCAAAACTATTTTACAAGTACGCATTTCCAATGGTAGGTAAGGTGTTGATTGTCTTTTATTTTAACACTAGCTGACCCGGCGAACTTCGTACCGCCTCAGAATCAATAACTGTTTGTGTTAACTTATTAGCTGAATTAATTTAATTTTTTTAAGTTAAAATAAATACTCAAAATGAATTAAGAAATGTAATTTACGTGACACCAAGACATTTGCTTTATTAAAGCAAATCGAAATGATTCACGTGGCATTATTTCACTACTTTCTGTTAAACTATTTGCTGGATGGGTTGTACTTGAGTCGATTCCCTTTATTGAAGCACCTTGTAATATAGGACATTTTTCGTTTTGTTGTCATTAGATATCTTCCCAGTTCCACCGGGCGCATCGCGGAAAAATAAGTCACCATTTCCATCATCAAGTGCCTTCATTAACGTATCGTGCACTTCCTTCTGTTGGGGGTTCAAGAGTGGTACATTCGTTCGATCTGATTGCTTCAATGCATCTTGATCATATTGACGTAAACGTTTCAATTCTTGATTGAAAGCGTCGTTCATTCCGCGATCTGGCGTTAGTTGACAAACAAACTATACAAAATATATTTATTATACAAAATTTATTATACATGAGGTAATACATGTCTTCGATGAAAAACAAAGCCTGTTTTTGTATATCCTCATTCACCTCGAGATCGGGATTCCCTGAACTGAAACGAATTCGATGTAAAATGTCTTCTGACATGTCATCCTTGTACTTGTTCCATAGTTCACGTGGATTCGATGGGAAACATGTCGCAATAATAATAGCAAATAATGTGCATATCACATTGGAGATGCAGAAACAAATGCTCCAGCGATTTTCATGTCCCAATGAATATCGTTTTCAAGCAAATTGACCTGCTGACTTGCAACACGAAATGTTGGGCACACTACACCATTGACTTGTGATTCAAACGATGTCAGCTCACGAACATTCACCAGCAACAATCGCAAGTAGAAGCATTCGTCATTTTTAGATGAACTGTGTAAATGCGACCAAGAGCATCAGTAAAACGCACAACCAGATGAACAGTAATCACATCGCCGTGGTTCCGACGTGGAAATCTCTTCGACGAATCATTCTAAGTGTAATAACGTGGCATCTCAGAGTAGAGCAACGTTCGGGCAAATAGATCGTATTGGCAAATTGAAAAGAAACTGGTCAAATTGTTGCGGGAGGTGTTTCAGCACGTTTGGCAACATTCGATGCAATGAAATAAACTCGTTGACCATTCTCCAGATGCACCGCCAAATGTACAACAATGGGATGTCGTTCATGAATGGGGAATGAGAATATACGTCAAATCGCCTCATTGTAGCTCACCAACTTGATAGCGTGTGCTTTCGTTGTTTTTTTATTTGTAGTTTGAACGCCAAAAACCACCATATTGCTGACTTTTGTGATAAATTTGCAGATGTATTTGATTGACTTCACCGAATTGCAATACTCCACATTGTAATGCGCCTTGAATGTTTTGGAAAGATGTGACTGTTTTCCTGGAGTTGTGCAGGCATACGTTCACCGTTGGTCTTATTTTCGACTGTTGACATTTAGTGCGTAAGAAAGAGTGGCAGCATTATATGTTTATAAACAAAAGCAAAACAATCATCGCATTGACATTTGACGTTTTTGAATTATTGGAATTCACGCAAACTTCAATATTATACCTAACATAATATTGCTGCAGCTCTTTCAAAAGATGAAAATTCGTAAAATAAACGATCGAAATTTAAAAATTTCTATGTATTTGGCCGTTTACTTTTACATTTAGCATTGCATTCTCGGTAAATGAAGAAACCCACCATAAGATTGTATTGTTATTTGGATTTTAAACTGATTATATGATTACCTAATTATCTTTTTTGTTTATGAACATTCATATTCACCTGCTTTATCTTTTTTTTTCCTTCCAAATATTTTGTGTATGTACGTGAATATTATACCCTTATGGAATGTGTGGGATTGCACTCTCATCCCCACATACTGGAATAAACATTTATTTTTATTTGTTCATATGAAGCGGATACTTTGTGATGTGACATTATTAATTTAAAATAAAACAATAACTTTGTAAACACCACTTTTATTTTTAAACTTTATGCCGACCGGGTTTCGCTACAACCGTAGCTTCATCAGGGCAGTATACTGGAGTAGAGTAGAGTATTATACTGCCCTGATGAAGCTACGGTTGTAGCGAAACCCGGTCGGCATAAAGTATAAAAATAAAAGTGGTGTTTTCAAAGTTATTGTTTTATTTTAAATTAATTTTTATTATTATTATTTTTATTAATAAAGATGAATGCTAAACGACAGTTTAAAACCATGTTGGACGTTTTTGGCTGTGAATGGCAATTTTTCAGCATTTTGTGTGTTTTTGACGACTTTAGCGCTAGATTGCAGTTTAAAACCATTTACACGTTTTTGGCTTTAAATGGAACTTTTTTCGCATTTTAAGGTTTTTTGTCGATATTAGGGATAAATGGTAGTTTAAGACAATTTTGGACGTTTTTGGCTCTAAATGGCAATTTTTCAGTATTTTGAGATTTTAGGGCTAAATGGGCGTTTTAAACCATTTTGGACGTTTTTTTGCTGTAAATGCACTTCTTTCGCATTTTATGGTTTTTTGTCGATTTTAGCGCTAGACGCCAGTTTAAAACCATTTCGATGTTTTAGCTTTAAATGCAATTTATCAGCATTTTAAGGTTTTTTGACGATTTTAGGGCTAAATGGCAGTTTAAAACCACTTTGGACATTTTTGGCTCTAAATGGCAATTTTTCAGCCTTTTGAGGTTATTGGCGATTTTAGGGCTAAATGGCAGTTTAAGACCGTTTTGACGTTTTTGGCTCTAAATGGCAATTTTTCAGCATTTTGAGCTTTTTTGACGATTTTAGGGTTAAATGGCAGTAAAAGACCATTTTGGACGTTTTTGGCTCTAAATGGCAAGTTTTCAGCATTTTGAGGTTTTTTGACAATTTGAGAGCTAGAATAAAGGTCTCATCTAATTTGGTGTATTTCAGCGGGTGCGATCTGTTCTGTCTTCCACTTCTTACTTCTCACATCTCACGTCCAAGGTTGATATTTGTCTTCTTATTCCTCGCAAGATCCTCTCAAGGTTTTGTTTGAAACCGAATAAGAACTTTAATTGCGGCCATTACGTACGGATTAAGTCTTTGATTACAAAAGAAAAGCGAAAGCTTCCTAAACCAAAATATAGATAGCACCTCATCTTATAGACAGCACCTTCTGTTACTCAACAATTAAATAAACTAATTTGGGACTGAAAATTGATCAGAATGTTTTAACCTCTTTTTAACTGGAAATTGTTGGATGCAAAATGAAAAATCACGGGATATTATAATTGTAGGAGTTGTGAAACTGAAAGTATTTATTAATTATTTGCCTTTAAAAATCAAATGTTTTTAATTGTTTTAATATCATTTTGATATTTTGTGTTGCCAAATTAGAGAGACGTCAGACATTTAGCTATCGAATGAACACGTTTAGCAAACCTGAAAAATCATCTGTCAAAAAATTTGAACAGATGAAATACACTTCCAAACAAAAGAAGTGACTTCCCAGATAAGTAAGTGTTATTATATGTTTCTGTTAAAATTAAAATTAAATAGAGCCTAAAAACCCATCATAAATTAGCTAATTACAATAAGTGGATGTAAGCAAGACGAAATACTTTTTCTCAGTGACGTTTAACAAAGTGTACTTATATCTATGCCCCAATACATACATAATCATATTAATTTCCTATTATACTATTAATATTATTAAAGAGAAAGTTTGAATGGATGTATGCATGCTTAGATGTATGGATGTTTGGATGTTTGTTACTCTTTCACTCAATAAATACTGAATGGATTTTAAAAAATCTTTCACTAATAGAAAGCTACCTTATTTGCGAGTAATATATATTGGTAAGCTCTGGCGTTAAGAAATTATTTATTATAATCGAACAGATACCAAATGCACTCCCAAAATTTCACACGGGGATTAACGTGCAGTCAAAACTCCGAAAAACCCAAACTCGAAAGGCACTCCACCATTATATTATTAATATTTTTCATTTCTTATTATTATACGTCCCTCAAAAATTCCAATTTTAGAAAATACATTTAACTGGATTCTAAAAACAATATTTCAGACGATACCTAATTCATAATTACACGCTGCGAAACAAAATTTAGAAATTCCAATGGCGGTTATTCCCGTGAATTAGACGACTAAATCCTTTGGAAATTCCATTGTTATTTATATCATGCTACTTACTATAAAAGCAAACAAGTAATGATTCCACATTCAGTAATAAGTACTGTATTGACTTCATGAGATCAAAAACCAGTCCATTACTTTATTTTCGATGTAATATACTTTTTTAATGTCATTTTGACTCCGTTTATTTAATCGATTTGATTGTAATTAGTAATTACATATTGCGTGATCTAATATAAGTGTGTTTAGTTGATAATACATATTTAAAATGGTGGATGTAAATCAACGATACGAATTGCAGGAAGGTGAAAAAACGATAGTTTATAATGTTATCAAGTTTTTCCAAAAAATCCGTGACAATCCAGAATACATCAAAACATTGAACTTCAAGCAAGTACATTTATTGGCAGCAGAGGCTTGCGGCCTCAACCTATCCAACATTCGAAGAGTGTCGTCGGAAGCTTCTCATTTTCCGTTAGCAGAAGAAGTAAAAATGTTTCATCAGCCAAGTAAAAACTACAAAAAACCTAAAACGGTTACGGGATTGGAAGATTTTAAAAAGGATGTTGTGCGTCGCAGTGTGATGGATTTTTATGACAATGGACAATATCCCACTCTTGCAAATCTTAACAAGGTTCTGGTGGATAAAATATTTTTTTTGAATCTCATGAGTCATTGCGATGTATTTTGCATGATATTGGTTTAAAATTCAAAATACGCAAAAATGGAAGAAAGTATTTCATGGGAAGATTAGACATTGCTGCAGCGCGTGTAGACTTTTTGAAAAAAATGAATCAAAATGAAAATTAACTAGCGACGGACGGCAAATAGTCTATTTGGACGAGATTCGGGTGAATCAAAATCGCTCGATTATACACTTGTGCCAAAATAGTGAGGGCAATGAGGGTTTAAAAGGGCCAGATGGAATTGCATTGTGGTTCAGCAAAAACGGGTTTTATTACGGGGTGTAAATTTATATTCCATACGAAAAAGGTTATGTCGAATACATATTACCATTCTGAAATGAATTCCCTTCAAAAATTGGTTTGAAAATCAGTTTGTGACATTCCTCGAAGAACCCTCTGTAATTGGAATGTAAAATATATATTTTTAATCACAAATAAAAATTTACCGATGTAACATGTTCAAAATCCCAGCCGGGGGTAAAAATCAAATATTATTAAAATTTAAATATCTCATAAATTGGTTACCGTTTTATTAACTAGCATCTGATAAAACCTGTCTAAGAATTTTCCTGATTGTGAAATATATATGTAATATGAGTTACCGGACACCTTGTAGGTATTTTTAAACACTTACGCATTTTTATTTAATCCTTATTCAGTCTTAAATTCAGTCCCGAACAAAAACATATAAAAACATTTTGTTTGGTAAAATTAATTTTAAGTCATGAACCTTCTATATCTAATTTATAATTATAATTTTATAGGACTAACGTCCTTTCTGACTGAGAGCTAGATTTTGTCTGCCGAGCTCTACATTTATAATGACTCTGCTGCATGACAATAATGGGGGGAGTGGAGTGGGGGGAGGGAAGGTGGAGGAGGCTGAGTGGAAATCCCCTAATACCATGCTAGCGAAGCCGCGGGAAAAAGCTAGTATGTATATATATATGAGTATATGAGATGCCTGTGAATTGCTGTATTAAGCATAAGAAATGTTTGAAACTTTCAAAATACCTTCTTTCTCTCCTCGCGAAAGTTTCTCGATTATTACAACCACATGACAATATATCTGTCACTTTAAATCATTACAAAAACCCCTACGAAACTGTCAAAAATACCACAATTTGAAAATGACATTTTACAAATGAATGATTGTTCAATCAAAATTTAAAATCTGAATGTACCGGGACTGAATATATTGAACGCGGAGAGGAGAGGGGATCGCAGGAGGGGGGTTCGTGGGAGAGGGGGGAGGGAAGGCGAGAAAGGTGGAGGGGAGGGCATGATGAGAAGGGGACATGGGAGGGGAAGGGGAGGCGGAAGGGGAATGGGACGAATGTGAAAAGACACACAGGGAGAAATAATTTCTTTATTACTCGCTAGTAATATTATAAACGTTGCTTTTTTAATAAACTTTTTATGTTCCGGAAGAGAGTGTGCTTGTTTTGGGTATAGACTTCTGTAAATTGATTTATTTTTTGTTCAAAAGAAGTGGCCAGTATCTATTATCTATCTATTCAAGACGTGTACAGCTAATAGACATTACTGCAGATCAGCTTCGACGAGGAAACGTCCATGCTAGCTACTGTTTTAGGAATGTAAAATATTCCAGAGTCCAGCATCATTCATAAACAGCCCGTTCATAATATGAATAATAAGTAATGATTTAATGTTTCGTCTCGAGACAACACATTCAGGAAATGATAAACGGCCCCGGGGCATTGGGAACAAGGGCGCTCGGCACTGCCGTTTGTTTTATTTGCATTGCCTTCATTCGGTATTACATCCTGAGAAGGACTATCTGGATATAGTTTATGGACGATCTCGTTTGATAAACATCATCCGGTGCTGACTGCTCCCTGCTCCCTGCGCACTGCTCACTCCAGTGCGTTATAAAACGGACACTTAGTATTCTTCAATCAACGTCCCTTTTATTCAAATGCTGACTAACGGACTTTCTTAACTAGCCAGCGGTCGAAAATCCACATTTCGTCGAAAGATGTTCTTACGATCGTACAGGGCGGTTCCATTGAGAAAGATTAATTATTCTCCGTACCAGCTTTTTAAAATTATAACTCAAAATCGATTTTATTTCATTCCAAATTTGCTTTAATTTATACCTACATTCAAAAATGCTGAAAGGCGTGATGATAAAACTATAAAAATTATGTAATTTTTTAAATTATTTTTTTATCATAAGTATTTATAATTTTTCAATAATGTCTAAGCAAAATAAAAGTGCAAAAAAAAAAATCTGTTGTAAGACCGTAAATAGATAGACAAAATAGAGAAATTTTCCTCATAAATAAGTGTTCGGATATTTTTTTTAATGATTTTATTTGACCTAAAATTGAAATTTTTAAACATGCGTTTACTAGATAAATTATTGATTTACAATAATGAATCATTACAAGATATGAAATATGTCTTGTAAAATAACAATCTTTCGAAATCAATTTATAATTTTTTGTGGAAAAAAGTAAACACGTCTAAAATTTTAATTAAAAATGACATATTTCCGGTTTTCTCTGGTTATAACCTCTTAAAACGTACGTTATTTATCCTGCAGCTCTTTCTTACACGTTAAACAATGAGACACGCAATGAACGTTAGTCTGTTTCCTCCAAGGTACTACTTTTTTCTTTGGAGGAAAATAATATACTCCAAAAATGGTACTTGCTTTTACAAGTACATCTTCAAAAATATGAAATATACAAGACATTTAAAATACTTTGAAAAAATTCCAAAATTCGTTCAGAAGTTATTTACAAAAGAGTCGTATACATGAGATAAACTACCCTCTCAGTCTGTGTAAGTAATTTATATTTCTTTCCATGAATACTTTTTTAAATAGTAATATTTTCACATCCGCGGTCGTTTATCGATTGAATAAAATTTTCACGAAGTTTTTTAGTATCTAAGGGAACGTACCCATACTACGTGACCAACTTTTTGCAATTTTTAACCCCCCCCCCCCGCCGGCGACCAAAGACCTAAACAGGTCACGTAGTATGGATACGTTCCCTAAGGTTGTACGTATCTACAAAAATAAAATAAATAGCTGATGAAAAAATGTGCGTGCACCAAGTCGCTTCTCCTAAATAAAAATTGGAGAAAGGTTACTAACGAAGTGTGTGAATGCGAAGCAAAAGTGTAAGATTCCTAGATACAGAGGACGTTGTACTGAATAATATTGCTGATTATAATGTATTAATAATATACTGCTATTCCGTGGATGTGTTCTGCAGTAGCAAGTGGGAGTAAAAGACCGACTGAGGCTGACAGCAAACACAAAACGTAATCAGCGGCAGCCTACTTCTGCGGTTCCTGGTGCCCTGGTATGTGGGCTCGCACTTGCTTGCTTTAAAATTATTAATAATTAATTTTACTTAATTAAATTATTAACGAAGCCAGAAATGACCTAAAACTATTTTGTTATGTGAACCTACCGCAAGAATTCCAAGTGGTCCCTGCTAACAGTCAGTGAGACTATGTAACCCCAATCGGAGTATTTTATTTTATTTATTAGCGTTATAAACAGTCTGTATAAATTCATAAATGACAGTGATAGTATGTCCATTGACCAATAAAATAACGACAAAATTGAAATTCAGAACCATAATACAAAAATACACAACAATACCTATGGTATACCATATAAAAAATTCTGATAAAGTGCATCTTCTTATTCAAATCTACAAAAAGTGTTTTCAAGGGTTTACATTTAAATTTTGATGGATATTCTTTGGGAAGTGATTTTATTTAAATTCGAACTGCAAAGTAGGAGAGAAAATGTGGTGAACTAAAAATAAAAAAAAGAGAAATACAGAAATCAATGAAATATTAAGTTATTAGTTAAACATGTGGCATTCAATATAGTGTTATTTTTTTATGAATGCTGTGAATTTATTAAAAGTTCGTGTTAAAGACATAGATATTTGGGCATAATCTGTTAAATGTGCTACAGTGTTATGTTGTGAGGTTGAAAGACATGGGGAGGCGAAGGAGGTGGTGAATAGGAAGATAGGGAAGTGCCTGGCGGTCTTGGCGTAAAACACGGCTAAAGTCATTTCAAGCAACGTTTCAATTCGAATGGTGGTCTTGCACCAGGGTGATTTGAGAGTATCTTCCACTCTGGAACGTGCAGCAAACCAAAGATATTCAAATACAAAAGAGATATGCTATGGTGTCCGCGCAACTGTCGGCGGACTACGCCCTAATTAGAGAGGTTTGCATACAAACATAATTTGTTAATTTCGTTGATGTTTTGAAGATGTGCATTAGTATTGGTTAACAATTTTGTTTGAATACGGAAAGAATTTAAATTAATCAAATAAAATTTATTTGCGCACGCCGGAATTCGATCCCGCGACCTTCGGATTGTGAGTCAAGACCTCGACCACGGAGACCACCGTGAGATGGGGGTAAGACTACTATATTCGTGGTACGAAAAAAAATTGGACATTTAAAAAACTAGGGGCCTTCGGGACGCCTCCGTGGACTCTTCCTTCCGGAACCAAGAAGAGGAACCATGAAGGAGTTGAAGGTTGTTTAAGGTTGTTGTGGGGGGGGGGGGGGGGGGGTCAAAAATCATAAAATTCATATGACGTAATTTATGGGTGGCCCCATGGCCCCTAGACCTGCGTGTTTTAAAATGTAGACAACTGATAAACAACCAATCACCGTACATTACTGTTGGTTGTATAAAATTTAAAACACGTTAATTAGTACATAATGCCCGCACGTCTATTTATATTATTCTTCTGCATCTGTAGATTTTATTTCACTAGGATGTTATTTCTTTTTTAATTTAATTTAATTTATTTTTTATAATTTTTTACAAAAATTGAAAAGACTTATGACCTTACTGGAGTATATACCCCGTTCTAACGTCACTTGACTTGTACATGGTCTTCTTCTTCTTCTTTCGTATGGTGGGGGGTCAGAGGGGGACATCTAGGTCTGCGAGCCAGTCTAGGGCCTCAGGCGTTGCCCTGTGGACCTCATCAATCCCGCCGGGGAATGAATGGAGCGGGCATTCGTTCACCACATGTTAGGTGGTCTGCACCGCACCGCATTCACACGTCGCCGACTCTTTAAGGCCCCATCTATGCATCATGTGAGCACAACGGCTATGGGAGCACCTTATCCTATTGATGGCAGTCCAGAGTTTGCGAGGCAATGAGAACCCAGGCTGTCTCTCAGTGGGGTCTTGCACGAGATGGGCGTTTTTGACGTTGGCTGATTGCCACTCAAGCTTCCACCTATCTTCTGGGGTGAGAGGTGTTCGAAGGAGTCTTTCTCCTTCCGTCCAGAAGGGTTTTCGAGACTTTAAGCGGCATGCTGGGTGAGAAACGACATCATCGTGCAAGGGTATTTCGCTTTTTTGCAGCGCCTTCTTGTATTCCCTCAGTGTTGCAATCTCTCGCCTGATATTTGGCGGGGTTATATCACACAAAAAATGGTGGTGTGTTAGCGTACATTAAAGATGACATTAAAACTGAAGCCAATGAAATAAAATTCCCAAATGCAAACTGTTTAAAGATCAAAGTGGGTGATGAAACCACGATATTAGCTCTGTACCGATCACCAGCTACAACTAATATTAATCAGTTTCTTGAAACGCTTTCTAATGAACTCAATCTTCTAAAAAACACAAAAAATGTCTTCCTTATCGGAGATATAAATATTGACATATTAGAAAATGGTCATCCCAATAGAACTGATTATCTACAAACACTGGCCTCCCATGGGCTCCAAAGTATGATAAATAAACCTACGCGTGTAACTAATGACAACAAATCTTGCATCGATCACATGTTCAGTAAGACTATTAAATCAACCAAATCTATCATATTCACCTCTACTATAACCGACCACTATACAACAATTTTATCTATTACAAAAAAGAAAATTCAAAGATCGCAGCCTTACCCAATTATCGTGCAAAAGACAGAAACCAAATGGAATGATGTAAAACAACAGTTACTCAATACAAACTGGATAAGCCTACTGGAAAACCTTGATGCAAATAATGCCTGGAGTAAATTCACTGAATATATAACATTACACCATCGTATCAAATACCAAATCAATAGAAAAAAAGGTTTCGCATTAAAACCAACATCTTAAGCCATGGATAACTCAAAGCGTTATAAATTGCATTAGAAAAAGAGATGAATTACATAGGAAATCTAAATCAAACAAATCCTTGTGATATTTTAATCAACGATACTACAAAAGATACAGAAATATTTGCAAAAATGTTATACGAACTGTCAAAGAAAATTATTATAAGAATAAAATAGACGAATGTAACAATGACCCGCGCAAATCATGGAAGATCATTAATGAAATTACAAATGCAAAATCATCCCATTACAAGAACATGGAGGAATTAACAATTGAAAATACCCAAATCTCTTTCGCAAAGCATCCGGAAAAAATTCTCGAATACGTAAACGAATTTTTTTACTAATATAGGGTCACAATTAGCAAAGAAAATCAGACAACCAATAACTAGCATTTTACCAGAAGAAAAGGAAAATATGAACCAGATAGATAAATTAAAGTTAACTGATGTAACCAATACTGAAATCAGAAATGCAATTGTATTCCTTAATATTAATAAATCATCGGGGAATGACATAATCTCAAAAAAAAACAATAAAACAACTACAAAATGAACTGACCTTCCCATTGACATACTTGGTCAATCTGTCTATATCTACAAATGTATTCCCTTAATGCCTTAAAAAAGCTACAGTTATACCCATACATAAAAGTGGTAACAAAAAGGATATATATAACTACCGACCCATAAGTCTCTTAAGCCCTTTTTCAAAAATCTTGGAAACTGTAATGAAGAAGCAAATAGTTCAATTTCTTGAACAAAACAAATTACTATCACCATCCCAATATGGTTTTAGAGAAAATCTGAGCACCAATGATGCCATAGAAAATCTAACAAGCATGGCCATAAAAAACATAGATGATGGGAAAAAATGTTTAGCTTTATTCATAGATCTTCAAAAAGCTTTTGACACAATAGACCATAAAATATTACTAACTAAACTAAAAAAAAATAGGAATGGCCGAATCAACAATGAACTTATTGGAGTCATATATATTTTAACAGGGCGAGAACAACAAGTACAAATTGGCAAACAAAAGAGCAAACTTCTATCTTTAAACTATGGCGTTCATCAAGGAAGTGTACTGGGACCGATTCTGTTCATTATCTACATCAACGATTTAACTAACCTTACCATTAAAGGAAACATAATCAGTTTTGCTGATGATACTGTTTTATTATTTCAAGAAGAAAATTGGACTGATACATTTAATGAGGCTGAAAAAGGGCTTAGTGCACTTCAAAATTGGCTTAAAATCAACTCACTTACCCTTAATATAAGCAAAACAAAATATATAACATTTTCAATGAACTCAAGGCGCCAACCAATAAAATCACTAGAACTAAAATTACATGAATGCCATGGAAATAATATACAATGTTACTGCCCCGTCATCGAAAAAACACAAAACATAAAATATCTCGGAGTAATAATTGACGAAAATCTTAGATGGGACCTACACATCAAAGGTATTACGGAAAAACTCACAAGCCTTATATATTTCTTCAAAAATTTAAGAAACGTGCTAAATAAAAAGGATATGAAAAAGGTCTACTATGAGTTATGTCATTCTCGAATTGAATATGGAATCATAGGATGGGGATCTGCTGCAAATACGTACCTACACAGCCTGAATACGATTCAAAAAGGAATCATAAAGACCATATTGAAAGTAACAATTAGAACGCCTTCAATTGAAATTTTCAATAACTTTGAGGTAACAAATATATTATTGAAGCTCTTCAAAAATAATGAATTCTCTACTAGACCGTGTATGCATAACAGTAGATCGAATAAAAAATGATATAAAAAATATTCCAAGTTATAAAACCACATTTGGACAAAGAAACTATACATACTTTGCAACAAAACTCCATAAAATCCTTCCCCAAGACATAAAACTAATAAAAAATCCAATTGAATACAAATCAAGAATAAAAATATGGCTTAAAGAGGTCAATGAGAAAACCCTAGCGAAGACGCTAAAAACGACATAGAAGACAAATGAACTATATTTAAATAACTTTATTCCGCCTCGGCACAGGACCCCCTAGTGAGGAGGACTAAGAAATACAATATTTTGTACTTAATTTCACATTGAATTTTGTATGTAAAAAAATTATATAGTCGCTATAATAAAAAAAAAAAAATAAAATTAAAAAAAGTAAGGGGAGCCAAGGAAGAGGAGTCGATTTTAAGGTTCCGCTGATAGTTCGCATTGTGGCATTAAGCTGAACGTCGACCATGGAAGTGTGGGCGCTTCTGGCCCATACTGGAACACAGTATTCAGCTGCTGAGAAAACCAGGGCAATGGATGCCGTTCTGAGCGTGTTGGCGTCGCATCCCCAGCTAGTACCAGCTAGCTTATTGACTAGGTTTAGTCTTGTCTTGGTTTTTTTGCCCACTGTTTCCATGTGTTTCCGGTAATTCAGGCTCCTGTCCAAAGTTACTCCAAGATAGCGGGGATGGGGGTCATGGTAAATATTTTTTCCATCACACTGAACACAGAGTTTTGCGTTTGCCTGTGAATTACTGATATGGAAAGCTGTCACAACTGTTTTCGACCCATTTGGCTTTAGTCGCCAATTGAGGAAAAATTCTTCCATAGCCTTGAGGTCAGAATTAAGGATCTCTTCTGCTGCATTGAGGGTTTTGGCTTGGACTGTGATGGCGAAGTCATCTGCGTAAGCAAATTTTCTGCCTTCAGTGTGTGGAAGATCTCGTGTATAGATGTTGAAGAGCGATGGGGCCAGCACTGAGCCTTGGGCAAGGCCATTATTCAGGTGCATTTTTTTGCTTTTTAGCCCTCCTAGAAAAACCCTGAAAGTACCGCCAGTTAGTAGTTGGTCAATAAGTCGTACTGTGTTGCCATCCTCTATGGTGTCGTAGAGCTTGACAAGGAGGCCTTTGTGCCACACCGTGTCGTAAGCCGCAGAGAGATCAATGAACGCTGCCGCAGTCTTAAGCCGTTTCTGGAATCCAGATTCGATGTGTGTTGTCAGAGCTAGCACCTGGTCACAGGAGTTACGACCTGGTCTGAAGCCAGCTTGCTCTTGTGGAGCCACTTTCTCCAGAATTGGGGTAAGTCTGCGGAGCACCACTCGCTCTAGGAGTTTGTACATGGTACTTAAAAGCGAGATGGGCCGATAGCTGTTTGGATCTTCTGTTGGCTTGTTGGGTTTGAGGATCGCAATAACTTTAGTTTTTTTTCCAGATATTTGGAATTACTCCAGTTTTAAAAATTTCAGTAAACAGTTTTGCGATCCATAACTTTGTTCGTGGCCCAGCATGTTTCAGAAAGTCTGGAAGAACTCCGTCGCATCCAGCTGCTTTCCCAGCTTTTGTTGAAGTGAGGTTCACCGGCCATTTTAGCCGCGCCGCTTTCAGAGATATTTTGATCTGGTGGCTTATATTAGACCTTGCTGTCATTTTTGAACTGCGGAGTAGTTGGTGAGCAACAGCATTTGGGGACACTTTGGGGGTTGTCTTAATTGGCTGATTTGTAGCTCCGAGTCGCCTGAGTGTTTGCCACGCTTTTCTGCTCGAGTGTTCGAAACGCATTTCTTCCATTAGTTCGTTCCACCTGCTCATGCGCCCGTCATCCAGAGACTGGAGAAGATCAGAAGCAGTGGCTGGGTCGTTGTTCCTCTCGTATTCAGTTAGAAGGCGTTTGCTTTCTGAGCTCCATGTTGGGATATACACTTTTCTGTAACCTCTAGGGATGAATTTCTTCGCAGCTACAAACAAAAGGTTCGAAAATCGTTCGTAGAAATTCGGCTTTGATGGTATGTTATCCACAACCATGTCAACATATTCCGAAAACTCTCGCCATTTTCGTAGAAAAGAATGTCCCCTTTTGTTTAGCATCGTAAATAAGTTGGCAATCCTGTGCTGATGCCCAATCGGTGATTTGTTCTCCAGCTTTATCGGTCGTCGAGTAGCCCCATAGGAAGTGGTGGCTGTAGAAATCTCCCACGTACACCGCCGGGTGATTGTGTGGAGGGAGTGCTGGTGTCTGCCATACTTCATTTGGAGGTTTGTAGATGTTAAATATTGCTAGTTTTCCAACCTGAATACCGATTGCGTGAAATCCATCCGTGATTTTTCGGGTAATATTCTGCAGCTCCGGCCTATTGTACATGGTTACAATTATATATAAGGACCTTAATTAAAATATTACGGGATGGTCCGACGCTCTGTAGGAAACCTGCTTGCACAGCGCGGGTGTAGACTGTGTGACCTAAACTTTAAGTTTAGACTTACTTACTTCGTTTGTGTGAAAGCACTATGAAAGCATACATGATTTTACTTCCAGAGTTTACGAGAGGAAAATTATAAAGCAACTAGCATTTTCCCGCCGCTTCGCTCGCATGGTATTAGGGGGGTTCCCACTCCAAATACCCCCTCCCTTTCCCCCCTCCCTTTCCCCCCTCCCTTCCCTCCCCTCCACCCTCATTAATTCCCGGTACACTCTGTTTTCAAACTGCTCGCGTACCAACTATTGCGTTTTTTTATACAAATTTCATAATGCCAGAGCTCACCAGTAGTTTTATACAAAAAAAAAGAATATTTGCCCACGCGAGAACATGATGCCGAATGAAATATCAAAATGACGCGACGCTTCTCGTGAACGTCTTGCGCATGTGTGGATGAAAGTTCGATGAGGCGGACGTAGCACCATCTGTCATTCAACAATATAAATAATTTCGTTCTGTTTGAAATAGGAAAGCCTGTCAAATTTGATAAAATCGGGATAAAAAATGGGAGGGTGGGGGTAGAAAGGTTTCAATTTGGGGTTATAGGTATTTTTTGATGCCAAATAAATTTTTTTTTCTGGATAAGGACACCCTAATCACCTAGCGGTATGAAATATGCTATGAAACTTATTCTTATACCTACCAAATAAACAAAAAAAAAATCATAAAAATCGGTAAAGCCGTTTCGGAGGAGTGCGACCACAAACACCGTGACACGAGATTTTTATATGTAGGTATATAAGATTTCAAACCATTACGGCGTGAAAACCCCTTAATAGTTTTAATAACTCTTTACTCCACCACGAAACCACGAATTCCATGTATTTGGAATACCTTTGCAAATACCACGACCTTTTTCACGAACATTTTTCAAACCATTTATTAACGTCAGAATAACCATGTTATTTTCTGACCGACACACAATATTGGCGTGACGACATTATTTTCGTCATCGTGTCATCCCATCTTGCGCGCGGCGTTCGTCGTATTCAGAGATGCCCGGATCGCAGAAACGACCATGTCATGTTATATTCAAACGTTAACAACTGAAACCAGTTTTAACACCTCACCACAATCTAGTATTAAAAACAAACAAAGGAAAAAATATTGTATACATTAAAATTAGACTTTTTCACTCGGTGCCTATAGTTTGCTTGCTTAGCAAGGTCAATCGATGCACATGCAAGTGTATATGGAAGATAGGAATTGAATCCTCTCGGTGTGTATGCCGGCATGTCTTTAGTTCCCACTCAGACAGACAATAATATTGCTGTGCTCCCGATACAGTCGATTATGATTTAGCTAGTGTTGTAGGGCGATAAATAATACTTATAATATCGATAATATCGGACGTGCACATTTCGAATCGGACTTATCGTACCTGCCGCAACTTTTATTTTTATATCGCTATAAAATAATGGCGATGGAAGCGGCGATAAAGGGACACGGGGCTCGTTGAGTGATGGATTCGATCGACTTTTAATGCGGGAAAGTGTTTCGAAAATCGAACATGACATTTTATTCGAATCAAAGTACCTACCGAAGTACTTATTTAAACATTTATGGAGGGGAGGTATCGCAAACAGTGAAACTAAGCTGAACTGCTTGCATGAGTTTTTTGAACATTTATTTATTTATTAATTTAGGGACAATAAATAGTCCATTAAAAACATAATAATAAAAGTACACATAGAAGACACTACAAGTCAAAGCATGACGAAGCATTTAAATATTGCGTATCGACTACCGAAAGTCATACACCAAAAAAATCAATGCTTTGACTTGTCAAAGTCTCGACATTCTGGATAAGGGAGAATGGTATCCATAATTAGTAGAATTTTGATTGAGGAACAGCGATTCATTATTTCGGAGTCTACGGGAAGGGAACATGTACATAAAATTAGATAAAATAACTCACCCTAATCAAAAATGCTTACAGGATACTTCGCTTCATTTAAGACCAAACTAAATCTCAGTAATAAAACAACAAAGAAAATTGAATACCATCAGTGATAATATATTAAAAAATCATAACGATGATATTTATAATACATTATTCTCAATGAGTTCAATAAAACACATTTCGGGAAGAACAACATTTTAGGTACAATTAAAAGAAAATGATTTTTTCGCAACAATTGGAATTTGAAGGGGAGTTCAATGAAAAGTTTACATAATATATGTAGATTTTAATATATGTAGACACACACTTGGCACAGTTAATTAAAGAATACCTATATCATAAATACACTTAGAAAGATATACAAAAGTTAGATAGCTACAAAGAAAGATTGCTTCGCTGGTTAATTAACAAATCTGCTAAGAAAATATTCTTTAAGAGCTTTTGCCAATGATTTTTTGTTCGTATTTAAAAAAATTTTTTTTTTTCAGGAGGCCCTGAGAAAAATAATTTCCTTCAGGGTGTATGTCATCTTTGGGGATGCTGTGTGGAGGGTTTTTTTTAAGGAAAGGAAGGAGAGTTCTGGGAAGGAAAAATGTTTAAGGGATGGGTAGGAATCTGGGGTTCAGTGTGTCCTGGTCATCCCCCTCCAAGACCTGGACAAATCTCACCCCATGAACCTGGGCACCCCTGCTAAATCACCAAACGTAGCGAACCACTTGGGGTGACCTATGGCAGAGAACCTTTATTGGTTATCCAATAAAGGTTCCCGGGGCGACGGTACCCAATCCCGCCTCCCAAATTGTTGTTCGTTGCTGGAAGTTGTAGGTTACTAGGTAATGGGTTGTATTGCGTATATGTGATGTATTGTAAGGAGTCAATTCCAAATTTAGCCATGTGATTAGATCACAGATGACAATAAGTGTATTTGATTTTGCGATCGTGTTTTATGACGGAATTAAAGGCTGGTTTAGTGTTGGTATGTGAGGAGGTGAATTATTTGTATGATGGCAGTTGTGATGCAATTTTGGCAGAATCGTAAAGGGAAGAATATGAGTCTGCAAAAACATACATATCTTCGATATGTGTACCCTATGGTTGATGATATATATTCCTTAAGGCTCTATTTTGGATAACTCATATTTCATATATTTATTTCTTTGGAATGCATTAATTTGTGGGGCACCATTGCAATGGTGGGGCACCATTGCACAAATTAACTAGATAACTTAGTTGGGAGTGGATCATAGTTAGTTAGTGGGCAAATATGATAAAAGACGGGACGTTTCTATGAAATCCTAGCCCATTTTTCTAAAAGGGGAACATTCCACAAGTGACAGTAATCATAAACCTTGTTTCCCATGAGACCAAATAAAACTGGGTAGTGCAAAATAACATTACATAAAAGGAAAGCCATTTCTTTCGAGTCCCACCGCAGTGCATTAGTCCAGTAATAACCCATATGTAACTACCCCCCGGTGCAATGTCACGTGAATTATATGTGTTACATATTATGTCTTTTGGTACAAAGAACTGCTCTGGATAATCGACCATAAAGGTTTATGTCTCGGGGTTAAACGGTTTAAAGGTAGTTTAAAGTGGCGATTGTCTCTTACTTTTTAGGGGAATGGAATCACACTTTTCATGGGTGCTTTTTCATAGTACCATAACAATGTTTTCGTGACATGAAAGACTCCTACTGCGGAGCACATTATTTGGTGAATGTTTTCTTCTATTTCAAATGAGAATATTTTGAGGTCGATAGGAATGGAAGGTGAAAGAAAAGGGGATAGAATAAGACTGAAAATTTCCGGCAATTAAAAACATTTTAATAATAACACAGGTAGCTTAAATTATTGAAAGAAATTTTCTATTCGGATTAGTGGTGTCTCTCCACAACATTACTGGGAATATCCGCTACTCTGAGATGAAACGCAAACATATTATTATTTAAAATGCATAAACAGATAATTATTATATTAATACCAGCTGGTTCCCGGCATGCGTTGCAATGCCATATTCAAAGAAATAAATTGTTTCTCCCCGCACGTCCTTTCCCGTGCGTCCCCGTTCTTCTCCCGCGTCCCCTTCCCCTCCCGTGTACCCCTTCCCCGCCTTCTCTCACCCTCTCACGCTCCCCCGTCCCGCCAACCCCCTTTCCGCGTTCCATATATTCACTCTCAGTACATTCAGTTTACAAGCAGCTCGCGTGCCACCCATTAAAATTTTTGAAAATTCAAATTTTTAATTTTCATGTACTACATTCATCAAACAATCAAATATTATAAGAACAATCAATCAAATTTGGTACCTATTTAAAATATCTATAATTTTGATTCGATTCAAATTATTATGTAACTACATCCAATTAATTTTTTATTTTTATTTTTAATTGAAATAATAGATAATACATAATATAATCAACAAACAAGTCCTGCTAAGCCAATTGAATCGGCTTGTCAACAGGTGCTTATATTTTAGTTACATATTTATACATTTTTAAAATTTAAAATTTACATCTACATCTACAGATACAACATTTTTTCATACATATCAAAATCAATATAAATCTTTTTTTTCCGATAGCCAATTTTTCACCATATATATAACCTTATTCATAGAATTACATTGCTTTATAGTGTCAGGTAATAAATTAAATATCTTCGGTATGATATATTCAAACGTTCTCTGTCCGTACTTATTGTTAAATTTCGGAACTATTAACCCGTAATAAATTTTCAATTTTCATTAATGTAAAGAGTTTTGAAAATAGAATTTTGATTTAAGAATCATTGTTTTGTAAAATGTCACTCTCAAATTTTTCACAGTTTGCAAGAATTTTTGTGACGATTAAAAAACTTTTCAGATGCATTGTCATGTGGTTGTAATAATCCAGAAACCTTCGCGGGGGTTTAAGGAAGGTATTTTGAAACTTTCAATCATTACAGCAATACACTAATTCCCAAACACATCTTGTTTTTTTTTATATATATATATATATATATATATATATATATATATATACATCCTATATATATATATATATATATATATATATATATATATATATATATACATCCCGCTACAGATTTGGCGTCCTTTCACTTCGCATCCTTTTGGCTACCACTGCTTACGGTAGGTTTTTAAATAAAATTGCGGTGAATGTTCACATGTTTTTAGGTTGACAAAAGAGTGATAGTAAAAGAATTATCCAGAAATTGTGTTTTGAGGGTATTCAAATTTTTGATAGGTACGTATACTTTAGAGTCTTTTGGGCGTCCTTTCATATTGCCGCCGTTTTGGCAACCGCGTATATCGTACGTATATCACACTTCATTCCATATTTAGGGCGTCCGTTCATTACGAACATTTGACGACCTCCGTATATTCCTGTATGCAGTACGTTTAAATTACGATGCTTTCAGAATCCTTTTAATTCGTTCTCGATTTGCCAACGGTCTATCTATCGTAGGTACATAATGATTGGTTACATAAATATTATTTTGAAGGAAACCAAAACAGAATCCCAAGAAGTCAAAACGGTAGACTGTTATTATATCATTTTATATTTGGGAGGAAAAACAACAATCAAATTAAAAATTTGGGAGGCAGGTGTGGGTACCGCCGCCCCGGGAACCATTTACAAGATAACTAACAGCCCTGCCATAGGTCACACCAAGTGGTTAGATATGTTTGGTGTCTTAGCGGGGGTGCCCGGGTTCACGGGGTGAGCTGTGTCTAGGTCTTGGCAACCTATGCATTTGCCCACCTACTACATGGCGGGCCGGATCAGGAGAGACTGGTTGAGGGAGACCTTTTCATCTCTCCAACCGGACTCTCGATCCACGCCTTATATCACAGTGGGAGGGATGGATTCATATGTCTGTCACTCCTGGACACATTGACCCCCAGATTCCTAACTACCATTCATACTTTTTTCTTTCCCAAAACTTCCTCTCCTTCCTTTCCCCAAAAATACCCTCCACACAACATCCCCAAAGATGACATAGGCCTTGAGGGAAATTGTTTTCCTCAGGGCCTGCAGTGTGGAGCTAATGAAAAAAAAATATATAGAGTGAACAGGAACTAGGTTATTTTAGTTACCAATAATTATTTGGGATGCATAAAATTGGCTCCTTATTGCGATAGGTAGCAATTGACAAGTGCAATAAAGGCACAATTTTTTTTTAAGAAAGACAATCATTATTGGGTTACAAATAATCAGTCACTAATTTAAAATCTCGTACTTTTTTTTTCTTTTTTTTTTACATGAGCTCCACACAGAAGATCCTGAGGGAAATTATTCATCTTAGGGTATGTTGTGCGGAGAGCTTTTGAAGGAAAGGAAGGAGAGGAAAATTATTTTAAGGAAAGGGGTTTAAAGGGTGGGTAGGAATCTGGGGTTCAGTGTGTCCCGGTCATCCGCCTCCAAGACCTAGACAAACCTCACCCCCATTCTGAAAACGACCTTCGTTCGTCGTTTCCACAAAACTTTAACGTATTGACCAAATCCAAGAAGAAAATTGATAAAGAAATAACAAAAAAAAATACAGGGCGCAGTTCACACGCCGTAGAAATGAAACCTTCAGAAAACGAAAGTAGACAAGAGTGGATAGGCTACGAAGCACCGCACAAAGAGAAGCCCGATTATTATCTTATTCTCTTGTAGTCCTATAGATGTATGTTTTAGCCTCTTTTTAGTGTCGCTATTTTTAGTTTCATCGAGTTTCAAATCACAACGGTGCTACAAAAGTTTTCACTTCAAAAAAGGTCGAATGCCGGATTTTTGTTTTTATTTCGAAAAGGACTCGAGGCATATTTTCAGAAACCACGAGATAGAATGTGAAATTCAAAATATCCTGACAATAATGAATGGCAAGGAAAGAAAAGGTCTTCTGCTAAATTGCATAAAACGGGAGATTATGTACAAAATTATCAGGAATACAAAAAACCCATTACAAGAAAATACCATTCCTCATTTAATGATTATTTGCCATGCCCCAAATGCTTGGGATTTTTTTCGATTAAACAATATGAAAACATAGAAAACTATGCTTAGATATTTAATTTAAATGTACCTAGACAGATAATTTAATATGTATGAAGAATGAGTTAATGATGAATGTAAGTAAGTCTAAAATCGTGGTGTTTGATACAAAAACAATGTGAAACTTAGTTGTGAATGATGAATACTTGGAGCAGGTGGATAAGTTTTTGAAGTATGTATTGTGAAGTATATTTGGGAAGTGTGTTTACGGTAGATGGGAAGGCTGATAGAGATATGTGAAACAAGGTTAAATGTAGGTAACTCCATTAACGGAGGATAGAACGCTAGTGGCGCCAACAAAAAAACTGTCCAAAGAAGCGAAGCCAGCTATCCATAATAGAGTGCTGGAACCGACCCCCATGTATGGCTGTGAGGCATGGAACTGGTAGAGGAAGGAAGAGGAAGGAAGCAAAGGAAGGAAAGTAGGCTGAATGCTGTAGAATTGCGATTCCTGAGGCGTGAGTATGGTAAAACCATGTACGATCTTGGGAGAAACGTTGAGATCCGCGAAGAATGCAAGGCCAATGTAAACGTAATGAGTAAAATTACGAAAGGAACGCTCGGATGGATTGTAGAGCGAATGAACGAGAAGACGTGTGGCATTTCAATTTGGGAGGCGGGTATGAGTACCGCCGCCCCGGGAACCATTTATTGGATAACCAACACCTCTGCCATAGGTCACCCCCAAGTGGTTCACTACGTTTGGTACTTAGCAGGGGTGCCCGAACTCATTGGGTGAGGTCTTGGCAGCGGATGCGCCTGCCCACCTACTGCATGGCGGAGAGAGACTGGTTGAGGGAGGCCTTTCGACCTTTTCAGCAGGACTCTCTCGACCCATCGCTTTGCACAGCTATTGGAGGGATGGACTCATACGTCCGTCACTCCTGGATATACTAAACCTCTGATTCCTACCAGGCGCGGCCGGTGCCTCAAGTTATAGGTGGTTCACCAAGCCATTCATAAAAAACGAAAGGTTGATATTATATTTAAAAAAAAATCTAGACATCATGCATAATTTTACATTACTTGCTAAGTATCTAAAAATATCATGTAACTGTAATAGTAAAAATATCGTGCGATGTAAAAACATGCTGATGTCTAGAGTTTAATTTGACCTGCCAGGTAAGTAGGTATGTTTTATGTATCTGTTTGTAAATTCAAATAATAAAAATACATATAGCCTAGGAACTCATAATAAATTGTACAACGCAACATAACTAAAACGGCGCTCTAGTAATTATCCAATTATTATAGAATTATTCTGGTATCAATATTTTTAGAAGCATTTTACACTCCATTACTATTGATATTACATCTATTGGAAGATTAGTGGAAAGGGTGGGTGTGATATCCATTTAAAAATACTCAACCTTCCAAAGATAATAATAATAACGCAATAATCCAATAATAATAATTAACACACAAGAAACACTCTGCGGCGTGGATCGCCAATATCGCCATTTACTGTCGTGACAACTTCGATCAATGGGTGACAAACAAATAATAATGTCAAAAAGGTACATCCCAAGGGCTCGAACAAGATAATGTCACACGAGACGCATAGCTGACCCTTTGACTAATGGTTACATTTTAGAAGAGAAATGTTATTACTTAATATTATCTTGTTCAAACCTTACTACCGCTGGAACCAAAGCTTCGGAATATTTCCGAAGAATGCCGAAGCTCTTCGGGTCGGCCATGCGGCACGCGATCAGCCGATTTTTAGTGACATGCATGTTTCTGACGTTTTGGGATTTTTTACTACGAGCATCATTCAAATTACGGGGCGCTTAGCTCTGGCGCGCGGTTTGGCATTGTACCTACCTCGGTTCCTCGCTCCTAGCGGGTACCCGCCGTAACTGGCGGGTGGGAACAATGCGTTTATTTGGCCGTAATACATTGTTAATTGTTAGATTGATAATTAATTATAATTTAATTTAAAGATTGTGCTCAATTTTATCAATTTAATAAATAAACACATTACGTAGAAATACGATGAGTTGTAAAATGATGTTGAAAGACCCTCCTCACTGCATCCCCTAAGATGACATAGGGCCTGGGGGAAATTATTTTTCTCATGGCCTTCTGAGTGGAGCTAATATAAAAAATGGCAAGACCAAGTGAATCAGATACTTGATTCGGGCTGCATCAAGAGTCAAAATAATAGAAGAGGATGTGTGAGACGATGTATGAATGTGAACGAGGCAAGGAGTGTGTGCCAAGACCGAGTTTGGCGGCCCGTCCTCTCTGCCTACCCCTGCGGAGAAACGGTGTTATGGTTAGTTAGTTAGTGAAGGATGATTTTATATATATTTTTGACGTCGAATTCTGGTGCAACTTTTGCTATACATTGGGTCATCATATAAATAATTATGGTTTCTTCTTGGTGTGGTTCATTTTCATTTTGTGTGGTTTGAAGATTGAATATTAATTTTGCAAAAATTAAAACGTTTTTTATTTTATTTTATAAGACTCGAACCCACGCGGTCTGAATTGTCTGGCCACTAAATTCGTGAGGCGCTTTACGCCGCTGGACTATGGGAGCCTTGAGTGAGAGCGAGGATTTACCGTACCTATTATATTAGAACTAATTAACTATTATATTAAAATAATAATAAATTTTCGTGACGCATTTCTGTTTCATTTGAATTTCAAGTCGCTAGTAAGTAAGTATCTAAAACTTAAAATAATTAACAAAATTTATTATTACACTATGAATGAAAAAATAAAAAAATGAAAAAAAGTACTTATTTACTTATCACTTCTGAGTGATAAGTATAAGAGATTAGATAGACTAATCGGTCTCCTCATTGTGCGGTGATTCGTAGCTATTCGATCTCCCCTTCGTGCGGTGCTTCGTAGCTTCTTCGCTCTTGTCTACTTTAGTTTTCTGAGGTTTCACTTCTACCGCGTGTGAACTGCACACTTGTACTTTGAAGTGTAAACTTCTAGCACCTGCAAATCGCCTAGTACCGTTGTGATTTGAAACTCGATGAAACTAAAAATAGCGACACTAAAAAGAGGCAAAAGCATACATCTACAGGACTGCGAGAGAATGAGATAATAATCGGGCTTCTCTTTGTGCGGTGCTTCGTAGCCAACCCACTCTTGCCTACTTTAGTTTTTTGAAGGTTTCATTTCTACGGCATGTGAACTACGCACTGTATTTATTTTTCGTTATTTCTATATTAAAGACGTGGTAATATCGTGATAAATTTTTATGTTTTCACCTACCGATATTTGTTTATTCATACTTTAAATCAGTAAAAACAATACAAAAAACATAAAAATCGTTTTAGAAATTTTATTCTCTACAAAACTGTACTGAAAAAGAGGTACGTACAGAAAACCAAACCAAGTCGTGCAATTTACTTGTTTTTATAAACTTATACACATTTTTACGGCTGTGTATCTCAATACTTATTAGAGGTAGAAGACATTTTTTTTAATAAAAATTGTAGATAATTTTATGTTCTACAAAACTTGTGAAGTTACCTTAGCCAAAATTTTCATTGAGAACGAAATATTTGAGAAAAACTAGATTTTGGCGCGATTTCGGCAGGTTTTTTCAAAACGGCGGCGAAAGCTCAAGTGACCGAAGGTCGAAAACTCAGATTTTTCATCAGGAGATGAGTGTATAAAACATATAAAAAAATTGGGGCTACCGAAATAATTCCGATCGCGACCCCCTTTTTTGCACTAATTGCACTGTCCTATAAGTCAGGCGAGATCAAAATGCTACAAAGAACAAATAATTATTTTGCGGATAGGCCACTTGCATCGCATTTAAAAAAAAAATCCGGTTTAGGTAAATATTCTAAGACATTCGGCATTTTTTTTAAATCGTATTTTTGAAACCCTGGCGATTTTTTGAAAATTTCAATCCGAAAAATCAGATCATTTTTTATAAACCGGAAAAACGGGACATAATTTTATGGGTGCGAAAAAACGATAATTACATAGCAGAAAATCATTTAAAAAAAAGATCATGTTCCACAAGAAAGGGCACAGGAGAATAGCGAGGCATTCCAAAAATATTATATCTCATAAATATTTTTTTTCCTTGATCCATCTTATTGATCATAAATCATTATAATGTTCAACGTCTATATTACTAAATCCAATGAAATATACTTGTACTTGTAAATTATAATAATAAGAAGAATATTATAAAATTTGATTTTGTTAAGATCAGCACCACTACCATTATACCTCTAAACACGTGCAGACATCGTAAAATGAACGGGGTTCTCTTCATAACATATGTCAAAAAGAAACCAAATGATAAGTTCGCAGAGAACAAACAATAATTCTACTGAACGTTAAATGTCAAATTCAAAAATTCGCCTGAAATCAAAGTGCTGCCATATAAAAAAAATAAATCAGTGTGGAATTTTATAAAATTAATAGGAACATTTTCGGCAATTATTATAAGCAATAATTATCAGCCTGAAACACTCATCAACATTGAAAAATCTTCCGAGAAAAGATACTTGCCGCCAACGGCGTTGGCGGCAAGTATCTTTTCTCGGAAGATTTTTCAATGTTGATGAGTGTTTAAGGCTGATAATTATTGCTTATAATAATTGTTACCCTTTGTGCTATGCATAAAAATCTTGTCTAAACGTTAGTTTATAAATTAAAAATAATAATTAACATTTTCGGCGATGGGACATTTTCATGTAGTGACGTCACGGGCCTAAATAATGGATTTATTTATTTAAAAATAAATTTAAAAAAACTGTACATTTCTAAAAATTTTTACTAACATTTTCGTAATCTTGGTAAAAATATCTATCCACACGATTTTTTCAAAGTCGTTATGAAATCCATGCAAGTGGCCTATTGCTTGGGTAGGTAGTAGGCAAATCAATAAAGAGTTTGAGGTACGCAAAAATTCCTCCGTCGATGAAACCTTTGCAGTCACGTGGAGTATCATTTAGGGATGACGAATGACAAAAGATCCAACAAAATATTTAACGGGAAGTTACCTAGTTATTTTTAGCAAAAACTGAAAAAAAAATTATAACTCCCGCTAGAAAAGTATTTCTTTCGAAAACTCTTCACATCTTGTTAGTATTAGGTAATTAATATCCACCTGATTAAATAGAAATTCAACAATATTATTGTTGGGAAAGTGTGTTTTTAAAAAGAGATTTGTTTTTTTATTTCTATTCTTGCCGGGAAAATTCCTCCCTCCAATTTTTGATCACGAAGTGTCTTTATATTGGTGTTAGCTTTATTTAATCAAAAGATCCAACATTTTTTTTTCTTTTGGTACATGCTTTTTTGATATCAGTCAAAAATATCGCTCCGGAAAAATCCTCCGTCCAATTTTTTTAAGTCAAATTGATAGGATAGCTATGTTAAAATAATTTCTGCAAAGATCCAACTAAATTTTCAACGACAACCTATTTTTTTAAATTGATTTCGATTGCACGCAGATTCCACGTGACTTTTGTATGAACAGGAGTCCGCGGGGTAAGGGAAGCGGTGGGGCTAGTCGCACGGGGGGCAAGCAAGCCGATCGGCGCGGGATAACAGCTGTGTGGGTGAGGTGAAGGGAATCTTGATAGGGAATTCGGCCGGCAACAGCTAAGTTTGTGTGCGCTTATTGTTTTGAATTTCGTTAGTGTGCGTGAGCTTGGTTTCAATGCGATAAAGTAGATATAATGAAATAACGCTGATGCGCAGGTTAAGCGAAACCGGTCGGTATAAAAAAGGTTAATGGATGAATCGTGGTTACAAACTAAGTGATTGTTTTATTTCAATTAATATCTTTGTCAAACCACAAAGTGACTGCTTTCTACCAAAGTAAAAAAAGGATTTAATTATCACTTATAATGAATGTTCATCTTCTTATGTACATGAAAAGATATAAAACGTTTAAAAAGAATTAAAAAAATATAATAAAAGGTAGCTAAATAGGTATCCGAAACAATTTTAAAAAATCCGAGTACGCAATTAAAAGTGAAACCTTCAGAAAATAAATTAGAATACAGTGGGAGGAGTGGCTACGAAGCACCGCACAAAGAGGAGACCGATTATACTCTTATTCTCTCGTTGGCTAAATTCCATAGATGTACGAGCATTTTTTTATTATGTATATCATACTAATTTTAAAAATTTAAATATTTAGAGATGATGTAGGTACATAGATTAAACTCGAGTACGTGTAAACTTCTTTAGCACCGTTGTGATTTGAAATTCGATAAAACGAAAAATAGCAACATTAAAAAGAGATAAAGACATACATCCATAGGATTAAGCCTGCAAGAGAATGCGATAGACTAATCGGTCTCTTCTTTGTACGGTGCTTCGTAGCTATTCAGTCTCCTCTTCGCGCGGTGCTTCGTTGTCGTCTCCCCACCCTTGTCTAGAGTTTTCTGAGGTTTCACTTCTACTGCATGTGAACTGCACATTTGTATTTTGAAGTGAAAACTTCTTTAGCACCGTTTTGGATTTGAAACTCGATGAAACGAAAAATAGCGACAATAAAAGGAGTCAAACACATACACCTATAGAATTTAGCCTGCAAGAGAATGAGATAGTATAATCGGTCTCCTCTTTGTGCACTTCTTCGTAGCCTTCCCGCTCTTGTCTACTTTAGTTTTTCTGGAGGTTTCACTTCTACCGCGTGTGAATTGCACACTCTGAAATTTTTTACTGTAGAATGTTTACTCGCGACTGTCTGATAAGTATTTAAGAAACTTTTAAATGGTTGTGATGCATTTGATGTGGTGGGTTCTGGTTCATTTCAATATTTTCACCTACGACTTAGTCATCTAATGATTCATGGGGTGTGGTTTGTTCGGGTCTTGGTGGCGAATGCGTCTGCCAACCAGCAGCATGACAGGTCGGATCGGGTGAGAGTGGTTAAGGAAGTCCCTTTAACTTCTCCAGCCGCACTCTCTCGGAACATTGCCTTGCACCGCAGTGGGAGGGATGGATTCATACGTCCGTCACTCCTTGACAAACTGAACCCTAGATTCTTACCCACCCCTAAAATCCTTTTCCTTCCCATAGCTTCCTCCCCTTCCTTTCCTATACGCAGCGTCCACAAAGATGACATAGGCCCTGAGGTAATTATTTTCTTCAGGGCCTCCTGTGTGAAACTAAAGTAAAAAACAAAAACATTTATATTAAATTTAGTCGCATTGTTTTCGATGTTGTTTCCTCGAATACAATGTTTCTGAAAACACGCCTCGAACAATTAAAATTATAATTAACGGGTTGTTAAAAAAAATGACAGATTCTTCAAATATTTGAAGTTAATTTTCACAATCTGTGCAAGTTGTATTCAAGTTCATTGTTATAACAACAGAACTTGAATAGAACTTACACAGAACGTGAAAATTAACTTAAAATTTTTAATTTTTGATGACTCCTACAAATTTTTAAAACCACCTGTTCCTAAGTCCTTTTCGAAATAAAAACAAAAATCTGGCAGTACTATTTTGAAGTAAAAACATCTTTAACACCGTTGTGATTTGACACTCGATGAAACGAAAATTAGCGACACTAAAAAGAGGCAAACGACATACATCTATAGGATTTAGACTGCGAGAGAATAAGGGGGCATACCATTAATAACGTGAGCAGTTAATTTTCCCAATTTAACCCCCACCCCCCCCCCCCCCCCTTTGGTGAGATTTGGTGCCCCCCCCCTCTCCCCTCACGAGACATCAGTTGTGTATCTGGGGTCCCACCCTATCCCGTCCCGCCCAATGCTATCCCGTTACGCCCCCCCCCCCCCGTTGTGGTAAATATGATCGCGACAATATGCTGAAAAACTGTTCAAGATTTGGTGAGATTTTACTGGACCCCCACCCCCCCATTTTGAGCTCAATTAATGTATGCCCCTAAGATAGAATAATCGGTCTCCTCTTTGTGTGGCGCTTCGTAGCCTACCCACTCTTGCCTACTTTAGTTTTCTGAAGGTTTCATTTCTACGGCATGTGATCTGCGCACTGAGATTTATTTTTCGTTATTTCTATATCAATTTTCTTCTTCGATTTGGTCAACACGTTGAAGTTTTGTGGGAAACAATGTTCGTGGGTCGTTTTGATTAGATGAATCAATCCATGCAATATTTTTATTTTTTCGATTAAAATTAATTGGTGAGCTCGCCTTTTGTTTCACACATGGGATTTGGGTCGTATCCCACCATCACCGTCAGAGTAAGTGAACTCCTGTAAAATAAGAATCGGGAATTTTAAAGAAGTAAATTTGACCGTATAAATGACCGAAAAGAAGAATTATTAATTGAAGGCAAGTACCTTCAGATTATCCGAATTCTATGTCATAGGTAGGTATGACTCCAAAGAATCATCTTGATATTGCATTTCTGTTATTCTTGCAATTATTTTGTTCCGTTTAATTGAGTCAACCGTAATCAATAATGTATTGTAATTAAGACCACTAAAATGGTCGGTCGCCAAATACCTTACACTCCAAATCACATGTACGTTAATGCTCGGTATACGATAATACGATTGATCACGATAAAATTTTAAAAGGCAAAACATTCGAGGCAACCGAGGCTAAATAAGCGCGGCGGCAACGTCGCAAAACACGCCACCGCCACGTGCACCTCAACTCTTGTACGGGAGTTGGAATTAACCGGCAACGTTGTTTCCCAACACATTTGCCAACGCCTCGGGGCGGGTAAATGCTAGGAATGAAAGGCGGCATGTTATGTCACACCGGTCGCCTAAATGTCGGTAGGATGAATGGTAGTATACATGGCCGTGTATATCACCTAGCGCCTAGCTGCGTAGCGACAGATGGCGGAACTTTAATATTCGAAATCATCCACTTCACGCCCAATTTGGCTACCAGGACAATTTTTGCCAAAATGCTTGTGACGACATGTACTATGAACTGTGTAAAAATTTCGAAAAATAAAGTGGCGACCGTATATCGGTCGCCAAATGTCGGTGGTCGCCACTTTAGATGCATATTTGCCCATGCTGGTCGCCAAATAGACGGTGTTATGTATATATATATATATATATATATATATATATATATATATATATATATATATATATATATATGTAAAGGAAATATATTCCCTTTAAATTTGAATCCTATAATGTCAATTAGAATGCAATCATCGATTGTCATTTGTTTTGTTATTCTATTATTTGATTGTTAGAAAAAACCATTCAAAGTGATATTAATAAACATAAATGTCGTTTCTTAGTTAAAAAAACTTTGCAACACAAGTGTTTTATTTAGAAATTAATAAAAAGGAATTAAACCTATCAACATATTATAAAACGACATTTCGTTTTAAACCAAAAATGGAGAAAATTCAATTCGAATTTACGCTATTACCTGGATGCGATGGCAGATCAAATATTATTAGCATTACAAAAATAGTCACAAGTGATGGAAAAGTGTTTACAATACCAGAAATGCTACGATCCGCCAGCTATCACGAGGAGATAATGAAAACTAGTGCTTTTGGAAAAATAAAAAATAGTTTGAAAAAAAGATACCAGGTTAGAAGAGTCTGGTTAACCATGACAGAAGAACTAAAAAAAACATATGTAGACGAAGATGGAAACCTACAGTTTGGAGACCAATACCTCGAAGAATTGGACGAAAAAAGTTTACAAGTACATCAAAAAGAAGATGCATTAGGAAAATTAATTGAAAAGTTAATGGAAGATAAGCAACAGAGCTTAAAAAACATTGCTGAGAAGTTTGTTATAGAAAAATTCTGCACTAAAAATACAAATGCAAGCCAGTGGATGGAAGTGTTTGAAAAAGAATGTTTGCGGTTTGATGTGACCATGGATGGAAAAAAAATAGAAATACTCAGATTGTTCATGGATAAATCTTGTATAGACTGGTACAGTTCCATGATTATAAAACTAACAATGAACTCAGAGTGGTCAACATGGAAAAACAAATTCTGTGAATCATTTGCAAACAAAGGATGGAACCCTGTCACATACGCACTATCATTTAGATACAAAGATGGTTCTCTGTTGGATTATGCTATGAGAAAAGAAAAACTTCTATTGGATGTGAGAAGATCAATTGACACCGGTACTTTGATAGATCTTGTTGCTTCCGGACTACCAGAATTCATACTTAACAAGATCGATAGAGAAGGATTACAAGATACTGTAGATTTGTTTAATGAAGTAAACAAGTATGAACATATGGTCAACAAAAAAAGATTTATGAATAAGAAAACATTTGGAAATGCAGAACATAATAAAAATGGGGGTAAAAATCCATGTAAAATTTGTGAAAAATTGAATAAGGGCATTCGTTACCACCCTGAAGCTACATGCTGGTTCAAAACAAAAGAGGATGAAAAATTTAAGAGAAATGCCATTAAACATGTAAACAATTCAGTGATAGAAACTGAATTAAATGAAAATGATCAAAAAAACTAATAGTAACACCATTAATAAAAGTCAAACTATTACTAAATGATAAATTAAAAATATACGGAATTTATGATTCAGGTTCAAATGTTTCTCTAATTAATTCTAAATTATTGAAACTAAAAGGAAAAGGAAACAATTTGAATGAAGCAAATTTAGTAACGATTAATGGTGTTAAAAAGACGAGTGGTTTGACAACGTTAAACATAAAAATTTTTGAATTGGAGAATAAAGTTGATGTGTACATTATTGATGAACACAATTTCAAGTATGATTTTTTGATTGGATTAGACATGATAAAAGACTTCAAACTTATCCAAAGTGAAGACTTACAAATATCACAGAAACTCTGCCTAAATAATACAAATAAAAAAGAAAAATATTCTACAGATATGAAAACGAATACTAAATTTAATCATATAGAAAAACACAGAATTAATTTTAACGAACATGTTAAAGAAGAAGATTTTAAAATAACAATGAATCATTTAAATAATGATCAAAAAACAGAAATAAATGAACTAATAGACAAATACACATCAGTGTTCGCGAAGAGTAAATATGATGTTGGCACTGTCAATGGATATGAAGCGAAGATAGACTTATTAGTGGATAAATATTGTAGTAAGAGGCAGGGCCGGATTAACCATGTCGGGGCCCCTAGGCAATGCACGTCTCGGGGCCCCTTTACCAATGGCGGACTAATGGAGGGGGGGGGGGGGGGGGGGTTGAAGGGGCTGCCAAACGCCACTTTGATCCCTTGGTCAAATTTTTGCTGAAGGAAAATTCAACATACAAAGTTTTTAAAATGGTGAGAGCATTATTAACAAATGCATTTTTCAGAAAATGAATTAAAAATAACTTTTTTTTTTGCTTTAAAGCCTTGCTCAGGATTTGATCAAGGGAACATGGAGGTGTTTGGAGGCCCCCCAGAGTCAGAGGCCCGTGTGAACTGAATAAAAAACTTGTAAAATAACATAAACTTCACTAAGGGGGGGGGGGGGGGGGGGGTTCATTCAACTTTGCCGCCCCGAGCTTCTGACGGGCTTAGTCCGCCACTGCACTTTACCCTTTTCTAACTTCCAAAATTATTTTTTTCTACCAAAACTAATTTTATTCATAATTAATCTGTTTTTTTGCTACATTACGAAAGGTATGCCATCACCCCATTCAATAAAAAAAGATTACAATAAAATATAATGCAATAATATTTTTATAAATTTGTTTTAATTATAGACTTTTTATTTATTATTTGTGCATGTTGTGAACATCAGTTATTTATTGGGTTATAACCTAATTTTTATAATTTGCTGTTTTCTTTAATGTGTGAATCTAATGTTATAAAAATGTTCCTAATAAAAAAAAATTAAATCATCTTGAAAGCTGACATTATCCGAAACTTCGTTGCTCACTAATTGAAGGAAGTAATTTTTTCTCGGGACGCGGGGCCCCTAGCCGACGCGGGGCCCCTAGGCAGTTGCCTACTCTGCCTTAGGGATAATCCGGTACTGGTAAGAGGCCTTACAGATGCAGTGTAGAAGATAAAAAGGAAATAGAAGAGCAAATAGCAAAATTATTAGACAATAAACTGATAGAAGAGTCGTACAGTCCATTTGCTGCACCGGTCACTCTAGCATTTAAAAAAGAAGAAAACAAAAGATCCAGATTATGCATAGACTTCAGAGACTTAAATAAAATAGTAATACCTCAAGCTCAACCATTTCCATTGATTGAAGACCTAATGACAAAGACCAGAAATTGCAAATTTTTTTCAACGCTGGATATAAACTCAGCCTTTTGGTCTATTCCATTGCGGATTGAAGACAAAAAAAAAACAGGATTTGTAACACAGGAGGGACATTATCAATGGACCTGCCTGCCTTTTGGATTGAAGACTTCTCCGGCAATTTTTCAGAGGATATTAAGCAATATATTGAGAAAATATAAACTAAACGAATTTGCTGTCAATTACATAGATGACATTCTTATTTTTTCAAAAACTTTTGCTGAACACATTGATCATCTGACAAAGCTGCTGAATGCAATCAAAACAGAAGGTTTTAGATTAAAATTTACAAAATGCACATTTGCATCAGATATGGTAAAATATCTGGGTCATATAATTCAGAATAATTCAGTCAAGCCAGTAAAGGATAATTTGATTTCAATAAAGAATTTTCCTATTCCAAAAACACAAAAGAATGTGCGACAATTTCTAGGAAAAATCAACTTTTATCATGAGTACATTCCGAAGAGTGCAATAATACTAGATCCTTTGCATAATTTATTAAGGAAAAATCAAAAGTTTATTTGGACTGATAAATGCCAAAATGCTTTTGAAACGATGAAAAACCTAATATGCTCACAACCGATCTTGGAAATTTTTGATCAAGATTTACCAATTAATATATATACAGATGCTTCTCTAGAGGGTGTTGGAGCTATTTTAAAACAGACACAATCTGATGGAAAAGAAAAACCTGTTGCTTACTTTTCGAAAAAATTAAACAGCGCACAGAAAAAGAAAAAAGCAATTTACTTAGAATGCTTAGCTATAAAAGAGGCAGTGAGATACTGGCAATACTGGTTGATAGGAAAACCATTTACAGTTTATTCAGATCACAAACCGCTGGAAAATATGAATATCAAATCTAGAACCGATGAAGAGCTTGGTGACTTAACATATTACTTATCCCAATATGATTTTCAAATTAAATATTCTCCAGTAAAGTACAATATTGAAGCTGATTGTCTAAGCAGAAACCCAGTCTTAGAACCAGATGAGAACCAAGATGAGCAATTAAAAGTTGTCAACTTAATAAAATTAGAAGATATCTTAAAAGATCAGGTCAAAAATGAGAAGATACAGTGCAGAAAAGATAAATTGATATCGAAGAATAATGTTTATTACAAGAAAGTAAAAAAAAAAGAAAAAATAATTCTATCAGAAAAATTCAGCATAGATTTTATCAAAAATGTTCACACAGACCTAGGTCACATAGGAATTAATCAAATGCAAAAAATGATAAGCTCATGGTACACATCAGAAAACATGACAAACAATATAAAGAGAACTTGCGAAAGTTGTGCAGTATGTTTAAAGAACAAATCAAGAGGTCAAAATAAATATGGATTGATGTCCTACTTGGGTCCCGCAACAAAACCTTTTGAAATATGTTCTATTGATACGATAGGTGGTTTTGGGGGTTCACGGTCAACAAAGAGATACTTGCACCTGCTATCAGATCATTTCACGAGGTTTGCATATATTTTGACGTCAAAAACTCAAAATACCAACGATTTCATCAAACTCTTAAACTCCACAGAAACTAATGACA
Organism: Limnephilus rhombicus; assembly: GCA_929108145.2. NCBI lineage: Eukaryota > Metazoa > Arthropoda > Insecta > Trichoptera > Limnephilidae > Limnephilus > Limnephilus rhombicus. Next base: position 52,790,816 of record OV815281.1, read on the forward strand.
TTGGCATGATACTATCAGACCAATATCCGGGTCTTAATTCTAGAGAATTCAAAAAATTTTTGGATGAAAAAAATATTCCAATCATTTTTACTGCAGTAAACTCGCCTTTCTCAAATGGATTAAATGAAAGATTAAATCAAACGCTAGTCAATAAAATTAGATGCAAAATCAACGAAAATGACTTAAAAGTGGCTTGGACAACTATAGCCCGTAATTGTGTAAAAAACTATAATGAAACGGAGCACACTGTCACTGGTTATGCGCCTCAGTACCTACTTAACGGCACAGATGTTACGATTTTGCCAAATGAGTTAAAACTTAAAAAGACTGACATCGATTTGAATCAAGACAGAAAAAAAGCTCTGGAAAATACTATAAAGTCACATAATTACAACAAGATGATTTACGATAAAACCAGGAGACATATTAACTTCAAAGTTGGTGATACTGTTTTTGTGGAGAATGGAAACAAACTTAACAGGAAGAAGCTCGACGAATTGAGAATCGGACCCTACAAAATAATAGAAAAATTATCAAACTCAATTTACAAGATAAATACTGGTCGAAAAAAATTAGAATCAAATTTTTTCCACATCTCGAAATTAATTCCAGCACCTGCATTGATGAACCATGAAGAGGATATCGAAGATGAATGAAAATTTTTGCAATAATTTTCTTTCCCGCGGGGGGGGGGGAGATGTAAAGGAAATATATTCCCTTTAAATTTGAATCCTATAATGTCAATTAGAATGCAATCATCGATTGTCATTTGTTTTGTTATTCTATTATTTGATTGTTAGAAAAAACCATTCAAAGTGATATTAATAAACATAAATGTCGTTTCTTAGTTAAAAAAAACTTTGCAACACAAGTGTTTTATTTAGAAATTAATAAAAAGGAATTAAACCTATCAACATATTATATATATATAGATAGAAGGTATCTAAAACCTAAGACTTTAATGGGTATCGAACATAGGATCAAGAACATAGAATCAACAACCTAAAGCCGAGAAGTTCTACTGAAGATGACGATGTCAACTACGTGTTTTGTGAAATTTTGTTTGCAAGTTGTTACCAAGGGCGGTGGTGCCACTCCCTCAACGGATCTTCTTCGTTTGACAACTCCGAGTATCCGGGAAACATAAAACCGAAGAGAAGATGTCTTACTGAAAAATTATTGTGAATTCACTAGCGTTACCCGCCAAGCGAGCGCGTCTCATTACGACATCACCGACCGCCAAAACACGCGATATAAAACTCAATTGACCAGCGAAAGAGACAGTTCAATTTCAAGGGAAGAATATTCAACGGTGGAAATAAACTGTCCTCTTTACTAATTGGTAATTTTTTAAGGTTTTATTCACGTCAGTACACGATTTAGTACCTATGATGATACCTCGCATTACTCATGTGACCCTGGTAAGCCGCGAGTCTTTTTAGAATGACATGACGTAAAAGAACACTTTTTATGAACTCGCCGCTATTTATTTAGAATGGATTCTTAAAATTATTAAAATAAAATTATAAAAAAAACACACCCACATATTTTATTAGAAAACTGTGTTATAAACGCTATACCATACTTTTTGTCGTTTTATATAAAAATAATTAATAAAAACTTCACAAAATTTGATTTGTTTTTTGAATTGCGGTAGGTAATTTCAATTTGGGAGGCGGGAATGGGTACCGCCGCCCCGGGAACCTTTATTGGATAACCAACACCTCTGCCATAGGTCACCCCAAGTGGTTCGCTATGTTTGGTGATTTAGCAGAGGTGCCCGGGTTCATGGGATGAGGTGTGTTTAGGTCTGATGACCAGGACACACTGAACCCCAGATTCCTACCCACCCCTTAAACCCTTTTCCTTCCCAGAACCCTCCTCTCCTTCCTTTCCCTAAAAGACCCTCCACACAGCATCCCTAAAGATGACATAGGCCCTCAGGGAAATTATTTGCCTCAGGGCCTCCTGTGTGGAGCTTATGTAAAAAAAAAAAAAAAGGAAACTTTGGTTTCATAAAGGTGTAAAAACAGTTTAATTGTTAATTTTTAAAGTTGAATATACAGAGTGGTGTTTTTTTCTTTCCAATACCACTGTTCAGATCATATTTCTCCCTATATGAGACCTATATGAGTTGTTCCGAAATGTGAATGCTTTGTAAAAAAAAATGTTATGTTTAAAAATCTATCTTTTAAATTAAATTAATTAATTACTCGCCGAAATGTATGTACGCGAACGACTGCACCAAATTGGAAAATTCTTTTTTTTTTGTGTTTGTTATTGTTGGGACAAGGTTTGTATAAAACTACTGGTGAGCTCTGGTATTATGAAATTAGTATAAAAAATTGCAATAGGTGGCACGCGAGCTGTTTGAAAACTGAATGTACCGGGACTGAAAGTATGGATTGCGGGAGAGGGAGGGGAACCTGGGAGGGGGATGGGAAATCGGGAGAGGGGTTCGCGGGACGCGGAAGGGGGGAGTGGAGTGGGGAGAGGGTAGGTGGAGGAGGCGGAGTGGGAATGCGAGAGGGGAAGGGGACGCGGGAGAGGAAGGGGGGGGGGGCTGAAGGGGAACGGGACGAATGGGAAAGGACAAGCAGGAAGAAACAATTTCTTTATTAAATGGCATAGCAACGTATGCCGCGAACCAGCTAGTATTTTATAAAGTTCAAATAAGAGGTGGCGGTGCCCAATTTGGTAAGGAGTTTGTCCCGGTAAGACGAGAAGTTCTGGGTTCGGTTCCCCGTTGCAACCGTTATCTTTTTATTTTTCTGTGTCTTGTTCTCTTTCATATTTTCTTTTAGATTATTGGTGTCATCTTCTTCTTCAATGAAATGTGCACATACTTATAAAACGTATCTTTAGATAAATATTTTAAATACGTAAATATCTAAACCCAAAAATTTAAAGCTTTTAAAAGCAACCTCTTGACTCAGCAAGCTTTCAATTGATGTAATATTATTCAATTTAAGTATGTACCATCTTGAGTAGTTTCCCATGCACCACGAACATCTCATAAAAATATCTCTAAAAAAACACAAGTATTTTAAAAACCGATTTAATGTAGCGAACAGGACAGTCCCCATAATCATCTCATTATGTTGTAAAGGTACACGACCAAGCTTTCAATAAATCTCAACAAAAAATATCAATCAATATGAAGCCACCACAGTGAAAAGTGTAAAATATTTAACGAAGTGTTTGTATAATTCCACGGAATAACATTATGACGAAAAATTATAAAGACAGTAAAAGTAAAAAATAAACCAAGAATCTGAAGAAAGTAGTAATCCGGTAAAATATAATAATTACACAAGAAACTTACGAATTTAAAAAAATCATAGCCTGATTGAGTTAGTTTTGTTATAATACTTTTGATACAGACATGGTTTTGCCAAGAAGAAGCCACACGCCAAATATGCGTAGGCACGAATATAGGCAAAAGGCATAAAAATTAATTTGATTGATTTTGTGAATAATTTTATAGAAAAAAAGGTAATCAAGGGAAACTGGCGCAGATAATCTTAGCCAGTATTTAAAGTGGTTTCTTGTATGCGTTCATAGATTTCAAAAAAAAAAAATTTTTTTTAAGCAGTTTACGAATATATTTTTATAAAGTAATTAATAAATTTTCCGTAATTATGGTCAGGCGAAACGATAGGAAAAGCTTGAATTTATCAAAACACATTTTTTTATTAAAAATGTACCTATACTGATTCGTAGTAAAGTTCAATCTAACATAGTGATTGGCCCAGCCGAGCGTATTTATCCATGAGTTTTTTTCCAAAGATATAATTTATTTTTGTTCTCGAAACTTTTGTTACATGTGAAGGTACATTTGAACTAGATAAAACACTATTGAAAATTTGCTTTGAATGTCTATTTATATAGATATAGCGGCCGCAAGCGGAGGGTCTGACCACCATGGTTGGTGTTCGTGGAAATCATATTATGAAACATGAAATTCAATAAAATTTCATCGTAGTATGAACAAAAAAAGTTGTGGATTTGCAAAAATAGCGAACATAAAGTGAAAATTGACCAAAAAAATCGGCCTTAATTTTGCAATAACTTTGTCCTGTAATAATAATTTTTCGTAAAGAG